>OU896710.1:31758271-32958271 GCA_918026855.4 Phaedon cochleariae
CTGTTGAAGAATGTACATCCACCCTTATTCAAGACCAGAGATATCGATGTCTACAAATACCCGTAGAAATTGCATTATTGACATTCAACAAAATGAATGATGAGTTATTTATTGATAATCAACCGTGAAGAAACCAAGATCAAAACTCGATGCTCTAAAGAAAATTCTACTTTTCTATTCCACGGGATTGCAGAGTCGACCAGTACCTCGAATTCGACAACAATCAGGCTTCAAGTTTTGGTAGTCTCCTCGTATCACCAAAAAATATAAACGGCTTCTCAGAAGCTAAAATAGTCTGAAGAAAACCACTCACAATCGAAATACATCATAGTTACCAATCAACTATCAATCGATGATCAAAATGACAACTAATCAATCAATCAATATCGAAGATAATCATCAATCAGCCCAATCGACTTTGGTTTTCTCCCAACCCGAAGCCGTCACTCAAGGAGGAAGGAGTTACATCAAGCGGTCCCACGGTACCGGACTAGGTACAACACATCCCAGGCCTTTTTCCAGAAAGCAGCGAATCCAGCAAATTCCTATTTGGTCTCTCAAGATCAACCGACATTATAAATACATGTATAATTAATTTTTTCAATGATTTTGACCTCATACCTTGTCCAGTGAACTTGATACACGTTTTTTAAAAAGGCTTCTGCCGGTTTTACGAGAATAACTTATGAACCTTTTCGATCGGTAATCCTACAGAGACTGAGTAAATAGTGATCAATTGAGAATTGAACATTCTAGATTCATTGAATCTAGTGAACCAATTAGGGCTAATCTTGAAGGAGAAACTATTGTTAATATCATTAACCAGTAATTTTAGTAATCTCCACATAGCTCCCTCTCTATTTGGCTATTTTCAGCAGAGCTCCTTCAGCTATACAAAAATTGAGAGTGCAATGGGAACACCCATATCGAAGAAAATTAATGCTTCATGATTTGTGATTCCAAGACAGGCTAGAAGCAAAAATACTACACCATGCACAAATTATATGGTATTTTTAGTTTTTCATTTGTCCTCCCACTTCTATCTCTCGGCCTTGGGCCTGTTCAGATCAGAGTAGGTTTTTTTCCGTAGTATCTTCACCTCTGGATTGGGAGCAAGATGATAAATAATTATAATCGAGTGAGTTTTATAGATGAATAAATCATTGAATGAATAATAGAAACAGTGTTCTGTTCACTTCTATCCACGAATAACGTAACTAAATCATTTCATCGAAGTAAATGAATATTCTTACCTGTCAGATGCTACTGCAGCTGTTGAGATAGCCCATGAAGACCCACACCACTTCTGATCTTGGATACCAGAGATATATCCTGGCCAGACGGCGTCACAATCGAATTCTCTTGGTAGTGCATTTGGATCGTAAATTCTCCTTACAGGATTCATACTCATCACGAATTGTTGTGGTGGAAGAGTTCCCAATCTGAAAAGAAGAATGAACGGATGAATTGATTCTCATAGCTGACCAGTGGACGGAAGATGAAGCATGCATTGCTCATGGTTCATTGGCAAATAAGTCAGGAGTTCAATCCCTGGACTTTATGCATGTATTCATCGTGATTCTGATATGCTTTTGTACATCATAAACCATTCTAAAAATAACTAGCCCTAACTTCACAATGCTTTGAATTCCACCCGAATGAACTGTACCTACATACATTTTTTGTCACATTCGCTCACGTTCTGAGCTGCATTCAATCATGTTCCATTTCCATCTTACAGATATAATTATAAACCCATTGTATCGATAACTACTGAAAAACAAAAATTCTCCCCGAATATGTATGATACATTATCAAGGAGATACGCTGCACAAATATTGGTAGACGAAATATGTTTTTTCATCCATACATTATTCAACTATACTGAGAATATTTTGGGGGTATCAGAGATTCCAGTGAGAATGGGTTTGGCATGCTCTCCATTACAGCCTTCATAGTGTTTTTCATTGTATTTTTGTGCAAACTGGGCGTGAGCATATGCTGAGGCATTCTAATAATATCCACCATAGACCAATGAATATTTCAAAAATATGTTCAATATTTGTTGATGGATCATTCTCAGGGATCAGCTGATCATGAAAGAATGAATCTGGCATCTGTGCATCATTTCAACAAATCAAATAGTTAACACGGTTTATTCATTTCGACAATCACTATGGTCCTATGGTAGTGTTTGCAGTGCAGTCTTGTCACGACTCATTTTCCAAGTATGACATCATACTGTCAACTCATAGTAAAAGCACTCAATTATTAAATCTCGTCAAAGCAATAGAAATCACTGTATTCATCATTTCGCGAACTTGATATAATGAATGATCTGTTTATGTAATGATCTAGAAATTGAGTATATGTATGTACCTATGTCTTACTCGTTGTAGGTGAACTCACAGGATCATGGATTATGATCGATTATACTCTCATTGATTAGATTATCCGATGACTATAACTAGAAAGAGATAATTATAACAGTATAATACGATTTGAGCGTGGATGGCCATGTTGGGCAACGTCGCTTTTGTTTCTCCCTAATACTCATGAATCTCAATGTGTTATTGCTTCTATAGATAGTTTTTCCATAGGAAGATTTGGTTTGCCAGAGGTTTTTTTTTCATGTCTGTAGTCATTGGACTCCCATATGCTCAGCATATGATATAAAGTATACAGGGTAGGGTGGAACAAAAAATGAGATTTTGAACTTTTTTTTTCGAATGACAACCACATAGATACCAAAATCTCCATTCATTGGGTACCCATCACTGTGCCAAAATTCAACCTGCTACTCAAGTGTGCAAGAAAACCATTGCGTTGGATAACTGGATGAACAATGTTCCTAACTTCTAAAATAGGGTTATCATATCCACAATTGGCGAGACAACTCTGACAGCTAGAGCAGATAGGGGATGCCCACAGGGAGGAGTATTATCACCCCTACTATGGGCCATTCTAATGGACGAACTGATCAAAAGGCTAACATCCAAAGGGTATTATTGCTTAGGATATGCCGACGACCTGGCGGTTATCGCTAGAGGTAGATTCGCAAGTACGGTCTCGGAGCTCACACAAATCGCTCTAAACATAATTGACAATTGGTGTAAAGAGGAGGAACTCACCGTGAACCCTCATAAAACCACTATAGTGAATTTCACGAAAAAGAGAGTACTGGAAGGATTAAAGTCACCAGTACTCAACGGGGTAGAAATTCCGTTCGCCCTAGAGGCAAAATACTTAGGAGTCATCTTTGACCATAAGTTAACATGGAATCAACACCTACAAAAAATTGTTCAAAAAAGTACAGTAGCCTTCAATCTGTGCAGACGAATGTGCGGGAAAAATTGGGGACTGCAACCAAAAATGACCACATGGCTCTATGCCAGCGTCATCAGGCCTATGATAGCATATGGGTCAGTAGTTTGGTGGCCAAAGACACAACAGGCTGGAGTGATTCGAAGGCTCAGTGCTATTCAAAGGCAAGCTTGCCTGAGTGCCACTGGTGCAATGAAAACCACTCCAACAGCCGCTTTAGAGGTCCTCTTGAACCTACCACCACTACAAATATATATTCAAGGCGAAGCCAGAGCAGTCGTGAGTAGATTGTCAAGGGGTCAAGCACCCATAAGCAACGCGCACGGTAAAGACTATAGAAAGCTATATGAAGAGTTGGAAAGCGACCCCATCATGGGAATGCCAACGGATGGCATAATTCCAAAATATAGCTTTGAAAAAACTTTTAAAATAAGTATAACGGACAGAGAGGCATGAAAGGAAGGACCTCCTATCAATGCAGACATTGCTGTCTATACGGACGGCTCCAAAACTGAGTTTGGATCAGGAGCCGGTATTTATGGGGCCAAGCCAAAGACAAGAATCTCACTGAGCTTAGGTAAATACGCGACGGTGTTTCAGGCAGAAATTATTGCAATACATCATTGCGTGAAAGAATTGATAAGGCAAGAGTTTAAAGGCAAAACCATTGCAATCTATTCAGATAGCCAGGCGGCAATCAAAGCAGTCAACTCTATGCAAGTTAACTCAAAACTAGTATGGGACTGCTTAGAAACCCTAAATGCACTGGGCAGTCAGAACAGACTGACTCTAGCATGGGTACCAGCACATACAGGGTACGAGGGCAATGAAGAGGCAGACTCACTTGCCCGAGCAGGAGCAAACAAAGCTCTGAATGGCCCAGAACCCTTCTGTGGTATTGCGAAAGCTATACAAAAGACTAGTATCAAATCATGGATGCAAACCAAATCTCAAGAATGGTGGAACAAATCGCCAGGAATGAGACAGGCAAAAGAGTTTATTAAAAAACCATCGCCAACATTCACAGAATATCTACTAAGCCAGAAACGAAGTTCAACTAGAATACTAGTGGGACTTCTCACAGGGCATTGTAGGCTCAACAAACACATGAGTACGATAGGTCTGACTGAAGAACTGCTGTGCAGGTTCTGTCAGGAAGAGGAGGAAACAGCAGTACACATACTTTGCCACTGTGAGGGCTTGTCAAGACTAAGGTTCCTTACGCTGGGTGAGGAAAAACCAGAAGCCCAGAGATACACAGGGGATCTGAAAGCTAGCCTATGGAGTCTCATAGAGAAGACGGGGCTAGCCGAAGAACTCTAATCGATTTTGAGGGCAGACACAATAGATCTGAAAAGGTCGCGGTGTGGAGGCAGATAGCCCGAGGGCCCCATTCTAAATCTAATCTAATCTAACTTCTACTGGCAAAGAACTGCAAGCTTTTATCAAAGTGAATGAATACCTTGCTCCTTCAATGCACAAAAGCTCGAGTTTAACTCCAAAACCAAAATTACGCCCCATTTTGGTTTCGAGTAAAACTTTCATTATGTCATTTGTTGAAACGGAAAGAGATTCTGACGGTTTATCTTCTGTAATGTAGAGCCTCAATATTCTATTTGCCGTAGTGAGCCAGCGTGCATTAGAAGGTTTTTCGGGGTTTCTTGATAACAGAAAGGCTGAAATGTCGCATGATTCGATGGACCGAACTATTTGTAAAAGGTATTCTTGATCTGTACTTAGATCATAGTTTCCAATGTCGATTTCAGGAAGATCACTTTCTATACTTTTGAATTTCACAGCAGACAGAGATTCACAGTGTTCTATTGATTCTTTTATAAGATGTCGCAATGTTTATTGAAATGAAACAAACAAATCAGCCACTGCAGATGATGTTCCAACTCTTTTTCTAATAATCGGATAGTTCCGTTCTCAACTTCTGTATTCACAACAGTTCCGTCTGATCCAACTGCAATCACATGGGACAAGTCATAGTTTCTCCCCAAGAAATTCAATAATGACTGTTTGATGTGCAAAGCACTGCCACTTTCTGGTGTTACGTGACCAAAATATCCAGAACCAGGTTCACTGATAATAGATATGTGTTCTTCCATAATGCGTTCTGTTTTATTTTCATTTTCATCGTGTACCAAGGTGTTGTCCTTCCGACTATCGAAGAATTGTTCAAAAAGTGGTCTACTCGCCGCGACATTCGTATATTTTCCACGTTGGTATATTCTGGCTTTCCTGATCTCCATTCTATATATTGTCATTGCAGAATTACTTTTGGATACCATGCCAATATCCTCCAAAACCACATTAGCAATTATAGCGGTTGCACGATCGGACACACCAGTTTTATCACAAGCGAGTGCAACGGATGAGTTTCATTTGATTACCCATTCCTGAATTATCACCTGGAAAGTTCCATGAAATTGAAAAATGAATTGGAATTGACAAAGAGCCCAAGCAAATCAAACTCACTTGATGCGATAGGTAAGTGTTCGAACCCATCTTGTTCTTCTTGTTCATCTTCACTACTCATCACGCTTGAAGATGTATTTTGTTTTGCTAACAGTGCATGGTTCTACTACAGGATAGAATAACTTCAGATTCAAATATCCTTGATGATGTCATCGCTCTCCTTTCTCCTGATATATTTATTTCCTTTGTGATTCTCACATCGACTGTTCCAATACACATTTTCCGGCAATTTCTCTGATCAGTAAGGATTTCTTGTTCTCTCAGAGGCACTTTTTTGGATTTCTCGGATTTACATTCATTGAAATCGCATTTGCATGAAGAAATGTCGAATGATTGTGACGCTTCATTAAAAAATGAAATCATTCTTGAGAGTCTCAATATTCGTTCTGGCTTTCGAAACTTGAACTCGTTTATAGCGTTCATAGTTTATCCCAGATGAGGTTACGGGAAACGATTGGGATTGATGCACTTTGCCAAATTTCTGCAATTTCCAGCACAACACTGTTCAGTATCTCAGAGACACCTGGATCTTCACCACCAGATTCTAACTTCCGATCATTCTGAACGAGAAAGTAGTGTGAAATGACGTCCTGGAAAGTAGGTAACATCCGAACAATCACCAATTTGGGCTGGCCAAATATCTTGCAACGAACTTGACTTCTAGTTGTCATAGTAATATCAGGATATAGTTTCACCTGACGCGCACTCGCATAGTCGACACACAAATGATGTAAGACAATAAACTTAATCCACGACAATGAATTCAGGTTTCAACTTGTCAACACCCCACTCCTTGTATTCCAGCCGGTATTCATGCACGCTATTTATTGAGCCCATATTCCTAGATTAGCGCTAGATTTTATGATGAGAAGCCATTGGATATTGAAATCAAATGATTCTGTTTGGGTAGACGTCACAGAATATTTTGATGATGGTTTTCAGCGCTATGTCTATCAGAAAAAAAAATGCAATACAGTATAAATGTGAGAGGAAAGTAGCGAATATGAACCTGAAAATTGTTAACTTTGATTTCCTTGAGGAACCTGAGAATGTAAAGATAGGGCAATGAGTTTCAGAGAGTGATTTCATTACGTCCAAACGCACTTTTTGACGCCTATGGCATGAGAGATTCTGAATTTTTGTCTACCCTAATACAGGGTCCTGCATCTCACCTCCCGTCTTCTCTATAGATCAGTTATCAGTTGAGTCAAGGTTTTGATATTTCGCATATTTCAATTGTGTCGTAGGGCGCACACCAGGAAAAAACTTTCGATTATACAGGGTGCCCCAAAAAAGTGTAACCACATAATGATATATTTTTTTAAAGGCATGCCATATATTTTGTTGCACATTTCATTGCTTCTAGTGGTTACTTAAATACTACTGAAATTTAATTGAAATCGGTTCAGTGATATTTACGTGAAAAATATAACAAAAAAATCAAATTCTGCACCACAACATCAATAACGAAAAAAAAGTGCCTGGTCGATAGAATCATAGGAGATACATATTGAATATGGCCTAAAAGGATCGCTAACCGAGTTTGATTGACACAAATCATCAAACACAAAATTTAGTGGCAAACTTTTCGAATTCCAAAGCAATATATGTTTCTTATTTCAAAGTGGAGCCCCTGTATATTTTTCTGACATTCGATGCGTGAATGAAAAACAAACTTCTTTTCTTATCACAACCCTATCGAAATTCTCATCGTATCAAAAGTTATTTGCCGAAAACCCGTTTCGTCATCTATTGAACAGTCATTTGAAAGAAAAGAAACTTTGATTGAAATGTATGTTCGATATTTGTTTCGTTCTCTTGGAGGCACAAGCGAATACAATTATGAAATCATCTTGCCACTCTTCGTGAAAGGTTGGGTGTAATGGTTTGGAATGCTGCATATATTATCTGGTATGGTAGATGGCTCTTGATAAATGATATCCTTAACATAGCCCCACAAAAAAAACAGTTTGGATAATTCAGGTGATCTGGGAAGCCACTTACATGACCCTCCTCTTCTAATCCACCGATCTGGAAAGGTTTAGTTGAGATGGCTCCTAATTTGTGCTGAATAATGTGCTGGGGCTCCATTATATTGTAGCCACATTGCATTCCTCACAGCTATCGATAGATGTCGACATTAGTTTGGCAAAAAATCCAGATACATAGAGCCATTCAAATTCTCGTCGAAAAAGTAGGAAACAATAACATGTTCACCAATGATTCCTTCTCACGCATTAATTGTCTATCAATCTGCCAAAAAACCCTTGGATTGTCATCGGAGTAATAATGAAAGTTGTGACAATTCAAAAATCCATTCTTTTGGAAGGTGGCCCCATCATAAAACAAAACCTTATCAAGAAAGTCGAAATTTATTTCGATTTCACCTTGCGCCCAGTTGCAGAATTCGACAGGTTTTTCAAACTCTTGTTCGAAGAGTTATTGATGAAACTGAATATGATAGGCATGCAAATAATGGTTGTCTTTTGAAATTCGTTGAACAGTTATCTTGCTCACGTCCAGGGCATCTGCGATTGCTGGCTGGCTAATGGGAGTATTTTCCGTAACAGATAACAGCACAGCCAATTGATTTTCTTCATTTCGAACCGGTCTTTATCTCTAACTGGTTTTGTATGAATTTCTGGTTAGTAAAAACCTATCCAATAAGTTCTGCAGGCTCCCTTGGTCAGGATGATGTCGTTCCGGATAGCGTTGTGCATAAACTCAACTTGCTAAAAGAGAGTTCTTCTTACATTCTCCTGATATTAAAATCATATCTACGAGCTCTCTAGGTTTCACTCCAAGAAAAAATACAATATTTCGTTGAAGACTGCTCAAATATGTTTAATAATGAGCTAACAATGCATTGAATTCAAACCACTATAGCCCAAATAGACTCCTGACACTTCATTAGAGTTAAACGTCAATGATTCACTTCTCAAAGCCACCTTCGCTTTTTATTCATTCAAATGACCATCAGAATAGTTGATGGAACGAGTTCTCGGCAAATTACTCTTGATACGATGAGAATCGATCGATGGGGAAAAAAGTTTGTTCTTTATCAACGCATCGAATGACATGAAAATATACATTGGCTCTAAATTGCCACTGAATTTGGTACACCCTGTGATGAATCGTGTCAATGGAACTGGGTTAGCGATCCTTTCTTATATTATTCTATTCGATTTGAGAGATAATGTCAATTCTCAATTACAGAGGATTTTAATTTTTTGTGCTCTTTTTTTAGATATTCAACAGATATAATTCAATGTTCGACGTGACATATAGCCAGGAAAATAGTTGTTTTCTGTTGAATATTCAGACTGATACACTTGGTAAAACTTGATACGGTGTACCTTTTTCGGGATATTTTGATTTGAAAATGCTGAAGTATAACACTGATGCTATTCAGTTGAAAGTAAGTATCATAAAAAACTGTTACCTATTTATTGATAACCACGTCAGGAGCTGCAAGAAAGAATTGAACATTACTTCGATCATCTCATAGCTGATTCTCAACCGTTGAGTAGATTGGTGCATTCGTTGGAAGAAAGGATCGAATTGTGTATTCGTGAAAACGGGGGACATTTTGGACACTTACTCTAACTAGATAATGTTTTGAGTCAATATCAATTGAAAATTTCCTGATGTCATTTCGTTTGATCGATTATTACTCTAGCAATAAAATAATGTTTATCTTTTTCGTCCTCAATAAATAGATGATTGTTTTTTATAATACTTATTCAAATACCACAATCAGAGTTATTGCTTCAGTATTTTCAAATCCAAATATTTCTAAAACGGTACACAGTATCGAGTTTTACCAGGAGCATCATTTTGGTGTAAAATTGAATGGTGTTCAAGTTCACATTGAGTTTGGACTGAAAAATCTAACCTCAAAAAAGTTATGTTCAAAAGAACTCGGTACGAACCGTGTAAATAGCGCCCTCATTAAGTGTCCATACAAAATTTCATCTCAATGTTGCTAGTAGTTTCGACATAATCGTAAAAAATGTGTGAAAAAGTATTTTTTCAACACCTTGTATCTTGAAAACGAATGCCGTTAAAACATTTTTTCACCGAGCAAACCCAACATGTTTTGCAATGTTCTACCTACCCTAGCAAAGGGGTTAGGTTTTTTTTAAACACCCTGTATATATGTATATCTGCATTTTCGTGTATTCCTGAATTCATCTGAAAATATTCCTTTTCAATAATTTTCTTGAGTTCTCAACCAACTTGCATTCAAATCCTTATTTCAGTTGTCAAGTAGTCGATGTTTGTTGAAATGAACAAATCAAAATTTCACTGTGAGTTTACCATAATGTATAAAAACGAAAGCTTAACCTCACTCATTTATACCGAATACATTCAGATGAGATTATCTAGTGACTGCTGGTGAATTTGAAATTTCTTCCCATCACGCTATAACTCCTAAGGTGCATGTGAATTCCGGCAATCGGCTCATCACGCCATCAATAGAGTTATGGAAGGTGCTGATTTCAATCATCAAAATAAATACTTGTGATGATTTTGAATAACCAATGATTGCATCAAGTAAAATCCATACAGAGAAAAAACCATACAAAATATAAATGTGACGTAAATTCAACTAGTACGTATGAGGCATTTTGAAAGAGCTTATGTTTGGTATGTTATTTTATACTACCCACGGATATAAATGAGACATTTTGTTAACAGAATATTTTACCTGAATGTGATACCATCATCGAGGGTTCTGCCCCAGAATTCCGTATAATTCGAAGCTGTCCAACCAAATAATTCAGGATTCCTATTGATGACACTGGTAATATTGGGATCGATCATACAAACGTTCGTGTCACACAGCAATTTGCCCTCGGCTTCACAGATACTGAAATGTATAATGATTTTGGAATAGTTGAATGTTAGATATAATATATACAATGATGAATCCTACTGATGGAACCTCGATTTAATAGTCTTCGAGTGTGGAAAACCATAATAAGATGAGAAAATGTAACATGTTTCCAATTTTAATGGCTATAATTGAGTCCAAGCATCTTTCATTGGTATTTAAGCAGAGAAAAGCCGGTGTGACATTCAGGTATCAATCTGGGAGGTATAAATAGATTGATTCTAGAAAACTGTATAATTCGAAGGTACTTTTTGTGCTGACAAAGTTGCATGGGTTATTAGGGATCGTAGAAACAGAATTTCCAATCCAAGATAGCAGTCGTTAATTTCATGAAACCGCTATTTTATATCTAGATACTATCTGATATGAAATGTTTCCTTCGAGAGAAAGATTGCATTCTGCCTCTCTAAGTTTTTGGTTTCTTGCATTGATCAGTATTTTCAATCATAGAAAGAATCAAAGTGGAATTATTCATTCATCACATCTTTTATAGTGCTAAATATTCCTGCCGGTATTGTGATGATGTATATATTTTGGTGGGACGTGACATCTACAGTTCATGAAAAAATGCTTCTACCGATGATTCAGTGGAACAAATGAATCATAGGAGTACGTGTGACCAACATATTTACTATGTATTCACTATCCAGCTTTTCAATTTCCAATTGAGTTCCACCATAACTCGATCACGTTATATTATCGAGAAGGGCACAATATTTGTGATGTTATGTATTCATATCCAAAATCTTATGAGTATTTCCATCATTGCATAATCAAGTATGATGAATAGGGGTCAGCATCAATAAATTTGCATTGAGTACCTACGTCTCTGTCGAAAATCTAGAATCAAGAAAATAGCCCGTCAGACTCAAGAAGTTTGACTGTCCTTTTCTGATTAATATATTGGTGAGGGTTACTTAGCTGTGTGCACTTGTAGATATACCATAATAGTACAAAATGTTGTATTTCGTGCAAAATGATTTATTCAAATGTTTCTCGTAGAACAGTGCTCTCGACTTTACAGTCATCAGTGCGTTCTGGTCAGGTTCACAACAAAATCATACATAAAAATATTTTTGGTCCAGTTGAGTAATATCAACATTATGACTGATCACGGTACAAACATTTTAAAATTTGTTCCCCAAAATGGATGATATGCCGGCAGTTTGAGAAAATGATATCAAAAGTATGAGAATCAACTAACGATTCAATCTATATTGCCTGATATCTATTGCTCTTACCATTCGTTACAGTTATCTTGGACTTTATTTCCAAGGTATATTGTTCTCTCCTGGAACGTACAACTAGTCAACTGTTGAGGATCATTATTTAGAGTTGTCGTAGCAATCGTTGTTGTTGTTGGTGGAGGAAGTATGCCTTTGCAGTGTGACCAATAATCAGGGCAGCAATCATCTACTCTTGTGTAGTTACAGAAATCATCACAGTAACATAGGGTACCTACAAGAATGTCATCTCTCAGATGTATTGTCATGCATAAATGTTTGGAGTTCGGAGATCGTCTTTAACCTTATATTGAGAAATATTACGGCAAGTTGTTTGATAATAATCATAATCATAATGTTTCTTCACCAAGAAAAATAGTTCGACAGCAACAAAAACCGGAGTTGTACGTGAAATTTTACTTTTCAAATTATAAATAGAGTTAATAGTGAGTATCAATAGTGAAAGCATGATATAACAAAATGATTGGTAGTGGGAATGATAACAATGATAATAGCATTTATAGTGTTGATGATGATAATGTTAATAATAATAGGTAATGTTAATGAAAATAATGATGAACAATGAACATAAATATCACGAGTGTTTAATTATTGCAATGCATGGACAAAACATTAAAATATATAGATGTGAATATTCGAATACGGCATTTCTCATTTCAATGAACAGGACTGAAGTAAAAACGAAATAGGAGATGGAATAACACAGCGAATTTCTGTGTTTGAATATAAATGCAACAATGGATTTGAAGAATAATTGTTTCATGTCTAGCACTCGTGATTCGTTATACAAGGCATCAGTCGGGTAAGCTTGTCCCTTGTTGAGCATTATTTTTATGAAGCGTTCCTGCATTTCTTCTAGTTTTTATATATAGGCTGTTACTGCTCCACCCCAAGCGAGGATCTATACTAAAGCCTTGATTCTATAAGTGATGTCCATGTGATAGGTATCTAATATATAACTGTAATATTTGAATTTGTACAATATACTTCTCAGTGTTTTTATTACATTACTTATATGAGTCTTCCACCTAAGGTGACAAGCAATCGTGATTCTCAAGTATTTAATATTACTAGTAGATTCAATCTCCAAATTTTTGTAGCCAATGTTCAAGCTGGAATATTCAGGGAGGCCGTTTTGATATGAGGAAAAGGCGATGTATTCAGTTCTTTCGTTTATGGTCAAACCATTTAACGATATCACTCAAGTCGTTCTCTATTCTGAAAGTTATATTTGCCCAGGTTTTATCTTCATAGAAAATAGCAGTGTCGTCGGCAAATCTGATAATGCTCCCAGAGCTCCTCAAAGAGAGTAAACTGTTGATATATATTGTAAACAAGATGGGACCCAGAACAGTTCCCTGTGGAACTCCATATTCTACTATTTGTTCTTGACTTATTTCATTTCCTATCTTCACGAATTGTTTCCTCCCATTCAGATAACTGAATATTGATCGATGTACAGTACCACGAACTTCTAAGTCTTCCAGGGTGTCCATTAATTGCGTGTGACTCACAGTGTCGAACGCCTTCAAAAGGGGGGGAGGGGAACACACAAAGATGGATAACTGTTATCCATTAATTCATAAATTTTGGAAATTGATAACAAAATGGCGCCTTCAGTTGATTTACCCTCTCTGATTCTAAACTAACTTCAGATACCAGTTCATATTTTTCAAGAAATTTTGAGTGTCTTGTTTTGAGTACCCTCTCTAATGCCGAACTAACTTTCAGATAGCAGTTCATATTTTTCAAGGAATTTTGAGAGTCTCGTTTCGATAACCTTTTCGAAAATCTTTGCAAACACTGGAATTATAGAAATAGGTCTATAATGGAGAAATACATGGCTATCATATACTTTTTAGCAGGATGTAGGACAAGTATTTTGCATGTACACTCGCCTTCAACGAACATGTCGCGGTGGGACGGTGTGAGCGCTCTTATTGCAGTGGTGATCAAGGGAGCTGACACCGTCCATGTGCGACATGATCTCTGAAGACGACTGTACATAATCACAGATCATCGACTTGAAAACATTATTTTTTGATGATGATGAAAACTGACCAGACAGAACTCATACCACAAGATTTTCGTCAATCGAGCTATACATGGTGTCCGGAGAGGTCATGTCGTGAATGAAAGGGGGGATAGAGTGAGCCAAAGAAATGCTAGTAGGTTCTCCACATGAAAAAATATTTATCACGAAGTTATTGACCTCAAACGTTACAATAATGTCCATTTACTTATGACATTCGAACGGTTGTCATGGTATCAATGATATTCTGTCAGCTTGATTATCTCAGTTCAGTGAATATGTTTCATACATGATGGAACGAAATATTTCGATTTGATGAAGGTATTTTTGACAGAAGACAAATTCACCATTATGTTTCCACCGTTTGTTCCCTTCATTTTTTTTTTATCTTGTACTGATCCAGAAAAAATCGCATTTCGAAAATATACATTCCAACCATTTCAAAGCTGATAAAACTTAATGTATCATGCATGTATGGATTGGGAACTGCCCAATCATGGATTTCATTGATGAAAGTTTGAATATAGATACATATCATACTTTCTTACAAGAACAGTAAGATCCGTTGTTAGAAATGGTGTCTTTGAATATTCGAGGTGATATGTGGCTGATGTACGATATGGTATGCCTGTTCATTTCGACAGAGCTTTAATCACATTTCCGTACCAAAGTCTAGGGCTAGCACCTTCTGAAAAGGCAAACGTACATGAAGGTAAGAATGTCCTTGACATTGAATTAAAATAGTTTATCTAGGCAGTAACTTGGTGATGAAGATGCTTTTTGGTGAGCCAAAATTATGATAGATTGTTCCTTCAGACTCCTGCTGATGTAAGGCGATATTTGGATCGAAAAGTCCATTTCACTCTACCTAGTTTTTCTTAACAATGTGTGGTGTAGGTAGGTATTTCATGATATGCAGTGCGGTTTTTGTAATACTGGAGAAAGGTATTCAGTAGTCATACTATAAGTACTTCAAGATATTGGGGTTATACATTGATAACTCAATGCATAATTACAAAGAGTGTCAGTTTGACAGTTAAAATACCGCGAAGGGGTAAGTAATTTCCGTTCTAGGGACACGATTTGCAATTAATTGGTTGGTACTCTGGTCACAGCCATCGAACACCAACTTTCAGACTGAAAGTTGATGTTCGATGTCACAGCTTAATAAGCTGTGCTCCTGGCATTATTACCTACATAGGTGAGTACAAGTAGGTACAAAACTCTCGTTCGATTATCAGTCTTCAGTATCACACACATCAGATTATCAGACTAGATGATGTAAAAATGAGGTGAAAAACAAATTTAAACAAACCTGAAATAGACTAAATTCTGTTATGAAATTCTCCATATTTATTATAGGCAAATAATAATATGAGTAATACCAAGAACGACCTTCAGTCAGTTTCAATTATATGAGTGGCACTCTAGATACAAAACAAAAAACAATATCGATCATTCTCCCTCCTTCGAAAAATTTTAAGATAAACCAAGGTTGTACGTGAAGAAATTTACACTTTCCTAGCATTAAAAATGTCAGGTTTTCTTCCGGAAGGGTCCAAAAATCTTGCTAAGTAGTTGTACTTATTTAATTATTTTAACGAGGAAGTACATACAACAATTTGAAAAAGGTCTGTTACGAGAAGAGTTTATAATTATATATGATTTTAATTGAATTCTGTTGGTACCCGGTGCCATTGATGGCGGCTGGTGGCGGATTTCGCGTCTCTCGAGTCACCGCGTAAGGAAACCAAAGAAGAAAGAAATTCAAGAACTAAATGAATCAAAGATGGACGGAATTCAGAGAAGTAAGAAAACTGAAGGAACAAGGAAACCAAGGAGTATGGAAACCAAAGAAGGAAGGATCCCAAAGAACGAAGAAATCCAAATGAGGCAGTGATTAAAAAGAAGTATTGAATCCAAAGTAGTTAGGAAACCAAAGAATGAAGGAATCCAAAGATGTAAGGAAATCAAAGACAGACAAAATTCAGAGAAGTAAAAAAACTGAAGGAGGATGGAACCCAAGGAAGTATGGAAATCAAAGGAGGAAGGAATCTAGAGAAGTAAGGGATCAAAAGAAGTAAGGTATCCAAAGAAGTAAGGAAACCATAGGAGGAAGGAATTCAAAGTGGGCAGTGATCTACAGAGGAAATGAATCGGAGAGATGTAGTAATCTTACTCTCTGGAATGGGAGAAAAACGGCAAACTCGCGTCACGGTCAATGTACCATCGATAACTGCGGTAGGAGTTCTCTCAAATAACCGCGTATTATGAGACCAGCACAATCATAAGCGTGTTTATACATATATGTCTTTTACGCTCAAAGCATACGAACAACAGGAATCTGGAATGAGGTGTTCTGGAGTCTGCTGGTTGGCTATGCATAGGTTATACATGCATCGACGTCACGAAAAGTCTAATCATATTGTGTTCTCGCTCGAATTACAAGTGATGTCTATAAATAATTCACATCCATAATACACAGGGTGAGTACTAGATACTTTTTAGACGATGCAATTCGAAATTTTTTTATTATTGAAATTTCTCTACCTATCGATATTTTTATTTCTATTTCATCGTTTTCGCGAATACGGGAAATATCACATGGAATTCATAGAATTCCATCCAGATTTGCTTCGTATTATTGAAGAGATATTGAAAATACTGACCGGCCTTGAAAACTATTCCGAAACCTTTGATCTTGCTCGGTTTTGGGTCCCCAAGTTGCGGTGTATTGCATGCCAGCCAATGATATTATATTTCTAAGAATTATATGTTTTTCAACGAAGGTTTTGACGATTTACAATCGACATATGCTATTCCAGAAATGTTTTTTGAACCTCCCAGTTTTCTCCAAAATCATTAAATATTTGTCATATTCGATACCTTCCTCAGAAGGCAGTAAACCATATGAAATAGTCGATAGGCAGTGTCATGGAGTGGAGAAATGAGTTTTTGTAGACTATTATTAGACAAATTGTAAGGCGACTCTCGAAAATATGTGTTCAGAAGCAATCGAAGATTAATGTCATCATGTTAGTAGATACAAACATGTATTGATCATTAATCAATGCACACCCTCTCAAGATTAGATTGCACTGTTACATAGGGAAATCAACACTTACCCATTATCGGTACGGAACAAGAGTCTTGTCTCTCATCACAGCAGCCAATATTCTCACAGTATGGACCAGGAAGATCTGAGAAATTATCACGATATGGCAGGGAGCTTACTGACAAAAATGCAGTGAAACCTACTGCGATCCCTACTAAATACCAATTCCGAATCATCTGAAACAAAAAGAAAACTGTACCTCAGAGGTCATATCTAGATAGAAATAATTTTCCAATATGTCAATGTTCAGTGAATACTGTTTGAGGTATCTGGGCATCAGAGACTCTTTAATTTGCGAGCAGAACTGAAATTAAAACTGACTATGTCCAGAAAACTGTTTTTTTTTTCTGAAAAACTTGTGAATTTGGTGTTTCTGAATATCCATAATCTATGTACAGGTTATCAATCGATAAAAATAAACAATATGTTGAAGTTGAATGCCGCAATGAGGCCTTTCCACATTCCTTATCAGAAGTTTCACAGGATGATCCCTACATGCGTGACAAACCACAAATTGCGTTTTTTAATTGTAACACCCTGCTGTTCTTTAGACTTCTCTCTAAATCTGTGAGTTTTTGTGATAACAAAAATATATACATACAGGGGAATATCTTCTATTTGCAATCATACATCACTACTCTTTTGAGCATAGAAGAACAAATTTTTTCTGATTATGGCGATCACTTGATCAGTTTGGAAATGTATCCGAAATTAATGCGATATACAACTGTCGAATAAACCCCAATTCATAGCACACTCACAGAAAATTAGCAAACGACACCGTCTCCGAGAAAGAATTGCAAGTATTTTTACCTTTCATTCAACTTTGCGGTCACGTAAATCACTAAACAACCACTAAATTCGCAATTTATCAAAATTAATCACAGCATCAGACTGACAGATATTTGACGAAGGTGTCATTACTATTAAAAACTCGAAATTTCACTTAGATAATTTTCTAATTTTCTTATTTATTACAATGTACTTCTCACATTTCGAAAAACATCAGAAGGAGAGACTGAATAGATGATGGTTTTATTGTAGTAGCTCCTGAGGAAAGTACTTCTGCTATGAGAATTAAGAAAGCAGTTTTCAGTGATGTTACATGAATTATTACCATTTCATTGTAGTTACCGCAATGGAAAGTACTTTTGCTGTAACAAAGTTGTTTCTGTTCACATATCAGATTGAAATCACATTCAAAGTCACTGAGATTTTGTTATGCTGGGGACATATAATGACTCTTAAACAGTCTTTGAGACGTTTACCTTGGTTATTATAATTAATGCGAAGTCAGTTGAAAAACTTCCGTCTTTGAGGACGACACGAAGATTTGTCAATTCGGAGGAATGAATGAGATATTTTCTACTGAGATTTTCCGGTATGCAGTCCGTGCAGTCAGCGTGGACTAGACAAGAGTTGTCATGCTAGAAACCACGTCTCATTGGTTGCATGGGCGGCCTCCTGTGTGATAATAATCTTTTAGCCTGCGCTAGGCAGTGCGGTACGAGCTAGGTTGTCTTCATTGGTTCAACTCAAAATTCAGGAAATGTATTATTTCAATCATAGTGGTTTCGTGTTCTGGAGTCCTTCTGAGGAAGTCAACGAGAAGAGCAAGCGGAGTTAGCCAATAGAAACTCGCACGTTCAAACGCAAAGTGTAATTTTGAATATATTTTCGCGTCTCATGGACGAAAATAATAATTCTTCAGGAAACCAACTCAAGAAGAGAATACATGAATCAACTGAAATAAGCTGTACCACCATATACAGAGTTATTAGAACCGGAGATGTTGTAGATCATGAAGTTAAACGAAAAAGAGTGGGACAAATACTCAAAAATCTTGATGATGCTTCGAAAGAGGTAATTCGTCGTATTGTATATAGATTGTATGATGAGAATGAGGTATCAACATTGACAGATATCAGAAATAAGTTGAATGAATACGCGGATTATAATTACAAATCGTGAAGTACGATGTGAAATGTTCCACTAGATTGCGGGTTCAGCTATGAAAAATTAGACAAAAGGATGTTGATTATGAAACCAAGACGCATCGTAAACCATCGGCAAGAATATCTACGTATGATAAAGGGATACCGTGAAGCGAATAGACCTATCATTTATCTAGATGGAACTTGATTTGACACTCATCACGTTATTCAATACGGTTGCTAGATGATAACAAAAACTGTAATGTGAGTGGTCCGAGTTCGAGAGGTAGAAGAATTATAATCCTTCACGCCGGCAATGAGAATGGATTTGTTGACGATGCATTGTTGATGTCTGTCAAAAATATCAAGCAGTCCTCTGCCGATTATCACGAGAAATGGGAAGAGCAGCAGCTTATACCAATTATTCCAGAGAATCCAGTCATCGTTATGGATAATGCGTCATACCATTCACGCCAACAAACGAAGATACCGAGCACCAACACGAATAAGGCTGACGTTATTCAATTCATGGAGAAGAAAGGCATGGAAATATCCTCTAAAAAACTAAAGAAAGTATTACTGGAAATGATCAGGAAACAAAATTTCCCGAAGGAATATGTAGTTGATGAACTTTTTGAAGCACACGGCCATACTGTCTTACGTTTGCCCCCATATTACTGTGTTTCCAACCACATTGGGATGGTCTGGGCTGCTATCAAAAGCGTACGTAGAAATAACCAATCACCGCAATTCAGCGAGTCAGTTTTAACCACCATCAGGATAGTAGTTAATGTGATGAACGAGAGTGACATATGGAGGAATTGTGTATCTCATGTTATCAAAAAAGAAAATTAATATTGTATCTTACCACGTCCAATCCAATGATCATAAGGGTAAATCAAGATTCAAGTCATGAAGAGTCCGATAGTGACTAGTGATATATCATCCAGTATTTGTATACAACAGTTACGAAAACTAATAAGTAGTGTGTTGTGAATCATATTGTGATTATCATAACCAAAGTGTGGAGTTTAGGAAAGTGATGTGAACATGTGTAGAGAAATTGTGTGAAGTGTAGGAAAGTGATGTGACATGTGAAGTGAATCTGTGGAACTGTACCTATTTCTAATTTCACAAAAAAAAAACCTTCTAACATTCATTTGCTGAGAATCTCCATAAGGTTCAATGTTATTCATATTTTATTCCATTGATTATTTCCTTCGTATGATTTTGTTCAATCAGAACAACGTTCAATTGAGTAAGTTATCTTGTATAATCTCGAATATACATGTATATACATAGAGTAAATCTATTGTAAATTATTGGCATTTTCCTAGTACTCATCTTATTCATATTGTTACATACATATCTTGAAATTCCATATACTACTGATAAATTTTATTGAGTTAAATGTTTTTTTTTTCATTCGATTTCGTTGAGAATTTTCATTGAGTTCAATGTTATATTCATATTTCAATTTGTTGATAATTTTGAAGTAAGTTCCTTTCGGGGACGACTCACGGAAATGACTGGAACTAAGTTTCTTCAAATAGAACACTCTATATATTTTAACTCACATGAAGAATTGGGTAATATCACAATTCAACTGTGTATCTCATACAATCCAATAGTTGTTATCAATAATATGTTATAAATCCGTTTTCACTTGAATCATTATTGGATGTGATTTATATGGAGTGATTCGCCATTTTTAGTTAATGTAACAAAAATGTTAGTATAACATGCCAAGAGTTCAATGAAAGTATCCTGATTCACGTCGAATCAACTTCAGACAGTTCAGGAGATTTGAAATGTTCGTATCATCATGAAAAGCGTTGAACATGTGAATCAATAGATCTTTAAAGATGTAATGGTGCTGAATCGTTTCCAACAATTTCCAAAATGATGACGGTTACTACTCAAACAGATGAACTTTCCTAAACTCATTCGAGAGGAATCAGGATACTTTCCATTGAACTCCTGGCATGTTCTGCTGAAAATTTCGTGGTATCGACCATCATGAATCAATCCATCAAAATACCATTTAAAAAATTCATTTTTTGCCATAGTACCTCCACAGTCATGGAAGTTGAATTCACACTATACAATAATAATTTTATTCAAGACGAATTCATAACATAAATTCACAATTGAATGGTAAATTGCCTCAACTTCCCAAATGAGTGTTGATTTACAGGATGTTTCAGTCATTTTTATGAGTCCCGAAATGAAGATACTTCTGAACCTTTTTCCTATATATGCTGAAAATGATCCGGTTCATAGGAAAAATTCCCAATGGTCTTGAATGAATGAAATCTTTATTCCTTTTATAAATATAAAATAATCTGGTAGGAAGCTCATTGGTTAAATATGACTTTAATCGGAAATTATAACATGAACCTGATACATTCTTCGCTTAGTGATCATACTTCATTATGATAAGGCAATTCAAATTAAAACAAATCATATAGATATCACACTGAAAGATTGAGGCTATAGAGATGCATTGTGGTGCAACTCGTTTGGGATGGAAGACCTGTCTGGTCTGAATTTGTCTAGGAAGTGGATGGATGTATCGATATCATGAATGTTATAGCCAGTTCATTCTGGCAGAGATTTTGGTACAGAGGACAATGAAGAAATGATTGCTCTGAAAATTTCATACGAATTTATAGTGTCTTATGCAGCTATGGCTATAGACGAACGTATATTTTTCTTGTATCCAAGAATCGAAGAGTCATCAGAAGAACTTGAATACGACGATGGTTTTCATGGAGTTAGTATGTTGTTAAGGTTATAACAGATAATGGGACCCAAATATGTGAACTTCAGGGCCAATAGATGAGATATAGACACAGACAGTCTCTGACGACCGTTGGCACGGAGAGGTTATTTATTGTATGTTCGATGATTGGAATGATGTCGATTGATATTGTTAATGAAATAAGTTGAAAAATCATTTTCGTTATTTTTCTAACAAAGCAGGAGTGATATACACCCGTTTATCTAGTAAAGTTCAGTGCTATGGCCAAGAGCAAAAATCGTGCCCATAATCGGTGACGACGTTCTTCAGGAAGTTCGTTCAGTTCGAGTTCGAGTGAATCTAGTGCAAGTTCTACTTCGAGTTTTAGTTCGTTATCTTCTGAAGAAGAAACATGAAGGAAGATTAGAGAATTGGGGAGAAAAGTTTCTGTTCTTCAAGGTTCTGTGATGGCATCCGATAGAGCTATACTTGAAGAAACTCTTATTCCAGAGTTTGATCTGGGTAAGGAAATTCAAAACGCTTTGAGCTGGACACGTGAGGTAGGTGAACTTACCTGTTTTCACACGTAGGATGGTCCAACTATCCTTCGAATAGTTGCAAACAGCTTACAGGGTAATGCCGTTTTTTTATTGAAACTCAATGAAAAACTGTTTAATCCAGGACTCACCTTCGTCAGTGCGATTTGGGAAATTGTTTTTCCAAGGAGATAATTATTATGTGCCTTCTTAGAAGCAAAATTTCAGTTACTATTGTTTTTAAGAAGTTGCGAAAATGAATGAACTGAACTCGCCGATTTCAGATGGATATTGAATTGATTGATCGTGTTATTGAGGGCATAACAGACAAAAATACTGAACTATGTGCAAGAGCCGCAAATTTCCCTAGTGTTGGTGCATTATCCAACTTGGTATGATCGGATTCAAAGTCTGTATTTTGGTTGGAACTCAATAAGAAAATGTTCAATTCCGAACTTTTCTTTGTCAGAGCGATTTGAAAATTTGTTATTCCAAGCAGATAATCATGTGCCTTCTTTGGAGAAAAAATCAAGTACTTATTGTTTTGGAAGAGTTGCAAAATTGAATATACTAGACTTGCCGATTTCAGATAGATATCAAATTTGATTGATTGTGTTATTGAGGGTACAACAGATGGAAATATTCAACTATCTGCTAGAGCCGCGAATTCCCCTATTGTTGGTGCATCAGCCAACTCTTTGAATATCAAGAATTGTAATGAAGCCGTTGAAACTGTTGACACGACTAATACACCTTCAGCATCGAATGTGGAAGAGACTTTTGTGCCAAATACATTCAATTAGGGAGGTGATATGGAACACAGGCAAAAATTAGTTTGTTATAATAGTCAGTGACTTCAAATTTGAGATTTTCGTTGGAAGATGACGTCAAGGCAGTTGTTTCAGATTGTGTTATGGACTACACTATCTCTAGTTAGCTGAAGACAAGTGATAAAGTTCGTATTGAAGAGTCTGAAGCAATAGTTAAGATCGTGATATTGCGAGATGATTTCTTGCGTTATGATCTGATTGTAGGCAATACCTTTTTGGATCAGATGCATATAATGATAATCGAAGTAGATGATACATTGATATTACGAGAGAAACAGGGCAAACATGTCTACTGAGGTACGTGATGATACAATTCAGAATGATCCGAAGGCGTTGGAAAGTAGAATCTCAGAGTGAATGGCAAGATCAGAAGGCTCAGAAAGGTCCTCTTGAAATGATGATACATTCCTTACTGAGTACTGAAGGAAGCAGGAAGTTGATACCAGCCTTCATAGGTCCATTCAGGGTGACGAAGATACTTTCGAATGGTATGAAGTAGTAGATTTGCGTGAGGGAGGGCCAACAAAGGAATTCATAACAGTGCTGGCTGTTGATAGAATTAAACCCTGGGTCACCTCAAGAGGTATAGGTATTCAAGTCTTATTGGACAAAACTAGGCTCAAGCACTTGACAGAATGATTGAATGGTTGTTAATATATCTGTATTCTGAATAGATAAAAACTCGCACTAATGATTTAGGTACTATATGTATGTGGTTGTTCAATAACGAGTGAGATTTATTTGAGCATCAGACTCAATTATAAACAAAGTATTAAGACTGTTGAGGTGGGTACATGTGACCATACAGATCATGATGAAGATATGTCAGGACTCAATCACAGAATGTTATGACTGTTGAGATGATATACAATGAGGCTCGATCACATGAGTTTTTGATTATGACTATGATGAAGATATGTTCAGGCTCAATCACAAAATGTTGTGACAATTGAGATGATAGTGAGAATATGTCAAGACTCATTCACAAAATGTTGTGACTGTTGAGATGGCATACATCAAGGCTCGATCAAATGTGTTTTTGATTCTAACTGTCGAGATTGTGATGAAGATATGTTCAGGCTCAATCATGAAATGTTGTAACTGTTGAGATGATAGTGAGAATATGTCAAGAATCGATCACAAAAAGTTGTGACTGTTGAGACGATATACGCTAGGCTGGATCACGAAAGTTTTGATTGTGATTGTCTAGATGATAGTTAGCATATGTCAAGACTCAATCAAATGTTGTTATTGTTGAGATGACATACGTGTGGGCTCGATCACGAAAGTTTTGATTGTGACTGCCCCGATAATAGTGAAAATATATCAAGACTCAATCAAAAAGGTTGTGACTGTTGAGAGATGACATGAGTGTGTTATCTCAAATCGATCACAAGTTTTCAACTCCAAGTTTTGAAGGGATGGCGAACATTTGCCAAGATTCAATCGCAAATTATTGCGGCTGTTTAGATGACATTTGAAAGGGATCAAGAAGGTTTGCTTAGGAGTGAATGTCGAGTAGATGTCACAGGGGAATCAAAACTCAGTCATGAGTGATTCTTGTTGTACATACATCTAGACTCGATTATTCTGATAAAAAGTGAGAAGTTTTATATGTCATTTGGTGATAATTGGTTTGTTACAGATGACTGGTGGATGTCTGAGGACAGATTTATTTTACAGGATAGCCAAATGATAGGCGAACGGATATCATGTACTTATTTGGGAATCAATCAGACCCGAATATGTTGATACAATGAGATGAAAGATAATTTTTGTTATTATTCTAACAGACTTGAATAACAAAATTCGGTGAACTTGCATTGTGAACAAATCTTTATTTTTTGGGGATTAGTTCTAACCAAAAAAATCACAAAATATTCTTTATCGCCAAATCTGTTGATGGATATAAGAAGTCATAAGAAGGAGTTATGAGGAATATAAGAAGGTTCCAGAAATGACATAATATTTTTCATTTCGAATAAAAAAGTAGCCACTACTTTCTGATATGAAAGACAACACTATTGATGGACAGATAGAGAATGATGCGTGCGATAATCTACGCTCACAAATTTTCGAAAAAATTTCTGTTTCGGCTCTCTAGATCTCCTGATGTTCCATCTACCGTGAAACACCTCGTATAACAGACTACGTATATCACCATTAACGAACAAAGGAAAACACACTGAGGTGTTTTCGTTTTCTTGTTTCCAATTTCAAGTCGAGTCATCAGCTGTCAATGTTAACAATGAAAAACATCCGAATAACATTAGAATACACCATGATGTGATAATCTCCATAAATATACATGAGTTTTCACGTTTATCATTTGAAATTCAAATGCCACGTGATTTACGACTTGTTCGCTTTGCCACACTGACACCAATAATAATTCCCAATAATGCATTTTCGCCCTGACCTGCCTTCCAATCGATTCGTTATGGAAAGTATTTACTTCGAGACTGCCGAGTTCTTGATCTGAAATAACATAGCTTTTATACATTCACCGGATTTGTTTGTTAATGAAACTATGTTGTTCATGGATTACTCGACCCTGAAACCTGTTTTGAATAGTCTTTCAGTACAGTTGTAAACATCTTCAGTTATTCAATATGCTAGAATAGCTATTGAATGACCTATTAAGTCTTCAGCTCCCGAAAGGGACTTATTTCTATTATATTCGAGGAACATCGTGGAGGATAGGAAGAAAAGATAGGTTCTGGATTTTCCTCAACTTTTGGAGCATTCATTTTCAAAACATTGCTGTTCCATAATATACAAACAAGTTTTGATAAAAAGTTATTCGTCACACATATTGAGGTTGAGGAAAGAAGGATGTGGTGAATGGTAACTTTTCACGGTGTTGCAAGAAATCAGTGAGTGCAATAACATTGGAAATAACATAATGTCTTGAAATACGACTTATTCCATAACTTTTCTTGATTTACTGATTTCAGATATATTGAGGAAGAATGTTTTTATTTGATAGTGATGTTATTCAAGAATTTTGAATGGTCAAATACATGCATCAAAAGTCGCAGTAGGAACCTCATTCTCGTTTTATCGAAATGACTTGAAGTATGAATGTCACCACATATTTCTACGGAATCCAGTAAAAACCTGAAGTTATCCATATTTTTTTGTAAATCGCTACTTTTACAATTTGCGAACCACCTCTCCAAAAGTCTAGAATTAGGTGTTGGAATTTAACATAGATATGCATTCTCCTTGTCTGTAGGATAAGTGCAAGAATATTTCTGATTGTCGTTGCAATCGACAAATGAAAATAGTTTACCTCCTCAGAAGGTGCTCGCCCTAGACACTAGTAACAGAGGACAGAGGATACAACACACAACTGAAGAATCAGATAATAAGAGGAATATCTTTGAATATTTGCATCTCGACTATATGAAATGAGAATTCGAAGATGAAGGTGACGTCAGGAAGTTAGGTTGACAATGAAGTTCGTCTTCTTCTTCTACTTCTTGTATTTCTGGGAACTCTTGGCAACAAAATGATCTGGGTTTGAATAAAATCCCGATTATTATAAGGAATTATAGGATAGTCTGGTGGTACTGAAGCATCTTGCAAGTATACAAGTATTCAATATGTGATTTTTAGTGACCAGACCAAGTCAAACTATTGTCTTCTGTGAATGTGAATACAGTTGTTATCAGTTTTATTGAATCTCATAAGGTAATTTCCAGTTACAAATCTGGCAGCGTCTAAATAGGTGGTCCTACTTTTTATGCGAAAGCCAGAATTCAGATAACGATGACTTTCGGTTCGGTTCACGACGTCATCGAAAATGGCTTTTTCGAGGGTGCCGGATTTCATTATTGAGAAATACATCTATATTCGCGATGATTTCAGATAATGGATGATTGCATCAAATACTACTTAGACATAGAATGATCAACATAAAATAGGTTTGTAGGGTAAATACGTTTAGTGTGTATAACCCCATTGAAGTTGGGGGCGGCTTCTCAGGAGTTGTTCGACAGAAGTTGACTCTGACACAATGGCTTCAAAATTATCTGAGCATAACTGAGATATTGGCTGTATTAACATATCTGGGACACCTGGTATACAATAAGTCTCAGGTTTATCTTGTCTAAATTCTACAAAATCGATAGTGAAATTGAGAATCTTCAAACGGCTTTCTTTTGTTTCGGTGGATGAACTTGCTTTCAATATATCGGGCAGGGCAGTTACTAGGAGGCAACCGCCGAAGGCGCCAGCCCACAATAGTTGCACTTTAGCTCCTAGGAACTAAAAACGATATACTGGACGTCATCAAGAATAAACAACATTGTGACGGTGGTTATTTGGGTTGAGACGCATACCTGATTTGTTTTCGATTTCAGCAGATTTGGCATTTCATACTTATGCTGGAGATATAAATACACCTTTATTATAGTCTAGTATTGGAATTATAAACATCTCAGTTTAGTATTTTCGTTTTGATCAGGGAAGCCTTCAAGATTCAAATACTTGCTTGATCTTGATCTCAATAGTTTTTTTGTCTCAAACAACGATATTGTTTAGCTTAAGTTTGATCATTAAGTCAAACACAGTGTAGTATGGAGAGGAATAAATAATCACTATTATCATTGTTGATAATATCAACAGCATATTATGATCACTAACCTAACATTTTTCACGTCTTGTTCCTATAGCTGGCACTGACACGGTATTTGCCATTAGAGCACCAGGTCCATACACAAATATGTTACTCTGTGGTTGTATTTATATTGAAACTACAATAATTAGAACATCCTAGAAAACCTAACCTGCTGTTAATGCAGGTAGTATATTCTCACCACATGGATTATTTGTCAATATTTGTTGCATTGCATACATATGGCACGGCATTGGTGGTTACTTCACATGTTTATTTGAGTTAATTGTTTCGGTTGCAGAAAAAATAGCATGTTTCATTCGGATCAAAAGTGACTTTGTTCGACTCGCAAATTTAGCTTTCGCTCGGCTTCGCTAAACGCTCCGCCTCGCAAATGCAAAATTCGCTTGTCAAACAAAGTGTCACTTTTGATCCTAATAAAACAATCTACTATTTTTGTAGCTCTATTTACATAGATTTGTTCCTGAATGGGTGGGTTATTGTGACCTATTCTAGTATGGAATTTTATATCGCTTTTATACAGAGTGTTTGGGAATAATAATAGATGAATATTATTGCAGGGGCTCACGACTTGTGAGTACGAGAATGGCAATCTCGAGGTAGCCCTAGCCGAATATTCATTGATTTGCAACTCGTCTTTGATGGTTTTTCCTTCATTCTTCAGTTTTTAGTCGTTTGTATCGGTCTCTCTTGGTCAATTCTTCTTATTTCTCCTTCTCCCCTGAAGCTCAACCTCACCATAGTACGGGGAGAAGCCGCGGGAACATTTCTGCTTTTATCACTCAGATGGGAGAGTTTTGTGGACATCTGAGTGCAAGAATGGGGCAATTTGTGTACATCTGTTTATGTGGCCGCGAATTGATAAAGAGGCTCTGGCAACCTGATCCATGTTGTGGGCACCACAGGTCTGGACCAACTCCTTTCACCATTACTCGTAGAATAAGGAAAACTTGGCCTTCTTCATGGACGAGACCAGATCTTGGAAAAGTAGTCCTGAATGAAAGGGGTCTTTCAAACGAACCTCTAGTACTGTGATATTTTGGCATTTGAAGTGGCCCCAATATCAGAACCATGGGTCGTATATGGTGAAATCAATAACGGCATATCCAAGGTCCATCAGTACAATGATGGATATATAGGGTGATTCAGGAAGGTCGATGGAATTTATATTAGAAGGAACCTAAAGAACTTATAAATATATGTGATCCATCAACGATGACTTCTTACTCATCACTGGAATGTTGCTCAGTGTGGTATATACAAGGTGTATATACCAGGTATCGACGAATTTTTCAGAGAAGCCATGCATGCATGGGTTTCAGTGTTCCGAAATGAGATTCAAAATTGGCAGGGGTGTAGGATTCGAGAATTTCAAAATTATGCACCAGAAACGATCTCAATGTATGTGTTTTGTTCCTTAGTACTGGGTTTGATATCTTCGTAATCGTTTGAAATAACTTTGTCAAACCAGGTGATTACGAATTCATTCTGATAATCTCTAAGTACTATCAAACTGACCTGCTTATTTCTCTGAATATAAATAATGGAACAGTTCACTGTGTCTTCCGAAAAAAATAAACTAAAGCATGATTTGAAATATCCTCATCATTGAATGATGGATGGTGATCACCACTTCGATGAAGAAGAAGTTTTCACTTTATTATTCAGTATCTGGTAGGTTTTCTGAAAATTGAAGCAAGGAATATAATGTTCAATTGGATCAAAGTAAGTTATTGTGTTTCACCTCGTATATCAACTCGTGAAGTGTTCGAAATTGAATAACAAGAATTTCACTTGAGGTTTTACGAAAAAGAATATACAGGGTGATATACCATCAAGGTTGATAGAATTTGTAATCAAGAATACTTGGGGAGTCTATGAATTTATGTGATATATCGATGGCTTCCTACTGATCTCTCAAAATACGTCGTATATAAACACCTTGTATATACCACATTGAGCAACATACCAATAATCAGTAAGAAGTAATAGTTGATGGATCAAATAAACTCTCCAAGTTTCTTGAAATAAGGATTTCATCGAACTTGCTGATTGATTCCTAAACAGTATACAAGATGATCAATGTGTTGTGCTTGGTCTTCCTGGTGATTTCTGCAAAAGACTATACATATATATTCATCATATGAGAATTTATGCAAGTAAAGGTCACGGTAACTCATCCAAGTGGAAATTTATGGAGATAGAGCTGAGAGAAATCATTCCTGGTAAAAAAAATGAAATATAAAGTTTTTCGAAAAAAAAATGTTTGTTGAGGACCTGATGAGATAAGAGAAAAATTACGGAATCATTTCGAGGAATATGCTTGAGCATTATGGGAATGTAATTGAAAAAATCCCAGAAATTGTCCATCAAATCGGGAGCATAGAAAAGTTTTCAGTATAACATTCATTCTTTCTCGATTTTTTCCACATGAAAATGTTCCAAAACATGCAGTCAACTTCAATTCGAAGACATTCGACCTTGAACAAAAAAAATGAATATTGGCCTCTTGAATATAATTCAAAAAGACATCTTAAGGATGCAACAAAGAAACTAATTGAATGGTAGTTTCTTCACTATCTCAGAAAAAATATTCAGAGCAAGGGCTCTCATTGTACAATCAAATGCGCAAGATCAAATGAGTACACGGTCGATCATGGTCTGTTGGTGGATGCCTTAGAGGAGATTTGCATAAGAGACACTTCATGCAAACTGTTCGGAAGTTATCTTAATAATAGAGAACATATTATATAATTTGAAACAGAATAAAGCAGAAAAAGATTCATAGAGTATGGCGTGCCTGAAGGGACAATAATACTGGGCCCCTTACTATTCAAAATTGTTTCAAATAGTCTGCTCACTCTCAATATCTCAGGAGACATCAAGTTTGACTATCTTTATTGACTAGTGGTTCATGAAATAACGAAAACTACCTTGGTAGTAAGATCCCACTTCACGCATTCAAAACAAGTAAATAATGGTAGGTTCTATAGCTATAGTTGTAGAAAAGAATATAAAATCATGCATTGGGGGAATCACGACTGCAATACGAAATTTGGGTTGGGATGGAGCATTGAATGTTTACTCGAAACGGTTATTGATTACTAACTATACAAAAACACTCATCCAACTCAACAGCTCTTTGCTGAAACGAAAATATTAGATATCAAGCAATTATTCAATTCTCACATACTTACTTTCAAATACAAAAACAAAAATGCAATCCAACTGATAGACCATTCATGCCCTCAATATATAGGGTGATTCATAAAGAATGGTGAATCTCTGAACTACAGATAGTAAACACTAAAAGATTGCAGGGTGTTCTAGAGGAAAATTTCATTTTGAAATTTCTTCATTGAGAATATTGTAGTTCCAGGTTTTCTGACATGGGCAATACAAATTTGAAAATTATTTTGTTATCGCTCATCGATTGAGCTAATGGAACTCTGTTACTTCGGTAAATTACATCATAGCTTCTTCGTTCATTCGATGAAGATCAAAATGAGTGAAAAATCTAGAAGCCTGTTCATTTTGACATGAAGAATTAAGTACTCTTTTTCAAATTATATGGTTCAATTGTTTTTGTGTTATTCGTTCTTGGAGAGATTTATGTTCCACTAATTTTTTGAAAAATGTGATGTAATTTACCAAAGTAACTGAGTGCTACTAGCGCCCTCTATGAGCAATCACAACAAAATGGAAAATCATGAGAAAATTGTGAAATTCCGAAATAAAGTCTCGCCCTAGAACACCCTACTAAACCAGTAAAAATCATATGAGGCATATTAGGCATCGCACCTTTTATGTGTAATTATTGTTTAATTGTTTCATCCACACTACACTAGGAATGATATAACTGATCGATATTCATGGAAATACCCACGTACAACCCTGTGTTCCTATGGGATTTCTGTTTATTGGCAAATCACCTGATTATTTTTTACATACCCAATATACATTGAATTTTTTTATATTAAACTTGTAAATGTGATTGTATGAATGTATACCTACCTATTTATTTCTTTATTGTGCCTACCCTACATTGTGAATGAACATTTTTATCATTATTATTTGAATTTATATCATTCCAGTCACGACCCTGCGGCCTCCGACGCCACGCAGAGTCTTGCTAGATAAAATCCTGTGACTACTCCCCACTGCCTGTGGGGTGAATAATCACTGGGACCAAGAACCGTGTGCCCTGAGTAAACGCAATGATCCAAGTATGACGGCCTTCTGCATTCCACCAGCCAGAATGTGTGCTTTATCACTTCACGCTGGAATTCTGTGGATTTCCGAGAGCAGCGTATGTCGTGTGCCTCCTAGGGAGCCGATTATCAGGATGACCAATTCCACAGAATGTTCTTGATAGAGCCTGCGGAGTTCGAAGAGAAGATCCCGATATTCAGTCCGTTTCTCCTCCTCCTTCAAAAAGATGTTCGGTTCGGCTGGCGCCAAAAACTCGATCACGAACATCGCTTTGGTTTGATGGTCGAGGAGAACCACATCAGGCTTGTTAGCTTGAATTTGCCTGAGGGTGGGGAATGAGAAGTTCAAATTAATTCGGCACCTCCTATTCTAGACAGCGGACTCAATATCCCCCGGAGCATAAGGCAGCACTGGGGTCTCTTCTATTCCGTACGAGTGCCCCAAATAGTAGTAGAGCACTCGCAATGCCGCATTGTGTCTATGGATATTGGCTGAGACTGCATACACCGTGCAAGAAGACAGCAGGTGCATAATTGTCTCGGGCGCCCTGCGGCAGGCCCTGCAATTCGTGTCAGGGACATCCATAGTAATCCATACCCATGACACGGCAACAGTAGACGAGAGTGTTAAAAACTCCATCCTGGCATGCCATGATGATTCCCTCTGTTTCCGATTTGAGCCCGCCTGACTTGAGAAAAGCAAAAGTCAGTTCTTTGAGTAAGCCCCGGTCTTCAATGGTCTGGAAGTAAACCGAATGCATGGGCTTATCCATGTGAAGCTGAAGGAGCTTCCTCACTTATGCAGCTTTGATGCGGGCCTTTCTCCGAGCGGGCTCTAGATCAGTAACTGAGTCCTGAGCCTCGCGCTCGGAGTAGAAAATCAGAGACAATTCATCGGATGCTCGACGTGCTGCTCTAAAAAGAAAAGCTCCTACTCATGCCTCTTCATGGGTTTAAACCATTTGCAGAAGGGGATCCGAACTCCTGATGACTTTGCAGGCGCCATCCAGAACCATTCTGTTATGGAGATACTCCAAGCTCAAGAGTCCACGGCCACCCTGATCTCTAGGTATGTATAACCGTGAAACAGACGAATTGGGAAGCAGACTCCTATGGGGATGCATCATCTTGCGAGTACTTACGTCAAGTTGTCGCAGCTCGACTCAAGTCCACTTTATCACTCCAAATGAGTAGAGTAGGATCGGAACAGCAAGCATATTATTAGCAGCGACTTTGTTCTTTCCCGACAGTTCTGACGACCAGATCTGATTATTATTATTAATATCATTATTATTATTATCATTATTATCATCATAGAGTTGAAAATGAATTATAACTGTGAAACCCTAGTCACGACTCTGCGGTCTCCGACGACACGAAAAGTCGAGTTGTGAATAAACATTTTCATCATGATCATTATTATCATTATAATCATTATCATTACGATTATTGTTATCATTAATTTGAATTTATATTATTCTAGTCACGACCCTGCGGCCTCCGACGCCACGTAGAGTTGTGCTGGATAAAATCCAGTGACTTTTCCCCACAGCATGTGGGGTGAATGATCACTGGTACCAACAACCATGTGCCCTGAGTAAACGCAATGATTCAAGTATAACGGCCTTCTGCATTCCACCATCCAGGATGTGTGCCTTATCGCTGTACGCTGAGATTTTCTGGATTTCCGAGAGCAGCGTATGTCGTATGCCTCCTAGGGAGCCGAGGGTTGCTGGGCTGTGTGCATGTGTATACCAAAGAAGGTAAGATTTGTATTTCGTGCAAGATAATTCATTCAATATTCGTTGCAGAGCGCTTTCGATTTTTAAGTCATCATCAGTGCATACTCGTCAGGTTAACAGGGAAATTTGTCCATAAAAATATCTTTGGTCCCGTTCAAAACTAACGACATTATGGTAAAATATGGTACAAACAAGTTAAAGAGTGTTTCCCAAAATGGAGTTTGATACGGATTACATTTTGTTGAGCAGCGACATGTCGTGTTGAAGTGAACTTGCACGAAATACAAATCTTCCCTTCTCTGGTGATTATCAGGATGACCAATTCCACAGAATGGTCTGGAGCCTGCGGAGTTCGAAGAGAAGATCTCGATATTTAGTCCGTTTCTCCTCCTCCTTCAGAACGATGTTCGGTTGGGCTGGTGTCGAAATCTCGATCACTATCATTATCATTATTCTCATTATTATCATCGATGATATTATTATTCAATTATCAATATAATTATTGCTTCTATAGTTGCACAAGCCCCAAGAAATGATGAATACTTCGACTTCAGTATGGAATATAAAACAATTTTGTTGATTCAAGAAACATGTATGAAGATTATTAGGAATTATGTTCTCGAAGTTTTTCAATCAAAGCACCTTTTCTTCAGGAGAAGGCGGGGCAATGGTTGTCTAGCCCAAGGTTACGCTACTGTTCATTTATTTATTTATTTCATTTTCACGAACAGGAATATAAACAGGACAAACCCAGAGACAGTTTTCACATATAGGTTTACCAAATATGTCATGTTGTTATAGGAATTCAATTCCATAATACAGTGCAGAATTTTAATTATTTTATATGAAAAAGGAAAATTTTCAATATATCATCAATTGGATGCTGTACAAAAATGTTCCTTGAGTTTGTTCACAAAGATTGTTGAAAAGTCGGAAAAAAATATCAATCTCTATTATGTTTGAAATAATGGAATTATAACTTTTCAAGCATCGATGTAAAGAGGAGGTGAGATAGTAATTTGTGTTCGGTATGGATGTATGGAACAAGTTATAATAGCGAGTGGAATATTGTGGAACATTGTAATGGATCAAGTTATTTATAGATGAGGAATGAATGATTCCATTTATAATTTTGAAAGAGAATTTGATACCGGCGATAGCTCTTCTGTCAGCAAGACTAATCAAATTAAGTTTTCGTGTTACGAAGTGATTTTGTGGCGTGTTTTTGAAATATTTTGTGTTGATATAATGAATTTATTCTGGATACTTTTTATTCGTTTGGTGTATATTATATAATAGGGATTCCAAATGATTGAGCCGAAGCCTAGCAGACTATTCACGCATGACATGAAAAGAGTACGCAAGGTATTATAATCTTTGAAAGGATACGTTGTTCTCAAAATGAAACCTAGCATTCTGTTCGCTTCCTTAGAAATGTGAGAAATATGTTTATTGGAAGTCATTTTTGAATCAAAAATAATTCCCAAATCCTTCACTTCACTACATATGTGGAGATAATGATCCTTCATGGTATAGTAATGAGTAATTAAATTAGAGTTTCAACTACTATCTGATGGCATTTGTTGAGATTTAAGAAGAGGGAGTTATTTCTGCAGTACTCTGAGAAGCGATCAAGGTCCTCTTGAATGAGCATACAATCATTCAAGTGTGAAACTGTATGAAATATTCCAAGATCATCAGCATACGTAAGGAAATACAAGAATTTGGAACATTCAGAGATGTCATTTATATAAATATTGAAAAGTAGGGGACCTAGATGTAAGCCTTGAGGAACACCGGACGTTATATAGACTGATCTTGAAAGATAATTACCAATACAAACTATCTGATTACGATTACTCACGTAAGATTGAAACCAATTCAGCAGGGAGCCGGTCATACCAACATCAGCCAGCTTTCGAACCAGCAATGTGTGATCGATCTTATCAAAAGCTTTTCTGAAGTCGATGTAAACGGCATCTACTTGAATTCGGATGTTCAAGCTTTTTTAAATATATTCAGTATATTCGAATAAATTTGTTTCAACCATTCTGACAAATCCATGTTGTTATATATTCAAAATGTTCATGACATCAAGATACAAATAATCAAAAATAATGCTTTCGAATACTTTTGCTGATATACATAATTTGGACACTGGTCTGTAATTCTGAGGTAACTGTTTTTGACCAGATTTTTGAATTGGAATAACGAATGCTTTTTTCCAGGCGTTTGGAAAATGCCCTTCATCTAGGGATTTATTGAACAGGAGATAGAGAGGAAATGACGAACTCTCTGCACACATTTTAATGAAACTGGTCGGGAGCTCATCGGGGCCAGGGCCCTTATTCGGGAGATATTGTATTCTAGCTCTCATTACGTTTACTGGTATGTAATAGTTATTTATATTTTGGATGTTAAAACGACTGGATGTCCTATTTCCTTGGTTTTTCAAAGGTTCACTGAAAGCTGATAGGAATTGATCAACAAATACTTCAGTAATAGCTTGACCATCCGCCACAATATCATCGTTGATAATTATAGATGTAATTCTACTATAAGAGTTCTTTTTTGTCTTTACATATTGCCAAAATTGTTTGGGATCGGATGATATCTTTTTCTCATATGAATCTATGTACTTTTTGTAGTCAAGTTCTTTCAAATATTCAGAACGTCCACCTAACATTTTGAAGGTAAAATAATCCATGTCGTTATGGTATTCTTTCCATCTTGAGATGATATTTATTCTTCTCTTTAACCAACTTGATGGTGCTAACAGAAAACCAACTATGGAATCTTTCACAAATGATTGGATTTTCAGGAACAAATTTATCTATGGCTATATTGATTTTGGAATATAGAAGATCAGTGATATTATCAACAGTTTTTCCCAGGAAGATATTATGCCAGAGATTATAATCGAGTCGTAATTAGCCTTATTGAAGTTGTAGGCATGCAATTCATTTTCCAGATTACGAGTCGAGTCAATATTATGTGGTTATTCCAGAAGAAATTCAAGGGTAGTATGAAACTTATCTTCACGAACCAGAGGCGATTGGCATAACTGTAACCTTCGTAAGTAACCATAGTTGTTGAATACAAGGTCACGTGTATTTCCAGATGAATTAGTTGAATGATTGTGCTGAGTAAAATTCCCAAAAGAGAGTGTATCGATTAATAAATTACTACTTATATCAGTATAATTCATAGGAGTACAGAGATTATTGATTTCATCAAAATGCCATTGTATGGAGGGAATATTGAAGTCACCACAAATAACAATATTGTCATCAGTATGGCTAGTAATGATATTTGTTGATGGGTGCTTTATGTCTCAAAAATATCAGAGACAATTTGGGACCACCGTTTTTATACAAATATACTCAAAAGAAGTGTTGTTCCAATTTCATCAGTCTGTGCAAGAAATGTTTATTTCAAAGACAAAAACTCAGACTCATTCGAAAGATTTATCAGATCTCTCGCAGAAAATCTAGGATTTGAAGCAAACTATACTCTCTGTATATATTTATGCATGGTTTGGCTTTATTTTTTCTGAGTACATATCAAATATTCTATCCGTGAACCTTATTACCGTCGATGGAATTTAGGATCATATCATCATAGTTCATAGCCGGCATCAACTGCTAATTCAATATGTAAATGCAAAGTTAGGTCATAATCAATAATATTATATTCAATTCACAAACAGAGTATGGAATATGACGTAATTTGATGATAACATATTCATTACACAAACTGGGAATAAAAAGGTGACGTAATTAGTTCGGTGTTGATAATAATAATATCACGTCTCATACAATCACATGAAAAATTTTAGATTAATTAGTAGGGATTCCTATAAACGTTTTTATCTGGCAAGGTGAAGCATTTACCCATTCAAATTCATGACCTGAATGATGCATGAAGAATAACTTCTCAATATGCTGTTTCCTCTGAAATATAAACTAAGTACGACGCGTCTGAACTGCCATCCTGAAATAAGTTTTTTCACGAATATTTGCGTAATCCACAATTCCAATTGTAAATTAGGCAGTAGAAACTTTGTTAATTATCTCCTAATTCATAGTTGCAACTGTTAATTAGCCCCAATTCACAGTTGTAACTGTAAATTAGGCAGAGTAATCCTTTTTTCCTAAACACTTTCTAATTTACTGTTGATGCAACTATCAATAAGGGCATGTTTCGAAATTTGAAGTTTCTTCTGCCTTCGGATGACACTTAAAAAGCTAAGGTCCCCGTCTTCTTAACTCACACAAGTCTCTGACTTTCGAGGGTTGCTTTGCAACTAAGCTGGCGGTTAAAAACACTTTTAAACACTTTTTTTTTTTTTTATTTACAGTTGTTACTTCAAATCAGGCAGAGGAAACTTTTTTTTTTACATATTCTCTAATTTACAGTTGCGACTGTGAATTAGAGCCTTACAGTCTCAGTTTTGACAATTTCTCATCATCCCATAAAACATACGCTGCTCTCTTTCCAGAAATTTTTGGTCAATCTTTCTTGACATGTCTCATGGAAACTATTATAAGGATACCAGGAACGAAACATTGATAATTGAAATATGGCCAATCAGGCGAGAAAATAGATAGTTCTTCGCCGAAGTGCATATTGATATATTTCTACTCACATAACTAAAATGGCATTTAGCGTACGGATATGTACCACGCTAAATGATCGATTAGTCACGGATTGTTGATCTGTGATTTATTCAAAATATTAAACACGTTACCATGGCAACACGATTGCTTAAACACATTACCATGGCAACGCAGTTCCTTAAACACAGCTTCAGTACATGTCTGGCCTGTCAATTGTATTACCTAACTGTCAACTGGTATTTTCGAATTTTGTATCAGAATTATTCAAACAATACTCGTTTGTATCAGAATTCTTCATTGAAGATATATGCGAAAAGTAGACGAATGTGAAATCGAAGAGAATGTTCTGGTACTTGCATATCTCCAAGAAGTGTAAAAATGAAGCATCCATCTTTGAGAACAATTTGTTTATTCTGCGCTAAGCATGACAATAAACGTGAAACAAAGTAGTAAGCAATGGACTTTACACATCTACAACCAATATCACTCATACGTGTTTCGCTGGTTGCATGCAGTTGCATGTATTGTGTTCTCAATTGCCATTCTTTTCGAATTATTTTGTAGGTTAGCAGGAATTGCAGGCATGTTAATGTAATTTTCGGAGTTCGTAGAAAAATGATAGTATGTAACGCGTTTATAAACTCTTCTAGACACTCGTTTATTAAACACTCGCTCCGCTCTGCTCCGCTCGTGCTTAAGATACTCGTTACTAAAAGGACGTTTATAACACTTGTTACATAATATACTATTTAAGTCGACTTCACACACTCTTATTCACGCCACGGTCCTATTCACACGTGAAATCTATCGAATGCCGTAATTATTTAATTTGACAACAGCAAATGACAGTTTCTGTTGACTGAATCGTTGCTCTCGCACTGTTCTGTATCGTAGTGACCACAGTGGACGAAAAGTGTTCGCGGACGGAAAGTAAATGTCTGCGGACGAAAAGTACTTACCTTCAAGATCAGTCGATTTCTACGAGGATGTTTTATTCGAAATTTGGTACGTGAGATCAAATTTTTAACAGGCTTGGAAGATGTATGTTTACTGCCTGAGCAGGAAGATTACATAAAATTGGTTTTATAATGTTTGGAGAAAATATTATGTTACACTTGGCAGATAAGATGATTCAATGCCTTGGCTCGTTTCCTAGCCTCGATCATGAAACCACAGCCGCGGAATTGACTCTCGTGCTTCTCTAAAGTTGAGTAGACAAAAAACTGTCAAGTATAGTCGAGTCTACAGATTGATAGTTGAGGCCTTAGCCAAGACTAGCAATCTGGCGAGACAATAGACAGTTTTTGGCTGAGGTGCATATCACATTTTTTTGTCAATCTCTCCTATTCACAAGTGAAAATCTATCGGATTTCGTGAATTATCAATTTAACAACAGCAAATGACATTTGTTGTCAACTCTTCGTGCGGACTAGGGTCACTAGTTCGATTCTAATTCAATCAATTGATACCTTTTCAAAAATCACGATTTTTTCATGCTATACAAATTTCAAGAGAGGATAATGAAATGAACGTATGGCGTCAAAACATTATGTTCTGTTGGTAAACAAAGAAGTTACCCATTTTCAACAAAATAGAAACAGACAAAACAAATATTCTCATAAAAAAATATTCATATGGCCAATTCTCCATTACATTACATAGGTATGTATATAGGTACCTATAAGATTTGAGTATATGAAAAACAGGAACGAATAGTTGAAACTAACAGCAAAAATACAAAACATGATAAAAATTAACATGAAATACAAACAAAGCAGAGGTATATATGGAATTGAATTCGATCTGAATCAGATGAAGTATTATTCTTTTATTGGTTTATACATAATATCATTAGTACCTATATGTGAATTTATCACTCATTTTGTAAAATCAATTTGATCACAGCATGCCAAGATATCATGCAATTCATAAGTGTTTGTGATCAAGTGGAGATCAATAATAATAAAGGGAATTATAATAATAAAAAAGTTCCAAAATATTTTTCTGTAGGTTATGAAATGTTTCAGTAGATCAGTAGATTGATATCCAAATCAGGAGATCTGGCAACTCTGCAGCGAACGAAAAGTGTTTGTCGACGAAAAGTTAGTGTCTGCGGGCAGAAAGTAGTTGTTTACAGAAAAATGTGAATTTTTGTGGAGGTCGACGAAAAGTTTCGCAGTCTCGAAATAATACTGGGTAACTTCAAGGAAATGTTCGCCCATTGTTTGGTTGATTCTCAATGTTGTATTTTCCTTGTTTCTCTCAAGGAATGCATAAAAAAATAAACTCATCACAGATGTGTGGATGGCTACACAATGAAAAAATTCCAATAACTAAATTCAAACTTTTTTCACTGACAAAGAGGCTCTCAGAATCTCTTTTCTCGACTAGTAGTAGGTACACTTGTCTTCAGAGAACATGTCGTTCATGGACGGTGTCAGCTCTCTCAATCACCGCTGCAATAAGAGCGTTCATACCGTCCAACCGCGACATATTCTCTGAAGACGAGTGTACATGATTGTATTGACAGGTTCCTCGAGTAACTGGCACAAAAGGTTTTATGTCGTGGTGAAGACAACTTGAATAAACAAAAAAGGGGAGTAATGAGACCCTTTGAACTCGATAGTTCTGGTTTTTAAATGTTTTGTCACATGCACCCCCTCGCACCCCCGTAAAGTCAGTCATGATCATCTCCGGCACTAGTTTGTGCCAGATTCGGGCTCAGTACCTTCCATCCCATGGAGCCACCCCGATATTCCTCAGCACGAGTATTTGCCTGATTCAAGCGTGTCGACCCCATAAATAAAAAAATATTCACCCACTTCAGCTGAATCAACGTATGCTAACAATTAATGCGTATGCAGAAGCCATTTTGTTTTTCTCTATAATCTATCGTCTGATAGAATGGCATACGAAATAAATATCATCTCGCACCTTTAAGTCAATGACACCAGGTGACCTTCGAATGCGGCTGAATTCGTTCACTCAAAACATTGATTGTGGGGTCGAAACGAAGGGTTCAAAAAAACGGCATACCTTCGTAAATAATCTGAGAGAAATGTCGGTTGAAGGTAACTTCCTTTCCGTAGCTGCCCTTTGAGACCGACCTAGACGTATACAAAGCGGCTAGCGATTAGTCAATTTAGCGAGGTGAAACTATTCAAATACATTGTATAGAACTCCTCCAATAAGATTATCAATATTGGTTTTTCAACGAGAAGTTAATTGATTAGGGAGATGGGCGACAGGGTATCAAACCAACCAACCAACCACTTTTTTCCCAATATTAAATCTCAATCTTCATGTCCCTTGAAGGGCACACCTTCGTAGATAATCGACAACCCTAAAGTGTCATGGACCAAAGGCGGTCTTTAAGAAATGAGTAAATGAGAAAAAAAGCACATCACGATGCAATTTTTATTGAAAGAAGAAAGCTGCTTATGTCTGGTAAACTGATGAGAAATTGTGAGATCTGAGACTGTGAAGCTCTAATTTACACCCAGATAGCACACAATCGCCTAGGGTCATCCTCAATGTGTCGCCAAACGCCTAGAGAGGACGTTATGTTTTCTACAACCTAAGAACATCATCAGGCGTAGATTTAGCGCCGTAATTGTCCTAGAAAAGTTGTTTCAGTGACAGCCTGAGGCTGCAGCGGATGTCGTGCCTACGGATGTCTTCAGATGACATTCCATGAAATAACGTGTTGACAGAGCCAAAAGGAAGAAGAAGAAGAGAACTAGAAATACTAGAAGTGAGGTTATGTCCCATGATAATATTTCTCTGAGAAATTGATGAGATAATAAGAAATACAGGTAATTAATTAATCAAATCATTGATAGTAGGTACTAGACATGAAATATTGAATATATCATTTTATTTCAGGAGGTTATTGAGAACACAAACTTTATGATATCATCAGAGCAGAGATGTTTCATTGCAAGATATTTTGGCTTGGAATCTATCAAACATTGTATGAAGGCTTGAACTTTCAGTGGATTCAATAAAGTCAGGTACCTACCTGAATCAACACATTGATAATAGGTAGTGGACATGAAATATTAATACATTATTATTTGTTCCAGGAGGTTATTGATGAGAACACAAACTGCTTGATCATTATATCATCAGATCAGAGATGTTTGATATTCCAACATATTTTGGCTTCTTTGGAATCTATAAAAGATTGTATGCAGGCTTTAACTTTCAGTATAGATACAATAAAGGTACTATAGGTAGGAAGCAAATCATATTGATAGTAGGTATACCTACTGGACATAAAATATCAATACATTATTTGTTTCAGGAAGTTATTGAGAACACAAACTTGATGATATCATATTATCAGAGCAGAGATGTTTCATTCCAAGAAATTTTGGCTCCTTCAGAATCTATAAAAGATTGTATATGCAGGCTAACTCTCAGTAGTTTCAATGAAGGGAGGTACCTAAATCAAAACATTGATAGTAAAGGTAGGTACTGGACACGAAATATTAATACATTATTATTTGTTCCAGGAGGTTATTGATGAGAACACAAACTGCTTGATCATTATATCATCAGATCAGAGATGTTTGATCTTCCAACATATTTTGGCTTCTTTGGAATCTATAAAAGATTGTATGCAGGCTTTAACTGTCAGTATACAATAAAGGTACTAGGTAGGGAGCAAATCATATTGATAGCAGGTATACCTACTGGACATAAAATATATCAATACATTATTTGTTTCAGGTAGTTATTGAGAACACAAACTTGATGATATCATATTATCAGAGCAGAGATGTTTCATTCCAAGAAATTTTGGCTCTTTCAGAATCTATAAAAGATTGTATAAGCAGGCTTGAACTCTCAGTAGTTTCAATGAAAAAAGGTACCTAAATCAAAACATTGATAGTATAGGTAGGTACTGGACATGAAATAATAATACATTATTTATTTCAGGAGGTTATTGAGAACACAAACTTTTGATGCTATCATCAGAGCAGAGATGTTCAAATCAAAGATATTTTGGCTTTTTCGGAATCTTATAAAAGATTGTATGCCAGGCTTCAACTTTCAGTAAATTGAGCATCTGAAAGTATATCCAGCGTTCAGAAATCACAAATATTAACAAGAAGAGAACTTACAACAGAATTAGAAATAAACAAAAATCATCATAATGTATTATTATGTTGATGATGAGTTTTCTCTGAGGAAGAAAGGAACAGAGGTAGGTGGATCAAATCATAGATATTACATGGATATGAGATATCTAATCATTGTTTGTTTCAGAAGGTTATGGAAAACACAAACTTGATGTCATCTATAAAATATTGTATGAAGGCTTCAACTTTCAGTAGATTCAGCATCCAGAGTTGAGAAATCAAAAACAACATAGGGAAATATTGCCAATGGACAATAACTTCTAGTAGTGCTCAACAAGAAGCTGAGATACATTCTTTCAAAACGAAACTCAAAAATATTCACAATAAGTTATAAATAATAAAATGTAAGTTTTTTATTTGAACATATCATTATTCCAGGGAAATTTTGCAAATATCATGATATCCATATTTTTTCAATAAAATTTCATTTATATATCAGCCTATCCCTAGACATTCTTGAATACTACCTAAAGATGTTCCCATAATGTCCTATACATGGCCTAGAAGACCTTATACGGATGTTCTGAGACGTTATTAGGATGTAGAGAACGGTAACAGGAGGACGTTCTAGGGATGTCATCAGGCTCGCCCTCGACGACCTGAGGACATTATTGTGAAAGCCTCAGAAGGGCCTCAAAATGTATTTGTGCTATCTGGGCAGTTGCAACTGTAAATCAGGAAATATATAGAAAAAAGTTTTCTCTGCCCAATTTACAGTTGCAACTGTGAATTTGGCAGAAGAAACTGTTTTTTCTAAAACATGCCCTAATTTACAGTAGCAACTGTAAATCAGGAGATATAGAAAAGTTTATGCTGCCTAATCTACAGTTGCAACTGTAAATTAGTGCTTATATCGAGTTGCAATTGTGAATTGGACAAATATTCGTGAAAAAAAGTTTTTCTGGATTGCAGTTCAGAAGCGTCGTTGTAAACAATACCAACAAGATAATTTATACTGGTTATTGATTTTCAGTTCATTTCGTGAATTTCAATTTGAATATTCATTTCTCCACATCAATGTTCACAGTATTTGACAATCTACTTCCTCACGTGACGTAAAATAATGCCCTAGATGAGACAGTTGATGACTTTTGACAATGAAAATAATTCAACGATCTCTCATACACAGGTGTCCCAACTGGAATAGGTCTTCTCCTCATATCTTCGACAGCAAAAAACATTGTTAGCTCTTCGGAAATGTCGAATTATATGTCAAGGGGGAACTTTTCTGAAAGATATCTCAGACGTAAAAAATATTTTGTTCTTTATCCACGACAAATTTTTCATTATTATATCAGAAATGTCGCCACTACAACAAAATATCAAGGCCAATTGCATGGAGCATTTGAGCAACAAATGGATATTCAATATGTTTGAATCCATGAAAAAAGTGTGCCCTAGCTGATGAGTTGAAAGAATTAAGTTGATAGAGAGTTCTATGCAACCGGCCCTAAGTATACAAAATTCATTGAGTCGAATAATTTGTAAGAGGCAAATTGTTCATGAGAGTAACCAAAATGATATTTTGAGGAATATTATATCACAAAAAGATATCTTGTCGTGGATATAGAACGAAATATTTTGTTGATTCACTCATCTTGTTAATTTGTGAATACAAGCAAGTAATGAATAATTTCGTAGCTGACTCTTCTACGAATGCAGCGGTGTAATGCAATTGAAATACATTGTTTTCCGTGTAAAGTCTGATAAAAAACAAGAGTTATCAATAATTGATTATCATTTTCCAAAATATAATATTATGCTTGGTTTTTGTGAAGATATTTTGAAGACGAACTGTATAGGCGAGGAACATGAACGATAGCGCGAGATGGATCACATGAGATATTTTCATTTCGACCAAAATTTTTACTCTGAAGTCATAAATCAGAATGAAACAGCAGACAATAGGTGACCAATAATACTTCGCGCTATCTTTATTTCGATACAACCATCCTGATGTTGAAGCTATAGCATGTTCAGATGAAGTTATTTGATTAGTGACCTGCATCGACAGTTATATTTATTTCAACTTAGGAGCAAACATTGAATACCTGGATTGGTCATCAAGGCAGATGAAACTTATCCATTGAAAAAACTCAATGATTATTTTGCTCTCAGATTTTGAAATCCAAACAATATGGTCGATTTCAGTTTCACACTATATGTAGTGTGTCCATTTAATGCGTAATTCTTCGATATCTCGAAATCCATTCACACAAGAGGAAACAAAAAACAGTGGGAACAAATTCCGTTCGTTATTGAAGGTTTCCATTTTCAAAAATATTTTCTACAATACTGATGTTTCATAAAAGCTGGACAACTCGAAGACGAGTTTTTTTAAATAGAACACCCAGTATTTTTTATTCGAAATTTATTCCGCTAAGTTATAATTATTAACCCATTGTTACTACTATTGAAAGGTCATGTTGTATTGGGTATGGTATATTGATTTATTAAAATTTTGAAAATATTTTTAGCATACAGTAGTAGCAAGGTCTCATCACGTACAACAATCCAGTAATTTCGCGAGACAATCCTTAACAGGGTGCTGAATTTTACATTCTGAATATTGTAAGATTCAGACGACGTTCATTAAAATTTTTCGAATGGAACAACCTGTATTTTTCATCACAGATTCATTTCGACATCATTCGCCTTTTTATCGCTGAAAAAAAAAACAGAATCGGCTGCGGCGTTTTCATGTTATGAGTAATTTCCTTATGTTTATCACTATCTCAGGGCTACTTACGAGCCTCATGGTTCCTTCATTCGATTTGAGTGTGGGAATATTGGTTGCCACATGACATACGAGGTTTTACATAGATCAGACATTTTTGCGATATGTGCATTGGCTGAATTTATAATGTTCTGTAATCTTGTTACTTATGATTTGAATAATATGTACCTATGTGAAACAAACAAACATGCCAAAAGCAACGCCTGCCTTCTGAACAACTTCTACAATACAAACAATGGAGATTTGGATTGCGAGAATAAGGACAATTTTCCAAAATTTGGGCCACTTTCATTGTCGTTATTCCAACAATCCAAATCTCCATTTTACTTAAAGGAGGTAATCATAATGCTGCGAACAATATTTTTTTACTACGCGGGTTTCGGGAGGGAATTCAGCAAAATTTTGAATAAATTCAAGATATATCTGATTGTTGCGATGTTTGATGAGTCATTACATAAATGAAAGTGTATTTCGAAAAATCAATTCATAGTCTGCAGAAAATCTGTGAGAGTAGTATTTTGGATAAATTTGTCAAAACCCACTCTGTTTTGAATTGGAGACATGGAGAGCATGTGAATGTTCCTATTGTAAATAAATTGAGAGTAAAAAAAAACTTTTTGATACAAACTTTTATTTAGACGCTCTTAAAAGAAGAAAATAAAATGTTTCCTAATAATTTCAACTATCAACTTATAACCTCATTATACACAATTTATATGATCATAAAAGTTTGTCGCGCGATTCACTTGTGTGAATAAACTAGTACTCATTTAAATATGTGAAATCTGCTGAGATAAAATTTTCAAAATTACGATTTAATTGAATACTGATCATCACGACAAGCTTTTATGATCATATGGATCTTGTATAATGACGTTATAAGTTGATAGTTAAAATTATGAAGAAAACATTTATTTCCTTCTTTTCAGAGCGCTCAAATTGGAGCTTTTTTTACTCTCAATTTATTTTTAAATTTTTAGTTATCGCTAGCTGGATTTTTCGATTTACTCTCAACGAGCCTTTCCATTTGATACCCATATTGTAGAAATATATTGAAAATGACCATTCCGCCATCTCGGATGGTCCGCCATAATGAATTTAGAATGACGTCACATCATTTTTCTAGTTACTCTCAACGAGCCTTTTCATTTGATACCCATATGGTAGAAGTATATTAAAAATAGCTATTCCGCCAACTTGGATGGTCCGCCATATTGGATTCAGAATAACGTCACATCATTTTTCGAATTACTCTCAACGAGCCCTTTCATTTGATACCCATATTGTAGAAGTAGATTAGATATGATCATTCCGCCATCTTGGATGATCCGCCATATTTGATTTAGGATGACGTCACACCATTTTTCGAGTTACTCTCAACGAGCTCTATCATTCGATACCCATATTGTAACAGTATATCAAAAATAGCTATTCCGCGATCTTGGATAATCCGCCATATTGGATTTAGAATAACGTCACATTATTTTTCGTATTACTCTCAACGAGCCCTTCCATTTGATACTCATATTGTAGGAGTAGATTAAAAATGACCATTCCGCCATCTTGGATGGTCCGCCATATTCGATTTAGAATGACGTCACATAATTTTTCGAGTTACTCTCAACGAGCCTTCTCATTTGATACCCATATTGTTAAAGCATATCAAAAATAGCTATTCCGCCATCTTGAATAGTCCGCCATATTGGATTTAGAATAACGTGACACACCTTATCGTGCATTGTCATCCAAACTGAACGTGTATACAAAATTTCAGCTCAATCGGTTAAAGATTTCTACTTCAAAATTGAGTTCAAAGATTCCACCCGAACATACATACATACATACAAACATACAATGCAAGTTAAATAAAAGCTTTTAATTTTAAAAAATATATGGATGGTCAATGAAGAAATTCGAATATTCCGTGGAGCAACCCAATATTTCCACAATACAAATAAATGAAAGAAATATGACGTACAAATCACCCCGATATAGTAGTAAAAATAAATAACTTTGACAACGCCGCAACCGATTTCAGTTTTTTTTTCAGCGATGAAAAGAAGATAGACGTCGAAATAAATTTGTGAATAGAAATACAAGGTGTTCCATTTGAAAAGATTTATTGAATGTCATCTAAATCTTGCAAAATTCATTCTTTGACATCATTGGAACGCCATAGAAAGGTAGACGACCTTCCACTTTCCTATCGATACTTCACTTCTACAGGAAATGTCCTTCGGAAATCTCTGCTATCATCCCTCCACTAGCAATACCAGTCAGACGAACTGGACAAGCCCAGTCAGCACATCCTCTCGTTGTCAACCTCGAAAGATGTCGAACAGCACTTCATCAAAACTCCTTCATCCATAGGACGGCTAGGCTCTGGCATTCATTGCCTGAGGAAGTATTACCAACACCATATAATCTCCAGAAGTTCAAAAAAAATCCCAATACCTACCTCCTGTCCCTATCCTCTCGTGCGCTGCAAAATTGAGCACCCTGTTAAAGGAGATGTCGCAAAATCACTGGATTGGTATACGTGAGATCTCGCTACTACCGTATGCCAAAAATAATTTCGATAACTGAATAAATGAATATACCATGTCCAATTCAATATGATTCTTCAATAGGTAATGGTGAAAATAGATTCATCAGTTATAACTTGGCAACGCCGAAATCGATTCAATTATTTTTCACAGCGATATGAAGGTAAACCTCGGCGAAATAAATTCCGAATGAACAATACTGGGTGTTCCATTTAAAAAACTCGTCTCCGAGTTGTACCGCTTTTATAAAACACCCAGTAATGTTGAAAATATTTTTGAAACAACCAACATTGGTAACTGAAAAAGATTTTTCTTCAAAGTTTTTCTTTATAGGTTATGACTTTCGAGATATCGAAGAATTACGCACTAAATGGACACACTGTATAGTATCAAATGTTTATGCTACAAAGCGCTGAATTTTGAAATTCCGGATGATTCTGCTCACGAAATTTGAATTATATCAGTTGGAATGCTGAAAAATCTTCAGGAAGAGGAAATGCAACTTTCAATGAGCTGTAATAACATTAGATATTTCATAGACCTCAAGGAACATGCCTTATGGTAGATCCTGACATCATTCGAATATGCCGCATAGCAGATCGCAAGATGGCTGACTGAATTTGTATACAAAGATTCCATCTGAAAATGGAAAGTTGCACTGAACACTGATTCGAAGGTTTTCTACATGTATCGATTATCAAATTCATGACTTCATTCGTAGAGCGTTTTCACTGATGACATTTTCATCCAATAACATAAACATTTGCGGCACTCTACTATCAAATTATCATGAAACCGAAGCATGTAACCTTGTCACCATTATGATGATGAAGGTGAAGATCAGTTTCAATCGTATTGAATTCGAATTTAGTATCTACATCTGCTTGTTCTTCTTCTTCTCCTCCTTCGGAAAACATAAGTCACATGGAGATGACAACACGATTATTCAGAATGAATTGATTGATCGATAATTATAAGAAAAAGTTCAATCGACAACAATTCAATGAAATCCACAAATGGAAGAAATTGAAGATGATGATGAGAGGCGAAAAAAACACCACGAAATGGAAGTAAATTTTTTTTAAATTATTGATTTGAGATTGACAACCATCCCGAGCATTCGCTTCCGGCGAAGCCAGAACCTCAGATGAGGTGAGATAGCGCTTTATCTTTGTTTGATAAATGTTTTCCTTCGAATTTATTGTGTCACCTACCATGCCTACCTACCCTACTCATTTATCCCTATGATTAGGAAAACACTCAATCTCAGACATATGCATCATCTCAGTTTCTGTCATCTTCATCTATATGAGTCGATTGTCAACTAGGGACCCTGTATATACTTGACCTTTCGCTTCTCATCTCAACACACTTTTTATCAACAATAAAGCCATTGATTAGGTTTTATGCACAAATGTTTTATTGCAATTTTAATCATCATCCGTTGTTATTTTTATCGTGCCCTCAATTAATTGTATCGAACAAGGCCCATTCGATATAATGTTTGTGAAATATCATTATGTTTTTGCTCAAGAAGTGACTACTTCTCCAATGATGAATGGCTCAATCAATATTTTCATTTTGTTCCTGAGATATATTGCATTCCATTCACTAACTAAATTGTTCTTCAATGTTGTACATGGCCAACACTTCTTGTTTCAGATGATTCTATTAAAAAAAATGGGGAGGATGAATCTGGGGATCGTGCTCAATATTTCCAAACCAGTTTTCCCCAAACTGATTATTCAGATATTAGACTAGAAAAATTTTTGGGATATTGAACTTTGAGAAGCATTTCGTATTACTTTTTGGTAAAGGGAGTTTTTCTACTATTTCGACCCTGCTGAATTCGAAAATGCCGGTTGCCAAAGTGAAATCGCAACCGGAAGTGAGATTTTCAAGATGGCGTCCGAAATGGCATCAAAACAGAATTTTGCTGCTAAATCTCCCTTGTTTGAGGTAGGAACGTGACCAAAGGGTCTCTTTATATGTTTTCAGACATGAAGAAAACAAAAACACACAAACTAAACTCGTTCGTTGAATATAATTTCTAAAAAATATGACAAAAGCGGTCAAAGTTGCCCTTTTTGGTTTTTAGCAAACAATATACTTTGACTAATGTATTATATAGTTCTATGCACATTTGAGACATTTAATGTAACACTTAAAACAAAAGGTATTTCTTTAGAAAGAAGTGAAATTATTGTGTGTCTCCAGAGTTCAGGCAAGAACGTTTACAGGGAGTGCACAGTTTGATGCAAGAGACATTGGCTTTTCTACAACTGCAATTTTTTGTATCACAATGTCCTTTGCAATGACAGACAACTATTTCTGGGCACGTCTTAGGAATGGGATCCAGTGTTATTGAACGAGGAACAACTTGTTCTCTCTGCACAATCCAGCCACAGTCCTGCAGCCTAGGTAGTGACGGTTTGGGGATATGCGCATTCTCCCAAACACACACCTGAGATAAAAAAATATATACTGGGTGGCCCACGAGGTTTTGGCCAGTCGATATCTCGGAAACTATTTGAACTATAATTTTGAAATTTGGTGGTTTTAAACAGTGGAATGTGGTGTTCATTTTTGATATTTTTGTAATGCTTTTTCTACTTATTTTGTTTCGTTTCCTAATTATACTGTTGTTCTTCAATAAATTTTCCATTTTCCATTTATTTGACAGCTTATATTGTCACCGTTTCACATGAAAACCCTAACAATGATGGTATCGTAGTTTTTGCATTAGAAAGGTCTTAACAAAAATGCAATAATATACAGGGTGTTCCATTTAAAATTTTGAAGTTGATATCACGTGATTGGAAATGCGATGTTGCAATAAAACCCTCTTATACCAAAAATGGTCACCGCATTCCATTGTTCAAAACCACAAAAATTCAAAATTGTAGTTCAAATAGTTTTCGAGATATCGACTGGCCAAAACCTCGTGGGCCACCCTGTATATTATATTCATTTCGTTTTCATTTCTGTCAATTTGCGTTTTAGGTACGCTTACCTGGTAGTTGCATCTCTTAATATGGAGACGAAGTGCATCAGTTGTCGGTGGGAGAAATTCTGGCTTTCTTACAGCTCCAAATAAATAACTTTGGGCATCGTTTGAACATGTGATGCTGGAATCAACCTGTATGAAATCAGAATCTCTGTGTGTACTTCATTTTAATTCAATATCATCTGGAAGATATTTAAGTGTAAGCATTTTTACCTTATACAGTTTGACGACAAATTTCTCGACATTGCTAAGGACGTCCTCCTCAAGTGGCGACTGTCCGTGGCGTCCCAGAAGCTCGCAGTTTGTCCCAGAAAAAGCCTTCCATGCTCCAACTTTCGTGATAGACGCCAACTTAGACGTCGAATCGCAGCCGGTTATTGCATGGAAAGCAAGAAGATGGGAGACTTGTTCCGGCATAAGCTTTCTGCATATATCATGTACAGGAATGTACTTGGTGTCACGTGCAGTGCCACTCATTACCCACAAATGGGAGCATTTCATTTTAGCGAAGTGGTAGATAAGAAGAAGAACAACGTCGGTGTCCCTCGTCATCACAACAACGTTATGAGCTGTGGTGTGAACGGCATGAAGAACCATGCGCGTGTCAGCTTCCTCGTGTGATGATTTCAGGCAATAAACATTCCGACGCAAATTCGTGGACTGAGCATGTTCTTCCTCAGTGAAGCCGCCGGAGATAACTACTTCAAGATCGCCAAAAATATGTTGCATAATTCTCTCGGACAAAAACCTGCATAAATCAATTTTGTTTTCTGATAAAAACAAGAAGTTACTCCAGTTCTTTGGCAGCGGCACGTTGCAGTCCTCAATGTCTCTGCGCACGAAAGTTGGAGCATGGAAGGCTTTTTCTGGGACAAACTGCGAGCTTCTGGGACGCCTCGGACAGTCGCCACTTGAGGAGGACGTCCTTAGCAATGTCGAGAAATTTTTTCGTCAAACTGTATGAGGTAAAAATGCTTACACTTAAATATCTTCCAGATGATATTGAATCAAAATGAAGTACACACAGAAATTCTGATTTCATACAGGTTGATTCCAGCATCACATGCTCAAACGATGCCCGAAGTTATTTATTTGGAGCTGTAAGAAAGCCAGAATTTCTCCCACCGACAACTGATGTACTTCGTCTCCATATTAAGAGATGCAACTACCAGGTAAGCGTACCTAAAACGCAAATTGACAGAAATGAAAACGAAATGAATATAATATATATATTTTTTTATCTCAGGTGTGTGTCTGGGAGAATGCGCATATCCTCAAACCGTCACTACCTAGGCTGCAGGACTGTGGCTGGATTGTGCAGAGAGAACAAGTTGTTCCTCGTTTAATAACACTGGATCCCATTCCTAAGACGTGCCCAGAAATAGTTGTCTGTCATTGCAAAGGACATTGTAATACAAAAAATTGCAGTTGTAGAAAAGCCAATGTCTCTTGCATCAAACTGTGCACTCCCTGTAAACGTTCTTGCCTGAACTCTGGAGACACACAATAATTTCACTTCTTTCTAAAGAAATACCTTTTGTTCCAAGTGTTACATTAAATGTCTCAAATGTGCATAGAACGATATAATACATTAGTCAAAGTATATTGTTTGCTAAAAACCAGAAAGGGCAACTTTGACCGCTTTTGACATATTTTTTAAAAATTATATTCAACGAACGAGTTTAGTTTGTGTGTTTTTGTTTTCTTCATGTCTGAAAACATATAAAGAGACCCTTTGGTCGCGTTCCTACCTCAAACAAGGGAGATTTAGCAGCAAAATTCTGTTTTGATGCCATTTCGGACGCCATCTTGAATATCTCACTTCCGGTTGCGATTTCGCTTTGGCAACCGGCATTTTCGTAATCAGCAGGGTCGAAATAGTAGAAAAACACCCTTTGCCAAAAAGTAATACGAAATGCTTCTAAAATTTTAATGGAGGCCTTTTTTGGATTTTTCGACTAGACTATATCTAGTACATCAGTGGTCTGATTCAGCGTTAGAATTATCATGGTAATGGTGGACAAAATCAAAATTCCTCATATATATATATATGCTATAAAATTGTTGATTTGACATTATATAGGGCGTACTCGTAGAGAGTGTGATGAAACATTGTGTTCGTTATAGCTTATAAGCTACTGTAATTGAAAAAAAAATGTGGTATGTGCTAAGGGGTTGTTCATCGAGAGGTAGCTTTGATGACTAATTTTTGTGCAACACTCTTCTTCATTTGAACGAGTTTCTTCAATTGATTAGAAATTTCAGGTTCATAAGATGTCCATTGTCGAAGCGGAAACTTACTGGAACGAATTATTCGATTATGTTGGAAATCAAAGTCACAGCACTGTTTATAAGTCTATATACCGAAAATTGAATCATCCATATAAAAATATTGCTCAATAACATTGCTATTACTTCAGGATTCTGTTGAATTCTCTATAGATAGTTGCTCAAGCAACAAGTGGCATGAAAAAAGTAGGACCTAGTCCGAAAGTAATCGTATTTAATGTATATATTATGTGTTTATATCTTGTGATGCATCATCACTCCATAGGATGCTACGAAACAAACGGTCATCAGGGTGCACATTATTGTACCTATACATTCAGCAACAGCTGTCAAAGCAATTTGATATTCCGTAAATTTTCAGTAATGTACTGAAAATATATGTATGACCGGACCTACCATAAGTACGTCGTTCGGAGATACATCTGTTGTAGATCTACATGACCCATCAAATACTTCTCGAACTTTAGTAGTTAGTGAATCACACTTTATAACGCAATGATGTGCTAGAAAAAAACTACTTAGTATACAAGTATGAGTTTACAAGTGTCATATGACTCATAATCAAATATTCATGTATATGTCTTGAATATTCTGATCTAAAATATTCGTTTTGTTCCAATTTATTCTATTTCGTCTCTTACCTTTTCAAAGATATATTTTTACTTTCACAAAGTATTTCATGATCTCTCATGAAAGGTAATTCAACTGCAAATCTACTTCAATTGTCTATGTAGAAGTTTTCAATGAAATGTTCCTCACATTCATCTCCTTTTTAAAAAAAACGATTTGTATTTCTTATGAAATTTCTTCTATTTCAAAAAGATTTCATTTTTGTTTCAATATCTGCTTTGATGAAGTTGCAGATTGAAAGAGGATTTGAAATTCGGAGGACTTGAAATTATCCACCCAATATGATGCGACTCCTGCAAAATCGGTAGATTTTTTCCCAATTTCATGTGGTTGCTCAATAACAGGTCGTAAAAATGTTACATCCTAGTTATATATCAATTTTTAAAACGTATTGTCTGCCAGAAATATATTTGTTGTTAGTTCGATTTGGGTTATATTGCATTCACACGGTGGATTATTTCCTGTGATTTTATCCATTCTTATTTTAAAAGCATATCGAGTTGTGAAGATAAGTTCTGTTTGATAAATATATAGTAATTTCATCATCCAATCATTCATTTTATATTCAATGGTCATTTAATCCAGTAGTCTAACATGTTATTGCCAAATACTCAAGCATCTAAGTTCGGTAACGTTAGCACATAGCTGATGCCTATGGCAACCAATCTCAAAATACATAATTTATACTAATATACGGAATTTCAGATCCGTTTGTTATGTATTGTCGAATATAAATTCACATAAATAATCAATGTTCGAACCTTTGCTGCTGTACTGATGGAGATTTTGAAAAAATATCATCAGGATCAATTTTAATCACAGTTTAGAGTAAACAGGACGTCAAAAACCCGAAGCAAGAAATTCTTTTCATAGATCACCTTATATTTTGCATAGTTGGCAAGATATGGTAGGTATTCAAAAAAAAAAATAGTAGATGCCATTTGAAAAAGTTGAGTTTTTGTCAATTTTTCAATGCGACAATTGAAAATAATCCGCGCTCATATATGGTACAGAATGGGACCATCTATGGGACATCAGGTGTCAGCCAGGACTTCCAGCTAACTTTTACAAATTTAGTTCTCTAGTTTTGAACTATTTGCGAGATATATACAGAGTGACCCATTCGAAAGCGGTCCACCCCTGTATCTCACGTAATCGTTGGGTAAGGATCATGAAATTTGCTGGAGCGAGAGGTATACCAAAAATGCACTCTATGACCAAGTGGGGTCATCTTCAGTGATATACACTGCTCGCCAACAGCCATGGAACCACCCCAATTTCCGGAAAATGATATTAGGAGTCAAAATAGGTTGAAAATCACTTCGGATTCGGAATCAGGACGCCCAATTCACTAACTCTTAATTTTTTTTTCTCGAAAATTTTCAGTTCTGAAAAATTAAATTTTGTCGCACTTTTCACGGAAGCACCCCCGTATCTCACGTAATTGACTTCATCTTTGGACTTTCCATTCCTCCTGCAAACTTTAGAACCCTACCACAATGATTACGTGAGATACGGGGGTGCGCTTCCATGAAAAGTGTGACAAAATGTAATGTTTCAGAACTGAAAATTTCCAAGGAAAAATATGAATAGTTAGTGAATTGGGCGTCCTGATTCCGAATCCGACCTATTTTGACTCCTAATATCATTTTCAGGAAATTGGGGTGGTTCCATGGCTGTTGGCGAGCAGTGTATATCACTGAAGATGACCCCACTTGGTTATAGAGTGCATTTTTGGTATATCTCTCGCTCCAGCAAATTTCATGATCCTTACCCAACGATTACTTGAGATACAGGGGTGGCCCGCTTTCAAATGGGTCACTCTGTATATTCTCGTGAACTACTACGATGGTGATTATTTTTTGATGAATTGAGATATTTCCCAAACTCTCATAGATAAATCAATATAAATTGGTTTCTCTGAAATCAGAATTAGGAGGCCCATTGACCAGTGTGAAAAAATGAAGGTTCCTATTTGAAATAAGAAAGTTGATGGCAACTTTAGACACACTTTGTTCAGCTGGAATACTATAAATATTTCAAGTAGATCGGAAATGATTCATAATAGGAGCATTCCAATCACTCTCAAGTCTCTAACCCAATTGCAAGTTAGAAAACTTCTAAGGTGTGACCTACGTAAATCATCCAGTATATATATAAGTATATCAATGTCTGAAATAAGTGTCAACAATTCCAGAAAAAAATTAATTCAAAACAAGATTTCGTCAAAATATGCAAATATGTAAATATGCAAAATGCAAATATCAGATATCAGTTTTTGTCAGTCGTCAAAAAATATTCATTTTGTTAAACACCTTTATTTTAGAAAATGTCGTTATTTGTTATGTATAAAAGTCGACTACGAACGACGTTCGAACATCTAATCACATTTATCGACCATGGAAATGAAGTTTTATGATTTATTACAATATCAAGAACGATCTATAATATGGAAGGGTTTTTGAGTCATCCTGCAAAAGTTCTGCAGAGCCTACAACCGAGAATGCGAATAAGAGACCGTATTTTCTCAGTCGCACACGACGTATGTCAATTAATATGAATTCTGCTCGAAGTTATCAATGGAACCCAATTTTCATCGTAGATAGATATGGAATTATTATTATGACATTGTCGTTTCCCCATTCGTTAGAGTTGTATAACTTCATATTATGTGAAATAGCATATTCAAACTGGGCGTTCTGCTTTCCGTGCGCAATGAGCTACTTAATGGGGCTGTTTATCGTGTGTTATTACCTATTTCCTACAGTTGTCGTACATAATATATATTCACGACATAAGTATCCCATCGATTATCATAATATAAATTTACGATACGAATATAGTACGATATTTTTCTGCCCACCTTTATCCAAGGTATACATTTCCTACCCTCATTGTAGGAAGCAAAGTCGTACTTTTCATCCCTACGGAAGAGATGTAAAAGTGACGTCATGGTACCTCTTCTATACGCCATTGACGACATAAACTATTTCTTATCACACAGGGCTATTCGACACGAAGCATTGTGGCTAGAGAATTTGTTTTTTCTACAGTTTTTTCTCTTTTTCGAGATATTAGGGACCAATCAGCGCTACATGTTGAAAGTATTTTCTCGTTGTTCAGGGTGTGCCAAAAACACTAAATGTATCAAAGTTGCTATTTTTCCAAAGAAAAACCCTGTATATCATTGCATTTTTAGATTTCCCCTGAACAGCTGTTTCCATCAATTCATTATACTTGGGGTCTCGCGGATATGATTACAAAGATATAGGGTGTTCAAAATCAATATTTTTCAAATTTTGTTTTTTTTTCTGCTGAATATATTCATTATTGGTCAAAATCGGTTACATATCCCTATTTTAACTTTTGATTCAGAATCCTGACCACCCTGTATCTGTTTTAATTCAATTAATTAATTAATTATACCACAAATTGAAAATTTGTTGTATGCAAGAATGAGAATAACGTGCCTATAAGTTAGGCTGTACCTTGTTCTTGGTTCTAGTTCTTTTATGAATTTGAGTTTGTTAGTTCCTTAAATGATTTTTCCAAAAATGACTCATTATTGGGAAAAACGGAAATTTTGAATAATTTTCAATCATTTCACTGCACTAGTGCCTCATTACGAAACAAAAATCAGTGTTGTAATGTTTCAGATCATACATATTGATAGTTGGTAAGAAGCATTAAGACGTCAATGAATCTATCTTTGAAATCACACGTAGGAATAAAGGGTGATAGTCTAAGATATGATATAATTTAATGAGAGTCATGAAACAGAGATCATGAATACATAAACCTACATTTTCTTACAAAGAATACACATTTACGAAAATATACGGTGTGGAGACTTCAACTGAAATAAGTTCGCTAGCTTTCTGAAAATTCGCGAGACAAATCGAAGTTTCATTGTGTTTACCCACATTTAGCGAGCAATATGAATGATAATATAAGCCTTCAGGGGTAGGTGAAATCCACCTCACTGTTTTTTAATGCAACCCTCATCTAAGTGTTGATTGAATGAGGAATCTAGTGAACTGATCAAATTTCAGTTTGTAGTACGTTTGAGAGTTGTATAAAATCAAGACATAATTTCAAAGTTTAATAATTGGTTATATTATCATCAAAATCTCGATTTTTAGCCATATAGTTTAATAATGCATTTTCACCAGCATAAAATAGCGGATATCAGTTGTGGCGAATGATCGCTGTGTGGACAACACATATTTTGAGCATTTGTTACGTTGAAACTAAATCAAATTCTCATATCAAACTTTGATTTTATGCAACCCTCAAATGTACCGAAAATTAGATTTTGATCAGTACGCTGGATTCTTCTCACCACCAGCTTTCGAAAAAGAGGTCACAGGCTATAGGGTTGAGTTCAAAAAACACTAGTTGAGGTATGATGAACCGATAGAATTCACAATAGGATGATAATGTACTTAAAGAAATAAAAAAAAAAGTTGATTGTATTGAGAATCACGCTCATTATTTGTTGAGACGAAATTGTTGAGCCATACTTGAGAGAGTATGAAAAGTTACGATATCAATATTTCAAATTCAACTCACCCTTTTGTTTTGGCGAGCGCGCGATCTTCAGTTGTTGGAACACCAGAAACTTGTCCGCTACTACAACTTCAAGCTAGCAATACTGAATGCGATCTGTCTCAAGCATAAACTGGGAGTATCGATATACCTACTGTCGATATCTTGAAGCTCGAATTATCTTTGCTACGTCAGATGAAAATTTAAGACCAAAATCAGTTGAAGAATGGTTGAAGCAATGGAACACCTTGTTGTGTTCTGACAATATTAACTGTTTACTATTGCTTTATCAGAAGACAAATAAAAAATTTGGTCAAAGTAATATGCGTGAACACATATAAGAGATCTTATTTCGTAAGTAAGAGGTGTTTCAATTTCGGCAGTCCGATATCAGAATAGTTATTCGAAGGTAAATAATCGACCTAATCGGTATGATGAATAAATAATGCTATTGATATTATACCACTATTGATTCGGATTTGAATGTTATATTCAAATTGTGACAATATGATATGTTAGATAATGCGGCATAAACAAGGCTGTTGAAAGCGTCCTGGAGCGGAACCTTAGTCTGCTAAAGACTAACACAGCCCAACCAGATATATATCGGGTGTTTTTCAGGAGTGGCTCACCGCTATAGCTTTTTCGTTTCTACAGATTAACAAATGAAATGCGGTTCATGAGAGAAACATTTTTTTTCATTGTCAATTCTTTATTACGAATGGTTAAATGATGAATTGCAGTCGAAATTAAAAAAATTTACATGTCATTCATTGAAATGTCAAAAAGTGGCAAATACAATGTTATTCTTCATCGAAATGAGTAAAAATATGCCAGGTGTCTCATTGAGAATATGAAATCAAGGGTAGTTTTCGGTCAAACCGGAAGTGAGTAAAAAAGAATGAATACGTCAAATAATGCATAAACATTTACCATACATAGACATCAAATTTCGACTGTTTATCTGTAGAAACGAGATAGGTTATAGCGGTGAGCCACTTTTAAATAATAGCCGGTAGATATAGATAGATACATCTACTTCGTTGGTGCATGTGTGTGTCCACACCAACTACCAATAGGTCTCACGACCTCGAACCGTGTGTTTCCAGTGTAGGATTTATTACAGAACTCCATACGCGTTTTCAAGAACAGCAACGTCAATTTTGAACGCAACAATGAATGAATCGTTCTACCGAGATTTTGAATATCAGAATTTATGATTCTTCATAAATGAAAAATCTCTGCTCATTCAGGGACTTGAACCTACGGCCTTCACTTTGTCAGACGAATGCACCCGCACTGGGCAGTCGTCTTCAATACAGTTTGTTAGAACTCTGCTATACAATGGATGTTATGAACTGATAATATCGCGGTTGAATATCTTCATGTCTCCATAAATGAAAAAAGTACCAGTTATACAATATTTCGACATCAGAAGATTCTTTCCTACACGATGGTTCGATGTTTTTTACTTTGTGGTAGTGAAGTAACTTCGCAAAATATCATATTGTTGCCTTATAGTTAATTTTTCATGAGTTGTCAGACTGAAGACCTCATTTTTGTATCAAGAACGCGAAATGCTACTTTGGTGATCGAGATCTGATTAAAAAAATAGTCGAGATGACCAAAGAATGTCGCGCTCGAGTTGTAAACAAAAATTTGTCTACAAACTTCAAAAAATATAATTCTCAAGTGAAAATATGCTCAGCTTGATATAAAAAAATAGTGTTGTACCGGCTTAAAAGGCGTCCCCCTATCCTCCCTAGGTTCGCACGATGCTCCACGAACATAATAGGAATTTCCTTTCGTGCGCTCCAAGAGATAAAACAAAGTTATTGTTGTACATTCAGAAATGAGTGATTTCGTGGATGTTTGCTCGATTGAGGACCATAAAGTTGAAATATAAATATCTCATATATTTTACATAACAATAATGCGCGAAGTAGGTACTTCGCGCACTGTTTTACTTCGCGCATTGTTTTGTGCAAGGTATCATGGTCACGTAGGAAACTTAAAATAACTGTCACTTCGCGAGTTGTAATCAATGCGCGAAATTTGTAATTTTTTTGACGTTTGTAGAAAAATGACTAACATGTGCGCGAAGTGTAAATTTTCCGCAAGTAATAACGTTTTTGCGTGCGGAAAAGCCACTTTGCGCACGTGTTAGGATCAACATTTTTTCTACGAGCTTCATATCATATAACAGCGAAAATCAAAAAAGGAATATCCAACTCAAAAATTGTGACGTTTTTTAGAAGGTTTTGATCAATTGCATCTTCCATAAACCTGCAAGCTTCACTTTTGTAAAGAGTTTGACCTGTTTCGGTCGATATCACACATGTTGCTCCTTTGACAACGTTGTTAGTTTGTAATATTGACTCAGATTCAAGTCATATTTTTACTTCAAGAATACTCTTCAACATCGAGTTGGCAGGTACAGGGTGATTCACCATAAATGTCCCCCCCTATAGCTCAGTTATTTTTCAACTGATTTCAAAATTTAAAATATTATCTCAAATGATTTTCGCTAAAGTTTTTTTCTGCTACATCAGAAAATACAGGGTGCTCGGAACAAACGATCTACAGGGTACTATTTGATTTTTTTGAATGGAACACCCTATTTTTCATTGTATTTTTAGATTCTCCCTGGAGAGCTGATTCGATCAATGTATCACACTTGGGGTCTAGTGGAAATGATTACAGAGATAGGGTGTTCAAAATCGAGAATTTTCAACTTTAGATTTTTTTGTAACGAAACTAATCATTATCGGTCAAAACGGCTTTCATGTCCGTATCTCAACTTTCGATTTACTATCTACTGACATTTAATAATTGGAACAGATACAGGGTGATCAGAATTCTGACTCTTGAACCACCCTGTAAATGTTTCAATTAAATGTCAGTAGATAGTAAATCAAAAGTTGAGATAGGGACATAGAAGCCGTTTTAACCAATAATGAATAGTTTTGACACAAAAAAAATTCTTAAGTTGAAAAAACTCGATTTTGAACACCCTATATCTCTGTAATCATTCCCGCTAGACCCCAAGTGTGATGTATCAATGAAATCAGCTCTTCAGGAAGATTCTAAAAATACAATGAAATACAGGGTCTTCGATTCGAAAAAATCAAGTAGTAGTCCCTAGATCGTTTGTTTCGAGCACCCTGTATTTTCTGATGCAAAGCAAAAAAAAAATTCTGGAAAATAATTTCAGTTTTTTTTTCTTTCGAATCGGTTGAATAATAAGTGAGCTAAAGGGGAGGACATTTATGGTGAATCACTCTGTACTTACTCCATAAAGTATCTGGATCATATGTTTTTTGTAAATCTGCAAAATTGGCTGGGAACACCTCCTCTTTGATCAAATTTGCAGAGAAAACTGCCTATAATATGGAATCTGATAGGTCGTCGTCAGAACTGCTCATTTCGATAGCTTCTGAATCATTTTTGATTGGATTTCGGTGTTTGTAGATTCTTGCTGACAGAATCCGAGGAAAAATCTGCATTCATGTCAAAGTTGACAAGTGCACTTATTGTTGTTTGACAATATCATTCATCATTATACAATGTACCTATTTTTGTGTATGTTTCGAGCTGAAATACATGAGAATATCGGGAGATTTTTGCGCATTCAGTGCGAATAAAAGTCATAAACCTACCCAGTGCGGAAAATACATTTTCCGCAAGAGTTAGGTACAAAATTTTTTTATGAAAAAAAAAGGTTTCCAATGAACAATATCTAATAATGATTCTACAAAATGACACATAAGACAGAATAGTTACATGGATCATTCAGTTAGTCCTAATTATCCTTATTTTCAAAAATACAAAAATCGTAAAGTGAAGTAACTTTTCCGCACGATATTTTCATGCACTGAAAAATAATGAAATGGATTTTTTTTTATCGATATGATGATAGGAAACTTATCTGGAGAATATCTTGATAACAATAACTGAAACATTAACGATGGTAAATATTGAAATTGAAAGTGCAATTTGTGTTTGTTGCATGCTATAATATAGCAGATGCCGCAACATCTTTAAGAATGTCGTCTCTTATTTGAATTTGGTTGGTTAGTGTTTGCATCAATTATTTCCAGGGGGCGATCTTGCAAGTTTCCTGAGTTGTCCATTTTTAATTGGAATCACGAACACGGAAAAATGACGAACCAAATGCTTATTTGTTGACTGCCACAACTATTAGTTCATAGCGACTGATCCTATGGGTACGTTCTGGTGCCAACAGTTATCACCACATGTCTCCTGGTATTTTTTTCGGAATCATGCTGAAAAGTTAAATCGTACGGAGAAGTACAACTTTCAAAACAAAAAATCAACGCTCGTAGAAAAAAGTTCTATCCACACGGCGTGCTGAAAAGTGTGACTTTGCGCATGCAATTGTGTGCAGAGAAGTTCTACTTCAATTCTCAGAATACATAGAATGCATTTTTGTCAATTTTTCAGGTCGGTTTTTCCTTCTGTTAACTCACTCTCTATTTATTGTATGTTGTTGTCAATAAAGTTGGGTTTTATTATTCAACCTATACTATTATATTATTATTGTAATTATTATCATCAAACAGGGTGTCCCGTGACTTGTTGACCATAGCTTGAGGGCATATTCCTTAGACAATTTCAAGTCCAATGTGCCTTATACACTTCTGCCTCAAACTCAGTAGTAAAGAAGTTATGAGCAATTGAATAACAACTTTTCTCACCAGTAAATGTCAAGAGGTGGTCGAGTTCTTTGACCACCGAGGTCACCTGACCACTCTCATCTCTGGGTACTCATGAAAAAAATACTGTATTCAGATATAGACTACAACCAGAGATGAGCTTATTCATAATAATAATGACTACAGTTGCATCGATAAGAGACATCTCAGATACTTTTCACAGAGCAACGTTTTCGAAAATTAGACATAATGTGTTTAAAAGCAGCAGAAGGGGGGCATTTGAACAGAGCCTCAATGAAATTTGTATAAGTAATCACAAGAATCTAAATTAATAAAATATCACATTACTTCATCCAACAATCTATCGATACTTCCACGGGAAATGTGCTTCGGAAATCTCTGCTATCATCCCTTCACTAGCAATACCAGTCAGACGAACTAGACAAGCCCAGTCAGCACATCCTTTCGTTGTCAACCTCGAAAGATGTCGAACAGCACTTTATCAAAACTCCTCCATCCATAGAACGGCTATAGGCTCTGGAATTCATTGCCTGAGGAAGTATTCCCAACAACATATAATCTCCAGAAGTTCAAAAAGAATTCCAATACCCACCTCCTATCCTTATCCTCCCTAGGAACGCACGATGTTCTTTGAACATTATAGGGATTCCCTTTCGTGCGCTCCAAGCGATAAAAAAATGTCTTCGCTACATTAAACACTTCTGTTAGATTTAATATTGCTCAATAGTCCTCAACTGTACAGTTTTGGACAAAAGTTAATGGGGCAGTTTCGACTTGAAATTGTTCAAGGAATATGCTCTCAAGATGCATCAAGTCACAGAACACCCTGTATATACCACATAATGTTACCAATTTTTTTCATTTCTTTCATGTGAATAATCATACATTCATTCCTTCGACAAATTAGTAACGCATTCATATGTCATAAATAACAATAGAATGATTGTGGGCGGAGTTCAGTATTTGTTCATTCTGCATCAAAATTTCGAGTGAGTGCAGTATTTATAATCCATAATACAAGGTGTTATTTGAGTATGTGATCAGACTTCATGGGGTGAAGCAGAGTCATAAAAACAAAGGTCCATAAATGCTTCGCTTTCAAGATGGAGTTTGTTAAAGTTCAAAAATCGTTTTTTTATCAATTACTCAGAATTCTGTCTTCCAATTTCAATGAAACTTGATTTTGTTAACAGTATCAGGAAGCTTTGTCTGTTTGTTGTGTTATGAGATTATGAATGATAACTTCAGAGCCGTCGCTATGGGGGCTTTTTCGATATTCATGGTAAATAAGGTACCTACGTCATAGTTTTTTCTGAGTTCGATATTTTCATCAGATTGAACAATTAGAAATTCAACTTTTCTATTCCATATCAATTTTTTGTATATCACTTTAGTTCCTGAGGAAATGATAACAAATTGATTTGATCCCAAATTTTAATGCTGGTGCCCTCAAATCACCTGTTGGAATTACCCAATATCTTCAATGAGTGTTTTTCTGAAATTTCGAGACTTTCTTGCTCACCAATCAGACTGAATTTTGACATCATGAAAGCTCAGAAACAGCAATCAATACATCCAACATCCAACATCAACACCCTGTATCTTATTGGAAGCGAAGTATATCTTTATACGAACTTTTTGTATAACAAGTTATTAGTTGGTATCACAGATCAATTATTCGAGTTTCGAGAAGTATTGTACTTACCAGTTGTGTCGTACAGGTGCTATGACATTTCTCAATTTTTTCCTATCCTGATTCTTTGGAAAAGTCAAATTGTGTCATGTCAATGCCATTTGTCACGTAAAGGTTCTCTACTTCTCATTTTAAGTACCGTTTGATTCGGTACATACATCTTCGAATTAGTACTTGCTATGCCGAAAGTCAGGTCAACTTGAATTTCCACTAAAAAACATGGTCATGTGTCATGGATCGTCAACTGTCATTCAAAGACGGAGACGGAGCTTTTATTCAATTGGTCGAATTCGAACAAATGCCAAATTGTGATTGGTTTGTTCATCACTTACTTGAGCATTTCTAGCAGTATGGGTGCGCAATGGGCAGAGCATGGCGTGGATGTAGGTTTTTCGTATAGTTTTCGGATTCTATTTCCGGCTCTCCTAGAGTTTGTGGAAGGGTCATCCGCCTTTTTCGAGACGATAGACGCCATCATTGTCTGGAGACAGGCGTTTTGGTTCCTTCCTTGGCTAAAGGCATAACACCTATTCGCCCCTGTGGAAGGTGAGTCTATTGATCCATTTTTCATCATTCAGTGTGTGAAACAGATGCATTTATCAATATAGATTCGTCGGTTTCCACGAGTCACCGCGTGGCACCAAATTGAGTCACCTCATGACTTTTGGTACGATCCTTGACACCTTTATCTGGCACAATTCTGGCACCTCTACTGGGCCTGGCTATGACTATGATGATGATGTCGTTTCACCTTTGTTGATACTTCCACTGATTTACCTGCTCGTCACTAGTGAATCCTTATAATTTCATCTTTTTGATAAGTTTCGCTTAGTTATAATATGAAGCTGAACGCCTAAACTAAAACAGACCTTACTAGTTTCTCATATACAAGTCAACATGATGGAGCCCTACCACATTATTCAGTACAAATCTGGGACCATCTCAACACAACCTTTCTAGATAGATAGATCAAGGACCTCCTACCATACCAGAAAATATGCAGCTAAATATCCTCAACGCATTTCAAATCAATACATCCGACCTATTCCGAACAGTAGAAAGGTCATTTAATAATCGTATTAGCATGTGCCTCCAAGAGAATGGAAGACATATCAAACATACATTTCAATATTCAAGTAATAGCAAGGGTGATACTCATATTCGTTTGTTTGGAAAAGTTTATTACTTGAACTACTGTGATTTTCTATACTTTCATGATGTGTATAAGATTTAGACGAATAGTTTCTCCGAACTTCTGATATCTTTTATCAAGGAATTGTTTATCAAAGCTTCCTTCGATCTTCAATCTTTCAAATAACTGTTAGAATAGTTTATGAAACGAGTTTTCGTCAAATAACTTTTGATACGATGAAAATTTCGATAGAGTTGTACTAAGAAAAAAGTTTGTTTCCATAAAAATATACAGGGGCTCCAATTTGGAATAAGAGAAATATAGTGCTCCACAATTTGAAAAGTTTGCCATCAAATTTTGCACACCCTGTGATGATTCGTGTCAATCAAACTCGGTGAGCGATCCTCAATGATGCAAAATTGATTTTTTTGTTATATTTTTTTCACATGAATATCACTCAACCGATTCCAATTAAAACATTCTAGGGGTATGTAGGTAACCACTAGAAGCAATAAAATGTGCAACAAAATGAACGGCATGACATTCAAAAAAAATATATCATTATGACGTCATACGTTTTTGGGACACCCTGTATAATCGGAATCACTTTTCTGTTATGCGTCCTATGAGACAATTGAAGTCTGCATAATAACAAAATCGTGACTCAACTGATAACTGAGCTATAGAAGACAGGAGGTGGTATGGCACGTTTAGCTCTGAAATGATGCAGGACTTTTAGAGTCAGTTTTGAACGATACTTACATGGAGTCAATTTCCAAGAAACCTCAAGTTCTGATGAAACTGATGTTTGCTGGAATGATAAAGGGCCTAACCACATGTTCCATGCTTGTACAATTCGAACATCGAAATCTTGCTTTCTCAATCCCATCAAGGCGATTACTTCATTTCAACGTTCTGGTATTTGGTTCAGCAATTGCTGCCAAATGCCGACATAGGTTGATGGATGCTGTATTCAGCCTAGAGTTGTAGCTTCATTTATTCGATTACGTAGATGATCTCATCACAAGTTCTCCATCATATGGTGAACATATTAGATTGCTAAGGGACGTAGCGTGTTGTCTGCGAGATGCAAATTTAACTATTAATCTTGACAAATGTGTCTTTTTGAAACCTGAGACTACCACAGGAATAGAAATATTTGCGGGTATGTGTGGATGTTACCGCAGAGTCATCTCGGAGTTTTCAATTATCATGACCCCGTTCAATTCCCTTTTTCATGACAAAAAGAAAGGTCTATAAGTAAATTGGTCAGCAGACTCTGGGAAAGAATTTGAAGTTATCAAGGGAGCCCCAATATCGGAACCAATTTTATCGATTCCAAATTTCAAATTACAATTTTGCATACAGTGTGATGCTCCTGATGTTGGTTTGGGCTGCTCACTCACTCAGACTCATTATGGAGTTGAGAAAGTATCTACATTTGCCTCTAGGAGTTTTTCTCGGTGTAGAAGAAACTACACAACTACAGATAAGGAGTGTACCGCTTGTATTTTTGCCTGTGAAAAATTTAGACCTCACATTGAATGAGTTAATTTTACATTAATTACCGATCATGCTTCTTTGAAGTAGTTATTCAGGATGAAAGACCCGTTTCGCACGATGGAGTGTAAAGATAGGTGAATTTCACTTTGAGATATTACATAGGGGAGGCAGAGTTCTGTGGATCCTGCGCCTGGAGAACAGTCCACATCATGTCTTGTATCTACAACATATAGTATTGATAGTAATGTCCCAGATTTGGACTAAGAAAATTCAGGCAGTTTTTGAGAAAAAAAAAGGAAGAAACATTTCAGTCTCCAGATTCCCTCCCCCAGTGGACTGTCAAACAGGGTTATGTACTTAAACCCAAGCATTCTCTGATGCATCTGAAAAACCGTGTAGTTGTAATTGTTTTGCATTCTTGATAGTCACTTGTCTCGGAATAGTAATTTCATTTAACAAGCATAGTTGATCACGATAAGTTAACCACTTAGTGTGAATATCTGACGGTAATGACTCATTCCATGATAATTTCCGAAGCCATAGTTTTTGTAACATAATTTTTGCAATTACTATACAAGGTGATAACAATCCTAGTGGATCAAAAATTTGGGCAACTCCAGACAAAATCGATCGCTTTGTTATTTTGCCGTGATTATTGAATTTCGCAATTTTGAATTGAAAATAGTCTGATTGACAAGACCAATACAAACCTAATGTCTTGAAATTGTCATCGATTCCAAAATCAACAATATTCGAGTCATTAGTAGAACCCGAAATATGTTGAAGAATCCGAATATCATTTGAAATCCATTTTCTTAAATTGAAACAACCACCTTTCAGTATATTTGCTGTTTTATTGGCTATTGCGATAGCTTGTTCAATAGTCTCTGCCCCACTAATGAGATCATCAACATAAAAATCATGTTTGATGACATTAGCAACTTCTGGATAGTCTTGAGTGCAATCAATGCCTAGTTGGTATAAACTTCTGATAGCAAGAAAGGGTGCAGATCTAGTCCCATATGTAACTGTATTCAGTTGAAATGTTTCGATTGGTCTATCTGAATTCTCACGCCATATTATGCTCTGCAATAATCTTTGTTCTGGAGTGACTAGAATTTGTCGGTACATTTTCTCAATGTCACCACAGAATACGTAATTGTGTTTACGAAAACGTAATGAAATGGATAACAAATCTTCTTGTATGGATGGTCCTATATATTGTAAGTGGTTCAGAGAGGTTCCAGAAGAAGTTGATGCTGAGGCATCAAATACTACGCCGCAATTTAGTAGTGACGCTAGCTTCTCTGAAGACCCCATGATGAGGCATATAGTACGAAACGCTCATATCATCATTAGATTTTATCTTCTCCATATGACCTAGTTCAAGATATTCGTTCATGAACTGAATATACATAGTTTTGAAGTTTGGATTTGAATTGAACTTTCTTTCCAAAGATGAGAAACGCTTCTCAGCAATTTGTCGAGAGACTCCTAACTCATTTACATCTTTCTTGAAAGGAATATGCACTATGAATCTACCATATGCATCTCTACGAGTTGTATTTTTGAAAAATAGTTGCTCATCTTTGGATAATGGTTTGTCCATTGCAATTTCTTCGATTTGCCAGGATTTATTGAGTTGATTTTCGAGAGACATATTTTTAGTAACATTGCAATGCACTTTCTGGAATTGACAATTTGAAATGTTGATCGGCCCTGAAATTATCCAACCTAGTTTAGTTTTTTGTAGTATAGGTCCTGGAATATTTAATTTGATTTGTCCAATGCATGAGAGATCCCAAAACCAATCGGCACCGGCATATCAATTGATCCAGAGCCTTCTCTGCAAGTTTGATATTAGTCGGAACAACCACTTTCGATAAATCAACTTTGAAGTTAGGAAGTTCACCTGTAATTTCTGGCAAAACGAAACAAGATATGTTCGCTTCAAATGTATCATGCTGTGATTTTATTCTCACATTACACATATTAGTAATTTGTGTACTAGAATTATTCATTTCTCCTACAGACATCGCTATTTTAGTTGTTGCGAGTTGTAGTTTGTTGCATAAACTTTTGTTTATAAAGGAGCTTTGTGACCCTTCATCTAACAAGACTCGAATACTGTGTTGTTCATTATTCTTGTCAAAAATAGTAATAGTGGCTGTGGAAAGCAAAACATGATTTTGAGAATAGCAAGACAACGTTACTGGTTCCCTTACAGGGCCTAATGTAGTTTCATTAGTTTGATCTGAATTGACCCTTTTAGTTTCTAGATGTAATAATGTATTGTGTTTCAAATTACAATATTTGCAACTTACCGATCGACAATATTTCGTATAATGTCCCAGTCGTAAGCAATTTCCACATATTTTTAGTTTATTGACAATTTCCATTCTGTCGTTTGCTTTTAGTTTCAGAAAATCTTCACAGAATTGGATATAGTGATCTTTTTTGCAATGAGTGCATCTCTGTTTAGTAGTTGGAAATGCCTTTTGCATTCTGTTTGCATTAGTGTTAGTGTTAGTATTAGGATAGTTATATTTCTTATCATATTTAGTGGTATGAGGAGTAGTTTGTTTGTTTAACTTTAGTGCTTCCAACATTTCAGCACGAAGTTTGAGAAATGTGATTAGTTTTTCTAGTGAAGGTACACTGGTATCTCTAGATTGCTCCCATTCTCGACCTGTGACACTGTCTAGTTTTGTAGTGATCAAATAGACTACTAGTGTGTCCCATTGATCAGTCGGTTGCTTAAGACTGTTAAGTGCTCTTAGATGTTTAGAAACAGAATCTACCATCTTTCGAATTTCCGTTGAAGATTCTTTTTCAACTGATTCCAAATCGAACAGTGCCTTTACATGATTATATATCAGCATCATATTATTTTCATAGCGTTTGCATAGTAAGTCCCACGCTACTGAATAATTAGAAGCTGAAAATTCGAGAGATTGTATCACGTCAGCTGCATTTCCTTTCAATGGGGCTCTAAGAAAGTGAAATTCCTGAATATCATTAACTGAATCATTGTGAGGACGAAGGAACTGGCAGATTATCCTGATGAACACTAAATTTATCTTTATTGTATTTGTTTTGCAATGTCTTAGCGAATGGAAGAATATAATAATAGTCTGCTTCTAAATCAGCCCTCTCTAGATAATGTGGATCAGGATCTTCTGCACGTAACTCTATAACACTTTGTATATCATCGAATGAGCTCAGAATAATTTCAGCTTGGACAATACGGAGGTCTAGTTCAATGAGCGAATCTTCAGGTTTTTCAAGAGCAACAAACTCTTTCAAATAGTTTTTGAAAATAGTAAGTTTGGCCTTAACACCACCTCGTTTCCTGTTCAACTCTTCAGACATAGTTGATTGTTAGTACCTATTCTTTAATTACAAACAACCCGATCGTGCAAACAGAAAACAGAAGATAAATAGTTTACGAGTCACTCTCTTTCCCTTTAGATAGTAGAAGACTCGGCAACAGCTATTCGATGATCCGGTTCTCGAAGGACCATGGAGGAATTTGCCTACAGAATATGGGGCTGGTTCCCACTTGATACAGCTAGTATAGTAGTTTGATATAATGAATAATATTTTTGATATTTCAGAGTGACATAAATAGTTTTCATTGATTTTTCTCAATTGTATAACAAAATTCTATTACAGCTCATGACAACATCACCAATTTTCTTTATAAAGGGTGAACAATATTATATATGGAATTATACACTTAGTGAAAGACGGAAAAACAAAATAACGGAGTCAACAAACAAAAACCAGTCGCACAATTGTGGTTTCAGTGAAAAGACCCCGAGTATTCAGGGAAACAACTAACGTCACCACGGAGGCAGCTATGGCTACCTCCATGACATAAAAGTCCAGGATCACTAACATGATGAAAGGAATATTGAGGGGACTGTTGTAAACAACGGACAAGAAAATAGTGGCCGAAGCCCGCATAAAGAGTTAACCGTAGACACGTGTTTTGGCCTTCCAACCCTCATCAGTACGGTGAAAATGTGGAAAAGATGAGCAACACTTGGGGGAAGACGAAAGAACGAAAAGCTGGAATGCAACAAACAGGCTTCTGTTTCCTATTCTATTTCCTTCTCCGCTGTTTTTTTCATTTTCTGGTTCCCACGAAAAAGGATATCCTGTAATTTTCAGAAAACATCGTGAGAACCCAAAAAAATGAGGTGAGAATTGGTGTTCTACTCGAATTTTTGTAGGTTATATGCCTCGCGAAACTCCTACCTTGGCAATGTGTTCCAGAGCCTCGCTGTTCGTTGGATGAACGAGTCTTTGGAGAAAGATGTTCTGCGAAGCCTCAGCTCGACGGGTCAATCTCGCGGAAACTGCCAAGGGAGGAAAAATTGTTGATATTCCAGAAGAGCATCGTCCATGAAGATATCTATAAAATAGAGCCAGATCTTCAACATTTCTACGGTGTTCATGAGAAGTGAGTGAGTTTGTGAGCGAGGCAACACCCACGGGACGAATTGCCCTTTTTTGGACAGAATCCAACAGATTCAGGGTATGTTTGGGTGCTGCACTCCAAATATGGGAACAGTATTCTAGTACAGGTCGGATCTGTGCCTTATAGATCATGAGCAGCTGACTGGAAGTGAAATAGCTCCTGGCCCGAAACAGGAAACCGAATTTTTGGGATGCACTTTTAGCAATTGATCTCACGTGATTTTATCAAGAAAGGTTATTGCTGATAGTAATACCAAGTATCGGAATCTATGTCTTCAAAGGTATGGTATGGTATTTTATCATCCGCGAAGCTGTGTACTGGACATGGAGTTGCTTCCAACAAATCGTTGATATGGAGTAGAAATAGTGTTGGTGCTAGAATTGATCCTTGCAAAACACCTGCATTTATGATAAGAGAGTCAGATGAAACTCCGTGGAGCACTCCATGGGTAGACCTGCTTGAGAAAGAACTTGCTAGCAGAGAGCATAGCTTGAAAGGCAAGCCATAAGATGGAAGCTTGGCGAGGAGTCCGTGGTTCCTGACTCGATCGAATACCTTGGAGATATCAATTTTCACGGCTAAGGTTCCACCTACTATAGTGCAAGGCAGGAGTAAAACCTGTCTAGACCATATTTTCATTAAATCTAAAGATCCTGATTTGAACGAAAACATCCTACCCCTTATACTAAAAATCGCAGTTACAGACCACTACACTACTTTAATCCAGGTTGTAATCCCAGAAAGAAATCAGATAGAAGAAAACAACAAGAAACTTATAAAATGTTTGAATTTGAAAATAATTACCTACATTACAAGTCTTATTAGAACCTTACTGGTCCTGTGAAACTTTGTCAAGAAAATGACCACATGGTGTTCGACCTTCAACAGTTCCAAACGGAAATAGATGTGACGTTGGAAATTCAAAAAAGTGTGGGAGGAGCTATGTCAATGTCGAACGACGAAATCAATGAAGAAAATTATTCTTGAAAAATTTCACATAAACAACATAAAAAACATTTTCTCTCATTAAATTCATCTTTTAACTGAAAATTAAATAAAATTATGAATCATAATCGACAAAAGTCAAATTGTTAGGAGGATTAATATATCTCTTCTGCTCCTTCAGTTTTCTGGTTTTTGACTGAATATAGCAAATTCACATTGTGGCTATGGCACCTTTCCCATCTATCAACTTTCCACAAATATTCAGTCATGAAGTAGTGATTGAAAGAGAAGAAGATTAAACTTAACCTACTACATCACTAGTACTTGCCGCTTCAATGATGATTTTTTCACATGTTCTCAAATTTTCAACATTTTACAAATTAACTTATTTCATACAATTGTGATTGATCCTGTTTTTTGTTCGTCTTTTCAACTATGTCATTATCGTCTTATACAATTTTATCATCATCAACATTAATGTGAACCAACCTCAACAAAGATGTAAGTAAAAAATTTCTCTTGCTATAATTAATGTGACCTAATGGAAAATTGTTGTAGTACCCTGATGATGGAAATGAAAACTTCATAATTGCTGAAAAAACGATTGAAACAGTCTCCTCTCTTTCCTTCAAAACAAAATCTCCCATGAATAAATTGAAAATGACTAATGTTGTATACAGAATTCCTTGTCAGAATTGTGGATTGACTTATATTGGCCAAACTTCCAGGAATTTATCAGGACGCATAATTTCACATAAGAGTGACAGCAAATGTAATGAAAGAACTTGTGCATTAGCAGAGCATGTTAATGATGAGGGTCACCATATGAATTTCAATGATGTCAAAAACAGACATTGCCAACTTGAGTAGCATTTATAATTATTTACTTGCAATAGAACAAAAAAACTGTATTCCTAATAACATATCTAGATTATCACAAACAATTCCTCAGCCTTAAGTTCTTGTCTCACCACCCAATTGATTTTCAAATTTACCGCCACAGTTTCACAAATTGTGCAGTGTCTTGAAGTTCAACTATGATGTGCATTACCTGTTTTCCATGTAACCACTCTAGTTAGTAAGTTTTTCCAATTTTATCACAAGATACCATACTTATAATGGGCCTTTGTACTTTCAGATGTCTTGATAATGAAAATAAAATTTTTCGAAAGCTCGACAATTCAACATTTCTCGACATTGGCCATTTCCTTTGACTGCAACCTCAAGGAAAATATCGATTCTAGCTGTTTTCCTAAACATATATATACAGCGTGTCTCATTTCAAACGCCCCCCTCTCTATATCTCAGCTATCAGTCGTGCGATGTTTACCAAATCTGTATCGGTATGAATAATCATCAATACGACCAGTTCTTCAAAGACAAACATCCTTTTAGACAGTGCCGTGCATTTTTATTGAAATGAATAGGGGTCAGATTTTTATTAAATCGAATTAGGAATTTTTTCACAAGAAAACCGACCTCATAATATTGTTCCTCATGGTTTCAAACCCACATATGCGGATTTTCATATGATGCCTATGAAGCATTTTCGCGAACGTAATAATCATTTACTCGGAAACGGTGAGTTAAACATAAATAAGTATAACTTGTTTGTCCTTCAAAGTCATGATTTTCTACCTACCGGAGCCATTGATCGTTTCAAAATTTGTAATTGATTTGAAGTCACTATTTATTCGAGACTGAAAATGAAAAAAATGAAGCCAATCCTGTTGATTCGGGATTAGGTGATTTTTGACATATCGAGGTTCGAAAGCAGGAGGAACAATAATATGAGGTTAGATTCCCTGTAAAAAAATGCCTAATATGATATTATGAAAAATCGGACCTTTTTCATTCCAATAAAATCGCACGGCACTGTCCAATATAATGTGCATCTCTGTGAAACTGATCATATTGATGGTAATTCGTACCACACCAAATTTGGTTGGAACCGCATAACTATAATAACTGAGATATAGAGGGGGGTCGTTCAAAGTGAGACACGCTGTATATAAAACTAGCTTGCTAGTGGGGATTGCAGCAAAGTGAAGGTGAACTACATTACAGTATATTTCCATCTTCAGGGCTACTACAATAGATTTTTATATGTTTACACTGACAGCAATAATATGAAATGTTCAAATGGAACTTGAACTATTTGAGGATGATCACTATGATGTTAAGAGGAAATTTTGAAAATCGATGTAACATTTTTCTGGACATACAGTGTCACGAAACATTCAAAATTCTTGTGAAAGATGAAAAAAACGGTTCTCACATAATTTTTACATTGATGAAAATTATTTTATCACAAATTAAAACATTGAAAACCTTGTTCTTGTTTCTTGATATCTCCTGTGATAAATCGATGAATTGGTAATTTTATGATCTATCCGAAGGTGTGAAAATCCAATATGGCCGCCATTGAAAAAATCAAATTTACCTTCGATAAATTCGAATCTAGTGTGCCTAAAAATTTTTTCATATCACCGTTGAATTTAGCTTACAAACTCCAGTGAGTGTACCAAATTTCAATACTCTAGCAGTAATAAATGGAAAGTTATTGTTAACTCGAAAAATCGATGGTTTTCAGTTTTTTCGCGATATTCCAGGAAATATAGAAGATATCCTCGGTTTCTTTCGATATTCGAGATGGTCATGAAATGTCGCATTTTTTTCGTAATTTAATATAGTTTGCATCTCTCTCCGTTTCTGATATAACAATAGTGTACCATGAAATTTGCATAACCCTGTAGTTCAATGTCCATAAGTGGAAAGCGGCAAATCGATAAAATTTTTCAACAGTAGATACTATTGTCATGAGTAGAACATACGGTATATGAGTAATTTCGAACCATGAGGGTTTTATGAACATAAAAGTTGATCAAATCATCCGTTGACATTGAATTATAAAAACTGACCAAGGAACTCTCATGAGAAACGTGCAAATCTAAAGAAATGATGTATATGAATATTGGATGTGGGGGTTCCAAAGTTAGTCTGGTCTGGGGCTACTCTTGACTTGACAAGAGCCCGTCGTGATGGTCGTTATAATGTAAGTTGTTATAAGGTCTTTATATTCATTGTTGTTGATTCATATTTATCATCAATTCACCTATAATGTTTCATGCTATAATAAATATTGTTATATTTGAATATAGTGTCATAGTCGTACTTTCAGCTACCCCTAAATAATTAGTGCCTATTCGAATATTACCTCTCGGAAACTATCGAGCCCAGCAAACCCCCTATAAATCGATAAGGATGAGAGAACCATTTACCATATCGTAACATTGGTTGGTGGAAACTTCAACTATATCGTGACATGGTTATCAATTAATATTGATTCATGGTGGAAACACAACCTCTTATATCTTGACACTATGCTAAGATTATTTCTAGAGACCCAGTACTTGGAATATATATTCATTCCGCATCCATGAATGCTTGAACTTTGAATGGTCGTTAAATGGGGGAGACCACTGATTTTTTGAAACGACATTATCGTGAAATCTATACTGAAAAACTACCAGTGAATTAATTTTGAATTTTTTCATTCATGCTAAGACGATGAAAAAAATAAATTAGAATATGTCCATTCCTAAACACACAATTCCTGCGCCATTTGAAAATTTGTCAATTCATTGGTGAGACTGGTGTGACGTCTTAGTCCCAACACGCCTATTGTCCTTGAACCCACCAATCACACTGCAACACTGCAGAATGACGAGGTATCAGAGAGAGATAGCAACAGTGCGGGACTAATACGTCACAGCTCCACCATCATATTTGGCTTTTCGAAATAACGAATGAAATATGCTGATTTCAAAACGATATAGATTCGATTCCCTTCAACTTCAACTCATAATATTGATTGTAGATCAAACGTAAATCATGATTCGTCGATTGAAAGAGGTTTGCACGGATTTCTTCCCTCAGTGGTCTTCCCCATTGACATCCAATGCAGGTTCAGTTTGCACGTTTTCATCATCCAATGTACGTTCGTATTTTTGAATCTCCATTGAACGTTAGTTTTGAATGTTCATTGCATGTCCATCGTTGTACATCCAATCATCATCCATCTTTGTACATATATTGGATGACCATTCAATGTCCATTGATGTTTGGAATTGGAGTAGATCTATAATGGGCGTCCAATAGATGTCATGTGCTGTGTGGGATCCTGTCATATTTCAGCTATTTTTTGACGGATTATATTTCAGACGTCCATTTTTACAAAAAAAAAGTTGAAGCTTCCTAAATAACAATTGGACTCGAAAAAGTTCCAGCGAGTTTCAAGAATCGACAAAGTTCAGGTATGTCCGTCATCTCTTTTTTTTTTTTCAAACAAATTCAAAAATATGAATTAATAGCTCTTCCTCTATCAGTTTCCTCTAAAAATGATATCGAAATCGATGAAGTTAATTTATGAATAAAAACGTCATCAATCGTGAAGAGTCATCAATCAATACGAATTTTTACTAAGCGTTAGCCAAGAATAACGATGTACCTATGGAAATTGTGTGATGTAATTATTTGCATCACTGATCATCTTTTTGTACATTCTATATAGATTATTCAGTCTTATATGGTATATGCCATGAATAACCAAAAGATATCGAAGGTCACGAAAAGTTTAATATCAACACCCATCGTATCCTCTCAATCATTTACAAGTATGATATGTTTGCATAATAACAATATCGGATATAATACCTTCTTTAATTCGAAAAAATTCAACGATAACCCTATATTCAATCATCAAAAAGATATCGGGAGAGATTACGGAATTCCAGACATTTGGGTAAATATTGACAAAGAGGGAATATAATACGAATGGATGTGCTAATAAATATTTTTTAAGTATTCTCTCATATTTGCGGGAAACATAATTATATTGACTAAATAAATTTGTACCATACGAATAACATATAAAACCGAAGAAAACATTCTTAGACAGATGACTTATATAATATAGTTCCAAAACTCAACGTCATTCTTTGAAGGGCTGATAGTTCAGCTCATGTCCAATCAGAATATCATAATATAAATATTTTTTTATGAATTTCGTGAAAATTAAAACCTTTGATAAGTCATGGAAACCATCCATTCTCAAAGTGGCCCAGTATTTTTCAAAGGGAGAAAAACAATAACTCAAAGTCGGTCGACCACAAAATTTAATAAAAGGAGTGACTATAGTTTCGGCTCAACGGCCATCTTCAGACACAATGTAAAAAAGTACCTAGAAAATTATAAGTTGTTAAATCTAGACAATATGGTGGCTGCGATAGAACATACCTTATGGAGAAAAGTATACTAATTAAAAACTAACTAGTAGGTCAGCATCGAATCATCCGTCCAAATTAATAATAATAATAATAATAATAATAATATCATTTATTGATGAGAGAAAGAAATATACAGTAATAAAAGGAAATGCATAAATGATACATACTCGATAAGTGAGCGAACACTTGTTTCGAAATAAAAATAAAAATATGAAAATATCTTAATCAACTATACCAGATTTTTCCAATACAATAAAATAAAATAACATTACGTAATGATGCATAAGTGATACACACTCGATAAGTGAGCAAACACTTGTTTTAAGGTAGAGGTATCTTACTTAATACATAAAAAATATTCAAAGAATCGACACAGTATAAGATATAAGATGAGCAGCACACATAAAAAATATATAAAAAAAAACAAATATAAATGGAAATAGGTAATATTATAATTCAATAAGTGAATAAAATAAAGACAACATACAAATAAGATCATCTTAAAATGACAACAATTTTAAAATTAAAAGAATAGTTATGATGACATGATTAAAAACTAGTATAAACAAGACTAGTATAAAAACAACAGTCAGTTGGAGAGATTTGATTCAACAATCTCCTTACATCTGGCTCTTGGTGTTTCGTGAATGAAACGTTTCACATTATTCTTAAAAATGGAAAAGTTCATTATTCCCTTTATATTGTCAGGAATGGAGTTGAACGCCTTGGGTGCTATGTAAGAAAATGATCGCTGACAGACAGTTTTACTCATCTGTGGAATAACATAGTGGTGTCTTTGTCGGGTACCATAGGTATGCTTAGGTAGACTGGTGTGATTTTTTATTTTTTTATATTTCAATATAACATTCATACAATATAGTTGTCTCAGATCCAGTACCCCGCATTCCTTATATAAAAGATCTGTAGAATATCGTTGGGGTTTTTCTAAAATTAACCGTAGAAATCTGTTCTGAATGGTCTCTAGTGGTTTGATGTGCGTTCGTAGAGCCCCACCCCAACATATCATACCGTAACGTAGGTGACTTTCTACTAAAGCAAAATATAGTGTCTTCATATGCTTGAAAGATAAAATTTTCTTTAGGTATCTGAATTTATAAAGGATGCTCTGTAGTTTTTTGATGACGTGCAGAATGTGGTTATTCCATTTCAGATTGCTGTCGATTATTACACCTAAGTATTTGATTTTCTCTACAGGTAATATGGAGAAGGTTTGATTTTGCGAAGTAACGATTTCAAGATTATCAAAATGCGGTCTGCTCACATTATTGCAACTGACTGGTAGGTAATTGGTTTTTTCCAAGTTGACCGTTAGTAGTTTATGCTCAAGCCAGTTCTTTACTAGTGAAAAGTCTGCCTGAGCTTTATCTCGTAATATGTCCCAGTTTTCAGCCTCGTATACTATTGCTGTGTCATCGGCAAAACCAATTATTTCGCCACTGCTTTTTAACGAGAACAAACCATCAATGTATATATTAAATAACAGGGGTCCCAGAACACTACCTTGGGGCACGCCATATTCAATAGATTCTTCCTGACTGAGTACATCGTCTATTTTTACAATCTGCCGTCTATTAGTGATATAGCTTTCAAATAATTTCAGGTTGTCATTCCTGATGCCTATGTCCTCTAATGTTTGCAGAAGTAGGTCATGACACACAGTGTCAAACGCCTTGGAAATTGGAACTAGTAAAATTTAAAACGGCTGAAAAGCCAAAAGAACATTACGATGAGTAAGTTCAACATTAGAAAATTCAAAAAATTTTGATTAATTAATCAACTCAACGGAGCTTCATCAGCGGTCAGGCCATCAATAGGAAAGACAACGCTGTAGGTGAAATGGAAGTGATGATTTGACATTGACATCACAAAATGACAATTTCAAAGTCAGCGTAAAACATTTTTAATGACAGTCAAACATATGAAAGATGAGTTAATTGCATAGTGGTCCTTGACAGACATGATTATATTTCTAAAGTTGAAGATTTTTTAAGTGGTGATTCATTCACTGTTATAAGTATTGATCCTTCTAGAAATTATTTCACAAAATTGAAGAAAGTACTAAATAATACATCTATTTCCTTACAGAATTTTGGTCAATCAATATTTAAGTTATACCCTATGTGCCCTGCTACACCTTTATTATATGGCTTACCTAAAATTCACAAATCAAATGTACCTATCAGACCTGTTGTTTCGTTCATTAATTCCCCTTGTTGCAAATTAGCACCTTTCTTGAATCAATTACTTAGAGATCTCACTGCTTTTGATAACTGCTATGCTGTTAGAAACTCAATAGACTTAGCTAATAAAATTAAGAATATTCCTATTCCCATTAACTCAGTTTTAGTATCTTTTGATGTGACCAACTTGTTTCCTAGTATTCCTCCTGATGAGTGTATTTCATTAGTTAGAAACTTACTGTTTGATAACAACATCCCAACTCACCACACCTTGAACATTTGTGACCTATTAAGCTTAGTTCTCAATCAAATTTTTTTTTCAATTCAATGGGTAGTAATCTTTCTCCATTATTAGCAGAAATTTTTATGAACAACTTCGAGAAGCAATTTTTAAATAATCCTAATTACAATTCAAACTAAGTATTTTATTATAGATATGTTGACGATTGCTTATTACTTTTTGAAGGCGACATTAGGGTTGTTCTCAATTTCCTAAATTACATTAACACACTGCATCCTAATATCACATTTACTATGGAATCAGAAATTGATAATTCTTTGCCCTTTTTGGATTTATTAATTATAAAAAATTCACATACTCATAGGTTTGATTTTGAAATTTACAGGAAACCAACAGCCACAGATTCAGTCATACCTTTTAATTCCAATCATCCTTTTTCACAAAAAATGGCATCCTTCAATTGTTTTTTCCACAGAACTTTTTCATTACCTCTTTCTCAAACAGCCTTTGATAAAGAGATCAATATTCTCAAACAGATTGCCTTGAATAACCATTTCCCACTTGATTTGATCATGAAGTTATATTTCAAATTTTACACTAAACATAGATTAACATTTAATGTCACATCCAGTCAAGTCGCTGACCCTCCCTTATATAAATCATTACACTATTTTGGCCATTATTCCATTCAACTAGCAAAAATGTTCAAATCTCTTAACATTTCTATTTCTTACAAAACTTCTTCTAATTTGAAACATTTATTATTTAACTCCAAAGATAAAATTCCGCTTGTAAAGAAATCTGGTGTTTACAGACTCAATTGCAATGATTGTAATGCATCCTACATTGGTCAGACAGGTAGGTGTTTCGAGATTCGGGCCTCTGAACACAATAGACTTATCCACAAATTTCTGAACTCAGAAAATCACAATACCACATCTTCTTTTGCCAACCATATCATGGATTCAAACCATAGTTTTAATGTTAATTCTAATATGGATATTATACATGTTTGCAACAAAGGTCCACGGCTTAACCTTCTTGAGATTTTAGAAATTCAAAAATGCATCAATAATCCTCAGAGTATTTGTTTAAATGATCAGACCAACTTTGACCGTAATCATATTTTCCGTACATTACAATTTTCATAATAATCACACATTGGTTTCCCTGCGCTAGAGCCTGTCCTGTATCCTTTATCTTGACAGAATGTTGGTTCTTCTGCTTCTCTTTCTTTATCATAATCATTCATTCTTCTTTCTTGAATTTTGTTTCCTCTTCTTGACCCTTTTCGCGTACATCTCTATCATCAATTATTGTTTTTGTTTACATAGTTTTATTGAATTGTATAACTTTTTAGCGTCAATAATGTCAATTTTTGAATTTGAAACTCATCTTTCATATGTTTGACTGTCATTCAAAATGTTTTACGCTGACTTTGAAATTGTCATTTTGTGATGTCAATGTCAAATCATCACTTCCATTTCACCTACAGCGTTGTCTTTCCTGTTGATGGCCTGACCGCTGATGAAGCTCCGTTGAGTTGATTAATTAATCAAAATTTTTTGAATTTTCTAATGTTGAACTTACTCATCGTAATGTTCTTTTGGCTTTTCAGCCGTTTTAAATTTTACTAGTTCCAATTTGGACGGATGATTCGATGCTGACCTACTAGTTAGTTTTTAATTAGTATACTTTTCTCCATTAGGTATGTTCTTTCGCAGCCACCATATTGTCTAGATTTAACAACTTATAATTTTCTAGGTACTTTTTTACATTGTGTCTGAAGATGGCCGTTGAGCCGAAACTATAGTCACTCCTTTTATTAAATTTTGTGGTCGACCGACTTTGAGTTATTGTTTTTCTCCCTTTGAAACCTTTGATAATCATTTCGAGTGCCTTAGGTACAAAACCCCATATTTTAGGATTTTCATTTCTTTTATAGGAATTAGAGGTGGCTGCTTGAATCTCTTCCAGAGTTACCTGCAAGGTAGAACTCAAGTTGTAAAAATCGGCAATGTAACTAGTGCTGTGCGAGAAATTGAATATGGTGTTCCACAGGGCTCGGTTCTTGGACCTACTCTATTTAATATATATGTGAATGGATTGTTTTCATTAGAGTGTAGCGGGAGTATTATTGGTTTTGCTGATGATACAGCCATCTTCTATGAGTCTGATAACTGGCTTTCACTGAAAGAGATCATCGAAAATGACTTCAATTTAATAATAAATTGGCTGAAACACAAGTTATTAACCCTTAATATAGAAAAAACCAATTACCTACCATTCAGTTGCAACACACACAGTGCTCCTCCCTTTGATAGAATTGACGTCAATGTTGGTACAGAAGTTTTCAGCATAATGCCTGAAACAGAAATTAAATACTTGGGAGTAGTAATGGACCCACATTTGAGATGGGACCTACATGTACAGTATGTAATAAAAAAATTGAGAACAATTTTGTATAAATTTAAAGTAATGAAAAATATATTACCTTTGCAACACCTTAGAACCATCTATTATTCGCTTGTTGAAAGCCATCTTCGTTACTCAATAACAGTCTGGGGAGGGGCATGAAAAACACATATTCACCCCTTGGAAGTCATACAACGTAGGTTCCTGAAATTAATATTTGAAAAAAAAGCCCGATACCCCACAAAAGCACTATATTCCGAAACGAAAATTTTTGATATTTCGCAATTATTGTTCTTCATGCAGTCTTGTACCAAGTACCACATGTCTAAAGATAAAGCTCAACTACCATCTCACAACTATGACACCCGTCAGAGAGACTTATATATTGCTCCATTAATGTTGGAAACCACCACCCAGAAAACATATACGTACTTGGCACCAAAGTTTTATAATAGAATTCCTGAGTCAATCAAAGTTATGCAGCCATTAAACCGCTTCAAGAAATCACTAAGAAAATTTATTTCAAATGATTCAGTAATCTGATCATGCAAAGTTTCCTCCATTAATACCAAAGTGTCCATGCAAGTAAAACTATGTCTTGTTCTTTTTTTTTGTTCTTTGTATGTCAACGTCATTTAAAAAAATATATATATTTAAAATGATTACAATTTAAGATATTCAACAATAATTTAAGAATGAAAAAAAAAAAAAAAATCGAATTATTAGTAGTTCCATTATTAAATTATTTATTATTATTATTACTGTACGAGTGTTTTTTTCAAATTTTCTCGAAACAAGTGTTATTCACTTATCGAGTATCTGTCATTTATTCATGTGTATTATTTGTTAGCTCATGTATATTTTTATATTTAAATTATGAGAATAAATGATATTATTATTTTATGTAACCTGGAATATTGGTGCAATACCTTCGAAGGAAAAAATTGTGTTTGCCTGATTAACGAGTTAATTCACTTAATTCAGCTTACTCGGACTGGTATTGCACCAATATTGGATTTTTTTATCTTGGATTGTAATCAATACTTGGGTTTTTACAGGTTGCTCAACGAAAATCAGAATCATAAACAATGAAGTTTTGTACCTGCGGCACTAGAAATACTGATCAGAGGTTCCGATTTTCATGAAATTCATAAAAGTGCCAATATCTCCAGATCTATCAATATTTGACTACGGTCATATTGGGATATTCTGGTTAGTTATGAGCTGTACTATTAGTACTCCAAATGATGACGTTGGGTTTTTGAACACCCTGTATATCATTTCCTAAACGAGCAGACCTACAGAATCATAGATCTTTATCCCTGAGGATGTTCTTCATCGAATTTGTAGGGTCACCCTATATTTATGTTGAGTAGGCTGTGTCTTGATACAGAAACAATTCTGGCTGTCATCGAGTGTTGTGTCACTTTGAGATGTACATTAATGAAGTATCAATTATTTTACTTCATTATTTTGGATTTTCTCTATTTCAATAATAGTATTATTGCAATATATGTGTAGTAGGACAAATAATCAGATGATTAGCCCCAAAATGTCCATGCGTTCAAAAAAATTTTTATCAGTGAACCTGAACAAAAAAATACAATAGCTTGTCAGTGACACATTGTTTAAAAAAATTTTTGAAGAGAAGAGATATAGATATATTGAAAAAATATCGAATTTTCAATCATCTTCGGACGTTTTGGGAATGAATCTGCTCCCGTTCTCAACATAAAAATGCAGAAATATGTTTCTTCGAAAGTTGTGTTCTCATAGTTCGACACTCCCCAGTGACATACTGATGTTGGCATATAATGATAATAATAATGATTATAATAATGATAATAATAATGATAATAATAATGATAATAATAATGATAATAATAATGATGATAATAATGATAATAATAATGATAATAATAATGATAATAATAATAATATGGAGCATTCACTGCTCTGAATCTGCAGGATTATGTATCTCACCAACGCGCTAGGCAATACGTGAGAGGCCCTTCTCGACAGGAAGATGGTGTGGAGGAACAACACGCTCCACCCATTCTGCTCGACAACGAGAGAGGGGACCGTGTGCTTCCTGAGATGAGCGAAATCAGGAACCGCAGGAGCCTACTCAACATTAAGGCCCTGCGGCCCCAAGACCTTGCAAGGATGGATGAATTGCTTCGGGAAACACTTCCGGAAGGACCTAATATCTGGCACATCAACTGTGCCGTGTATGACGTCGTGCAGTTCTCTCTACCGGAGAGACCCATACAAACGGTCACCGACTGAGAGGGCCGATCGGTGTGTACGAAAGATGGAAGCCAAGATCCAGTCAGCGAGACAACACACTGCCCGTATCCAGTGTATTATGGATTATGTGAGTGCCAATAACAGGCCATTCACGTCGAAGGTGCGACGGATGGTCGATACATTGCGTCTCACCCATCACACACTGAATGAGACAGTGCTATCCACCATCAAACAGCACTGCCTCGGAAGGATACGGATGTTAGTGGCTGCGAAACAGTCACTGAAGAGGCGGGCGAGAGGGCTGGCGGAAAATTAACAATTCCGCGAACCGCCCTCTCGCTTATTTCAACTGCCTCCAAGTGAGGTTAACAATCCGCCGACTGCTGATCAGGTGGAAACCTTTTGAAAGAGTATTTACGAGGTGAGGCATCCATTCAACAGAGATACTCCAGCCCTGGCGCAGTTCGGTACCTTCTGCGAAAGATACCGAGAGCCAGAGCCCGAATCACTGCGCCAACCGATAACCACTGAGGAGGTCCGAGAAGCCCTCAAAGGCTCCAAGAACTTTGCTGCTCCTGGTCCCGACGGGATCAATAGCTTCTGGTGAAAAAAGTTTTCCTCTACTCACCACCATTCAGCCAGGTTATTTAATAGCTAGCTAAATGGGAAGCAGCAAATCCCTGAATGGTTTATCGAGGGGCGAACCATGCTTCTCTTCAAGACTGGAGATTTGTCCAATCCAAAAAATTACAGACCAATTACCTGTCTGAATGCATGTGACAAGTCGTTCACCAGCATCTTGTACATGCGAGTACTCCTAGTAGTTGATCCAGTCTACCAACGAATTTTTGAGCAGCGTTGGTCAAAGAGAGGTATCGCTGGCTACAAGAAGAACCTGTTGATAGATAGATCTATTACACAGGACTCTGTTCAGTACAAGCGGAATCTTTCTGTGGCCTGGATCGATTACCTGAAGGCATTTGATACAACGTCACATGAGTTACTCGTGTACTTGCTCAAATGTCTTTAGGTACCCGATTCTAAAGTGAGATGCATAGAACAACTGATACGGGACTGAAAGACCCGCTTTACTATAACATCAGGTAATGCGAGAGTCCAGACAGAGCCAGTCATCATAAGGATAGGAGTATTTCAAGGAAACTCCTTTAGCCCTCTCCTATTCTGCATCCCACTTCTGCCACTATTCGTTGAGCTCAGGCTTACCAGAGGATACAACTGCGGCCCACCCAGTTACCGGAGGCATTAGTTCACCCACTTATTTTATGTGGATGACCTCGAACTTTATGCCTCTGGTGAAAGGGATATAGACAAAGCCCTCAGGGTGGTGCAGGAGTACACGCAGGCGATTGGAATGGAATTCGGGATGGAAAAATGTGCATTGGTTCATCTCATGAGAGGACGAGGCGAGAACTACGACAAGGACGCGCAGCTCGTGGACGGACACATCCTACACCACCTGGATGCCGGAGAGACGTACACCTACCTGGGTGTAGATGAAACTCACATCCCAAAGGGACAACGGGTAAAAGACGCTCTCCGCAGCAAGTATCGGCAGCGGCTTCACCAGATCTTGTCGTCAGAGCTGTCGGGAAAGAACAAAGTAGCTGCTACTAGCATACTTGCTGTTCCGATCCTACTTTATCCATTTGAAGTGATAAAGTGGACTCAAGTAAAGCTGCGATAACTTGACGTAAGTACTCGCAAGATGATGCATCTCCGTAGGAGTCTGCATTCAAATTCGCCCGTTCCACGGTTATACATACCTAGAGACCAGGGTGGCCGTGGACTCTTGAGCTTGGAGTATCTCCATAACAGAATGGTACTGGATGGCGCCTGCAAAGTCATGAGGAGTTCGGATCTCCTTCTACAAATGGTTAAAAGCCATGAAGAGGCAGCAGTAGGACCTTTTCTTTTAAGGGCAATACGTCGAGCAGCCGATGAATTGTCTCTGATTTTCGACTCTAAGTGCGAGGCTCAGGACTCAGTTACTGAGCTGAAGCCTGCTCGGAGAAAGGCCCGCATCATAGCTGCAGAAGTGAGAGAGCTCCTGCAGCTTCACACCGATAAGCCCCGGTCTACTTCAAGACCATCGAAGACCGGGGGCCTATCCAAAGAACTGACTTTTGCTCTTCTCAAGTCAGGCGGGCTCAAATCGGTAACAGAAAGGTTCATCATGGCATGCCAGGATGGGTTTTTTTACACTCTCATATACCGTATCCGTGTCATGGGTATGGAGGTCCCTGACACAAATTGCAGGGCCAGCCGAAGGGCGCCCGAGACAATAATGCACCTGCTGTCTTCTTGCACGGTGTATGCAGTCTTGGCCTATATCCATGGACACAATGCGGCATTGCGAGTGCTCTACTATCATTTGAGGCACTCGTACGGAACAAACGAGACCCCAGTGCTGCCCTATGCTCCTGGGGATATTGAGTCCATTGTGGAGAATGTGAGAGGTGCCGAATTCATAGGAACTTCTCATTCCCCACCCTCAGGCAAGCTTACAAGCCTAATGTAGTCCTCCTCGACCATCAAAACAAAGCGATGTTCGTGATCGAGTTTTCGGGTCCAGCCGAACCGAACATCGTTGTGAAGGAGGAGGAGAAATGGACTAAATATCGAGATCTCCTCTTCGAACTCCGCAGGCTCTATCCAGACCATTCTGTGGAATTGATCATCCTGATAATCGGCTCCCTAGGAGGCACATGACATACGCTGCTCTCGGAACTTCAGAAAATCTCAACGTGCAGCGATAAGGCACACATCCTGGCTGGTGGAATGCAGGGCACACGGTTCTTGGTCCCAGCGATTATTCACGCCACAGGCTGTGGGGAGTAGTCACTGGATTTCATCCAGCACGGCTCTGCGTGGTGTCGGAGGCCGCAGAGTCTTGACTGGAATAATATGAATTTAAATAATACTATTCGATTTTATCAATAGTGAAATATAGATGTGGTGAATATAATTACACGGATCATATATTCATACTATCAAAAGGCAGGATCTCTTACCAAGTTGTAGACAAGTTGAGAGCATGCTCTTACATCCAACCAGAAGAAAAATAATTGAAATTAAATTTCAACAGGAGTTGAGATTACAAAAATTGTAGAAGAAAATTTAGTGAATTCATAAGGAGAATAAATAACGAGAATGGTATCTTAAAAATATGGGACAGTTTGTTTCCATGGATGAGTGATGATGTTAGTATACAAATGACTTACAGGATGTTTTCATCAATTGATCCTGAATCTACCATTCACAAGTTCCGTTTGCAGTAGTGTAAACCATGTTATTTCAATATCAACTAAACAGGAAGCAATGCTATTGTCTCCGTTCAGAAGAATGCAAGCGTATTCCTTGATTTTCCTCTTCTATTTGTTATCTTCCTTTCCTATGATTTCAATATTATTCCACTTTGCCATATGTTGTCCATTCTCAGTATGTAAATCTCCATCAAGAAAAGTCATCGCCACACAACGTCATTGAACTGTGTGGAGATAACTTCGAGCTTTCCTTCCTTCCATTGAAATTTTTCATGTGAATAATGACATATTGATATACAGGGTGAGTCATGACCAACCAGTCATGGCATAATGGCGGATATAGGAAGTCAGGGTGAGTTGATATATATGTGAGGAAATATTTTTTACGTTTCCGTAACAGAAATATAGGACATTATTTGAATTCGGGCCGAAATTTTGATGTACGATATTTCAGGAACGTATTGATGTTTTCGCCTGAAAATCACCAGCAATTTACCTCTCTTGACACACCACACGATGGCTTACTATAGAAAAATTTCATGGCCGAACTTGGAGAACTCATTTTCTTATCAAATGTCAAAATTTCGATTTTCTGAATCCTATTTTTCAAAAACTTCCATCAGAATCAGAAAGATCAGGAGAAACACTACAAGTGTAGCCTTTCAATTTGTACGGCACATTTTGATTCTTCGATTTCGTCGGGGCCATTCATTTCTACATTTCACTGAAAGTATTCGGATCAGTATTTTCGCATATTGATATAGCAGCAGAATTGAAAAAGGTATAATTTGAGAAAAATCAGGACCGGTTTTCAACGAATATTCTCGAAATGTCCTCCCCAATTTCTATACATTCTCCGCATATCTTCGGGAGATCTCTCATGGTTTTTCGAATGATTCACCCATTATCACTGATCATATTTGAATCTGTCTCTATCTCCTTTCTCAGTTCATCTCTGGTGTTGACTATCAGGGAATCTTGGGGTCCAAGAATGAGGGCCGCCACAACCTATCCAGCGGTTAGAGAATTAGGCATCTAGGTAGGTATTCTCCCACTTGTATTGGGTGATGTGGAGGTGTTCCTTTCTGTTTAGAGAAAATACCTATTTCAATCCATTTTCATACATTCATCACAGCCTTCTTTTGTAGTGTTTTCTGCATAATGAGAACAACAAACTCTCTGATTGAGAGAGTTCGCATATGCAATGAGATCATATTCAATATGTAATATGTTGGCACGTTTATCTGATTCGAAAAAACTATTCCACCTAAGCAATTTTCTTGTATATTTTTTTATCTCTTGGAGCGCTCGAAAGGAAATTCCAATAATGTTCGGATATCCATAGGAAGAGGAGGTAGGTGTTTGATTCATTTCAATCAACTACTTATTTCCATGTTTTGGAATGTATCTTCAAGAAAAGTAAATCCGGTGCTGGCATTTTTCATCAAATAGAGTCTCTTTCCAAATTTAATGGAAAATGGATTTGAATGAATTTGTTGAACGATGTGACTACAATAGCCAGTATGAAATCATGGAATCGTTCATCAGTATTTTGTACGATATTTCTCTAACAATCTGGTCGAAGTGTGCCGTACTAATTGAAGATCCACAATTGTAGTGTTTCTCCTGATCTTTCTGATTCTGATAAAAGTTTTTGAACAATACGATTCATAAAGTCGGAATTTTGACGTTTTAAAAGAAAATGAGTTCTCTAAGTCCGGTTCTGGGATTTTGCTTCCATAGTAGGCCATCGTGTGGCGTGTCAGTAAAGGTAAATTGCTGGTGAATTCTAGGCGAAAACATCAAGACGTTCCTGAAATATCGTTCATTAAAGTTTCGCTCCGAATTCGAATAATGCCCTGTATTACTGTTACGAATAGGCAATATACAGTATGATGCAAATGTATGGAATAAATTCATTTCAAAACAAGACGTCTTTCGAAAAAAAACCGAAAACTAGAGTTTAGAACTTTTTTTTCGACGTATTTTTTTAACTAGACGACCCTTCGATGTTCAATTCTCAGTAGCAGACTTCTGCAAGATTCAATTAATCACATGATAATATATCTCAATTTCAATCTTCTTATGCGACATTTTGACTGTTGAATAGACGATCGGTAGACCTTCCAATCAAGGTGTCACATGACCCCTATTTGTATTTGAAAAAATCGTCCATTAGGTACGTCTTTACTCCAACACCGATGACGTAACATCTCTCATATGAATTTCATGAGATGAGGCTTCAGAAATTAAAACTCACGTGTTTTTGAAATTTTTTCAAATGTCGCCCATTTCTGAAATAATGAATTTATTCCATACATTTGCATCATACTGTATATTTTTTCACATGATTGGCAACGCTGGCGTGTGAGTAGGCACGTTTATGCAGCGCTCCCAAAATAATTGAAAGTTTAATCGAAAATACGGTATTCTCTGACTACAAACAACCAGTATTCTGAGACTGAGATAGTTTTTCGGCAATCGAACACAAATTCTTCACAATTAGTTAGTTTCGGTCAAGTTGTACATCAAGTACTTGAAAGTGAGAACAATAATTGAGGTTAAGGTACCTCGTACTACCTACGGACGCAGTGATATACGCATTGTTGTCACTTGTTTTGTTCAGTGTTTCATTGTACTACAGGAAATATGTCGAAAACGAGACAGCAGTCGCAAAGTTCTTCAGAATGGTTTATCTGAGGAGATGATTGCAAAAATTTGCAAGCAACAAGCAGGTATGATTGGAAAGCAAATAGAAGACAGATTCAAACAATTCGAATCGTCTCTAAAATCTATTTTCGACCAAGTGAGTGAAAACAAATCCAAAATTCAAATTTTGGAAACAAAAATGGAACACTGTGAACGTATGTACAAAATGAAAAACCTCATCATATATGGAGAACAACAAGCCGCTAATGAAACACCTGAAATTTGTGAGAACAAAATGATAAACTTCTTCAAGGAGAAGCTGGAACACGAAATTTCCTCCTCCGAAATAGAGCAGTGCTACAGAATTGGCAAAGTTCAAAACGGCAAGCCTCGCCCAATTCTCGTGCAGTTTCTATCGATAAAAACCAAGAATCATATTTTCAACAAGAAGAAAATGCTTCGAAACTCTAACTATTTCATGAAAGAGGACCTAACAAAATCAGCAGTGGAAATGTGGAAGTCAGCTTCCGAAAAATTTGGCAAGACCAATGTGTGGAGTCAAAGTGGAAGAATTTTTGCCATCGTAAATAATAAGAAAACTGTTTTGAATCATAGGAACATTGTGGGAGAATGAAGAACAAAGAACTGAACTACTACAGTAGGATCACGCAGAAATTTTTTTTAGAATACATTATGAATTTTGGATTTTGGAAAAACAAACCCAGTTGATCATGATCTCCTCTCATTCTATCAGAATAATTCAAAAGGGAATTTCGAATCATTATTTTCGTTTGCACCCACGGAAAGCAACATTGTATATGATTACTTAATTGATATCAAGTCGAGAGCTACAGGTGTTGATGGGTTACAAATTGAAATGCTTCTTCTCTGCTGCCCTAGGATTTTGGATGTTTTAACACATATTTTCAATACTTGCCTTCGACAAAGTATTTTTCCAGACCAATGGAAAGTGTCAAAAGTAATTCCAATTCCCAAAAAGTCAAATATATCAAGTTTCAATGACCTGAGACCTATATCCATATTACCAGTTTTATCTAAAGTGTTGGAAAAAATCATGAAATAACAAATTAATTCACACGTCGAGAAATACAATATATTGCCTGTGCATCAATCGGGATTTGGGAATGGTTATAGTTGCACTACAGCGCTGTTAGATGTGACGGATGATATATTTAGAGATATTGATAAAGGATATGCTGTGGCATTGATTTTATTGGATTATTCAAAAGCATTTGATACTATCAATCACTGTTTACTGTTCTCTATCCTTCATTATATTGGATTTTCACATAGTGCAATTAATTTACTCAAGAGTTACCTTACTGGTCGTGTGCAATTTGTTGAAACTAGCTCAGGGAGGTCAACTTTGAGAAATGTTCTCTGTGGAGTGCCTCAAGGCTCTATATTGGGACCTATAATATTTTCAATATATACATGTAATATCACAAGTTGTTTGGTGGGTTGTAAACCATTAATGTATGCTGATGATACTCAAATAAAATTTACCTTATCCCATTCTGATACATATCTTACGAGTTTACTAATTAATGAGGAATTATCGAAACTTGTTTCATTTTCAGAAAAAACAACTTTCAATAAATCCTATTAAAACACAAGTTTTGATCTTTGGCAAAAATAAAACCTATATTGAACGTAATATCAAAATTATGATAGATGGAAATGACATTTCATGTGTAAAAGTTGCCCGAAACTTGGGCTTAGAGTTGGATACAGATTTATGGTTTAAGTCTCACGTAAGTAAATGCGTCAAACGGGCATACGCTAATTTGAAAATGTTATTTCCTCATCGTCAGGTTTTAGAAAAATCAACAAAAATCACTCTCACCGAATCATTAGTACTCTCACACTTCAACTACTGTGATACAATATATGGCCCTTGTCTAGCCAACACGGAAATTAATCGCATTCAGCGGGTTCAGAAATCTCGTCTGAGATATATCTATGGGATAAGGAAATATCAAAGTATCACACACAAGCTGAAAGAAACCAATTGGCTCAGTATGTCGGCAAGAAGAAAATTGCATTCGCTAACCTTATTTCACAATATATTATTACATAAGACCCCTCCCTATCTTTATAATAAAATTACCTTCCGAAGTGATGTTCATAATGTGAATACTCGATTCAGGGGAACTATATCTCCTCCACACCACCGAACTGCAACCTTCGAGAGATCTTATACCTTCATGGTTTACCATCTTTATAACCAGGTCTCATCGGGTCACAGAACACTTTCGCTCCCTAAATTTAGAAACCATTACAAAAAGCTGTTGTTCCAAGCAAAATGTAAGAAAGCTACTATAAATAGGTTTTCATCATTCATTAGATTATCGAATCAATCCTAAGCTGGTTAAAATTACATCGCCCAGTATATTGCACTGCTCATCGAAATCGAAAGCCAAACCGGAATAAAAGTTTACAACTCTCTTGTAACGGGTAGGTATAAAGCTCGGGTTTCTAATAGCCCTCAGCTGATCATCATAACTGCAAATGAATTTGCATAGATTTACTTATGATATGTTGCGACCAGAATACTTGTAGATTTAAGTAACTATTATACTACTAGTATAAGATGAATAAGGACATGGTATCGATAGATATAGTTGTTGGTTTTTTTACTATGCCTTTTTTCCAACAACCCGATATCATTTTTTGTATTGTATAACGGACAAGGCTAGCTCGATCCATCTGAACGAGGTCCAAATAGTTTTCTTTCTTCAAACACATACTGTAAAGGGTCTGAGATCAGTTTATTGCTTTTTGCCCATGCAAAGACAACCATATAATACGTTTAGTTTCTAGAAAGAATAACAAATTGTCAAGTAAATCTTGTTAGGTTTGAAACATATGTTGAAGGTTATTTATGGTTTTCGTCGAATTGATACAAAGGCGAGTTAGGAGATTTCTAAACATCACCCTTATGATGGAATACCATCACATGATTGGTCAGATACAATTTGGCGCTGAGCTTTCGCTTCCCTCATGTCACGTGATACACTCTGCATACAAAAGTAATGTTTGTCACAATTTGGTGGAAGTTCGTTTTTGAATTTTGTTCTGTTCAGTTGTGTCACGTGATATGCGGACGCTGGTAAAGTAATCTGTTATATCTTTGAAATCTACACTTTCATTTTGAGTTGAAGAGTTATCAACTACTCGAGTTGATAACTCAATTATCATGGTTATTTACGATTAATATTCAATCATCACTATTTCTTAACTAGTCTTTGGATGCCGTAAATACCAAGTCAGTTTTATGTCATTTAGTTAGGTCCAGACCCTATTTTCATTCACTTTCATTCATTTATTATCCATCTGATAATAAAAATAGTTAATTCAGTTAGGAACCGAATAGTTTGATTTATGGACCTCCTTCCTATCCCTTTTCCCACATTTATTTGAGATTGAGAGTAAAGTTAACGTAATTCATTGTTTCATTGTTTCAAATAATAATCAGAGTGTCTCAAGGTAGAGTAATATACTTTGATTAAAGAGTATGTAAGCACAGATATTTTACTAGTGCGATGCATATTACACGTGGATGTGTCACAAGCTGGTAGCTGGGATACTTCAGATAAACAAGGTAAGTTGATTATGATATATTGTGAATGATTATGTGGCATTTCAATACGATTTATTCAAGAACCTACTTGCCGACCTGTCTCGCTCGGCAAGAAATACTTTTTGTTGGAAATTAGAATTATATTAAATGAGGTGGTGTTAAGACAGGTTAATAAATTAGTGATCAAGATAGGTAAATTGCTTATCAGAGACCACCTCGTTTACAATTTGGCGCAGTCGATACAGGATTAAATTGAATTTGAATTGAATATTGAATTGAACTTAGATAATTGATTGAATTGAACATGAATTGTATATTGAATTGAACTTGAATCAGAGAACGAATTGAATTTGATTTCAAGATCATTGAGACGACAGAAAACATAACTCTTGTTCACATACAAAATTTTGATTTCAATCTTGGGATTTTGTTATTTTATTCAATTTATGTAATATTGAAAACCGTAAAGAAATTGCACACATAATCAATGCTCGAATGAATTCTCCTCAGCAAATAGAAATAGTTTTAGTATTAATTCTTCATAATTGGAGATAGGTAGCTCATGAAATGTTGAGAAGTATATCATGATATTAAGAAAAATGAGGACAATTCACGAACGGCGAAATTCCAAAACGAACTCCCGACGTCCACGTCGTAAATAGGATATGTTCATTTATTCCATTTCCAATCACTAAGTGGAGTTATCCTAATCAGAAATGTATAAGATAATAGATAATAGTAAATGGAAGGAATTTTGAATGTAATCTATTCAAGATGAACAGCTGTTCCTTTACTGAGTTTCCGTATAGAATCAATATTCTGTTAATAATACACACATTGAAAGATTCGTAGATAACATTTAGCATTTTATTTATGAAAATATATAAATAATATCACATCACGTCCAATGAAGTATTTCATTATTGATTAGCAAGATAAAAGACATAAAGATGAATCAAGTTTCATTTTAGATACATCAGAAGTAATGAAGTGATATGAGATCGAATATTTCTATGGAATTAGATAAGGTGAAAACTAGAAATTGAGTAAAATGTCCCTCAGAAAGCAAATTGACGCCTATTTGAAGCGAAGCGTAATATCAAATTCATCGATGTTCGATAATAATTCACTGTAACATCATACATAACATGTATTTCGAGAATTTTTGCAAATATAGAGATACGTAATAAATTTCATAAAACGATTGATATTCTACTTATGAGAATTTTTTAGCTATAGAGAATTATTGATTCCATATTTATCAGAGTTATTGAATTACTGAATAATTGAACTGAATGTCAAAATTGAAAAATGAAAAGAAAAGGAGCAGGCGTTCAAGAAAATCGCGAATCGAAAGATAGAAAGATGGAAATCAGATTGAAGTATACTAAAAGTTTAGTATGAGATAATTCTCTTTGTAATAATATAAAATGAAAAATTACTGTGGGAATCAATCTGGAATATAAAATGTTTCATTCAATAATTGCAACAATTTGTAGAGAGTCATGTGTGGAGAAGAAATCCAATTAATTCTTGAAATATGGAAAATAAGGAAAATTTCTAAGCAAAAACGCTTTTTGAATTCAATTGGAGTAAATGGAATTGTAAGATAATAGAAATGACTACTGATAAAATAATGATATGATGAAAACAAGTCTGAATGAAAATTGAAAATCTGAGTTCCATTGTTCACGCGAGAAGGGTTATAGGCTATCAGAAAAAAAAAAGTAAAATTCAATTAAAGATAGAAACTCACTGAGATTTAGTTTGGCTGTTTGCCTATCTGTTTGATTGTTTGTTGCCTATAATCTTACATAGTAAATAGTATAGATAGATCATCCGCTCTTGTTGTTGGCTAAGAAAAATGCTATAATCATAAAATGTATTTTTTCAGGTTTATGAATATTACATTTCGAATACGTTTTTACTTTTATCCACAGATTTCACACTCATGGTATTATGATGTTTGATTTTCGGATAATGGGTGTAGATGATGATTATTATTATGATTAATAGGATAATATGAACTGTGCGAATTAATCTAGAGATGGGTCATGAGAGTAAATTAATATATTCTTGATTTTGTTTCACAGAGGAAATATTTGTCAGAATTCAATGCATTGCATTATTTATATTTCATGCCAAACTGAAATATCATGAAGAGGAATGAATTGAAGAAACGGTGAATAGAGTAAATAAGAAAAAACAAAAACATATCTCTACAATGATTTATTCACAATCAAATAAAAATGTTTGCAATAAAAATTTCTCCAGTTAGTTGTAGTACATATGAATTAAAGTTAAATAATTTATATTGAAATGGATTTACATTAAATAGTCATAATTATGATGCTATTCGAGCTTAACACTTAATTATCTAGTCACTAATCAGTTTTCACATCATAATTGAGAGATATAATTTTGCTGAACAAACTTCAATGTGATTTTTTTTATCAATGTGAATCAAATAACATTTTGTTTCGAAATTTAATTGTTTCTCCAGAGACAGTACCAAAAAACTTGTTGAAATACGAATATCATTATCAGAAAGTTAACGAAATAGTAGAAGGAAATCGAGTTTTCCTTATGCAGAATCTTGGTTCATTTTATTTCGATTCCAGTCAATAAAGAATTTATTTCTGTTTAGTAACTCATTATTTTGTAAGGATATTTGTCGAATTTTCAATGAAATATGGTAATATATACAATTTTTGAAAATTCACAAAAAGAAGGACCTTTGACATCTCTAGTTTGATCGATTTTGATTTACAGGTATAGTTATAATATGGGTAAGATTGATGTGTTTCATTTTATATAGAAAATTTATACCTGAAATATGAATATTCAATTGATTGTGAGAGGTATACCTATTATAGCATTATATAGCAATCGATCAACAAAAAGAAATCACACACATAATGAGGAAACTGCACTCTAGATTGAAGAATAAATTATTCTCGGAGAATATAAAAAAAAAACATCATAAAACCTGAACGGTAGATGTTAATGAGATGGAAACTTGAATGCTCAAGATTAGACTCAAAGTAGTCTAACACATTTTGAATTCCATGAAAAACATATATTGGTGTGAAAGGATGCTCAATGTAGAAATGAATAGAGAAAATCAGCTGTCCGAAAACAAGATTTTCCAGACACAATTTTCAGAGCCATGGAACAAGATGGGGTCCGGAGAATCAAGGCAACACTATGATGTTCGGAGGTAAATTTGAATCACCCCGAAATTGAGGGTTATAAAGACGAGCAGAATAAGACTCGCAAGAAAATTGATTCTGAAATCAATAGAGGGCAGAATAAGACCCAGATAAAGAATTCAAATTAGGGTATGATGGACATAGTAATGCCATCAGCCCGCACCTCTTTGACAGAGGGAGTCATTGTCACTGCTCTGTCAACTTGGTTCCTCTGGAAGAAGGTACCGCCACATTGACGATTCCTAGTGCCGCCACCTAGAGTTTGAGGACTGATTTTGAGGAAGTCTCTTACCACCGTTCTCTCAATAAACAGGATTCAGCAATAGTCATCCCTCCTCATGACCAAGGAAGCTTAAACCAAGTTGAAGCAACCGGATAGGACAATAATTTTAAAAAAATCCTAGCCTAGTGAGGATGCGGAAAAATTTGGAGATACCGGCTTTTCAAGGTTTCGACTTGCATGTCCAAGTGGAAATGGCCATTCCACGAAGGCATAAAAGTTGTGAACCACTACCCATAACCCCTGAAATATAATATGTCGCATGATATGTGGTTATACTATACCACCAAACTCCCCATTAATAAAAAGGAAATTGTGGCACGGATTCTCAATACTTCTTCTGTCGCACAGACATTTGGAAGAAGTCTCCGATTTTGAGGTTAGCAAACGCGAAAGTGGATTAAGAAGATTAGGAATTTCGCGAAAAAGTACGACAAGCTGAAGAAATGCAATAGATGGATCGAAAGGGAATCCCGCATTTCAGGAGAAAGAGAAATAAATAGAGGTCCTATCCAATATGTGAAAAAGAAAAAAAAATTAAGAAGTATAATATTATCCGAGAAGAATCAATAATAATGAAAATATTCAATGATTGTGTTAGTACCATCACCTTTATGGTCAGCTTGAGATCAAATGTGTAAAAAATTTGTTATAATGTACCACGCGATGGAAAATGAAGACGATTTTGAGAATATATACCTAATGGAAGATGCGAAAAATAAGGCATTTCAGAACATCAGAAACGAAGGTTCGTTTTGATTTACAACATCAGATCTCATCTTTAAATCTACCTTATTGGAAAATGAAATACTTTCGGAAAAACCGAATACCTGCATTAAATTTCATACGAATAAAATAATTGGAAAATTGGTGAACTGTTGAACATCTATATTCAATACGTGTATTTATTGAGTAGGAAACTGTGTACACTATGAAAAAATGTTGTTGAATAATTTTCATATTTGATGAAGATTATAAAAAGTTGAAAGAAATTCTATTTTATAGAATCTCATGAATGTTTTTGATGGTGTATTAAGATATCCTCGAAGATAATAAAAATAATTTCATTTCAGATTAGTTAGTTGAGAATTAATGAGCTATTTTTCAGAAAATGTTGTTGATCATATCACCTTCAGTAGCTCTAGGATACTAGACATCTTGCAGGCGAGAATGTCTTATCTAGTGGAAGCCGAATCCTGATCAGCAGGGCTACCGACAGCTCTCATTCTGAGAGGGCGATCGAAATATTTCCTTGTTCGAGGTTATGTCACCCAGCGAACAACTAGATCAGCTGGTTGACGCAGGTGAAGCCAGAGGTGTAAGAATACCGTCACACGAACGTCGACGATGTCTCAGGTGAGGCATCAGAAACCGAGGCTCATGGGTCTCAGAACTTCTAGTACTTCGACTACAGGGCAAGACAGCACCGTCAGGAACTCCTGTTGCGTAATCGCGCAGGTATATTGCAGAGTACCATCGACATCATCAGGTCGTCCGAATTCGTGTCCGAAAGTTTTGAATCTCGTATAATTAGATCTCATAGGGAATTTGTAATGGTAATAAAAGAATAATTATATTGTCAAGTAAATAATTTCGAAAAATTCAGAACTCGATATTGGAGCCGTGAATTATCGTGAGTGCCTGAGTGATCCGCGAGTCAATATCGAGTATAAAATCGAGTGCATTGTTTTCTCATTTCCTTATTGTTTTTTTTTAATAATTTAAAGATCAGCATATGAGTTTGTTTGTAACCACAACAGAGTAGGGCCATCAAATGTACTTAGATTTGATTATGAATAATTTTAAGATAAAAAGTTCATCACCGTAAAGTATTTTGGAGCAACAATTTATTTAGCCTTTGAAAAAAATTATTGCTTTTTAAGGGGGGGCAAATGTAGGAAAGCTACTATAAATAGGTTTTCATCATTCATTAGATTATCGAATCAATCCTAAGCTGGTTAAAATTACATCGCCCAGTATATTGCACTGCTCATCGAAATCGAAAGCCAAACCGGAATAAAAGTTTACAACTCTCTTGTAACGGGTAGGTATAAAGCTCGGGTTTCTAATAGCCCTCAGCTGATCATCATAACTGCAAATGAATTTGCATAGATTTACTTATGATATGTTGCGACCAGAATACTTGTAGATTCAAGTAACTATTATACTACTAGTATAAGATGAATAAGGACATGGTATCGATAGATATAGTTGTTGGTTTTTTTACTATGCCTTTTTTCCAACAACCCGATATCATTTTTTGTATTGTATAACGGACAAGGCTAGCTCGATCCATCTGAACGAGGTCCAAATAGTTTTCTTTCTTCAAACACATACTGTAAAGGGTCTGAGATCAGTTTATTGCTTTTTGCCCATGCAAAGACAACCATATAATACGTTTAGTTTCTAGAAAGAATAACAAATTGTCAAGTAAATCTTGTTAGGTTTGAAACATATGTTGAAGGTTATTTATGGTTTTCGTCGAATTGATACAAAGGCGAGTTAGGAGATTTCTAAACATCACTCTTATGATGGAATACCATCACATGATTGGTCAGATACAATTTGGCGCTCAGCTTTCGCTTCCCTCATGTCACGTGATACACTCTGCATACAAAAGTAATGTTTGTCACAATTTGGTGGAAGTTCGTTTTTGAATTTTGTTCTGTTCAGTTGTGTCACGTGATATGCGGACGCTGGTAAAGTAATCTGTTATATCTTTGAAATCTACACTTTCATTTTGAGTTGAAGAGTTATCAACTACTCGAGTTGATAACTCAATTATCATGGTTATTTACGATTAATATTCAATTATAACTATTTCTTAACTAGTCTTTGGATGCCGTAAATACCAAGTCAGTTTTATGTCATTTAGTTAGGTCCAGACCCTATTTTCATTCACTTTCATTCATTTATTATCCATCTGATAATAAAAATAGTTAATTCAGTTAGGAACCGAATAGTTTGATTTATGGACCTCCTTCCTATCCCTTTTCCCACATTTATTTGAGATTGAGAGTAAAGTTAACGTAATTCATTGTTTCATTGTTTCAAATAATAATCAGAGTGTCTCAAGGTAGAGTAATATACTTTGATTAAAGAGTATGTAAGCACAGATATTTTACTAGTGCGATGCATATTACACGTGGATGTGTCACAAGCTGGTAGCTGGGATACTTCAGATAAACAAGGTAAGTTGATTATGATATATTGTGAATGATTATGTGGCATTTCAATACGATTTATTCAAGAACCTACTTGCCGACCTGTCTCGCTCGGCAAGAAATACTTTTTGTTGGAAATTAGAATTATATTAAATGAGGTGGTGTTAAGACAGGTTAATAAATTAGTGATCAAGATAGGTAAATTGATTATCAGAGACCACCTCGTTTACAAAATGAATGAATGTACTTGTTGTATGTCATGATAAATTTGCCACATTTGTCACTTTTTTTTGTTCATTTAATTCCTTTATTTTGCTCATCATGTTTACTCTCATGCCGGTATAGAATATATATATATTTTTCATGTTACCCAGGGATGACACTTGAATCAGTTCTACTGTCTGTCATTCCTGTTTTGCAAGTTGACTTATATGTTATGAAATGTATTTAAACAACTCATATATTACTTTCTGCTCATCTTGCAAATAAATTATTATTATTATTATTATATATATCAACTCACCTTGACTTCCTCTATCTATTTTTAGGCTATGGCTGGTTTGTCATGACTCACCCTGAATAGAGACAGTCAAAGTGCTCTGAAATCTGCAGGAATATCCAGTTCTCCATGATAAGATGAGGAATATGAAAGTTGAATACCATTACATCCGAGAACAGATTGAGGAAAGAAATGTTGCAGATGTTCTCACCACAAAAAATTTAGTAGAGTATAACACCTGCAATGTATACAAGGTTTTGGAATGATTGGATGACTGGATATTTTTCAAATCTAAATAATGTTAAATATCTATCTACCATATCGATGACGAGGAGAAGGGGTTTGGAATATGGTAATTTCCAGAGAATATGTTTTCATACAGTGACAGATACCTTTGTCTGTAATTTTTCAGGCTATTGATTCCTTTAAATGAAACTCTTTGACACTTACTTCAGAAATATATATTCCCCACAGTCATCTCAGAAGTTTTATTAATAATATTCTAGTGGAATTACAACATTACTGCTGATCAAATGATCCGTAAAAAACGACGGATTTTGCACAAAACATTGAATATTCCTATGATGTTCGGATGCGTCTTTATTTCTATTTTGGAGATGTATTCATCAGGTTCAACTATCATATATCTGATAACATCTGATTATCAAGAAGACGAATGAACCTCAACTGAAAATTTCTCATGGTTCCAATATGATGGGAAGTTCTCGTAAATTCACCTAATGCAACTGATGTTAAGTCTATATGATTCCTTCTCATATAACCCAAGCAGTAAGAACCAAAACTGATTCTATTTCCATAATCATCCAATAGGTCAATTCTCAATGAAACAGAAGTTGATATTTGGTAGAAGTCCATATTGCTCAAAGTGGAATGAAACTTTCCAAAGGAAGAAATGAATGCTCGAAGTCTTCTCCACCAATTTTAATGGTGTTGTTACACAATCAGAAGTAACATGTTTACGTCACATAAAAGACCATCTTCAGCCTGATCAAAAGTTCTACAATATAAAAAGATTGATGTGAAAGCATTACATGATTTGTTCTTGACTTACTTGGAGTTGAAAATGTGTGATGCTACTAGCTGTAAAATTGTTGCAAATACCCATAGACGAAAAATCAGTGATTAAACGGGTTCTCAATAAATGAAGGGGGTATGGATATTCCATATATACCAAAAATGGTATATGAAGGGTAATTGCGGAACAAATTAGACAGTAGGTTTCACAAAAAGGATTCCATGTGCCCTTATGAAAGCGCTACTAAACAAAAATATCAATTGAATTGATGAGGCAAACAGCCTGATGGGGTTAGAAAACAATGGAAATGATGTCAAATAATGAGGTAGACAAAACGTTGATATAAGTTTAAGTCATTGTCAAGGGACAAAACATGGAATTTCGATAATGAGCAAAGGCAAACAATAGCTGATACAACTACTGAAAAAATGTGGAAGTAAGAGTGAGGATGCATGTAGGGGAGAGTTGAGCAAACCTGAAGACAATTATTTATGCATATACCACCAAATAGAGAGTCGAGACCAAAGTAGGTGAACTAATCAATATGTTGAACAAAGTGATAGAACTATTCCAACTAGACTTACAGTACATGTGAAGTTAATTGAAGAATCCAAGAATACACCCCCTTCGTTTGATGAATATGATACAAAGAGTTACTTCGCGAACCATATTCCAAATTCACGCCATAGTTTTGATTTCAATCTGGATCATAAAATTCAACATGTGTTCCCAAAAGCTATGTTATTGAATTAACTAGAAATTTTCGTGTAGAGGACTTCCTTGAATAATAATTCTGCCTTGTCTCTTGATGAACAAACACATTTTGAATGTATCAAATTTCGCGGTGCTTTGAATTTTGATCGCTATTTTAGTTCACCTACCTTGGAATCAACTCTCTATTTGGTGGTACATTCATAAATGATTGTTTTCAGGTCTGCTCAACTCTCTTTTACAGGCATTCCCCTGCCTCCTGCCTAAGTATGTGATCTTATCTGGGGCTATATTTGACGTTACAGCAAATAGTGTTGAGAAACTCGGTATATTTTTTAGTTCAGGGACGGTTGTTAGGAAAACGTTAGTTTTTTGAATGATTGATATGTAATCAACTCTGTATGAATATACGCATTGAACACTACTATTAGCCTCGTTTAATAAGCCAGTTGTCAATATATTTGAGCCAAAGGCCCTTCGAGTTATCAGCCATTATATGCCCAAACTTTGGTCCTTCGAGCCGGATCGCAGCAGAAGGTATTTTCCAAGTGAAAAATATTCGACATTTCAAATTTCGGGAATTGACAAAAGTTGCCAACGGTCAAAATGTCTAGAGATGAAAAGTATCAGATATATCAGAATTTTATGGATTCCCTAGAAAAGAGGCAAGTAGAGGGACTACAGGGATTCTGGACCAAGCCAATCAGAGACCAGCATTTAATTGGAGGCCACGCCCACTAAAAACCAGCGCGAAATTCAAATTATTCATACGTCGTCACGTCGACATCGTGAATAAATGAATTAAAAAAAGCTGTCACCGCTAGGGGGAATTGAACTAGGGACCTTTGCATTACGAGGCAGCGTATATACGCACTGTGGTATTCCGACCTCCGTGATATTTCAATTATTTTAATGCTATTCAAACGGGATATCCATAGCTGGCGCGCGCTTATCTTTGAAACGGATCTATCGAGGTAGAGTAAGGCTCGAGCGCTCGGCGCTGCAACGTTGTCGGACGTATGTGTTTGGATGTTAATATTGTTACATTATTGTGTGTGGCAACGCTGTCTCGCTTCATGGCGTTCGAAGTTCCAGCAAAGCGAGAGATCCCTTAGAATGATAAGCGCGCGCTCGTATACCCATTCCTCAAACTGTGACTTCAATGACAATAACAAGATTGAATTTTCATATACAGGGCGTTCGAGTTGATTGAAAATTGAAAAAAATATATACAGAGTGTCCCACAGTTCGCGGTCCCATGTTTTAGCATGGAAGAAGTGTTTGAGTTGAAAGAAATATATACAGGGTGTTTGAGTTGATGAAGATTGAAAAAAATATATACAGGGCGGTCCATGGGGGTGAAAGAATACGAAAACGAAGATAAATAATCTATTTATTTAAGTAATCCTTTTCTACAAAAATGACATGCCTCTTGAAAAGATGGCGGTCCATCCCAGTGTGTGGTCCAATCGGGACGATTATAATGAACGAAGCATGGCAGTTTGATTTGTAGGTTAAAGTTGCTGCGATATTCTTGAGGAAGTTTGTGCCACACCCCTAATAGCCCATAAGGATCTGCATATTCGATGAGACATTCTACTGGAATATAGTGCAATTCTTGTTCGGTGGTAGCAGGAGATTTCAGGAACTCTAAGAGCACAGCTATTTCAGATTCATAACAGAGTGTCTCAATACTGGAGAGTGGATTGCTTTCAATATCAATAGAACGTGGGAAAGTTTTAAAGAGCGAAAATTTCACTTTAATCGACACCAAGCATTGTGTGTGAGAAATGCGGGAAATTCTTGAATGAAACTAACCTATACCACCATATGAGGAATGTCCATAGAGTGGACGCCACGAATTCGAATAACCTAGCTGATTAGCGGATGGCAGTTAATGGATTCAGAAGTCTTCAGATCACACCTATAGAAGTATTCAGAGGTATTCGGAGGTCTTCAGATCACGCCTTCAGAGGTATTCAGATGTCTTCAGAGGTATTCAAGAGTATTCAGATGTATTCAAAAGTCTTCAGTTGTATATCAGACACCATAGCGTTCTCATCATGGAGTCTAAACTACATTCATTAGAGCAAGCATTAGATAAATATCACTGTGCAGATTATGATAATGCTTATGGACCGAAATATGTTGACGGCAGATGGACACTTGGACATAAGAATCTACGCTTTGAGGGCCAACACATATTCGTAGATAATGTCGATTTTAAAAGTACTCTAGGTCTTTTAGAATTATTATTTTCCAAGAACCCTCGAAATTACACGCCTCTGGATCACCAGATGTATAAACAAATGCTAGAAATCAGCTCTATTCATAGAGATCGAGTAGGTCGTTTAAGAGGGCAAGCCGATAAGGAGAAATTCGATAAAATTATCAGACCCCTCTTCAAAAATAGGACCAAGCCTAAACGTCCAAAGTCGAGCGTGGAGCCTGAAGCCAGCACGCAACGTAGTAGGAATGAAGAGTACAATATTTTAGATGAATGGGCAGATCCGAATATCTTGGTGGATAGACTGAGATATTTAATGGAATCAGATGAGACCAACAACGAGATCGCCTTTATTCTTACTGAACTTGAAAATGTTGGTATAATATCTAAAAATAAATGATGTCAAAATTATCCGTTTTTTATTCAACACCTGGTAGGCGAGTAGACTCACAATGACTACCCAACTTGGCGTACAAAAATATATATTCAAAAACCCTGTATAATGACTGGTAGGTAGTGTGATGAAATTATAAACTTTTTATATTTATTACGGAATATATCGAACAACTCTTAACCAGAACTCGAAATGTAAGTGGGCTCTAGAGGCTTAGGGCGTTAGGCATTAGAGATTATACAAAATAAATCAACATGGCAACCTTCAGACAAAGAAAATATATAGCTGTCAAATACTCTACAAGAAAGATTCTTCATCTATATGCAAAGTCCGAAAATTCTCTAGATATCATCATACTCAGAGGTAGCAATAAAAATGATGAAATAGGTATCTGGAAAGCTCCAAATATACTAGACTGATAATGCTAAACATTCTGCATCAAACAACGAAAAAAGAGCACCCTTCCACCGTCCACCTTGGAATATATCGAACAACTATTTACACCTAAAACTCATATAACAGCTCAGTGTTTTACCATAGGAGGTATTCTGGTTGGTTCATAAAATATGTCAAACAACTCTCTACCAGAACTGGTAATCTAAGAGTCAGAGGAACTAGGGGATAGAGGTTTAGTGCGATGGGATGTTATCCGCAGGAAGCGAAATAGGTATCATTTTTTGGGTGATCCAATATGAAAGCATACCCGATCAGACCTAAAATAATTCTGTCATATAGAAATCTTATATATCGTAGGCCAATTCTTATCAAAATCCTCATGAGGAACATCAGTCACGTGAAACGTTCACTTGGTCATAACTGTAAAAATATATGTTTCAACTATACGAGGTGTTTTTGAAATAATGATATGTATTCACCACATCGATATAATAACATTCTCATATCAGATATTTTCAAATTATTCAAATCAACAGGAAATTTTATCCCTAAAATTGAACAAAAACAGGAAAACAGCAAGTTAACTACTTTAAAACATTCTAAATAATTGAACTCAACATCCCCCACACAAAAATTCGTGTAGAGGGAACGTTAGGATTGTTACAGCGTAGAACTATATAGGTGTAAAATTGGTCTCACCTCACCTATATGTCATTCGATAGTATAAACGTCTCGAGGTTTGAAATTTTCACGCTCATTCCAATAATACCGCCCAGTATTATAGAAAAATGTGTTATAAAGCATTTACCTTTACCTTTTTTCGCCTCAGCAGGCTTAGATTCGATGAAAATCTAAATAATGAAGGAAAATGGTGAGAAGACAATTCAGGTATAACAAAAAAAAAACCATCATTCTCCCATTTCCATACATGATTCTTCAAAAGCACACATCACTACCATCACAAATAATTCACACAAACAGAATTTTTGAAAAACAACGCCATTTAATCGACGAGAAATTTCACATAACGTCCACGATATGACTGAACAAATATAGAAATAGAAACTTGATAGTCAGCAGGAAACCTGATAACAATTAAACGTTGATAATGCATACATGCAACAATATATGAACCACCACGAGGAAAGAAATGTAATATACAGGACGATTAAAAACCTGAATCAGATGAAATATTTGAGAGACGTATGACTTTACATTATAACAAGGCATAGGTTCTCGACTGCGCTATCTGAAAACAATATGGCTACCGACGATCTGTGACAGATCCAACAATCAAGAAAAAATACATCTCACCATTGAAAATAAATAGTACTCCTGAGGATGAACACGTAAATACATTGATATGCGCACCACTTAACACATGAGGTGTTTTGCAGATGATGTATAACTAAGAGGAGACATATTACGCATGCGTCAAAACGTGACGAAAACATCACAAAAACATCACGATTGAATTATTCGAAAAGACTAATGTACACGAAGAAAAATTATTATATCTCTTACCATCATTCCCAGACAGTTTAAGTATCCCATCCTATTCAAAATCGTATCTCGGCTATCATTTGAAATATTCCCCAACTTCATCAAAATAGAATAATCGCAAGGCGACATTCTCTTCAAACCGATATAAAGATTCCCCATGCTCATTATAAATAACAATCGAATCCAAACAGCATATGACACAAAGTTCTATCACGAACGTTGCTTCACAGAAACTGGGATTTTCATTCCAGACAAGAAACTGCTCTACAAAATACAGATACGACCTGTTTGAGAATACTGCTCCTTATATGGGTTCAGCACTCACCCATAGAGACAAGCCATACCAGAAAGACAAGCCATGCGCCTGGTGAACGATGCCACACTCACTAATTCTTAGAAAACATCTGAACATCATAAATCAAAACTCATAAAACGACTAAGTTCATCATAGGAAGTGTTTCCAAGATCTCCAAATGCGGAATCTCAGCCAATTTCATTGATATAAAATGATCACAGGGCACCATTTATTTTCACCCAAAATAAAGATACTATATGAAGATCCTGAACCAGAATTGGAATCAATCAGTATACTACGACACCCAGATCCATCACGAAAGTTTCAACGAAAAAACTATGATTTTTATTTCACGCGAAAAGCTTCTATACAAGATACAGATATGATATTTTTCAGAGTACTGTTCCTACATATTATGGGGTTCAACATCCATACATACTCTGATGCTCCTAGATTTCATTCAGAGATACAGTCCATTCGCCTGATTGGTGTTTCTACACTCACTGATTCTCAAACAACATTGTAACATCACCGAAAAGACATCGACCTTCCACTTTTCTACAGATACACAGAAAATAATTTTCAGAGATTCCTACTATCATCCCATCGCTAGCAATACCAGTCAGACGCACTCAACAAATTCAGAAAACGCATTCTGTTGTCACCAATCTTGAATATGTCGAGCAACTCTTTACCAAAACTCATTAAATGACTGAGTTTACTATAGGAAGTGTTTCTTAGATCTTGAAAAGTTTAAAATTCAATACCTATACCTCCTATTGTAGCCTGTGCATGATTTTCTTCGAATATAATAGGTATTTGCTTTGGTGTGCTTCAAGAGATAAATAATAATGATAATCTGACGCATATTGTAGCACCAAACATTCAAACAAAGTATACCAATAATTATGAATTAACTTCTAAGACGAAAATATTTGGAAAATCATCTCTCTCTTATCAAGTGAGACATTCCCAGTTAGATTGAATATCCTATCCCCTTTAAGGTATGCACGACGTTCTTCGAACATTGTTAGGATTTTCTTTCGTGCGCTCCAAGTGATAAAAAAATATAATGTACCAGAACATGAAAAACGTGAAAAAATATCCAAATAGGCTATTACACATTATGGAGAATCGTATCCCAGCTATCACTCGAAATATTGACCAACTTCATCGATATAAAATAATGATAATGAACTAGATTCTCCACCTGACATATAGAAAATAAAAGATCAGAATCATGAAAAAAACATTGTCAGAGGAAAAATATTCAAATAGGTTGTTATCCTGTACACTATGGAAAATATAGTATCTCGGCTATCATTTGAAATATTGCCCAACTTCATCGATATAGAATAATCACAAGGTACCATGCTTTTCAACCGAAATAAAGATACCCTATGCGGATTATAAATAACAATCGAATCCAAACAGCATATGACAGATGGTTCCATCACGAACGCTGCTGCACAAAAACTAGGATTTGCAAATACATTGATATACGCAGAGTTTCAATGCTTGCGAGATATCAATAAAGAATGGAGAGCTGTGAATAACCTATATTCTTATGTTATCTCCCATAAAGCTAGTATTGGGCCTTCTTAATGATACTGACAATAGATGCGCGAATAGAATACTCTACTTTATGTACGACATCGTCACAAATTATGCTAGATAGATGACACTTGACAGATGCCATGTGACACATGAAGCGTTTTTCAGATGATGTAATAATTAAGAGGAGCCATATTACGCATGCGTCAAAACATGACGGAAACAGCACAAAAACAGCACGATTGAAATATTGCTTCGATAACATAATATGAGGATGGCACACCATTCTGACCAAATAAAATATGAAGAACATAAACCAATTATGAATTAATGAGGTCTTAGACAAAAATACTCGAAATGACTAGTGTACACTGCGAAAAATTAATATATCTCTTACTATTATTGCCAGACAGTTTAAGTATCCTATCCTATTCAAAATCGTATCTAGGCTATCATTCGAAATATTGCCAAACTTCATCGATATATAATAATCACAAGATAGTATTCTTTTCGAACCGAAATAAACATTTCCAATGCTGGTTATGAATAAAAGCTACTCTACAAAATACAGATACAACCTGTTCAAGAATACTGTTCCTCATATGGGTTCAGCACTCACACATATACGTTGATACTCCTAGAAGCCATCCAGAGAGACTAGCTATGCGCCTGGTGGGCGATGTTACACTCACCAAGTCTTAAAAACATTGAAACATCGCAAATGAGTCGGAGAGAGTCGGATACCTTTCCTTATTCTACAGATACTTCTGCTTCATTAACAAAATTGAAACATCACAGAAAAGCTGTTACTCTTCAGATATATGTTGAACAACCCTTTACCGAAACTCATAAAACGACTAAGTTTACCAAAGGAAGTAGTTTCAAGATACACCAATGTTTAATAATGCACCTCCTTTTGGCAACCTCCCTAGGCATGCGCGATGTTTCACGAACATAATAAGCATTTCCTTTAGTGCGCTTCAAGTGATGAAAGAATAATAATCGGACACCTAGTACCAACCATTTGAATAACGTATAACAATCAGGAATTAACTTCATAGACAAAAATATTCCAACAGGCTATCATGCATTAGGGAAAATCATATATGTCTTGTCAGGTGAACTTTTCACCAATTTCATTGATATGAAATGATCACAAGGTACCATTTCTTTCTACCCGAAATGGAGATATTAATGCTGATATTGAACAAGAATTGAAATCAAACAGAGTATACGATACCCGGATATCCATCACGAAAGTTTCAACACAAAAACTAGGATTTTTATTCCAGACAACATGCTGCTCTACAAAATACAGATACAACCTGTTTTAGAATACTGTCTCCACATATGGGGTTCAGCAACCACATATTCGTTAATGCTTCTAGATTCCATCAAGAGAGATAGGTCATCCGCCTGGTGAGTGATGCCACACTCACTAACAGGATAGGTTAGAGAGTAGGTTGACATCATTGGTTGGGATTGATGCTATATCGACCTGGACTATCCAAGCTACGATAGGTAAGATCTATTTTTTTTGGGGCGTGTTTGTTTGTTTGTCGGACGAGCGGAGCGAGTCTGATAATCTCAAACGAGCCACCAGTGTGAGTGCTGAACCCATATGAGGAACAGTATTCTTGAACAGGTTGTATCTGTATTTTGTAGAGTAGCTTTTATTCATAACCAGCATTGGAAATGTTTATTTCGGTTCGAAAAGAATACTATCTTGTGATTATTATATATCGATGAAGTTTGGCAATATTTCGAATGATAGCCTAGATACGATTTTGAATAGGATAGGATACTTAAACTGTCTGGCAATGATAGTAAGAGATATATTAATTTTTCGCAGTGTACACTAGTCATTTCGAGTATTTTTGTCTAAGACCTCATTAATTCATAATTGGTTTATGTTCTTCATATTTTATTTGGTCAGAATGGTGTGCCATCCTCATATTATGTTATCGAAGCAATATTTCAATCGTGCTGTTTTTGTGATGTTTCCGTCATGTTTTGACGCATGCGTAATATGGCTCCTCTTAATTATACATCATCTGAAAAACGCTTCATGTGTCACATGGCATCTGTCAAGTGTCATCTATCTAGCATAATTTGTGACGATGTCGTACATGAAGCAGAGTATTCTATTCGCGCATCTATTGTCAGTATCATTAAGAAGGCCCAATACTAGCTTTATGGGAGATAACATAAGAATATAGGTTATTCACAGCTCTCCATTCTTTATTGATATCTCGCAAGCATTGAAACTCTGCGTATATCAATGTATTTGCAAATCCTAGTTTTTGTGCAGCAGCGTTCGTGATGGAACCATCTGTCATATGCTGTTTGGATTCGATTGTTATTTATAATCCGCATAGGGTATCTTTATTTCGGTTGAAAAGCATGGTACCTTGTGATTATTCTATATCGATGAAGTTGGGCAATATTTCAAATGATAGCCGAGATACTATATTTTCCATAGTGTACAGGATAACAACCTATTTGAATATTTTTCCTCTGACAATGTTTTTTTCATGATTCTGATCTTTTATTTTCTATATGTCAGGTGGAGAATCTAGTTCATTATCATTATTTTATATCGATGAAGTTGGTCAATATTTCGAGTGATAGCTGGGATACGATTCTCCATAATGTGTAATAGCCTATTTGGATATTTTTTCACGTTTTTCATGTTCTGGTACATTATATTTTTTTATCACTTGGAGCGCACGAAAGAAAATCCTAACAATGTTCGAAGAACGTCGTGCATACCTTAAAGGGGATAGGATATTCAATCTAACTGGGAATGTCTCACTTGATAAGAGAGAGATGATTTTCCAAATATTTTCGTCTTAGAAGTTAATTCATAATTATTGGTATACTTTGTTTGAATGTTTGGTGCTACAATATGCGTCAGATTATCATTATTATTTATCTCTTGAAGCACACCAAAGCAAATACCTATTATATTCGAAGAAAATCATGCACAGGCTACAATAGGAGGTATAGGTATTGAATTTTAAACTTTTCAAGATCTAAGAAACACTTCCTATAGTAAACTCAGTCATTTAATGAGTTTTGGTAAAGAGTTGCTCGACATATTCAAGATTGGTGACAACAGAATGCGTTTTCTGAATTTGTTGAGTGCGTCTGACTGGTATTGCTAGCGATGGGATGATAGTAGGAATCTCTGAAAATTATTTTCTGTGTATCTGTAGAAAAGTGGAAGGTCGATGTCTTTTCGGTGATGTTACAATGTTGTTTGAGAATCAGTGAGTGTAGAAACACCAATCAGGCGAATGGACTGTATCTCTGAATGAAATCTAGGAGCATCAGGGTATGTATGGATGTTGAACCCCATAATATGTAGGAACAGTACTCTGAAAAATATCATATCTGTATCTTGTATAGAAGCTTTTCGCGTGAAATAAAAATCATAGTTTTTTCGTTGAAACTTTCGTGATGGATCTGGGTGTCGTAGTATACTGATTGATTCCAATTCTGGTTCAGGATCTTCATATAGTATCTTTATTTTGGGTGAAAATAAATGGTGCCCTGTGATCATTTTATATCAATGAAATTGGCTGAGATTCCGCATTTGGAGATCTTGGAAACACTTCCTATGATGAACTTAGTCGTTTTATGAGTTTTGATTTATGATGTTCAGATGTTTTCTAAGAATTAGTGAGTGTGGCATCGTTCACCAGGCGCATGGCTTGTCTTTCTGGTATGGCTTGTCTCTATGGGTGAGTGCTGAACCCATATAAGGAGCAGTATTCTCAAACAGGTCGTATCTGTATTTTGTAGAGCAGTTTCTTGTCTGGAATGAAAATCCCAGTTTCTGTGAAGCAACGTTCGTGATAGAACTTTGTGTCATATGCTGTTTGGATTCGATTGTTATTTATAATGAGCATGGGGAATCTTTATATCGGTTTGAAGAGAATGTCGCCTTGCGATTATTCTATTTTGATGAAGTTGGGGAATATTTCAAATGATAGCCGAGATACGATTTTGAATAGGATGGGATACTTAAACTGTCTGGGAATGATGGCAAGAGATATAATAATTTTTCTTCGTGTACATTAGTCTTTTCGAATAATTCAATCGTGATGTTTTTGTGATGTTTTCGTCACGTTTTGACGCATGCGTAATATGTCTCCTCTTAGTTATACATCATCTGCAAAACACCTCATGTGTTAAGTGGTGCGCATATCAATGTATTTACGTGTTCATCCTCAGGAGTACTATTTATTTTCAATGGTGAGATGTATTTTTTCTTGATTGTTGGATCTGTCACAGATCGTCGGTAGCCATATTGTTTTCAGATAGCGCAGTCGAGAACCTATGCCTTGTTATAATGTAAAGTCATACGTCTCTCAAATATTTCATCTGATTCAGGTTTTTAATCGTCCTGTATATTACATTTCTTTCCTCGTGGTGGTTCATATATTGTTGCATGTATGCATTATCAACGTTTAATTGTTATCAGGTTTCCTGCTGACTATCAAGTTTCTATTTCTATATTTGTTCAGTCATATCGTGGACGTTATGTGAAATTTCTCGTCGATTAAATGGCGTTGTTTTTCAAAAATTCTGTTTGTGTGAATTATTTGTGATGGTAGTGATGTGTGCTTTTGAAGAATCATGTATGGAAATGGGAGAATGATGGTTTTTTTTTTTGTTATACCTGAATTGTCTTCTCACCATTTTCCTTCATTATTTAGATTTTCATCGAATCTAAGCCTGCTGAGGCGAAAAAAGGTAAAGGTAAATGCTTTATAACACATTTTTCTATAATACTGGGCGGTATTATTGGAATGAGCGTGAAAATTTCAAACCTCGAGACGTTTATACTATCGAATGACATATAGGTGAGGTGAGACCAATTTTACACCTATATAGTTCTACGCTGTAACAATCCTAACGTTCCCTCTACACGAATTTTTGTGTGGGGGATGTTGAGTTCAATTATTTAGAATGTTTTAAAGTAGTTAACTTGCTGTTTTCCTGTTTTTGTTCAATTTTAGGGATAAAATTTCCTGTTGATTTGAATAATTTGAAAATATCTGATATGAGAATGTTATTATATCGATGTGGTGAATACATATCATTATTTCAAAAACACCTCGTATAGTTGAAACATATATTTTTACAGTTATGACCAAGTGAACGTTTCACGTGACTGATGTTCCTCATGAGGATTTTGATAAGAATTGGCCTACGATATATAAGATTTCTATATGACAGAATTATTTTAGGTCTGATCGGGTATGCTTTCATATTGGATCACCCAAAAAATGATACCTATTTCGCTTCCTGCGGATAACATCCCATCGCACTAAACCTCTATCCCCTAGTTCCTCTGACTCTTAGATTACCAGTTCTGGTAGAGAGTTGTTTGACATATTTTATGAACCAACCAGAATACCTCCTATGGTAAAACACTGAGCTGTTATATGAGTTTTAGGTGTAAATAGTTGTTCGATATATTCCAAGGTGGACGGTGGAAGGGTGCTCTTTTTTCGTTGTTTGATGCAGAATGTTTAGCATTATCAGTCTAGTATATTTGGAGCTTTCCAGATACCTATTTCATCATTTTTATTGCTACCTCTGAGTATGATGATATCTAGAGAATTTTCGGACTTTGCATATAGATGAAGAATCTTTCTTGTAGAGTATTTGACAGCTATATATTTTCTTTGTCTGAAGGTTGCCATGTTGATTTATTTTGTATAATCTCTAATGCCTAACGCCCTAAGCCTCTAGAGCCCACTTACATTTCGAGTTCTGGTTAAGAGTTGTTCGATATATTCCGTAATAAATATAAAAAGTTTATAATTTCATCACACTACCTACCAGTCATTATACAGGGTTTTTGAATATATATTTTTGTACGCCAAGTTGGGTAGTCATTGTGAGTCTACTCGCCTACCAGGTGTTGAATAAAAAACGGATAATTTTGACATCATTTATTTTTAGATATTATACCAACATTTTCAAGTTCAGTAAGAATAAAGGCGATCTCGTTGTTGGTCTCATCTGATTCCATTAAATATCTCAGTCTATCCACCAAGATATTCGGATCTGCCCATTCATCTAAAATATTGTACTCTTCATTCCTACTACGTTGCGTGCTGGCTTCAGGCTCCACGCTCGACTTTGGACGTTTAGGCTTGGTCCTATTTTTGAAGAGGGGTCTGATAATTTTATCGAATTTCTCCTTATCGGCTTGCCCTCTTAAACGACCTACTCGATCTCTATGAATAGAGCTGATTTCTAGCATTTGTTTATACATCTGGTGATCCAGAGGCGTGTAATTTCGAGGGTTCTTGGAAAATAATAATTCTAAAAGACCTAGAGTACTTTTAAAATCGACATTATCTACGAATATGTGTTGGCCCTCAAAGCGTAGATTCTTATGTCCAAGTGTCCATCTGCCGTCAACATATTTCGGTCCATAAGCATTATCATAATCTGCACAGTGATATTTATCTAATGCTTGCTCTAATGAATGTAGTTTAGACTCCATGATGAGAACGCTATGGTGTCTGATATACAACTGAAGACTTTTGAATACATCTGAATACTCTTGAATACCTCTGAAGACATCTGAATACCTCTGAAGGCGTGATCTGAAGACCTCCGAATACCTCTGAATACTTCTATAGGTGTGATCTGAAGACTTCTGAATCCATTAACTGCCATCCGCTAATCAGCTAGGTTATTCGAATTCGTGGCGTCCACTCTATGGGCATTCCTCATATGGTGGTATAGGTTAGTTTCATTCAAGAATTTCCCGCATTTCTCACACACAATGCTTGGTGTCGATTAAAGTGAAATTTTCGCTCTTTAAAACTTTCCCACGTTCTATTGATATTGAAAGCAATCCACTATCCAGTATTGAGACACTCTGTTATAAATCTGAAATAGCTGTGCTCTTAGAGTTCCTGAAATCTCCTGCTACCACCGAACAAGAATTGCACTATATTCCAGTAGAATGTCTCATCGAATATGCAGATCCTTATGGGCTATTAGGGGTGTGGCACAAACTTCCTCAAGAATATCGCAGCAACTTTAACCTACAAATCAAACTGCCATGCTTCGTTCATTATAATCGTCCCGATTGGACCACACACTGGGATGGACCGCCATCTTTTCAAGAGGCACGTCATTTTTGTAGAAAAGGATTACTTAAATAAATAGATTATTTATCTTCGTTTTCGTATTCTTTCACCCCCATGGACCGCCCTGTATATATTTTTTTCAATCTTCATCAACTCAAACACCCTGTATATATTTCTTTCAACTCAAACACTTCTTCCATGCTAAAACATGGGACCGCGAACTGTGGGACACTCTGTATATATTTTTTTCAATTTTCAATCAACTCGAACGCCCTGTATATGAAAATTCAATCTTGTTATTGTCATTGAAGTCACAGTTTGAGGAATGGGTATACGAGCGCGCGCTTATCATTCTAAGGGATCTCTCGCTTTGCTGGAACTTCGAACGCCATGAAGCGAGACAGCGTTGCCACACACAATAATGTAACAATATTAACATCCAAACACATACGTCCGACAACGTTGCAGCGCCGAGCGCTCGAGCCTTACTCTACCTCGATAGATCCGTTTCAAAGATAAGCGCGCGCCAGCTATGGATATCCCGTTTGAATAGCATTAAAATAATTGAAATATCACGGAGGTCGGAATACCACAGTGCGTATATACGCTGCCTCGTAATGCAAAGGTCCCTAGTTCAATTCCCCCTAGCGGTGACAGCTTTTTTTAATTCATTTATTCACGATGTCGACGTGACGACGTATGAATAATTTGAATTTCGCGCTGGTTTTTAGTGGGCGTGGCCTCCAATTAAATGCTGGTCTCTGATTGGCTTGGTCCAGAATCCCTGTAGTCCCTCTACTGAGGCAGCTAAAAATATGTCTTCTAAGAGCAAGTCTTCAGCAAAATCCACGAAATCCAGAATGTTTATAGAAATAGAGGAAAGAGAAATGCAATTGAAAATTGAACTAATGATAAAGAACTTAAGGTTCTTCAAATGGAGAAATAGTCTATAAAAGCTTCATCAGATAGTGTAAGCGGAACACAAGTTTCAGAAGAGCAGGCAAAAGTGAACGTGCAGTCATGGGTCAATAAGATACCTGAAAATGGTATTGGTTATCCTGACAATACAAGTGATTATACTGAAAACGATACGTTCAAAGGGAAGCGCCAAGTTACCGATCAAGTGTATATGAATAAATACATGCTAAGGCAATCTGTAGCCAAAGAGTTACCCTATTTTGGAGGTGAGCCGATGGATTGGCCTAACTTCATCAATCAATTCCGAGAATCAACCCAACTCTGTGGATTTTCTAGTCGTGAAAACATGAGTAGACTACAGAAATGTTTAAGAGGCAAAGCAAAAGGAAGTATACAATATTTATTGTATTTTCCAGATCAGATTGAAAAAGCTTTACAAATCCTGGAGAGAAGATTTGGACGTCCTGAAATCATTATTGACGGAAACCTCATCGATTTCACAAACAGTTTACTCAATTCAGTTGCAACAATTGAAAGCTCGAATTTTCCAGGATCATTAACAAATCATCAATTAGTACATTGACATTGACTTTGACTCAGGTCAACGTCTTGTCTACGTCATTATTCGACACTCTCAGTGTTTTTCAACCTCATCATTCCAGATTCAATCACGTGCTGTTTGCGTCATCAATTCTATCGATATTTTTTTTTTAAGTAGCGCTGTCATACGGCCACAATATTTGGTGTTGTCAAATCTGTCTGGCAAATACCCTTCATATACCATTTTGGTATATTGAATTACCATAATGTATGCGCTCTCAGAGCACGGAGCCCTTCATTCATTGAGAACCCGTTCAATTACTTATAAACTCGATTTTCCGACTATGGGTATTGGCAACAATATCACAGGGAGTCGCATCACACTTTTTCAATTCCAAGTGAGTCAAGAACAAATAATGTGATTGAAGATGGTCTTTTATAAGATCGAAACATGTCCCCTCTGATTGTGTAACAACATCATTAAAATTTGTGGATATGTCTTCGAGCATGCCTTTCTTCCTTTGAAACAATAGTTGTTAGGATTGTATACCCCGTAGGTTCATGTGTATTTAAATCTACTGTGAGTTGATGTGATATGAAAGGTCGTTGAGGAGGCCAACAACAAACATTTTTCGAATTTCGATGGGTGTAGAATGTATAATGTGGGTTTAACAAATACATATAAAACATGGCACAGTCTCGTTGAAATAGCAATGATACAAACTCGATGAAATGAATGAGAAATGTATCATAAGCCCATTGAAATTGGAAGGACCAATATCCGAAAATTGGAGGATTTGGGGAAGCCGCTTCGAAACCTCTCTGAACGCTTCTGAAATCAATAAAGAGGACGAATCTACGTAATGTTCTGAATCATTTTACTGCATTGGTGAAGAAAGGTTCCGAATATATACAACATTCAATTTCAAAGATGGTGAAAAGTATGAACTGAACGTATTGCTCAAGAAATTTTAAGGACATCTCCTGTCATAAAAAATCTTGTCACTTATTGCCAAAAGATAAATTAAACATTGGAACAGTTTCTAACTGAACTAAAAAAAACAGGCACAAAAGTGTAAATTTGAAAGTTCGACAGATGGATTGTTAAATGCATGATAACTTGTGATGTCAAAAGCAAGTATATGGGAGAAATCTTGTTGCAGAAGGATGGAATTTTACTAGAACGCGAATAAATGTATTTCAAATCAATGAGAATTCGAAAGAACAGTATGCTTATTGAAGGTTCAAAGAAAACTATGGATACTCTATCACTAGGAGCAATCCAGTCGAGAAACTTCTGTTAGTCAAGATATTTTGCAATAAGAGATAAAAATAGAAGAGGTGCTAATATATTCGAGAAAAAAGATAGATTTGTAAATGTACAACAAAAGTGGAATGAGAATAATGTTTGCTATCGTGTGGTTCAAATCATGAATAAAACAACTGTTCTGCATTCGGAAAATTTGATTCAAACTGTCGAATGAAGGATCAGTTATCTCGTTCTGAAAATCTGAAAGTTAATTGTATGTGTGCAAATGAGTTAGAAGTAGATATATAAATCTTCAAGAGTATTGATCATGTTTGAGAAAATAGCAGAAACTATTATATATTGTACATGAATGACAATAAAGACAATAGCTGGTATGCACATTTATTGATGGGCAATGAACAATACTAAAATTTCAAGATAGATTTTGAAGCTATATTTTATTTAAAAGTAATCGGGTTTTCTAATTTTAACCAAAAAGTCGAATCTTATACAAAAAAAACTTCGAATTTAATTGAAACGTGTAATCTTCAATGAGTTCAATGTAATCATAACAAAAAAATATATGATCTCGATTTTTATGTACCTACTCAATACAAAAGGACAAGATAATTCAGGATCGCCATATTGTAAGCAACTGAACTCGATAGCTGAAGTTGATTTAGTGCAAATTGAAGATATAACTTGAAGCAATTCAATCAATGAGTTTGGTGACATTTTCTGTGGCACTGGGTGTATTGACAAATGATATCATATCAGTTTGATAGACAATGCTGAACCTATAGTTCATCCAACACGAAGAGTAGCTATGCCTCCATCGCCACAATTGAAGGAATCTCTAGGTAATCTGATGGAACGAGAAACTGATTTACAAATCAGGAAGAGCTTCTGATTGGGTGAATCCTTCAGTATAAGTGAAGAAACCAGATGATTCATTGAGAATATGTTTTGAGAAAACTTTTGTAATTTTGGTACACCTTTTGGTCGTTATAAGTTCTTGAGGATGGCTTATTATTCTGGTATTAAATCGACTTCAGAAGTTTCTCAAGATACGTTTCAAGCTATTTTCATTTCATGTGCAGAGTGTGGTATTTATATTGATGACATAATAATGTATGGAAAAAATGAGGACGAACATGATAACAGATTGAAATTTGTTTTACTAACTGCCAACGAAATGGATGTGAAATTCAATTAGACAAATGCAAGTTTGGCAAATCTATGGTCGAGTATATGGAACATACAGTTTCTTCAACTGAATTATCACCAGATAAATCGAGAGGGAATGCCACAACGAATATTCTCTGACCATTATCTGAACAAGGATTGCAAAGACTTCTTGGTGGTATGTTAACTCACGTAAGTAAAGTCATTCCTGATTTCTCAAGAAAACACAATCCCTCAGAAAGTTGTTAAAAAGGGAATAATATTTGAATAGGAAAAGTCAGGAAGCTGAATTCAATGAGATGAAGTGATAAAAAAATATTAGTCTCTGAGCCAGTATTTCACTTCTATGATGTTAATAAAGAGACAGATATATCGGTAGACAGTTCGCAATCTGGAATGGATGCAGTATTACTACAATAATAATCTTCCTTGTGCTTGTGCATCTGAAGCTTTGACTAATACGCAGGTTGGATATTCACAAATTCAAAAAGAATTACCTATTGGTAATATGATCTGGTTTAGAGAGGTTCCACGAATATATATTTGGAAAACCAATAATAGTTAGAACTTATCATCAACCATTGATATCAATAATGAAGAAACCTTCAAATGAGTGTCCAGCTCGTTTACAGAGAACATCGCTCCAGATTATGATTTAGGATTTCGAATTGATATAAAAGCCAGGAAGATATCTGATTGTAGCAGATATATTGTCTTGAGCTTACCAGATCAAAGTTGAAGAGACAAACATGGAAGAAGTCAAATATCATCTCCCAGTAAACATTTTGATAAGAGGTATCAATGGGCCAATATATTTTCCCCATCCATGACATCAGCGGCCCAGTAAATGGTCCCATATGTGAGACTGTGTATATCAGTACACTGCGGCTGGCAGCTGGTCCCAGTGCAGTGGTCCCATACAATGCTGGATTGAATCATACATGTCCGGTCGAACTATCAAGGTGCAGTTTGGGGATGAATGGTCAAATGAGTATGATATCAGGATTGGTACATCCCAGGACGGAGTACTGGGGCCTCTCCTCTTCACTCTCTATGTCAATGACCTGCCTAAACACATCGCTCAAGGACGTACTTTCATCTATGTGGATGATACCACAATTGTTGTTACTGCTAACAATAGGACAGAATCAAATCACAATATCAAGATTGTCACAGAAAATTTCAACTATTGGTGTAGAATCTACAAACCATCTCATTAATAACAGAAATAAGACAGTGCTAATAGAATTCACTACCCATTTCAATTCAACAGGAAATCTTACTTATGATATATGTGACACAAAGATCTCATCACAACGAACAAAATTTCTAGGTTTGGTTGTAGACCATAAACTATCTTTTAACAGTCATGTTGACACAATCTGTAAAAAACTGAACAAATTGTATTATGCATTCAACACCTTGAAATCAAACTTCTATAGAAATCATCTGATAAACATATACTATGCTCTGGTATATTCCATTTTAGGCAATAACATAATTGTATGGGGCAGGGCCACAGAAGCTTCTAGGGTATTCATTTCGCAAAAGAGATTCATAAGGCTATTGTTCGACCTAGACCATAGAGAGTCATGTGAAGACACATTTATTGACAGCGGCATTTTAACACACTTCAATCTATCTATACGTATTATTGTTATACACACACAATAATTTAGGAAAACTAGATAGAAACAGCGAATTTCATGAATACCCTACAAGAAGACGTGCCGACTTTCGTCTGCATCAAATCAAAAGAATGCAGCATAGAAAATCTCATTATTCCAAATTTTTTGGGATTTTCTCTCCTCGTAGTAAGGACAAATCAGATGATTTGCCCCAAAATGTCACTGCGTTCAAAGAATTTTCCTATCAGAGAAAATCTCATCCCTATGCTGAAGGCTATTTCTTCAACATGCTACCTCCAAACCTGAAATCATTGCAGGGTACCAACATTTCTGCAGCTTCTTCAGCTGAGTCACTTTCACATCCTTTGGGTGCAGTACAATGCTCCCAAAGGCAGCTTTCCTCTGATGCACCAGCGCGGGGCATTCAGTGAGTATGTGTGATGATGTTTCATCATCCTCCAAGCACCATCTGCAGATGGGATCATCATTGATCCCTATGAGTGCTAGGTGCCTGTTGAGGTGGTTGTGCCCAGTTAAGAGCCCAACTTCCATCTTGAGATCCCTTCTATTGAGTGACAGGATCTCTCTCGTGAGCCTTTTTGGAGGTTCCTTTATATGGAGCTTTGATTGTCTCATTCCTGGTGTGTCCCGCCATGTTTCAAGGAACTGCCTCTGTGGCATTTTCTTCATGAAGGACATAGCCGTACTATTGGGTATTCCCAATATCGGTTCTGGTCCGAAGGGTGTCATTCCTTAACCGATCTTGGCTAGTCTGTCTGCCTCCTCGTTCCCCGGGATACCAGAGTGTCCTGGAACCCACATGAGGCTGACTTTCCTAGTTTTTGCCATATTTTTTAAGGCACTTCTACACTCGGACACCAATTTAGTTGTGATCCTATTGGATCTCAATGCCATAATTGCAGCTTTGCTGTCCGAGCATATGGTGACTGGTCCACGTCCACTTCTGCCGAAATTTTCTTGGACACACGTCAGAATTGCAAACACTTCGGCCTAAAACACTGAAGCGTATTTGCCAAGAGGTACTGAGATTCCTTTCCCTGTTCCTCCTTCATATACTCCTGCACCAGACCCGCCACCAAACCTTGAGCCATCCGTGAACCAGGTTGATTCGTTGGCAGGAAGCAAACCTGGTGTATTGCCAGTCCATTCCTCTCTTGTAGGAAAAATGACATGCGGAGCTTTATTGAAATTCAGAACTGGCAGAGTGCTGCCCCTTACCATCAGCAGACTGGGACAGCTTTCTTCGGCCTTGTTCCATATCAGGGAGTGTCCATAGTCTGCCTTTTCGATCCATTGGTTTGCACCTTTGAGTCTGTAGGCAGTGCGCATGGCTTCATGCTCTACAATCAGATGTAGAGGGGGCAGACCTAGTAGGACCTCAAGGGCCCTAGTAGGCGCTGTTCTCATAGCACCTGTCATTCCTAAGCAAGCCAGTCGCTGAACTCTATCCAGTTCATGTCTGGTTTTACTCTTTTCAGTACTGGTCCACCATACGATGGACCCGTACGTTAGTGTTGGGCGAATAATTGCCGTGTATATCCAGTGAAGGGTCTTAGGTGATAGGCCCCACGTTTTCCCAAAGGCTCTTCTGCATGCCCAGTAGCAGCATATAGCCTTCTTGGTGCGATTACCTATATGCTCATTCCAGGTCAACTTGGAGTCGATTGTGACTCCAGGATATTTGGTTGAGCCTTCGTATTGAAGACACCTTTCTGAGAGAGAAACATTACAAGAAGTCATCCAGCATAGTTCTGATGGCTTCTTGTGATGCCTACCACCGTTTCACTGCAGTAGACATTGGTGCTGCTGGGTCAAATCATGACTCCACAGTTTTTAAATGATGTGGTCTAGGTGGAGCTCTCATGAATGGCGAGCTCAATGTTCTACCTAAAAAAAGGCTTCCTGGTACAGACATTCTGATGTCTCACTTCTTTGCAGCAGATAGTGCTTTCACTCTGCATGAAAATATCATCAGGTCTCATGCAGGAAATAATTTGACAGAGAAACAAAATATTTTCAATTATAGGCTGAGCAGGGCTAGAAGAACTATTGAAAGTACTTTTGGAATGTTAAGCCAATGCTGGCGTATTTTGCTGAAACATATCCAAGCCAGCTTGGAAGTTACAGAATCAATAGTATAGTACAAGCTTGTGTGGTACTCCATAACTACTTACAAAACAGTGAAAGAGATCTGCCCCTTGCAGACAGGTAATATTGCCCTACAGGCTATGTGGAGTTTTGTACCTCTGAGAGGGAAAATATCAATAGAAGCAATCTCAGATCTGTGCGTGGATTAGGTTCAAGAAATTCTTCAAATATTGCCAATGACCAAAGAGAAAAAAACTTGCTGACTATTTCATTTCAGATGAGGGAGAAATTCCAAAAAAAATATGTCAGTACCTTAAAATTTCTAAAATGACTTCAACAAACTTAGTTTCTTTGTTTTTCTATTTTTATCAAATATATCTATACCATAAGCATTGATATTTTGATTTACCCACAACAAGAGAACATTTCCAATGAAACTATTTTTTTTGAACCTTCAGTTCTATTTTTACAAAACATATCAAAAGTTTTATCCACATTCTCATTTCAACAAATTATCACAATGAGAGAAAATGAGAATGACATTATTCTCAAAATAATAAATAAATCAGTCTAAGTGAAAAAGAAGAAAAAAATATATCCCAACAAAGAAATAAAGTTCTGAATCTCTGTGGCAACAAATATGCCTTCACTTACAAAATATATCAAAGAATTATCACAAAATAAGAAAATGAGAGTGACATAAAGTAAAAATCAACAAAAAATAAATATTATTTCAATGAAATATAAAGTTTCAAATCTTTTTGGCAATAATACTAACAAATACTAACCTAAATAACTAACAAATATGTATTCAGACATGAAATCAATATATATAAAATCAATCATCTATGGCTTCGGAAATTAAAACTGAAATTTGGGCTTTTAGCTCTAATTTTTTTCTTTCATTTTTTATTTTACTTAGAGAATCAGCCACCGATAGGCTGAAGTAGTGGTCATCCCGACCTAATAAATTCCCAGAACTTGGATTACTCAAAAACTTATTTAGTGTTCATACAATATCCAACTGCAGCTAGAAGCTCCAGACCTCCAGACTCATTTGGGACATTTTTTTGAATTCTCCTTTCCCTCACATACTTCAGCTTGAGAGATTTCCACATCTCTTGACATTCTTTCACTGAAAGTAATGTCATTATAATGAATATTAGGAACAGTAGATAGGTACAAAAACAGCTGAAATTCTATACACCAGAGATAAAATGTAGTCTACTTACCAGCGTCAATGCCACGACTTGTGAAATTGATTTCCAGGAATTCTCTATAGCAATTTTATCTTTGTATTTGGAGTCTTTCTTGTCTCAAAGATGGGGAAATTTCCCCACCAATTCTATTAGGGTTCCTCCTTCCAGGCTCATGATTTTTGATATTTTTTTTCTAATGTAATAAAATTATCGGAATGATGTAATCAATTATCATTGGTACAGCACAGAATGGCACTTATTTTTTGGTTATGAACACAATCATATGTGATTCCCAGCAAACATGAATAGGCGGTAAATAGGCGGGCCATCGCTGTCAGCAGCGAATATGTATCGGAAGCGGCAAACCGATATCGGCAAAATGTTAGAATGACATAGGTTGTGCCGCAAGGGCATGATGTACGCTTATTTATTATGTTTTTTCTTCTTCCATCCCGTAATTGACCGTTATAGATAAGTCACAATGGAGCCGCTGTCGATTCGATGCTGGAAACAAACTCCATTATACAAATAATCTCATGGTGTAGTATCACAATAACAATATATCTCCAGAATACTTTTATGCATTTTTTATGGTTGATCCTAGCAAACTATCGTCCGACATCAAGAATGATATATGCTATATAACAATAATTGTACTCATTATTGTCTACCAATTTACCTTTGTGGTGATGATTTTGAGCTAAATATTTGTTCATTATACCCTATACCTATTATAACAATGATGCTCCAATGCGAAGTTTAGCTCTTTACCTATATTCGAAAAATATTTGATTCGCAGTAATAGATAAAACACTGGAAATGTAATATGGCTAGAACATTATCAGATTACACCTATTCTATGATCAAATATCAAATATAATTGAAGCCTTGTACTATGTCAATTCTGTTGACTGATGGATTCGTGATAGTATCTTTCAAGTTTCGCAATAGCATAGTGGTATATGAGCGTCTGACAGTTGATTGGATATCCGTTCGATTGTGAGTTCGAGTCCGACTCACGACTATACCTTTCTTTATTTCTAATCGAATAGTGTAGGCAGATAGTCGGCCGGCCTACAAGCGGCCGGTGCGACACAGGCTAGCCGGGCCGACGATGTATCATGATTGTGGCCCGCTGATGTTGACTTTCGGCAGTTTTTGGAGGGCGTCTAAAGGCCCGCGCGACACATGTTTGCTGGTTTGTCAAATATGTTGACAGATCGACACATGCGCATTTCTCATGTGGTCTCAATCATTAGCATAAAAATTTTAAGTTTGTAACTTTCAAGGTCATGATTTAATGATTATGATTAAGACTGAGACTTGAAATAATGCATGAATTCACCTATTGAAATTTATGCTCATAACTTGATTTTATGATTGAAACAAAGACTGTGACTGAGACCAAGACTAAGACAATGATGCATAAATAGGCCCTTAAAAACGAAATACTGTCGCATGAGTTTATAACTTGATTAAGTCTGATAACGTGCTAATATACGGAGCTTCTCAATTCTCATAATTTTTTTGGCATAGTCATTTCTCTAGTTGAAACCTTATTGTTATTTAGTTATATAAAAGACAGGTATACATAACCTAAGATTACTTTCGATATCAACGAATGAGTTAAATATAAAAGGAATGCTTCTGGAGATAGAGCCACTCCAATTATTATGATCAGTAGGTATACGAGGTTATGAGATACCGAACACATGCATTTTATAATGAAACTCTGAACATTAGATAGGTAGATTAATACTCACTCAATATTATCATAATAATCGAAGAATGCATCTTCCATATTATCAATTGAGAATACTCCTGACATCATGAATAACGACCAGGGAAAGTGAGGAGCACAATGATTCGACAACAAACCAGAGGAAAACGGAACAGACGCTATTACTAGAGTCACATAATTATAATGATGCACCAAATGATCAGCTGATTGTTGATGTAGACCTTCTCAAAACATCCACCAGGGGGACAAGTAGTTGAACAGGTTATTGGCCAGCAACGGGCAAAAACTCGTTGGTGTCCAACTGGTTCCAGACATATTACCATCACAAGGCCATCATCGTATATTAAACTGATGGTTACTCAGCATTGGGAAATCATCGGCTCATTACCAATACCCCGACATTGTCACTTTCCCAGACTTGCCAGCACTAGGCCAGACTTCTCCCGGTAGTTTGCTGAAAAACTTGAATGTGAAATCCAGCCTCATTACTAATATCGGAATGAATTGGTAATAATAGATGATCTGATTTACAAAGGCCAATGTTCAGTGATTCAATCAATCAATCAATCAAAAATATACTTTATTGTCAAAGAAAAAATTTCTTATCGACAAAGATAATTCATATATATTCATTTAGAGTCTTATAATAAATAAGACACGTCACGAAAGATAAAGACAGTGTGAAGTATAACATATAAACATAAAATTAATACAAACATAATTAAAATAATATATCACAACAATGTATATGGTCAAATAAAACATATGTATAATTATAATATATCTATCTATATCTATATATACATAAAATCAAGACTTGAATCAAGATGTCTCATCAATTTAAAAACTATCGCGTACTCTCAGTTAAGATTGTTATCGTTGAAGAATTCCTGGAGATTATAATATGCTTTTTTCATTAATATTTCTTTCACAGCCTGTCTAAATTTACTGAGTAGAGGAATAGTTCTTATGGCTAATGGTAAATGGTTATACATCTTTCTGCTATTGTAGATGATCGAATGCTTCGTGAGATTAGAATTTGGGATAGGCAGGTTCAAGTGGGATGTATTCCTGGTGTTATAACGTGCTTCAGTGCTTACGTTTTCAGAATATTTTTTGTGTATCAGACAAACAGTTTCGTGGATGAAGATAGATGGTAATGTGAGAATGTTATGAGCCTGAAACAAGGGCTTGCAGTGATCGCGAAATTTTCCTTTACACATGTATCGTATAGCCCTTTTTTGTAGTACGAATATAGAATTAAATAATTGCTGGTTACAAACTCCCCAGAAAGTGACCCCATACCGTAAATGCGATTCCACCAGCGCAAAATATACCATTCTTGCAACAGCAACACCTAACTCATTTGCAACTACTCTAACAGCGAAGCATCCCGATGCTAGTTTTTTACTCAGGTTTATCACATGGCTATCAAATTTCAATCTGTCATCAATATGTAGCCCAAGAAATTTACAGTTAGGTTTACTTTCGATAATAACCTGTGGACACAGTAAAAGATTATCTATAGAATATTTGAATGTCATAATATTAGTTTTAGATAGGTTCAGTGAGAGCAGGTTACAGTCGCACCATTCTTTAACTCTTAGCAGATCATCACGAACAGTCCCAGTTAATTCATCGACATTATGGCTATTCCATAGAAGTGTTGTGTCGTCAACGAAGAGCGTAAATGATTCACTTATGTTGATGGAAGTTATATCATTTATGTATAACAAGAAGAGAATTGGGCCCAGCACAGATCCTTGTGGTACACCACAACAAATTTCACCGAATTCTGAAGATTCTCCACATGTCCTTACAATCTGATTACGACCTGTGAGATAAGACTGCAGCCAATTGTAGGAATTTCCTCTGAAACCATAACGGAATAGCTTTCGCAGCAGTATTTTGTGATTTACGCAGTCGAATGCTTTAGAAAAATCACAAAAGACTGCTGCTACAGCTTCATTTGTATTCAAGTGAAGATATACCTTTTTTAAGAAGGAGAAAATGGCATCGTTAGTATTTTTGTTTCTTTGAAAGCCAAACTGATTTCTGTCTAAAATATGTTGATGTTTCAGAAATGTCAATAGTCACTTTTTAAATAATTTTTCAATAACTTTCGATAACGTGGACAGCAAAGAGATCGGTCGGAAATTTGACGGATCATCTAAGTCACCGCCTTTGTGAATTGGAATAACTACAGAAGCTTTTAAGCAGGAAGGAAATACTCCAGTCGAGAAGGATTCATTTATTGCGTGGACCAAAGCAGTTAAAGTATTTTCAGGCAACCAACTGAGGTGATCCATCTTACAGTGGAGTGTAGGCAATAGGACAGGAGAAATTCATACAGTCTACTCCACCAAAACGATACTTTAATGTAATATCAATTCAAAGGGGGGACATGTTTCGAAGCTTCAAAGCTTCATCATCAGCTTTAATAGTTACATAGGAGCACTGAAGAGAAAAAAGGTGAAATGTCAGACTGAATACTTCAACAACGATAGTTCTACTAAAAACTCACCTGTTGTGGAGGAAAAAAGTTGTGTTTACATATTAATTATAACCAAAAAAGTAGTGAAGAATAAATTACTGTTACATGGAAAAAAGTTTTTTAGGGCCGCAAACTGCGGAACACCTTTGTTAAGGTACGGTGAAGTGAAACATCGTTGTAGTAAGGTTAACAATCCAAAAACTCTAAATTAAGTAATCATCTAAACATGCCGAAGGTTAGATGAGAAATGAGGAGTCAATCTGTCAAATATGAAATTGAATCTCAGAACAATTCAGAATTAAATACAGAACAGAAGAGGAATGGCATTGACACGAAGTGACAGAGAGTGACATGGGACATCAAATAGTGAACAGAAATGTGTAGACAATGAAAAGGCATAGAGATGGGGGAGTGTATTGAGAACCGAGGTGGGCCTAAAGTGAACTTGAATAATAGTGGTGACTGAAGAAGAAAAGAAAATTCATGAGACTTTATATATTGAATCGGGGAAATATTACTAAATTTTAATGTGTCTTGATAAAACTAAGAGAGTTAAAAAGTTTGAAACAGTCAAAGTTAGATTGTTCATTAATACAAGTCATTTCACGATTATTTAGGGCTCTATGGATTTCTAGACTTTCAAGTAGATTGAGTTTTTTGCTTTTATGACAAAAGTGTAAAAATTTTAAATTTGAATTTGGATCGAAAGAGTGTTTTGCATTAACTACGTGATTGGGAAATACAGAATTAGTGTTGATAAACTCTTTCCCAAAATTAATATCAATGGTGCGGACATGTTCTGTGATTCTGGTTCTGGACAGACGGGTCGCAAATTCAGAACCAGAATCACAGAACATGTCCGCACCATTGATATTAATTTTGGAAAAGAGTTTATCAACACTAATTCTGTATTTCCCAATCACGTAGTTAATGCAAAACACTCTTTCGATCCAAATTCAAATTTAAAATTTTTACACTTTTGTCATAAAAGCAAAAAACTCAATCTACTTGAAAGTCTAGAAATCCATAGAGCCCTAAATAATCGTGAAATGACTTGTATTAATGAACAATCTAACTTTGACTGTTTCAAACTTTTTAACTCTCTTAGTTTTATCAAGACACATTAAAATTTAGTAATATTTTCCCGATTCAATATATAAAGTCTCATGAATTTTCTTTTCTTCTTCAGTCACCACTATTATTCAAGTTCACTTTAGGCCCACCTCGGTTCTCAATACACTCCCCCATCTCTATGCCTTTTCATTGTCTACACATTTCTGTTCACTATTTGATGTCCCATGTCACTCTCTGTCACTTCGTGTCAATGCCATTCCTCTTCTGTTCTGTATTTAATTCTGAATTGTTCTGAGATTCAATTTCATATTTGACAGATTGACTCCTTATTTCTCATCTAACCTTCGGCATGTTTAGATGATTACTTAATTTAGAGTTTTTGGATTGTTAACCTTACTACAACGATGTTTCACTTCACCGTACCTTAACAAAGGTGTTCCGCAGTTTGCGGCCCTAAAAAACTTTTTTCCATGTAACAGTAATTTATTCTTCACTACTTTTTTGGTTATAATTAATATGTAAACACAACTTTTTTCCTCCACAACAGGTGAGTTTTTAGTAGAACTATCGTTGTTGAAGTATTTAGTCTGACATTTCACCTTTTTTCTCTTCAGTGCTCCTATGTAACTATTAAAGCTGATGATGAAGCTTTGAAGCTTCGAAACATGTCCCCCCTTTGAATTGATATTACATTAAAGTATCGTTTTGGTGGAGTAGACTGTATGAATTTCTCCTGTCCTATTTTCAGGCAGATTTTCTAGAATCTTGGCAGATAGATTATCGATACCAGATGATTTTTTGTTTTTTATTTCACTTATAGTTTCTTTCAGCTCCTCTTTATTTATGGGCGATAAGTAAAATTCACCAGACAAATTGACTTTCTCGAGAAAAAACATAGGATCTTTCTTAGGACTGATGGTCGAGGTTAATTTTGGACCAATGGTACAATAATACTCATTCAGATCATTAGGACTCACTTCAATCTTCGCACAATTCTTGGTATTTTTACCTCTGAGTCCATTTACTATGGCCCAATTTTCTCTTGGCTTGTTTTTTGAATTGTCGAGTCTAACCTCATAGTAATTTTCTTTTGCTCTTTTTATAATTTGTCTATAGATGCTACGAAATTTATAGAAATAGGCAGTGAAAAATGTGTTGGACATGTTGTACTTTCTGATGTGATGTAATGAGCGTAAGTTGTTAGCTGAGGTCTTGATGCCTTTGGTTATCCAGGGTTTTTTATTTTTTACTTTCAGTGGTTTCAAGGGGAAGGCTTTATTGAAAATTTCTATCAGATTTTTGTGAAAAATATCGAGTTGCTAGTTGCAATTTGAAATGGTTTCCCAGTTGACCTGTTCACAAAGTTCTCTAAATCTATCATAATTTTTGCCACTGTAGATTCTACCATGCCTGAATTTCTTATGTGACTTCTTAGTTTTGAATGACATATTGAATGACACTGCTTCATGGTCAGATAAGCCTGCAGGGGATACTGAACATGAGATGTTTTCTTCAATTAGGTTTGAACAAACAAGGTATATTATGGTGGCTGACTTGTTTGTAATCCGCGTAGGTGAATTTACATGCATAGACATATTGAATCCAGTGAGCATACAGGTTAGCGTTTGTTTACCAACCGAGTAGTCAGTTTTGAAGTCCATATTAAAATCTCCTGCGAGTACGATATTTGAGTTGAGTGGTAGCTGAGACAATAGTAATTCTAGCCTTTCTACAAAAACTTGTACATCAGAAGATGGTGGTCTATAAATACATATTATATACAGGTTGATTTTCTTGTTGAATATGAGAGAAAATTCAAATTGTTTTTCCACCAGGAGCATATTATATCTATCAATTTCAATGAATAACAAATTATCTGCTATATTATCATTAAGTAGGATTAGCGTTCCACCATGATTATAGTTTTCCCTACAGTATTTAGACACTACTGAATAATTAGGAATATATAATGGTTCATTTGGTTTCAACCAGTGTTCAGTAAGTAAAACAATGCTTGGAAATGCCTGGCTCTCTAGAAATACAAAAAGTTCATTTGTTTTGTTACGTACTGATTGAATGTTGAGTAAAAGCAAATCTACATTATCAGTAGCGTGTTTACTACAATTAAGTTCAATCGACCTATCAGGGGCTACTCTTTTGCAGTTTGCCTTACTTGAACTTCTGGTTTGAAAGATGATATGGCCCAGAGAGTCCATTACAATCATCCAGCAATAAATAAGTGTTTGAAATCAGCGCAGGAGTCTGAAAAATCTCGAAATTGGGAAACTTATTGAATATACAACAACTGAAACAGTTAAAGAAGCCTTGCAATCAATATCTGAAAGACACGGTATTCCTCTTACATTTGTTTCGGTCGGAGTTCAATTGAATCAAAACATAAATCATTGGATACAAGCAATTGTGACAAAGCATGTCAGAAATAGGACATACATTTCATAGGTGCACAATGATTCTGAATATTGTCGAAACAAAAAATTTATCAGAATCGATCATAATATGATAAATTGACATTCATCATACAGGGCGTGGAAATGAATTCTGAATTGAGACTCTATCACGAATCTGCGATTAGAGGTCTATAAAAATCACAAGTTTCCATCGTTCAAGTTTGAACCCCCTGATTGGGTATGAAAGTGTTGAAAAGAAATATTTTCAGATAAATTATGAACATACAAAAATGGATATATATAAATATTCTCATCACATAGAGAATGCGAATTCTCAATGTATTGCTTTATATAAATATATATCCATTTTTGTATGTTCATAATTTATCTGAGAATATTCCTTTTCAACTCGATCATAATAGTTCGATGAAAAATAATCGTACACCTAATTATTTTACAAATTCAAGAGGGAATGGAGACGTCAAAAATCATCATATTTCTATAGATAATTTATTGATGCAAGTATACCATAACCAACCTGATTTGGTGCAGGAATGTGGCGATGCTCTTGAGAAACTAGCTGAACAGGAGGAAGTCGAACTAGTATGGGTTCCGGGTCACAGGAGGGTGCCTGGGAACGAGCTGGCCGACGAGCTGGCTAAAATCGGATTCGCGATACCGTTCTGGGGACCGGAGTCTGCAGTGGGCATAACAAGAAGGCAAACTTCGTCTGCCCTTAACAAATGGGCAAACAAGGCACTAGAAGGATATTGAAGGCGTGCAGGCAATCGAGAGACCTGGTGGCCGGTCCAAGCAAGCCAAAGACGGCTTGGTTACTGGGCAGGGATCGCCGAGTCCTGCGCCTTCTTATAGGGGTACTGACAGAGCACAACAGGTAACGCAGACACCAATCACTCATAGGTGTGGAAGATAGTCCCACTTGCCGTGAATGCGGAGAAGATGAGGAGCCATCACTTCACTTCCTCGGAGAGTGTGAGGCGTATGGAAAGATGAGATTCGAAATCTTTGTAGTAGATAAACTACAACAGGAAGATTTGGTCGAGTTAGAGTGGTCGGACATCCTGACCTTCATCAGAAGGACGGAAAGATTCGAAAAGGACAACTAAAAGAGGGATGTGTAGATATGTGGAGAGCAGGGTTGGCAGAAAGGGCCCATGCCCCTCCCCCCCACAATACTACTACAACTCAGTGATTCCTTCTGGTTTGAAAGGTGATATGACCCAGATAGTCCATTACAATCATTCAGCAATAAATAAGTGTTTGAAATCAGCGCAGGAGTCTGGAAGATCTTGAAATTGGGAAACTTATTGAATATACAACAACTGAAACAGTTGAAGAAGCCTTGCAATCAATATCTGAAAGACACGACGGTATTCCTCTTACATTTGTTTCGGACGGAGTTCAATTGAATCCGAACATAAATCATTGGATACAAGCAATTGTGACGAAGCATGTCAGAAATAGGACATACATTTCAAAGGTGCACAATGATTCTGAATATTATCGAAACAAAAAATTCATCAAAATCGATCATAATAGTTCGATGAAAAATCATCGTACACCTAATAATTTTACAAATTCAAGAGGGAATGGAGACGTCAAAGATCATCATATTCCTATGGATAATGTATTGATGCAAGTATACCATAACCAATCTAAGAAGAATTATGATTCAGATGAAGAATGTTCTCCTGGAACAAAAACACAAAGTTCGTGTAGCTCACCAAGTGACAATTCACATATTTAGTCTATTTCAGGTTACATCACAAAAAGAAGTCGCATGATAAAACTACTGCATGGCGTAGCAATGTATCAAGATCTATATAATATGATGTGAATTTAGCAGAAAATAAGCAGGTATAGCATTTTTTTCTTCGCTTGGAGCGCATGAAAGGGAATCCCTATAATGTTCAAAGAACATCGTGCGTTCCTAGGGAGGATAGCGACAGGAGGTAGGTATTGGAATTGTTTTTGAACTTTTGGAGGTTTTTAGCAAAAAATTAGCAGTCATAGCAAGCACAGCAATTATAGCAGTTTCTATGAATATAAAGCAAATTCAGCAGGAGAATAAGTGATTATAGCAAACATAGCAATAAATGTACCAAATTCTATGAATATGGAGCAAATTCAGCATGAGAGTAAGCAACTATAGCAAGCATAGCAAATTTAGCATATTCTGCATGTGAAACTAGTTCAGCGGAAGACAGCAATCAGCGATCGTAGCAAACTCAGCGAAAACAATAATGAGCGAATTTCAAGAACTTGCGTGTCCTCCAGTGGCTTGCTCAATGTTTCGGCAAACTCCCTCAAATACTGCACTGACGGGCTAACCAAATCTGATTTTGCAAGTACCATGTGGAGTGCATGGTTGACTTCGAGCAACCTAAAGCTGGTATCCTCGAAAAATAGATCGAAAAAATCGAATTTTACTCCCTACTTACAAATTACTCAATATATTGAACATATATATGATATAGGTATTAAGCCAGAAGTACCAGAATATTATTAGTAAAGGTACTCTGTATCAATAACAGTAGGTGGGGCCGTACTTGGGCCTGGGAAAATTTCAGAGACCGTGGGAAAATTCCTATCCCTTTGATGTTGTCTCCGTTCCGCACAGCACTAATTAACTAGATTTCAATTCCTTTGATGTTGCCGTCTTACCGCAAGGTACTAGTTTATTGGTTTTTAATTGTCGTAATCTCAAATGAAGTCTCACAGAGGCATCGTCCTATGCAGTGAATAAATTAGAACGTGAAGCGGGGTGTAGATAGAATGGGCCTTAATTATTTTGAAACTATACGAAGGATAGCACATTGGTAGCATATATACAGGGTAGATGAAATCAAGTTTCTCATAAAAAATATAGAACGACAGATCAATTCAAATGTCTGCTCGCTATTTGTTGTTGTCTAATGGAATAATACAGAGGATAGTATTTTGGTGGATATACAGGGTTGATGAAATTGAGTAAATACGATGACGAATCAATAAAAATGTCTGCTTGCTATTGGTTGGAGCGTAATGAAATGAAATAATACAGAGGATGGAACATTGTTAGATATATACGGAGTTCATGAAAATAAAGTACTCATGAAGAAATAATACGCCGACAAATGTTTGTTTGCTATTGGTTGGTGTGTAATATAATGGAATGATACAAAAGATGGGACATTGATAAATATACGGATTTAACGAAATTCAGTTCACCATAAAAAATATAGAACGACAGATGGATTCAAATGTCTGCTTGCTATTCGTTGTTGTCGAATGAAATAATACAGAGGATATTATTTTGGGGGATATACAGGGTTGATGAAATTGAGTAAATACGATGACAAATTAATCGAAATGTCTGCTCGCTATTGGTTGGAGCGTAATGTAATGAAATAATACAGAGGATGGAACATTGTTAGATATATATGGAGTTTATGAAAATGAATTAATTATGAAAAGAATACGCCGACAAATGTTTGCTTGCTATTGGTCGGTGTGTAATGGAATGGAATGATACAAAGGATGGGACATTAGTGAATATACGGGTTTAAACGGATTGAATTTCTCATGACACGAATTCGATGGCCTGCTTGCTATGGGTTGTTGTATGATGGAGAATGATGACAGCCTTTCAAACATTACCTATAAAAAATAATCATCCACGGTATACGGGGAAGTTGATGAACATGATTCTCATGATATACCTAGAGAGTTGAAATATTGCCTCTTCCGACCCCATTTCCGCAAACTGTTTTTCAATATATAGGTGTTATGAGGGTACTGCAATCATTCATGGATTGTGAAGGCCCTTATATTTGTGCAAACATACCTACTTATACACAAAGTGTTAGCATTCTCGAGATACCCATTTGATTCCATCTCCAGTCACCATTTTTCAAGATACAATGGTCCTGTGTTGGTACTTCAAATGACGGATTATTGACAAACAATGCATTTATGCGAACATAATCATATACAAAGTATTACCGTACGCATGATATTTCATTCACTACGACCTACTATGAAACATTGATAATCATCGAAACTAATGGTACCTAGCTATATATTTATGATTTTCATGGTACACAGAGTTAAAAAATTTACACTTCTAGTACCAGTAGTCATTCACAGAGTGTCACCATTCTCGAGACAGCTCATTCAGAACAATATGAGATGTTATCCTTCAAAACTGATAGTATCTAGAAAAATGTCGAATATCCGCTGATTCTCAACAAGACAGAAGATACGAGAGAGGTGTCAGAGAAGGAATTGAAAATAAAAAGAGAGGTTCCCACTTCGACCATGAGGTATTATGCATAGATTTGTTGGTGTCATGATGGCGCTATAATGGTAGAGGTGGGGTAGGGAAAAATCGTGACTCAGACCTCCGGAATTAAGTATAAAACTGTTGATAACTTTGACACAAATCTAATAGGGTCCAACAGCCTCTTACTTTGATCTCGCGATAGTGCGTTTGGTATCTCTGTATCTGATCCTCCTTTTGGTATGCTAAAACTGGATAATAAGAATTGTTGAGAAATGATTCTGCATAAATCTATTATATGCTCATTTATAGGGAGAGCAAAAATATTCCCGATCGAGGTTAATATCTTGAAAGCTTACCGGAGAACAACAAAAAAATATTTTTCCAAATGATCTACTTCTGAAATCTTCTTTCTTCCAGATTCATATTTCATTTGCAGTATGGGTTTTATCTGAGTATCATATTTGCTCAAGGATGGGATGAGGAAAATACAGGGTATGTGCTTATTAGTCATCTAAAGCCGTCCAAGGGAGACCACGTGGAGGTTAAGCAATTCTGCCTCGGGAAAACAGGATATCCATAATGAAGAAAGAACATGGATACCCTGGATTTGAAAATAATGATTACTACTGATTTTCAATTTGCCGTCACTGTCTGAATACTCCAATTTCGCATTATTATAGGGTTTTCATTCCTAATGCTATTTGGACATTTCACTCCTAGGACTCCATCTAGATCCAACAATACATCTGGAGATGCTCCATGAAAATAATATTCATTGTGGATATGAAAACCGGATCGCTGATAAGTCAGTTTGATGTATTTAAGGATATTCTTGTATCGCATTCGGTTCATTGTCTACACCATGCCTCGTAGCGGCATTACTGAATACATCCTGCTATAATAAATTCTGTACTATATTCAATTTACTCCCTACAGATCGGGCTTCACATATGGAACCAAAATGAGAAGCCGTTACTCTTATTCGCCTCTCCTCAAACCATTTAGGAGAATCTCTTTGATTCCTAGTGGATGCTTCTATTGCAATTTTATCATTACTTCTCTTTTCTAGATATTCCAGAAATTCAGAACAACTACTCCTCAAACTGATTGTCTTCAAATTTTTGTTAGGGGAAACTGAACAAAATTTGCAAGTAAAAACGTCATCATGGATATCGACTGAAGAAGCGTCGCAACTAACATGAATCCAGCCTTTACATTTTCCACATTCAATCCAATCAACGGTGAAGTTCAAAGGACCATATCCACAGTATGAACATATGTCTTTGATAATGTCGTTAAGGCAATTCATTGAATTTTTCAAATCATTACAAATCTAGGATTTTCTTTGAAAGCATTGTTAATAGTTTCCTGTAAAGTAAGTATCGATAACTCTCACCTTTTTTTTCTGCATGTCTCTTGAGATGTATATTCTGATACAGAATTGAATATTTTCTTTTTGTTTAGTCAATTTTGTTTTTGGGATATTGAGAATAAACTCTTTATATGAGGCAAGTACATTTTCCAGACTTTTTCACAAATATCTAGAACACTTATTGTTTTTCACGCCTCCCAATATATCGTTTTTTGAATGACCGAAGTAATTTTCCTAAAATGAATTACTCAATTTGACATCATTTATCAACATCAAACCCGACCAGAGAGGTACTAATGGCATATATTTCAATAAAATAATATTTGCATATTTACTACTGTGATAGGTACATATATTTTTTGTCTGGACCAGTTGACAACATAATTTTATTTTTCAATCGATCGGAATGTTTATAAAATGGGTGATTTTTATGCAACCCCTGGTTTTCATCAGTTGTTGGAGTCTCTGTAATTTTATTATCATCATCTGATAGTACAAAATCATTCTGATTCTGATTTAGACTGGCGAAATACATTTCAGCTCTTAAAACATCATCAGTGATTAATCGACTCAATAACAACATATTAATATCCACAAACCATTCCTCGAGTTTATCCATGGCGTGTATATTAATTAATGTTTTTGTCATAAAAATGTTCATTAACATCTTTACTGAACATTTTCATGATATGTGAACAGCATAAATTGATGGTTATCAATGACGATGAGACTATTAGTTGCCCAGTGGAAATCTGATAAGTTGTTTCGAGATAATCTGAGAGTATTTGTCGAATAAAAGCTTTACTGAGAGCGTGAATGTTTGTGAACCTGAAGTCAGTATAACAACAGATCTGAACGTAGGCAATTTTTCATGTTCCTCACAAAAAGTTCGGAATTGGTTGAGAATGTTGAAAATTGTTTTAGCGTAATGGCTACTTGATATCATCTCGAAAACAGGAAAAATTCGTCCAGTGGATGTAGGCAACACTGCTGTATATAATAAAATTTCAGTTTTCGTGTCTTCAGGTTTTTTAATGATACCGCCAGTAGCATCCAAAAATAAAACTGGACGTTCATCACAAAAATTACTCTTATGTAATACCTGTTCCTCACTGTGTATTTTTACATTAAGAGGAATACATACCTCTCCTATGTATTCAGGATGGTCCCGTTGCATTTTAATCAAATCGAGAAAATCATTTTTTTCCAGGTCCCAGTGCGCTATTGACTCTGACCTCATCTTTTAATCGATTTGATCGATTGAAGGTTTCCTTGTTTTATCACGGAGCTTTTTGCTATGAGGGTGGCCTTTCTTTTGTAAACTGAAGGCTTCAGATTCAGTAGTTTTTTTCTTCACAACCCTTCAACTCCCCTAATACACGAAGTTATTGGTTGAGGATGGCAATAATCAACTGAAGAAGAGTATACCTATATACCTTCACACTGGACCCCTCAATAGTTATAATTTTTTTTTGCATTTATGTCTATTATTTGTACAGACTGTTATGGTACATACGTTATTGACATGCTTGTTTATTCTATTTTTCAAATAAAATGAATAATAGTTAGGTATTAATTTTCCGCTATAGACTATCAAGAAAAGGACATCTTTCTCGATGCAGAAGCTAGGTACCTTCTAAAACCGTACACCCTTTGTATGTAGATTCTGGTAGATTAATATCATTCACTGAGTTGAGATTTTCGAAAACTTTTGGGGACTTCGAAACTTTCCAGTGTCAAATCGAATTCAAAAGTATTCTCAGCAGTAGATTCGCTTGGTGATTGTACATCACTTCTTGGAGTAGATGAAATAATTTGAGATTTGTTTTCTTCTGGTGAAATTTCTGGATTTATTCGAGAAAATGATTTTAGCTTATCTCCGATGGAGTTACTACTCGAATCAGTGATTTGCTACGATTTTGTGAAACCACTGTCGATATTTCACTTCTGGTGAAATTTCTGGATTTATTCGAGAAAATGATTTTAGCTTATCTCCGATGGAGTTACTACTCGAATCAGTGATTTGCTACGATTTTGTGAAACCACTGTCGATATTTCAAACGATCCTTCATCTTTTCTAGTGAGGCAATTCTCTAGTGAAATTGAGGGTATTTTTGAAATATTAAAACATGATCAGAAGAATCCATTTCGCCTCCTGATATTTTATGTGATATTTTCAATTTATTACACACTTTCTGATACATCAAAATATGTTCAGATCTATATGATTTAAAACTTCCACTGCTCTGGGCATTTTGAAATGAAGACACTATATTATCGATTTCATGTCCACCTTTGAAATTTTAGAGGCTGCAGCAGTCATAAGTGATTTTTCGAAATAATTTTCATTTCTGTGAATTATACCCTGTACACTTGACTTGGGTATTTGATAACAGTGAACTTATGACTACCGCATATTCATGAAAAAAGTTCATCATCAGGTTTTTTCGTCATCAGGACATTGAAAGTAATACCAGGGTCAAAAAATAATAAGGATTCAACCATCAAATTCTTCATAAACTCATTATTTCTTATCATGATGGTGCTTTTTTCAATACTAGAGTTCCATAGGGTTTTATTCTATTGATTCACTGCTTATCTGAATTGTCAACCTCTTCCTACCTAAACCTTGAAGGTCAATTAAAATAAAAATGAACTAAATCTAATGATGGAACATTATTCCTTCAAAAGAATACTAGAAGAAAACTGGAAACGAAGCAATAAAACAAAATGAAAAATAATTCGTAAAGAGAAACTGAAAAAATAATTCTATGCAAAATATGAACAAACTCAGCGCTGTTGAAACTGAAAGTAATTCAATGCAGAGTGAGACCTCTAGATATTTACTAGAATGATAAAAAACAAGTGTAAGATCCAAGAAGAAATAATTAAATTTAACAAATCAACACTTCACGAAAAGTTAAGAAGAGAAAAATATGACAAAATGAAATGAATTTCAGGAGGTAGGTTTTTATGAAAATTTCATTATATATAGGTCCTCATCAGATTCGCAGTGGATATACAGGGTGTGCGAAATAATTGGGATGAACAAAAATTCTGATGACTCTGAATGAACTCAATCATAACTGTTATGGATTTTCTGTGAGTGCTTCGAGGAGATACAATGTTGATATTAAGAGATTTTAAGTATTTTTCCTCTTCGAGAAGAAAAGAACAATTTGTATTTTCATTCATCATTATACCTACTATTATGAACCAGATACAAATTGTGAATGCAATATAAAAATGAGGTAGGTACCAATAATACCTATTAATTCTTGAATAGTCCAGAGGTTGATAGAAGTAATGAAATTCCTGATGGAAATAAATAAACTGAAGAATATGAAATAAATACTGTCTGTATGTTCTTCGAGGAGGTGAAATATTCATTTTGCAATATATTTTGGGTTTTCTTTCCTCGTCTCTCAAAAAATATATATGTTTATTTTATAAGTGATCTGTAATGAGGAGAGTATTGAATAATGTCATTGTGAAGTGCCAATAGACATTAAATTCCCGAACAAAGCGCACACGACTGAGAAATAAGAAACAGTAAACCTCCATTTTGTTGAAAACAAGAACAGATTCGTTCCCGAAACGTCCAAAGCTAAGTAATTTTTCATATATTTTTCATGATTTTTCAATATTCATTTTCAATTTCCATCTTTCAAAAAGAAAAGTGTCACTGACAATCATCAATAAAATCTTTCAGGTTCCTGAGAGTTGAATCTTAAGAGCAGTGAAATTCCGGGAGAGTATTCAATACTTTTCCTATCACAGATCACTTATATTATATACAGTGTGTCCTCCTTAAGGACTTACCACCCCTGTAAAATTGTTATTACCTGACCGATTTCGAAAAACTTTTTTTTGTTGGATAGGTATTTGAAATGTCCATCCAACAAGAGAGAGATTTTACTCATATGAACTGTAACTGTGGCCAACTGCGACCAGCTTTATTGACCTATATTTGAGAAAGTACTATTAGGGATTTTTTTTCACAAAAAACAATGATGGATTCTGAATCACGATCACTTGAAAAACACCTTTACTGATTTTAATCATCATAAAACACAGGGTGTCCGTAAAAACGAATTATGTTTTTTTTTTGTATAGGTGATCAGAAAATGTAGTACCTATTGTGGTATTTTTGAGAAGAATTATTGATGACACATCATTATGAGGATCACTTTGAACATATCTGTACCGATTTTCATCATTCAAAAATACGATGTGTATGAGAAAACAATTAAAAAGAAAAAGTAGGCAATATTTTTTCTTCAACTCAAAAAAAATATTAATTTGATTTTTCGAACACCCTGTATTTGATGATGATGAAAATCGGTACAGGTATGTTCCAAGTGATCCTGAATCATCTTTTTATTTTGAGTGAAGAATTATCAGGATGAAAAATATTGCTACCTATCCTTTTTAATTTTTTTCTCAGAAACATTGTATATTCAAATGACGAAAATTGGTACAGGTATATTTGAAATAATCCTCAATGATAATTTGTGATTATTTCTTTTTAGAAAAACCACAGAACTACATTTGCTGATCACCTATTTGAAGAAAATGATGATTCGTGTTTTCGGACACCCTGTGTTTTATGATGATGAAAATCGGTACAGGTATATTTCAAGTGGTACTGTTTCAGAATCCATCATCAAGTTTCGCGAAAAAAAATCCCTAATAGTACTTTCTGGAATATGGGTCATTGAAATTTGTCGCAGTTGGCCACGATAACAGTCCAAGAATTAGATCACTCTCTCATTGAATGGGCATTTCAAATACCTATCCATCAAAAAAAGTGTTTTCGAAATTGGTCGGATAATAACGATTTTACAGGGGTGGTAAGTCCTTAAGGTGGACACACTGTATATTTTTAGAGGCGAGGAGAGAAAACCCAAAAAATGAATATGAAATAAATATGAAATGAATATAAATATGAGATATGTCGAAGAATTCCCGTTCCTCAAAATTCTCCCTGGTGTTTTGAATGGATCAAACGATTTTTTTTTTTTTTTTCGAAAATCGAGTGAAAATGATAGTTCCTCATTTTCCGCAGGCTGAGCAATTAGATTTTCTTGCATAATGAGATTTCATGGATGTAGTAGAAGACTTTTGCGCTAGTTTCAGTTTGACAGTCTGGTGCTTTTCGGTGAAAAGGATTTTTTTCAATTTTGAATGTTGTCAAATCATTAGCAGTATAATGATCTCTGAAATTGTTAATGTGGTTTGATCGAAATAATGAATCTGATCATATGGAATGAAGATGATCGGGAAATATTTTTTTCAGGTCATACGAGGTATTGATGTTTCATTCATCTGATATCATGTGCATGTCTGAGTCCAAATTCTGTTCAATTTGAGTGATTAGATCATGAAGCTTCCATGTAATTGATTCATTTTAGTGAAATAACATTTATTGAATAAATTGACCGCCCGCCACTGGTATTGTCTGTCGGGTAAGTTCGAAAATTTTAGCAGCTAGCTTAGGCAGCTAGTTTCACACTGGTCAGTCCTGGCTTGTGAGTGGTCGAGTGGTGTTCAGTTTTCATTTTGTCACAAAATCAATTCACAAACGAAAAACACTCATGAACATTTTCAAGTTTTTAAATTCATTGCTTCCAGCGTTGCCAGTTGATGTTTTATGGTAATTTCATGCAGAGAAAAAATCGTGACCCTATTTTATTTGTAAAGGTCGTGTCTCGATCACGGTCCAACAATTTGATCAAATTTGTTTGAGGTGATACGGCATTCTTGTCTGTTCGACTAAAAATGGTTTGAAATCTCAAGAAATCTTTGTCACACGATCTGAAGATATTTTAACAAAAATATTGGTTTAAGTTGGATCTCTGCTTGAATGGGAAAAATCACAAGGAAAAATTAAATGAAAACTCATTATATGGTGAGTATTTTGTGTATTTGTAATGCAGAGTGATTAAAAAAAAAGGGGGAGATAATAATATGTACAGGGTGATTCACCATAAATGTCCCCCCCTCTAGCTCACTTATATTTGAACCGTTTTGAAAATTTGAAAGATAATCTGAAACGATTTTTCAGAAATTTTTTTCCCGTTGCATCAGAAAATACAGGGTGCTCGGAACAAACGATCTACAGAGTACTAATTGATTTTTCAAAATGGAACACCCTGTATTTTATTGTATTTTTAGATTCTTCCTGAAGAGCTGATTTCATCAATGCATCACACTTGGGGTTTAGCGGGAATGATTACAGAGATATAGGGTGTTTAAAATCGAGATTTTCTAAATTTAGGATTTGCTTGTGCCGAAACTATTCATTATTGTTCAAAACGGCTTCTATGTTTCCATCTCAACTTTTGATTTACTATCTAGTGAAATTTAATTGGAACATTTACAGGGTGGTTCAAGATTCAGAATTCTGGTCACCCTGTATCTGTTCCAATTATTAAATGTCAGTAGATAGTGAATCAAAAGTTAAGATACGGACATGAAAACCGCGTGACCGATAATGAATAGTTTCGTCACAAAAAAAAATCCTGAAGTTAAAAATCTCGATTTTGAACACCCTATATCTCTGTATTCAGTCCCGCAAGACCCCAAGTGTGATGCATTGATCAAATCAGCTCTTCAGGGAGAATCTAAAAATACAATGAAAAATAGGGTGTTTCATTCAAAAAAATCAAATAGTACCCTGTAGATCGTTTGTTCCGAGCACCCTGTATTTTCTGATCTAGCGGAAAAAAACTTTATCGAAAATCATCCAAGATAATATTTCAAATTTTAAAATCTGTTCAAAAATAACTGAGCTAGAGGGGGAGGGGAGGGGGGGCATTTATGGTGAATCGCCCTGTACAAGATGATGGCTTCAAAGAAGAAATAATATTCGTATAGAGGAGTCCTCTACTTATGATTTTTGATGAGGTCAGACTGAAACATATCCCATAGTTAATTTCAATACTGCTCAAGAATGGATTGGAGATGTTTCAGATTTTCATCAATCCATATATATTTGCGCGTGAACGTATACCTCCAGAAATGAGGTGAGATCATAACAAAGTCTCTAGTCAACCAAGCATAAATTTTGGATTGGAGCAAGACGAAAATATTCGTATAATTATCCGAAGTGGTCCTCAGTCCAATTATCAGGACAAGCATTTTTGAAGTATTGATAATATTAATGATAGTATCACTGAAGAAAACATGGAAACAAACATCCTAACCTCATTGTTTGATCCAACATGACAAATATTAAGAACAAGTTCTAAATGTCAGCTGCTGTTTGACTGGACGTCACTGATGACATTACAGAGATCAGTATTTTGATCAAATTGTTGGACCGTGGAGAGACAGCACTCACAATCCTATTAGTATTTCATCAATATATTATGAACGTAAGAGCACGAATCTACTATAATCGACTGGCGCCAAATCATAAAATTCACTTGGTTTGCGTCCAAAAAATGAACAGTCCGAAACCGAAATTATCAGAAGCATCAGCACTTTCACAGAACTAGGCGTTTAATAATTTTTGTGGGACGAGACAATCATTATCAAGAAGATTACTCTGCTGTTCTGTTCTTTATTAGAATGGTTACCTACTTGCCTGTTTCATCCATGAATTTTCTATTGTTCTATCCCATCAAGGATACAGGGCCGTTATTGTTAACGCGCGGTGCCTACCATTTTTACAAAAGCGCCAATCATCAATTACACTGACATAAACTATTAATATCTAGAGCTAGTAGGGCCATAAGGTATAAGTTGCGTTTTATTTGTCCGATTCTGCCCCCGGAATCACTTCAATGTGTCGTTTTATTTGCAACTTTTTCGATTCCGTTTGCTCTACTTTTCATTCCTTTTCACTACAATGAATGATACAGAATGACTGTTGACATTTGTCAAAAAAATCGAATTTGATTGACGAAAAACGAAACTTTTTGAAGGTAGAAGACTTTAAGAAGACATTTTTCTGTTGCCACCACCGCTACCACAATGCTACAAATGAAACGCTGTGCCTCTTACGAAATTTAACTGAAGAACATGAAACATGCACATTTAGGACCGATCATGTATCTTACTACTTACTCTTATATGATTTTCTACACCAAGAAGAATGACAACGCTATTTTTCATGAACGACAGTTCAGAGGTTCCTACGAATTGACCAGGAAGCGATTTCTGGCGAGCAATTAACACGAGACTTTCGGGTTCTGGAATATGGCATATAGCCAATATAGCGGCCTATAGATAGTAGTTACATCATATGTATCGTGACATCTTATTCCATCTGATAGAAATGGCTGACATGGCGAATATGATATCAAACAAGTCAAAATTATGAATTCATTTTTCATCATGTGTCATTGACAATCTCTTCTCCTGTTTATAGCAGATTTTCTCGTAATGTGAAAATTATGAGGAAATCTAGGATTTAGATTGTTTGCTGTCAACCGGCAACTCTGCACTTTGTGCCTGCTAGACCACAGAACCGTTGATTGACAATCAACGACAGAACTCATAGTCATGAAGATCGGCGCGACCCGTGGCGGTTTCAGAAAGTTTTCTTCTCGCTTGTCGGAGATAGGGGAGTGGGGACTCGTTACACCAGTCTCTAGACTTTCTCTAGACAAAACTAAATCACCAATACTACCAACTTTGACACAAAAATTCACTAGTACCATCTAACGACGAATATGAGAAGCTCAAACAGTAAGATAGGATCGTGGAACCTCGAATTGAAGAATTGAATAGATCCCTTCACCACAAATTGATTGATTGAGGCAATGTCGGCTAAATGAGAAAGGAATCTCATTTAGCCGACATTGAAATCTTAAATTGAACAAGGTGTTGAAGATCGCAGGTCGCATGATCTGTGATTGCATTTTAGCATATTATTATGTTTAATGATTTCTGTAATACTGTAATCGGACCCGGATCCTCAACCACTCTCAACAACTCTCATCCTCATCTAGCGCATGATCATTCACAACTTTTGTTTATTAACATGGCTGGTGAAGTGTGTTCACATTTTTCGTGTAAAGTCGCAATTTTTGAGCACGCTGATGTTATAACAGTGGTCAGTGAGTGTTGATCTTGAAACCAAATTTTAGTGCTGATTCATCAAGTGAGTAATAAAATTCTTCTGTTTACAACTTTTGTCAGGAAATCGATGAGTAGTTCAATTAATTGTGTATACATATTCAGTTTTTTTGCAAATTTACGTTTTTGGCACCGCTGCTTTTTGCTTAGGACTTTTAGGTTATGGTTCGGGTTATGGTTATCACCGTTATCAGTAGTTTATTTATTTGTATGTTCACTATACACACGTGGAAAATTTTGAGCATTGCAAATTGCAATAATAACAAGCAGAGAAGCAAGGAAGCACACTTATAATAATTTAAATTATATAGTTATCCTCGAGGGTATCCTGCAAGATGGCATGGATACGTAGATATGTAATAGCTGGGGTGATAAGGAGGGTAATATAGGTACTTGAGTAATTACCCATAAGTACATTTATAGATTAGTTCACCAAAGCACCTCAACTTTTATATCATGAGTCAAAAAATTGAAAAAATTAATGAAATATAAACATTGATTGATACATTGATTTTTTCTTTGCAAAAGCATCGAAAATAAAATATAGTCTTGTATGATTTGGCAAGGAATTATCAGCTAGGTACTTATTGGATAGAGAATAATCTAGACACAAAAGCACCCCAAAAGCAACTGTGCACATGTCAATCATTACATGATCATAATGGGTTAAATATTCCCCCTAATTGATTTTGTTATTTGTTCTGTTCTACAATATCAACATCGCCGACCTTGACTTCATACATCACAAACAAAAGCAATTGAGGAACTTTGATAATTATATCAAAAAGAGGAGAAACGCGCGTCTTGCTACTGGTAATTGGTCAATTGAAAAAGTTGAAAAAGTTCAGAAATTCTGGCAGCCCACTTCATATAGGTTAAATTGAAATACAGGGTGTCTGGAAAGGTCATGTCATGAATGATAGAATGAGCCAAAATAATGTTAGTAGGTACTTTATTTAGAAAAAAAATTATCACAATTCCTTATGGAGTTATTGGCCTTGAAAGTTCCAATAAAAAATAGTTATTTAGTTTAGTGAGCTGAAATCGCAGCTGAAATCTAATGGTTTTCCCTTGGGTTTTCTCGTGTGTAATACACAATTTTTTGTGACTGGCAAAAGGGAGAATATATTAATTAATATAAAGTTTTTAACAGGAATTACAGCTGCCTTTCAGGCATCTTTTTGTAGGCATCTTTTGTCATTTTTTTTTAATTATCAAATATTTGTCAGTCTAATTTTGTGATTGGATTAAAAAAAAATGGAACTTAGTGGTTGTTTAGTAATTTCTAATTTAAGTAACTGCGCAGTGGAATGGAAGATAAAAGGACTTACATTTCTTTCTCAGAGACTGTTTTGCCTTATTTTTCGGACCTAGCACAACAAAAGCCGTCAACAGTGTATATATACAGGGTGTCTGTAAAAGGTTGGGACATGACTCTGCTGTGGACTCCTGGGATGAAATCAAGTTGATCAGGCCAACTTACCTATATCCAAAATCGTCTTGTTGAGTTGGTACAAGGCGTTGAAGTTTTTTTGAAAAAAAAAAAATTCGCTCATAAAAAGAGTAGGCTGAGATCGATTTTCATAATTTTTGGCATGACATGTTCTGTGACTGTGTGTCACTTTTTGAGATATTTTTAATCATCATCAGTGACCTGCAAGTGTTTCAAACAACCATGTTGCCATACAAATTTGGTGATAACTTTCCAGAGGTCAGACTGAAAACTTCCAGTTTTTTTTTTCAGAAAGATATTTCCATCAGAAATATTTTTTGTATTGTGTTGATTTTGATGTCTTGAGGTTCATTTGCAAATAAATAATTTCTGATCTCAGTCATCTTATGCATTTTTCAGAAAAATAATCTGGGGACATGGCTTGACTGTATACTCCTGGGATAAAAATGAGTTGATTTTAGCCAACTTACCATGCCTATATCCAAGATCGTTTTGTTGAGTTGGTACAAGGCAATCTCACCTTAGGTCCTGAATAATAATCTCTAGATTTGTAACGCAAGAGTTCTTGTGAAGCCCGTGAGGACCAGCAACATATCAGTTTGTTCACAATAAGAATACATTATACCATGATCAGTAAACAGTCCGACTAATTAGATTAATTTTCAAAAATGCGCAGGATGCATCAGAGCAGAAATTATTCATTTGCAAATGAACCTCAAGACTTATCAAAATATAATACGATACAAAACATTTTTCTGAAGGAAATATCTTCCTGGAAAAAAATACTGGACGTTTCCAGTCTGACCCCTGATAAGTTATTACCAAAGTACGGCAACATGGTTGTTTGAAACACTTGCAGGTCACTGATGATGATCAAAAACATCTCAAAACGTGACTTACAGTCACAGAACATGTCATGCCAAAAATTATGAAAATCGATCTCAGCCTACTCTTTTTATGAGCAAAATTAGTTTTTTCACTTTTTTCCAAAAAAACTTCAACGCCTTGTACAGGGTGATTCACCATAAATGCCCCCCCCCTCTAGCTCAGTTATTTTTGAACCGTTTTAAAAATTTGAATAATAATCTAAAATGATTTTTCTGAAATTTTTCTCCCGCTGCATCAGAAAATACAGGGTGCTCGGAACAAACGATCTACAGAGTACTAATCGATTTTTTTAAATGGAACACCCTGTATTTTATCGTATTTTCAGATTCTTCCTGAAGAGCTGATTTCATCAATGTATCACACTTGGGGTTTATCGGGAATAATTACAGAGATATAGGGTGTTCAAAATCGAGATTTTTCAAAGGAACCCGCACATTTAGTACGTAAAATGGCTTTCGGCTAAATTTTCTGAAAATTTGATATGTTTAAGACATTATCGTCCTTATCACACAGTCCAATTTACAGATCGATCCTATGACCAGTTTTCGAGCTACAGGGTGTCAAACATTAGATTTCGGCTGTTTAGAATATTTTGCATCAATTTGAATTATGTGCTCTAAGTCGTGATTATTCTTCAGTAGGAATGAACTCCTCACGACTAATATCTACCTCATGAATCCCTCTATTCGGTTAGAGGATAATATCACATACAGAGTATTGCATTCCATCATGACAAGGTAATATTCTTGGGAAAAGACAAATATTGAAAACATCAGAATTTTGATTTTTACTCAATCACTGAAAACTTGAAAACAAACGGCTAGAATCGGCCAATTATGTGACACAGTATGGGTCTTGATCATAAACATGAGGATTCATATGATTACCTCTGATACCATGTCCGGTTGGCCATATATAGGGTGATGACAATTTGAAAGCTTATAGAATTGATGTAACTCAGGTACAAAATGAGATACATTTCTATAATATGTGAAGTGGAAAATGAAATGTCTCATGAAATAACCCACCCCCACCAAGCCCCTGATGAGTCACAACCACCCCAACGCATATCATCTCAATAGTTTTTTCCAAAACAATAGGAATACTGATTACCAATGCAGAAATATTACTCAGCTCCATTCAGACTCCAAAACAGTTTGTAATGCACATAACAATATGCAAAAATAACCGCATGGATGAAATATATATAGTCTTCAAGCAGATATAGATAGTGAACGATCTCTGCTGAATTCCAGCGAAGACCCAAGCAACAATATTTTCGGAAATCGCCATCAACAGTGCGACCCATTATGTACTATCATTCATGGCTTGTGCCTATCAGTTCATCTATAGCAATACTTGATGTCATATTATGGTATCTGACAACTTGTCTCAATACGACCATCTCGCCAGAATGTGAGCCACAATGTGAAAAATATCTATCAGCAGCTTTTGACAATCATCAAAATACAAATTCTCTTGAGAATTCAAACATAGCGGACATGTCACAGTTTCACAACTTTTATCTTGGAGATGTTCTGCTGGATTGAATAGAGCTGTGTCCTTATACCGTCTGACCAGCTCAGGTTAGGTTAGGTTAGGTTAGGTTAGGTTACTAGAACATTCTGTAGATTTTAGTTTTTTCTCGCTTCACTAGCCAACTGTTCACATAAGCAATTTCACTTTTATGGTTATTTATATAATGCTCGATAATAACGATTTTTTCCCATACTACAAAAAGTTACGGAATTTATACGTCACCCCAGCAAAATGATATAGGTGATGAATATTTTTTATTAGTTCACCCAGTTCGAGATATGAATAATACCACTGAAATGTATTTTCACCAAGCTATTCAATGAGGTATCACAATAAGTAGGGGCTACTATTGAAATGATATGCGTTGGGGTGGTTGTGACTCATCAGGGGCTTGGTGGGGGTGGGTTATTTCATGAGACATTTCATTTTCCACTTCATATATTATAGAAATGTATCTCATTTTGTACCTGAGTTACATCAATTCTATACTTTTGGGTGTATGATAAATTGACATTCATCATACAGGGCGTGGAAATGAATTCTGAATTGAGACTCTATCACGAATCTGCGATAAGAGGTCTATAAAAATCACAAGTTTCCATCGTTCAAGTTTGAACCCCCTGATTGGGTATGAAATTGTTGAAAAGGAATATTCTCAGATAAATCATGAACATATAAAAATGGATATATATTTATATAAAGCAATACATTGAGAATTCGCATTCTCTATGTGATGAGAATATTTACTCTTTTTCAGTTAATTCAATAGAAAACAACTACTTTCCTGGCTATATGCCACGACGAACATTGAATTATATCTATTGAACACACACGATAAGAGTTTGAAAATAAAATATAAAAATTTCTGAAATTGAGAATTTGCATTCTCCTTCAGACAAAAAATATGTATATACACACATCAGAGTTCATGCCAGTATACTTCTCCTATACATTCCAATTTTCATTTCAATGCTGAATATATTGGTAAGTCATATTTCTAGATCATTATTCATCATATTATTCATCCGATTCGAAGAAGAATGTCAATTCTCAATTTCGGAGGATTTTATTCTTAATTTTCATGTTCCCTTTTTGAATGTTCATCAGATATAATTCAATGTTCGACGTGGCAAATAGCCAGGAAAGTAGTTGTTTTCTGTTGAATATTCAGAATGATGTGTGTATATACATATTTTTTGTCTGAAGGAGAATGCAAATTCTCAATTTCAGAAATTTTTATATTTTATTTTCAAACTCTTATCGTGTGTGTTCAATAGATATAATTCAATGTTCGTCGTGGCATATAGCCAGGAAAGTAGTTGTTTTCTATTGAATTAACTGAAAAAGAGTAAATATTCTCATCACATAGAGAATGCGAATTCTCAATGTATTGCTTTATATAAATATATATCCATTTTTATATGTTCATGATTTATCTGAGAATATTCCTTTTCAACAATCAATTCTATAAGCTTTCAAATTGTCATCACCCTATATATATGGCCAACCGAACATGGTATCAGAGGTAATCATATGAATCCTCATGTTTATGATCAAGACCCATACTGTGTCACATAATTGGCCGATTCTAGCCGTTTGTTTTCAAGTTTTCAGTGATTGAGTAAAAATCAAAATTCTGATGTTTTCAATATTTGTCTTTTCCCAAGAATATTACCTTGTCATCATGGAATGCAATACTCTGTATGTGATATTATCCTCTAACCGAATAGAGGGATTCATGAGGTAGATATAAGACGTGAAGAGTTCATTCCTACTGAAGAATAATTACGACTCAGAGCACATAATTCAAATTGATGCAAAATATTCTAAACAGCCAATATCTAAAGTTTGACACCCTGTAGCTCGAAAACTGGTCATAGGATCGATCTGTAAATTGGACTGTGTGATAAGGACGATAATGTCTTAAGCGGCGTTCACAACCAAACTTTTTACGTTTTGCTTTTTACGTTTTGTATTCTGATTGGTGAACCAAAATCTGTAATTGAAATGTCGCAAAAAGCTGAAAATATTCAGCTTTTTGCGTTGCAAGAAGCCATCGTCTGTGGAAATAGTAAAAATAGACGAATAATATGGAACATTCTGTAATAATATGGAAGTTATGATGATGTTTTCATGATTTTTTTTTGAATCCACAGAATACTAGATAGGTATACTATTCAATTCATTATTTTCTTGTTGAAGATTGATTTTTCTTATCAAGTATAGAATAAGGATCAATTTTCTTCACCACCAGTTCTATGAATATTATTAATTATCTGATCAATATTATTGTTATGATTATTTGATTCATTTCAGGATGAAAAACAAACATCAAAACCAAGGCAACTGAGCCATAAAAAGTCACGTTGCTTTTTTGTTGTTGTGAATGACATTTGCATAGGTTTAGTACACGTTTAATTTCAGATTCTGCTTCACCAATCAGAATACGAAACGTGAAAAGCAAAACGTAAAAAGTTTGGTTGTGAACGCCGCTTTAAACATATCAAATTTTCAGAAAATTTAGCCGAAAGCCATTTTACGTACTAAATGTGCGGGGTCCTTTAGGATTTTTTTGTGCCGAAACTATTCATTATTGGTCGAAACGGCTTCTATGTTCCCATCCCAACTTTCGATTTACTATCTAGTGATATTTAATTGGAACATTTACAGGGTGGTTCAAGATTCAGAATTCTGGTCACCCTGTATCTGTTCCAATTATTAAATGTCAGTAGATAGTAAATCAAAAGTTAAGATACGGACATGAAAACCGCGTGACCGATAATGAATAGTTTCGTCACAAAAAAAATCCTTGAGTTAAAAATCTCGATTTTGAACACCCTATATCTCTGTAATCAGTCCCGCTAGGCCCCAAGTGTGATACATTGATCAAATCAGCTCTTCAGGGAGAATCTAAAAATACAATGAAAAATAGGGTGTTCCATTTAAGAAAATCAAATAGTACCCTGTAGATCGTTTGTTCCGAACACCCTGTATTTTCTGATCTAGCGGAAAAAAACTTTATCGAAAATCATTCAAGATGATAATTCAAATTTAAAAATCGGTTCAAAAATAACTGAGCTAGTGGGGGGGACATTTATGGTGAATCACCCTGTACCAACTCAACGGGACGATTTTGGATATAGGTAAGTTGACCTAAACCAACTTGTTTTTATCTCAGGAGTCCACAGCCGAACCATGTCCCAACCTTTTACAGACACCCTGTATTGTATATATACCTATATACAGAGTTGGGCAAAAGTATGGAACCAGGTGAATATCTCGGTAACCGTTTGTTAGATTTTTTTGAATATATATACAGGGTGATTTCAAAACGTGGCGGATTTGAAAATGTTATCGTCGATGTTGCCACTTATTCAGTTATTCCGGAATTATTATCAACTTCCTTATTTTAAATAGAACACCTTATTGAATTTTCAGATTCTCCCTGAAAAGCTGATTTCATCGATTCATCACACTTGGGGTCTAGCAAGGATGATTACTGAGATATAGGGTGTTCAAAATCGAGATTTTTCAACTTTAAGATTTTTTTGTGTCGAAACTATTCATTATCAGTCAAAACGGCTCTCATGTTCCTATCTTATCTTTTGATCTACTATCTATTGGTATTTAATGGAACAGATACAGGGTGATCAGATTTCTGAATCTTGAACCACCCTGTATGTATTTGTTTCAATCAAATGTCCGCAGATAGTGAATCAAAAGTTGACGTAGGGACATGTGAGCCGTTTTGACCGATATTGAATAGTTTGCACAAAAAAATCCTAAAGTTGAAAAAATCTTGGTTTTGAAAACCCTATATCTCAGTAATCATCCTTGCTAGACCCCAATTGTGATGAATCGATGAAATCAGCATTTCAGGGAGAATCTGAAAATTAATAAAAATACAGGGTGTTCAATTAAAAATATGGAAGTTGATAATAATCCTAGAATAACTGAAAAAGTGACAACATCGACGATAACATTTTCAAATCCACCACGTTTTGAAATCACCCTGTAAGTACATATATTCAAAAAAATCTAACAATCGGTTACCAAGATATTCACCTGGTTCCATACTTTTGCCCAACCCTGTATATATATATATATATCCCGGAGAAAAAAAACTCACTTTATAATCAATTTGTTAGAAATGACCTTGTATAAACAGAGATGAAATGTCGAACTTTATTCCTGTTGCAAAAACATATATTTCATGTATAAGTATAACCTTTAAACGGTTGCCATGGTATAAATCAACAATATTTGGACAACTAAATTGACTCATACCAATGCTCCTTCAGATAGTTCAGTGATTATGTTTTGTACAGGATGAGGCGATGTTTTTCTACTAATTTACAGTAGCAACTGTTGATTAGGCAGAGAAAACTTTTTTTTCAAAACACCTCCTAATTCACAGTTGCAACATTAAATTAGCACTAGTTTACAGTTGCAATAAATCAGGAGATATTAAAAAAATGTTTTGTCTACCTAATATACAGTTGCGGCTGTAAATTAGAGCAAGAGAACATTTTTCTACACACCTTCTAATTTACAGTTGCAATTGTTAATTAGGCAGAGACAATTTTTTTTGGGGATTAGGTGTTTTGAATCATAACTTTTTCAAAATAGACGTGGATGGGAGTTTTTTTAATATGAATGTGTTCCGCTAATGGTACTTGGTAAAGTGTATATCTCACGATATTTTGTCGGGTAAGAATTAACCCCACAGGTACCCTTTTTTGGAATTTCGAAAATAAATCATAACTTTCGAAATACACCTGGATGGGATTTTTTTTTTCTATAAACGTGTTCCTCTTATGGTACTTGATGATGTGTATATCTCACAATATTTTGTCGGGCAAGAATAAACCCCACAGGCCTCCTTTTTCGGAATTTCGAAAACCACGTGTATTTTGAAACAGTTATGATTTTTTTTTCGTAATTCGTAAAAGGGGGCCTGTGGGGATTACTCTTGCTCGACAAAATATTGTGAGATATACACATCATCAAGTACCATAAGAAAAACACGTTTACAGAAAAAAAACTCCTAAGCACGTGTATTTTGAAAAAGATTTTTTTTCTAAATTCCAAAAAGGGGGCCTGTGCGAGGGCCTGTGGGGTTAATTCTTGCCTGACAAAATATCGTGAGATATACACATTATAAAGTACCATTAGAGGAAAACATTCATATAAAAAAAACTCCCATCCACGTGTATTTTGTCCTCTGGGGTTAATTCTTGGCCGACGAGATATTGTGAGATATAAACATTTTTCAAAATACACGTGGATAAGAGTTTTTTTCTTGGGATGTGGTCCTCTGATGTTACTTGATAATGTGTATATATCACAATATTTTGTCTGCCAATAATTAACCCCACAGGCTAAATTTTTTGGAATTTCGAAAATAAATCCTAACTTTTTCAAAATACACGTGAATGGAAGTTTTTTTATATGAATGTGTTCCTCTAATGGTACTTGATGATGTGTATATCTCACAATATTTTGTCGGGCAAGAATTATCCCTACAGGCCCCCTTTTTGAGATTTTGAAAAAAAATCATAACTTTTTCAAAATACACGTAGATAGGAGTTTTTTTCTATGAATGTGTTCCTCTGATGTTACTTGATAATGTTTATATCTCACAATATCTCGTCGGCCAAGAATTAACCCCAGGGGCCCCCTTTGTTGGAGTTTCGAAAAAAAATCATAATTTTTTCAAAATACACGTGGAAGGGAGTTTTTTTATATGAATGTTTTCCTCTAATGGTACTTTATAATGTGTATATCTCACGATATTTTGTCAGGCAAGAATTAACCCCACAGGCCCTCGCACAGGCCCCCTTTTTGGAATTTAGAAAAAAATCATAACTTTTTCAAAATACACGTGGTTTGGAGTTTTTTTTCTATAAACGTGTTTCTCTTATGGTACTTGATGATGTGTATATCTCTTAATATTTTGTCGAGCGAGAGTTATCCTCACAGGCCCCCTTTTTCGAATTACGAAAAAAAATCGTAACTTTTTCAAAATACACCTGGTTGGGAGTAACTTTTTCAAAATACACCTGGTTGGGATTCTTTTTGGTTGGGATTCTTTTTCTATAAAGGTGTTCCTCTTAGAACTAATTTACAGTTGCAATTGTAAATTAGGAGATATTAGAAAAAAAATTTCTCTGCCTAATTTACAGTTGCAACTGTAAATTGAGAGATATTTCAAAAAAAGTTTTCCCTGCATTCCCGTGGTTTTTGTACTATTTTATGCACTTCACAAGTGGAAAAAATAAAAATAATATAATCAATAAAATAATTAGAGACAGTACTCTCGTACCTACTCGTAACAGTACGCTAGATTCAAAATGTCAACTTTGCTGACTGATAAGTGGTTATCATATTGTTGTTGACATTGAAAATTAATGTGCCTCGAAAGCGTTATTGCTATGGCGTTAAAAAAATGCCAAGAGAAGAATGTTAGTAAACAAAATCGTATAAGATGGAATGACCACTGAGGAAAAATGTGTGCCCCGGATTTCCTCGGAATTTTTAAATTAAGTGTAGGAAGTACTGGGAATTCCAGGGAATGCCGAGTTATCCTGACGAAATATGAAAGACTCATTTTGGAACATTCACACACACATTTTTTTATATTTATAAGGTAGATTTATTTTCTGTTGCTTTTAATTAGATACATGTACAGGGTACAGTATGTAAAAATAAGATCAAAACTTTTTGAATGTCCTAACGGATCCCGTTCATTTTAAAGCTGTAGGAAGAAACTTCACTTCCAGCTCGTTTCCCCCTCTAACCAAGGAAGATGGAACACTAGCCACAACTGCTCAGGAGAAAGCCAACATTTTTGCGCATTTATTTGCTGGAAATTCCACTCTGGATTCAGTTGTTCAACTACTCTTACAAATTGGGGATATTCTCGTCCAACTGGAAAATTGCAAGAGTACAACTAGTTCCAAAAAAAAGGCAAAAAGACCCTACCTAGCAACTACAGACCGATCGCACTGATATCTATTATTTCAAAGATCATGGAGAAAGCTATCAACATCGAGCTCATGAAATACCTGGACCATTCAGGTATTATCGACGGGCAATATGGTTTCCGTCATCAGAGATCAACTGGTGACCTGCTCGCTTACGTCTCACATATATATAAGCAATCTATTGAAAAATATGGTGAAACCTTAGCCTTGGCACTTGATATCTCCAAGGCATTCGATCGAGTCTGGCACCGCGGACTCCTCGCCAAGCTTCCATCTTATGGCTTGCATCCCCAGCTATGTTCTCTGCTAGTTGGTTTTCTCTCAAACAGGTCTCTCCATGTAGTGGTCGACGGAGTTCCATCTGACTCTCTTACTCGCTCTCTTATCATAAATGCTGGTGTTCCCAAGGATCAATTCTAGCACCAACACTATTTCTACTCTATATCAATGATTTATTTGAAGCAACTTCATGTCCAGTACACAGCTTCGCGGATGATAGTACCCTCCATACCGCCTTCTCTTCCAGGGCTCCAATACCAGCCAGGCAAATCAGAAACGAACGAGGGAGAAATGATGACAACATAAATATGGACTTGGCAACAATTCTCGAATGGGGATACAATAACTTGGTCGATTTCAATGCAAATACAACATAAGCATGCCTTTTCTCTAGAAAAGCCGATCTCACTGTGCCCAATATAGGCTTGTCAGGAGTAACCATACCTTTGAAGACATCCATTTCGATGCTTGGTATCACTATCAGCAACAACCTCTCTTGGGAAAATCACGTGAGATCAATTGCCGGCATCAAAACTATACAGGGCTTTTCACGATGAGCGTTAATTAACACATCTCTTTCCAAAGACTCGTTCATCCAACGAACAGCGAGGCTCTGGAATACATTGCCAAGGAAAGTGTTCCCCGAGGCATATAACCTCCAGAAATTTAAAAAAGAACACCAATTCCTACCATATTCCTCTTGGTTCTCACGATGTTCTCTGAACATTACAGGATATCCCTTTTCGTGGGAACCAGAACATCTACAATTTCAATTTTGGTAATCGTCGTCTTAGACAATCTGTGTGCACTATGATATTTATTCTGGCTTGCCCAATTGAGGGCAACCCTCCGTATAAAAGTTGAAGTTTTAGTTCGTCATTTTTTGGAATATCGAGGAAAGTGATTTGACTGAAATGGAGTAATCACGAGAGTAATCCTTAGTATTCACAAGTATACTGACAAAAATTCAGAACATTATATTCAACTTGAACGCACCAATGGCCAGTGGTCATTGAGGTTCTTGTTAATTTTGTTTAGTAAAAGTCGAGGGGAAGTTTTGCAAATCTTCAGGCAGAAGTTTATAGTAAATATCAGGGCCATTTCGAGGGTAGTACTTCGCTTTTTGTGGGCAGTTATTGTACCAGCTAGTCGTATTTACTTGTTTGCTGTTTTGAGTTGATCATTCAAATTATTAATGTCATGAAAATATAAATTGTTTGATAATTTACACTTATATTTTTGTACAAATTCATAATACGTTGATTCTTCTCGATAATCCATTGAACTCCTTTTTGTTCCAATACATGTCTTGTTCCTACTATACCGCCCTGAAGATTGGGATCAACGACAAGCTACATTTTTTTTCTACGGCTATATAACACAAAATTACTCTTGTTTTACTGTATTCGATAAATCAATGAGGTAATTTGAATGGCATCAATTTCATTTCCATATCTTATCTCACAATGATTTCATTATATAATTTTTTCACAAAATCTCATCTATGAAATGTCATATTTCAAGCAATGACAGCCGTCTAATTGATGAGCATTACCGAGAGCATTACTTAAGAGAACATCAGATGGCTACAAGCTTAAGAAATGAGAAATTTCGCTGTTATCTGTTACAGCCGTTGAAAAAGTATAGTGTATAACTGGCACGGAATGCTAGTTTCCCACCCGTATGATTTGCAGAATTCGCCTACAGCTCATGCTGCAAAGAAATAATCGCTTTATAGACAAGATATGTAAATTTCGACGATTCCAGGAATTCCTGGAATTAACCGGAATTCCCTGGATTTACCCTAAATTCCTCGGAATTCCTATCGATTGTACACCTGAATTCCCATGTGTTCAACCCCTCGCTGGTATATAAATAATGTAAATAACTCGGTAAATATGTACAATTCAATCGGAGATTGAAAACTATCCATTTCATGTTTCTTGAGTATGGGTGTAGCTTTAAGAATGTATTGAGAAATTGCCAGTATGTGGGATCATCTTTAAGTTGAACTTAGGATTCCGATGGAATTTCTGACATTATAGAAATTTATGTATAAAAAAATACTAATAAGTGATACACCTATTGCCTAAACCTTTTGATCGTTCACTGAATATAAACAGAAGTCTTACGTTATCCTTCGCCTGCTATTCACTAGTTTTACCAGCTCAATAATGACCATAATTTGTGTTGTAGGTATCTGGTATCTCGTCATCAAAATGTCTCTTGCCAGCTCCAATGGTAAGTATATTTATTTATTTATTTATCAACGGACAAACCAATTATGCAATTTTCAAAAATAAAGTATAAAAATACAGAGCACCTACAACCTACATATAATTATATCTATCAAGAAGACTAACACAAAAAAATGTTCTAGAATTTCAGAAGGCTAAAACGAATAAAATGATGAGGATCATAAAATAAGTGATTAACAGTTTTTGATCGCTTTCCTGAAAGAAAATGAAGATGAATTATTGAACAGTTCAATTTGGTAATTGTGTGTATTTGCTGTTTTCATAATTCTGTTCATAGATCCATTTTGGCCATAATTTGTCTTACAGAATGGTATCTTGAAAACGTCACTATTTCTGTTTCGTCTTGTATTTGCGGAAACCGTAGTCAGAGCAACAATTTCAGGAGAATCAATGTAGCCATTGATAGATTTATGGAGGAATAATAGATCAATTTCCATTCTTCTATGTATCAACGTATTCATGTTTAAAATACCTAATATTTGTGGATAGCTATATTCATCCCTATTGAATCCCATGTGATGTGCACAACTTCTTAAACATTTATTTTGACAACCCTCTAAAAGATCAGAATCAACTTTGTAAAAGGGTGACCAGATCTAAGAGTTATATTCAAGAATAGACCTGACCTGTGCACAATGAATATTTTTAACAGCATTAACAGATAGTTCTTTGGCAGAACGAAGGGAAAAGCCTAGCATTTTATGAGCACGAGATTATGTTTCTATTATGTGATGTTTGAAGGTAATTTTCGATTCGAATATTACTCCTGAGTCTTTGATTATATTGGTTACTGATAGATTAGTGTCACTGTAAATATGATCAATAGCATCATGGCCTCGTGAAAATGTTATCTTTTGAAATTTATTCAAATTCAGTTTTGATAAACTGATATTGCACCATCTGAAAAACTTATTCAGATCGAGCTGCAAACTCTCAGCATCAGAAATGCATTGAACCTTTCTAAACATCTTCAGGTCATCGGCTAATATCAAGAAGGAACTGTTGTTGATGACATCAGAGAGGTCATTAACAAAAAGATTAAATAATAGTATAATAGAGGTCCCATGTGAGATCCCTGTGGTACACCTAATGGTACTTCGATTTCTTGTGAAACCGAGCTCCCATATTTCACATATTGGACTCTACTAGTGAGAGCTTCTGATCCAACTTGAGATATTCGCCTGTATACCCAAAGCTTCAAGTTTTGGGTTTAACACCCCAATAAACTTAGCAGAACCACTTCAATATTTCGGATTTGCAATAGTACTATAATTTGTTACTAATTTAGTACTAATTTATTATCATATTCGCAAATTTATTAGTCTTCATTAAACAGAAAAAACCAACGGCTCTGCTAGCTTTATGTCAACCTAGCAGAACCATAGGTGAAAATTTAATATTTTGAAAATTTTAAATATACCATAATTTATAACTATTTTATTACTAACTTATAACTATAATCACGAATTTTTCACTCATCATTTCAAGGAAAAAAACGACGATTTGTCTATCTCGATCTCAACCTAGCAGAACCAAAACTCAAATCACATGTTTTTTGAAATTCTGTTGTATCATCGATAAGTTACTAATTTATTACTAATTCATTACCACATTCGCAAATTTCTAACACTTCATTCAACAGGGAAAACCAAAGGCTCTGCTAAACAATTATTTGAAAACTTCAAATATACCATAATATCATACTATTTTATAAACTTATAACTATAATCACGAATTTTTTAAATACTGTCTGTAGGTTAATCGAGGAGGTGGTACATTCATTTTACTTGATTCTTTGGGATTTTCTCTCCTCGTTTCTATGAAATAAAAGTATTCGTATTATTTCAAAAACACAAGGGTAATATTGAAAACATTGAAAGTGCGGATACAGGAGAATTACTAGTAGAAAAAATTGATATCGCCAACGCATTTAATAACGGTTTTAGCAAAATTGGTAAAACATTAGCTGATGAGATTCTGAGAGATGAAAACTACAGAATAGAAAGGAAAACTACAGTTAACTCTTTTGTGTTTGCACCTATCACGGCAGATGAAGTACACAGAACTATATTTGAACTGAAAAACGGTAAAGCAGCCGGAATAGATAATATCAAAGCTGAAACCTTAAAACTAATAAGTCTATACATCATGCATCCCTTGACCCATTTATTCAGCAATTCCATAGAACATGGAGTTTACCCAACGGCCTTCAAAAGTTCTATCGTTACTCCTATATTCAAAAAAGGCAATGAAAAGAAGATTACTAATTATCGACCCATATCCCTCATCACTCATATATCAAAGGTTTTCGAAAAACTTATAAAACAACGCCTCGTTAGTTTTCTAAATAAGTTCAGAATATTATCCCAACAGCAGTATGGGTTCAGAGAAAAAACATCAACACAGGATGCTGTAATTGCCTTAACAACAAAAATAAACCAAAGCCTCAATGACAGCAGTCCGTGTTTATGTTTATTCATCGATTTATCGAAAGCCTTCGATACAGTGAGCCACCAACTACTCTTAAACTGCCTAGAAGATATCGGAATACGCAATAAAGAATTGCTGTTTTTTGAAAGCTATCTCACAAACAGACATCAAGTTGTGAGGATTGAGGATACTCTCAGCAATGAGATGCTTATTGAATATGGAGTTCCGCAAGGGAGTGTCCTTGGTCCTACTCTCTTCAATATTTATATTAATGGACTATTCTCCCTGGAAAATAATGATAACATCATTGGGTTTGCCGACGACACAGCTATCTTCTATAGAGCGGACACCTGGAATGAATTGAGAGTCACTGCGGAAGCTGGGTTCTCACGAATTAAACAATGGCTGGATTCCAAATTACTAACCGTTAACAAAGAAAAAACTACCTACCTATACTTCGCTTGTAACTCCTCTAATAAACCGACCTTCAACCAACTTGATGTGAGATCTCATCTGGAGACTTTCACCATATATCCTGAAACAAAAATTAAATACTTAGGCATAATTATCGATACTCACATGAAATGGGACTTACACATAGCATATATTTTGAATAAATTGAGATCTATATTGTATAAATTCAGGAAACTCAGAGAAATCTTACCTGAAAACTACCTTAAAGCATTATATTATTCCCTAGTTGAAAGCCACCTTCGTTATGGGATACTTGTTTGGGGCTCAGCTCCAAAAACTTATCTCCATACCTTAGATGTCATGCAGAGAAGATTTTTGAAATTAATTTTTTCGAAGAACTCCCGTTATCCGACAAATGAATTATATACTGAAACAAAAATATTCGATATCAGACAATTGTATTACCACTGCTCCTGCGTGCGACATCACTTACACAAGCAATTTTCCCGAATACCGGAACACGAACACAATACTCGAAAAAAACAACACTATATCATTCCATTCATGTGCAAAACAGCTACTCAAAGGTCTTACTCTTACCTTGCCCCAAAGTTATATAACAGTATTCCGGACAACTTGAAATCACTGATCAATATAAATAAATTCAAATTTCAGCTGAGGAATCACCTACTTGAAATAGGCAGATCTGTGCATCAATATTTCGATACCTAATTGAAAAAAGAAAGAATTTTACGTCGCTATGTTTAAATCTAAACCTAGATTTTTAAATATACTCTCTATATTATTTATATACCTATTGATAATTTTTACTCATTTTATACATTTTGTTATTAAAATATTCCTTATTCACAATTTGTCATACCGAAACAAGTGTGTATACACTTATCGGATTTTGCTTTGTTTCACAATTAATGTGATAGATGTATTTTTGTATTTTGTAAATTTGTATCTTCTATTCGTATTCTGTAATATTGTATTCAGTATCTCTACATCTTCATGTTTTTATTTTTATATTTTTATTTGTGTGAATAAAAGCGTATTTATTATTATTTATTATTATATTATTATTTCAATATATTTGTAGAGGGACAAATCAGATGATTTGCCCCAGAATGTCACCACGTTTAACAAATTTTTCTATCAGAAAATCCCAAAGAATCAAGTAAAATTAACTAATATTTTACTCATCATTTCAAGGAATAAAACGACGATTTGACTATCTCGATCTCAACCTAGCAGAACCAAAACTCAAATCACATGTTTTCTGAAATTCTGTTGTATCATCGATAAGTTACTAATTTATTACTGATTTATTACCACATTCGCAAATTTCTAACACTTCATTAAACAAGGAAAACCAACGGCTCTGCTAGCTTTCTGTCAACCCAGCAGAGCCGTGGCCTCGGCCATAGCCCATAGCTAAACAATTATTATTTTGAAAACTTCAAATATACCATAATTTATTACTATTTTATTACTTAAGGAATTTGCGAATGTCGGAATTTTGTAATGAATTAATTACTTATTGACGATTCAACAGAATTTCAAAAAACATGTGATTTCAGTTTTGGTTCTGCTAGGTGAGATCGAGATAGACAAATCGGTGTTTTTTCTCCATGAAATGATTAGTAAAAAATTCGTGATTATAGTTATAAGTTAGTAATAAAATAGTAATAAATTATGGTATATTTGAAGTTTTCAAAATAATTATGGTTTAGCTAGGTTGACAGCAAGCTAGCAGAGCCGTTGGTTTTCCCTGTTGAATGAAGTGTTAGAAATTTGCGAATGTGGTAATAAATCAGTAATCAATTAGTAACTTATCGATGATACAACAGAATTCAAAAATACATGTGATTTGAGTTTTGGTTCTGCTAGGTTGGGATCGAGATAGACAAATCTTCGTTTTTTTCCTTGAAATGATGAGTAAAAAATTCGTGATTATAGTTATAAGTTAGTAATAAAATAGTTATAAATTATGGTATATTTAAAATTTTCAAAATATTACATTTTCAGCTATGGTTCTGCTAGGTTGACATAAAGCTAGCAGAGCCGTTGGTTTTTTCTGTTTAATGATGAGTAATAAATTCGCGAATATGATAATAAATTAGTACTAAATTAGTAACAAATTATAGTACTATTGCAAATCCGAAATATTGAAGTGGTTCTGCCAAGTTTATGGGGGTGCAATCAACAGACTATGGTTGACTTTATCAAAAGCTTTAGAAAAGTATGTGTAAATAGAGTCTACTTGCAGCTTATTCTCTGATTAATAATTGATGATAACATTTTGATAAAGCAACAGGTTTGTTGATGTTGATCGATCCCGACAGAAGATGTTGTTGGTTAGATAAAATCGGATAAAATATATCAACATTTTCGGTAACTCTGACTGATTACAAATACCTCTATAATTGCTAACATCCTCCCGTGAATCACTTTTATGAATAGGTTTGACAAAACTGTGTTTCCAGTTGTTTGGTAACTTTCCCTTCACAAGAGAAGAATTGAACAGCAAGTGAATAGGTTTGGCTAAAGTATAAATACATACAACACAAGCAGTATAAAGGGAATATAGGCAATATGAAGGAGACACAATTTTTTTTTAAGAAATGTCAACAATACATAGGCAATACAAGCAATATTTTGAAAATTCAAGCAATATGGAGGGAATACAGGCAATATGAAGGAAAAAAAGAAATTTTCAGGGAATACCAGTAATACATCTTGTAATGATTATTTTTGTTTTATACTTTTATTGTTTCATTTATTGATAATTCTCATCAAGTAGATTTCACATGTTCAGCCTTAATGATCATCACTAAGTGCTGCCTATCGTCAATCGTGTCTTACAACACAGAAACGTCACTTTTACAAGTATCGGTGTCGTAACACACTGATTGACGTACAGACGACTATCTTTATTACACCTCCCTCCTTACAGAAGCAAGCAATAATAATACACCTACTTGAACTCAACATTGTATTATTGTTATCAATATTATGACATATCATAATCAACAAATTTTTGAGGGAAGCTTTCTAACTCTGGACCTACTACTACTGTATACAGCTTCCTTATCAACATCATTATTACTGTTTGGTAGACTATTCGGATTTGAGATTTCCGGAACTGCACTAACTTTTTCCTGATCACTATGACTAAATTCACCACAATCTGTGTGCTTATTTCTATTATTATCAACTAATCCAATAACCAAACCGGAGTTTTCACCTCACAGTCTACAACATGTTCATACCCATGATGACTTATTGACTTCCTTAGGTCACTACTATTTCTGTGTAATGTATTATCTTGAATGTTAACCATATAAGAACGAGGACTTTTTTCCCATTTGGCTACTACAATCGCAGGCAACCACTGGCTTTTCTTCCTATAAACCACGCTTTTACCATCTTAAAAATCTGGTCTTTCTTTAACATGCCTATCATAATAACTTATATGTATTAATTTTCCTATCTAACCTACTTTTGAACTCCAAAAGAAAAAACAAAAGACTCAAAGTCAGTCGACCACACATTTATATAACATCTATATCGTCAAAAACATGTTACCGGTTTCGGCACAACGGCCATCATCAGACAAAAAGTACCGACAAAATTATGCCGTTTTTAGCTGAAACCCGGTGATGAATCTCATGCCATACAACATGATTTTTCTTCTTTTTCAACTTAACTTTTTAATGATGTTATAGTGTGCCCATAATTTTGTCGGTACTTTTTGTCTGATGATGGCCGTTGTGCCGAAACCGGTAACATGTTTTTGACGATATAGATGTTATATAAATGTGTGGTCGACTGACTTTGAGTCTTTTGTTTTTTCTTTTGAAATTTTATTGGACCACTTTGAGATATGGATGATTTTCACGATTTACTTTTGAACTATTTGATGTCTAAACTTTGAATATCCACAACGGGAAGTTTTGTGTTCAATTTTCTTGAAAACATCAACTCTGCAGGTGACCTTTTCAGACCTGTAATTGGAGTACCTATTGCGTAGAATGTTTTTGGCAGTCTGAACAAATCGGTCTTCTAGCCCATTTGACCTCGGATAATGAGTGCTACTGGTTTTAACTTCGAACCCATATTCCTTTGCAATTCTTTTGACACCCAAAGGATGCATAAGGCATGTTATCTGACAAAACAACATCTGGTACGCCATGCCATGTATTGCAGAAATCTCTTTGAACTTATTAACGACATCAGAACTTTGTTTACCTTTCAGAGGTAAAATTTCTAGCCACTTAGTTAAATAGCCCACTATCACCGTATAATTTTTATTTCAATACTCTAGAATATCAGATCCAATTTTCTGAAAAGGCAACTCTGGAATTTCATATGTAATTAATGGCTCTCTCACATTTGCATACCTATATTTTTCACAAACAGTACATCTCTGAATCATTATCACTTGACATTCCAGGCCTAAACAATATACCCCGATCTCTATCTCTTGTTCGATTTACACAAAAATGGTCTTCTTGTAATATCCTCAACATTAATTGCCGTAGACTTTTAGGAACTACAACTCTATCGCCATAAAATATCATATTATTGGACACATGAAGATTATTTCTAATCTGAAAATAAACTTTCATCTCCCCTTCATATTTCTTATTCTTCCATCCATTTTCACATGATTCTATCACCTTCCTCAATACCTCATCCTCAATGGTAGTTTTACGTAATTCACTTTTCCTACTGTCACTCATTCTCAAATATTTTCCAACAGAATGAACCATTTCATTTGAATCTGAATCATACTCGCCTATCTCACTGCTATAATTTCTAGTACTCGATTTTTATATCATATTTCAGCAACTTCAACCTGAGCCTCTGTAATCTAGGAGAATGTACCTGGCATATTTGTTTATTCATTACACTCACGTTTGGCCTATGATCAGTAACAATTTGTATTGGGCGGCAGTAAATTACATTATGAAACTTTTTTCTCTGTATCGGTCAACCCCCTCGATGCATATGCCACAGGCCCACCTTCTTGCATAAGACAACACCCTATTCCGTTTTGAGATGCATCCGTATGTATAATAATTTTTTGTTGGGATCAAAATTAATTAATGTAGTATTCTTTCTAATTTCCTGCTTGATTTCCTGTAATGCTTCATCATTCACACCCATCCATTCAAAATTAATTTCTTTCCTAAGTAACTCACAGAGAGGGCTGGCTATTTCCCCTAGCCTTGGAATAAATTTTCTTACATAGTTTATCAAACCTAGGAGTTTTTGTAACTCTTTTTCAGACTTTGGTGCTTTAAGTTCATTTATTGCTTTTATTTTTTCATCATCCACCCTCATCCCGCTTTTATCAAACACATGCCCTAAATACTTCACACTAGTTTGTCTGTATTGTTATTCGGTTTTATTAAATTTTACCCCATTTTTCCTTGCTCTTTTAATTATTTTCACTAATGTCTCATCATATTTCTCCAGGGTACTTTTAGCTATAAGTAAGTCATCAAAGTATATTAAAATATTATATATAAATACCTCCAAAATTCTTACAATTTATTTTTGGACAATATTCAGGAGCCAGGTTTACATCGAATGGTGGCCTGAGAAACCTGTAGCATCCAAATGGGGTGGAAAATGTACACAGTTTACTTTACCCTTCATCTAGTAGTAGTAGTAGTAGTAGTAGTAGTATTGTGGGGAGGCTGTAGCCAGGCAAGTAGGCCCCCATGGGCCCTTTTTGCCAACCCCTGCTCTCCACATATCTACACATCCCTCTTTTAGTTGTCCTTTTCGAACCTTCCCGTCCTTCTGATGAAGGTCAGGATGTCCGTCCACTCTAATTCGACCAAATCTTCCTGTTGTAGTTTATCTACTCCAAAGATTTCGAATCTCATCCTTCCATACGCCCCACACTCTCCGAGGAAGTGAAGTGATGTCTCCTCATCTTCTCCGCATTCATACCCTTCATCTTATTTAACTTACTACTAATTTCTTCAATACTCGGAATTTCAAAATACTGTCTTTGGATACACTCATTCAATTCTTGAGGATCCAGACATAAACGTAAAGACTTATCTGGTTTCTCAATCACAATTACCCCCTCAGTTGCTACATCTACCTCAGTGATTATATTCTGTCTTTCCAAGTATTTTAGCTTAGATTTCAACCTATTTTTAATAACTCATGGCAAGTGCCTAGCCGGTCTTGCTACTGGTATACTATCTTTTTTCAGTGTAATATAACATCCATCTGCAAACATACCTAACCCTTCAAAAACATCTCTATTATCACTGACAAACTTTTCTTTGGTATTTTTTACTATACTGTGTGTTTTTCTAACAAACCCTAGCTCATAACAGGTAGGCAATCCTAATATTGGTTTGACATTCATGTTCACAATCAAAAATTTTAGATTAACAAATTGTCCCATTTATGTTACAACAAAATTGGGCTTTTTCAACTTCATGCCCCCAGGCGGCTCGGTGGTCGAGAGCGTGAAGGCGCTGAGTTCGTATGGGGACTCCCACCGAGACAAAGGTTCGAATCCTAGTTAGGCCATGGATGTTTGTGTTTGTATGCATACCTAACCCCGCACAAGTTTCGACTTATGGGGCGTTTGGTCCCAGCGCTGGGGACCAACGAGGTAATGCATTTGCAAAAAAAAAATGCTTCTAGAACCACATTAGTTTTCTCTAACTGTGGTTGAGCTTTGTTTTCCACTAAACTCATATATACTTGTTAACATAAAATGTTCACCTCCGATCCAGTGTCTATTTTAAATATAACTTTGTGACCACTTACTTCAAGCTCCTCATTCCATGTGGTTCTATTAGACTTTTTTACCTCACTGACCTTTGTGATGCTGTGTATGTATAGCTCTTCATACGGTTCCTCTGTTTCCTGTACTGCTTTGTTTCCTTGTGAAACCTTATTTAGCGTTACTTCTGACACTTCTCTCAAAAGCTGGACACTCTGCAAAGGCATGTGACCCATTACATTTTCTACACTTGAATGATTTTCTTCCATCAGTTCTATTCCTCATTGAACTTGAAGCAGCTGATGCAGCTCCACTTAACTCCTTCTTTTAATTCCTCGTATTCCTTCTTACAGTGTCAACATTCACATTCAGCTCCTTATTTCTTACTGTTTCCAAGCACTTTCTGGTTGCTTCTGAGTTTCTACAAAAATCTTCAGCATTTTCCAAAACTTTTTTTGGACCTTTGGATCATTGGTTCCTAAAATCATTCTATCTCTTGACTATAAGAATCCTCTTGAGAATAAGATCCACATGATTATACTAGTTTTTCCAAGTCTCTGAAGAAGTGATCAAAAGGTTCATCTACTTCTTGGTTAAGGCTGTTGAACATGAACCTTTCATATGTTTTATTTTATCGACACCTTTAGCTCCAATTATATTCAATAACATTGCTATTTTTACTTGGTCTGATTTTTTGTCTCTTTCCGTTGCTATCATATACATTTCATAATTTTGTAAAAATTTCTTGACATTTTTGTTCAGATTTCCCTCGAATTTCATGGCGTCCGGTAATCTTCCAGTACTCTCCATGATGCATACTTTTGTATAATTTGTGGCAGTATATTTTATACTTTTGCTCTTATAGCACTTACTGCGGGTGTCGATTCTTCTATGACTGCGACTGAGTTCTTAGCTATATTCTGTTCATTGCTATTCTTAAACAAGTTATGATTGCATATGAGTATAATATAGTGAACCAGCGAGGGCATTATTATGCAGTAAAAATGGAAAAGTAAATGTTCTTAAAAGAACACCCGTATATTATTGCATATTTATTTCAATAGATTGGTTTTTGTGGTATCAAATATTCATGACTTATATATTTTTACTGTAATGCATGTGGGAAATACTTATATTGAACATATTTAATCAAACTATACATCGATGAAGGCAAATGTGTGTGTGGATTGAAGTAGAGTAAATATCTCACAAATGAGAGAATATACTTCCAAGAAGTGACAGAAAACACGATACTGAATATAGGATATTCGCCTTAATGGTTATCTATAAACGAAAACTAAATTTTGGGATGCTGTTGATAATTCCATGTTAATTATGATAATTATAAATAATAAATCGTCTTTATTCGGGTGAAATTTAGTCAAGGGTATTCTTACATTTAACCAATTTTTAAAAAATAACAACCTAATTTATTTCTATCTATTTATATATATATATATAAATTACCTACACTCTAAGAAAAATGTCTATCCCAGTATTTCTTTTTCTCAACATTTTCTCGTCATTCAGAAGTAAGGTATATTTGGGGAATATTTCTAGGAATACAGGTATTATCTCAGAAATACAGGAAATATTATAAGCAGCACACTAGAATAGGATATTTAATCTTCTCCTGAAGATGCTAACACAGTTAGCTAAAGACGTGTCGAGGCGTTTAAAAAATCGGTTTGGTTAATGGTAAAACAGTGTAGTGTATGAAATATTCAGGAAATACAGGATTGTTTCAGTGAATATTTAAGTAGGCAAACTAGGTATAGTCTTTCTAAAGTCAATTGGAGCAACTCTAGCAAAAAACATACGCAGCGCGCTGTCGGTTCGTTTGAATTCCGTGTACGTGGCGAGCATTCCTTCCTCGAGGCACTTCAACTGACTTTGTATAGACCTTACATAAATCATAAAAATCATCCATATCGCAAAGTGGTCCAATGTAATTTCAAAAGAATTTTTTTTTGTTTGTTTTCTCTCTTTCTTTTAGACGTTACATAGTTTAGCAACGACTGGGCTTAAAGTAGCACTTTACCGCCCGTTTTTGCGGGCGTAAAGTAATAACCATCACTGTATAGTTCAGACCATCTATGCTTTATTTATGATGGTTCATTATCTTGAATCGAGTCAAATATGAAACTTGTTTTGATATTTCTGAGATGCAAAATGATATGATGGAACCCACAATAAGTTATCTGTCATGACATAATTTGACAGCGAATAATAGTCTACTCTTATTTCGACAAATTGACTGAGACACCATGGTAACATTGATTCCATCGATAATATTCCTGCAACCATGATGTATTTTTATCGTTCTTAAGAGGTAAAGAGGTTTTCACAATGAACTTGCTGTAATAGACATATTTAACGCCCCTGAAACACAAATAACTGTTATGCATGAATACAAAATTGCCAAAGCTGCACTTGCTTCTTGTTCCTTATATTATTGAGAACTGAAAAACGAATCGATGAATAAAAATCACTGAACAAACCGCCAGCTTTGATTTTATTTCTTCTTGAATCCTATTCGCGATAGAAAATAACACGTCGCTTCACCTGACAACAACTTTATCACTTCTGAGCGGTTTGTTTTGATGATGTGACCAATAAGCACAAACAAAAAACAAATGTGAACGAATGAAAACAAAGTAAACAGGCCGCTTTGACAGCTTTCAAGAACTCCGATTGGTGGCGTACGCTTATTTTCTACCGCGAATATAACTGTTCTTTGCTAGATACCAGTAAGACACCTGAAAAAAAGGTATACTTTGCTGCTCGCTGTACACTATTATTGTGTATTTTTCATACTCAAGTGAAGAGTTTTTCAAGTAGGTGACCCCTTGATTGGGTATGAAAGTGTTGTTTTATGTTGAATATTCAGAATGATGTGTGCATATACATATTTTTGTCTGAAGGAGAATGCAAATTCTCAATTTCAGAAGTTTTTATATTTTATTTTCAAACTCTTATCGTGAGTGTTCAATAGATATAATTCAATGTTCGTCGTGGCATATAGCCAGGAAATTAGTTGTTTTCTATTGAATAAACTGAAAAAGAGTAGATATTCTCATCACATAGAGAATGCGAATTCTCAATGTATTGCTTCATTTAAATATATATATATATACAGGGTGTTGCGAAATTCGACCGACAACGCTTGACAGGTGATAGCCCTCGTGATTTCATAATCACTGAGATAGGAACATACGGTCTTCAAGTGTTCAGTTCTCGAGATACAGGGCGTTAAAGTTAAGAGATAAAAATAGTTGTTTCGCAATATCTCAAGAATATTTGAATATAATGCATTCAACTTCGGTATATGGTTTCATCTATGAATGGGCCATTTTTTGACCAGGAAGCCATTCCAGACATTTTATCCAGTGGTGCCCTACAGGGGGTTGTTGCAACTTTTCCTCCCATATCTCCTACGCCACTGATCAAATTTCGATTATTTCCAATTCCTCGAATTAATTGTTCAATTCTGTTCAGAAAACACATCACCTTCAACTGAGCTGAAATGAACAGTTTTCGAGATATTCGACCCGAAATAGAAGATTGCATAGTAATATTTCATCATTTTCAGTAGTAGAAAATTGCAAAAATATTCTTCTGATCTCGAGTAGATTAGATACTATTAAGATCTCATTCTAAAGCTGAACAGAAATAGTTATTCCACGCATGAAGAGAAAATAATTTTTTTTTTAATTTTCTACTACCGAGGAAGATGAAAAATTACTATGCAATCTTCTATTTCGGGTCGAATATCTCGAAAACTGTTCATTTCAGCTCAGTTGAAGGTGATGTATTTTCTGAACAAAATTGAACAATTAATTCGAGGAATTGGAAATAATCGAAATTTGATCAGTAGCGTAGGAGATATGGGAGGAAAAGTTGCAACAACCCCCTGTAGGGCACCACTGGATAAAATGTCTGGAATGGCTTCCTGGTCAAAAAATGGCCCATTCATAGATGAAACCATATACCGAAGTTGAATGCATTATATTCAAATATTCTTGAGATATTGCGAAACAACTATTTTTATTTCTTAACTTTAACGCCCTGTATCTCGAGAACTGAACACTTGAAGACCGTATGTTCCTATCTCAGTGATTATGAAATCACGAGGGCTATCACCTGTCAAGCGTTGTCGGTCGAATTTCGCAACACCCTGTATATATATATATATATATATATACGTGCACAGGTATCTTACTCACCTCCATACATCTATAAGGCGACCAGGCCTCCACCTCGAGGAAAGCAGATTTCTGTGTGTTTTGTGTTCCATTTGAATGAATGAGGTCATAGTACAAAGGGCATCAAGAGAGGGGTAATGATTTCGAACTTTTTCTTATATACAATTTTTTGCCATATTTTCAAATGTAATAGGGCTCCGGAACACGAAACGTCTCAGTAGCCTCTTTTGTATAATTTCAAGATATGTAGATGCAGTACTCACCTCCAGCGGTGTTGCCGATACATGAAAGGAGCAGGGATGGATATGACTGCCACTTGTTGCTTTTTGTATCATATTGTTTCAATATTTACTTTCGTACTTACTGTTTAGAAAACCTCTCGAAACAAAATAGTAGTGATAAATTTGTGATGAATTCGTGTTATTTCATGTGGAATGAATAACTTCATGAATAAATAGTTTTTTGGGAGGCTTCTTGGGTTTTGGATCCGTTTGTAGAATTAAAATAGTAGGAATTTATAAAAAGGTTTCGCCCATGGCCATCGGCTTTGTTAATTTATTACAAGAACATGATGTTGAACAGTGGAGTCTAGCTGTGGATTAAAAAATACAATTTACATTTTGAAATTATAAAAGTGATCAATAGTATGTATGTATAGCTCAGTAAAACGATCGTGAAAAAAATCAAGTAGTCGATTTCTCTGCGGTACCATATGCTACTGGAGATTCTGAATGTGGATCTGAAGTTTGGAAACAAAATTTCCTGGAGCGTTTCGAAATATTCGCAAAAAAAAACAGAGAAATTTTCGCACTACGTTCAGTTTTGTACCCGTTACTTGGAAACTATGAATTGTTTGATAAAACCGTTCCATAAAAAGTTGAAGTGAATGAAAATTTATATAAATAATTCTTTCTGTTCATGAATGAAGGTCTAACGGGTGAGGTGCTAGAGCAAGTTGAATATTGACCAAATTTACTCATCTTGCAGAGAAGTAGTGTTCTTCGTCATTTGTAGTCCCACGCATTCCTAGAAAAAACAAACTACATTGTCTGATATGGGGAAAATTTTGCTATGTGACCAATTGCTCTCGTCAGCGTGTTACTCGTTTTTTGATTTGTAACAGTAGTTTAGGTATATTCACATCAACTAGGTTCAATAATATTCTTCACACTTGCTTCTTGATATACCTGAGCTGAGCAAAAAGAAGGTTTTTTTCATATACCGTCAGATAGAGATGAGAGTACCCTGGAGCGAACACAATCTGCTCCACCTGCACCATTACCACCTCCAGAACTGGATATTTCATGGTATCAGTCTCCTACTGTAGGGATTTCCCCATCTTATGGTCATCTATATATCCCCAGACATCTGATGAAAGCTAGGAAACTCTTGACCATCAAGTTTTCCCCCTCAGCAAGCGTCAGGTTGACCAGTTCTAGGTGAGTCAGCCATAGGCGAACTAGTTCTTTACATACATTGTTTTTGCTCGTAAATGTTATACTAGTGAGTGAGGAGCTAGAGCAAGTTAAAAAATTTACCAAATAGCGCTCTTGGTCGGCTATTCGTTAATAATTCATAATCTACCATAACTTGAGACAACACATCATACACTGATTAAAAAACATTGAGTTTTCTATAAAGCTAATTTCGAGTTCATGAATAGACGAGAAAATCGTATATTCGATTGCTCGGACGTGGAGACGTATGCTGGTAGTAATCGTCACAGACAAGTTCATCTTTTCCACTCCTTCCAATTCACCATTCACCTATATTTTTGGAAGCTCTGGAACATATGAATGGATCATAGTTTTGTTCTCGTATTATAAGTAGTGGGGGAAACATGGAAAGTTGATTTTTCTATACGCTATAATTATACTTGTTATAATTACGTTGAAATAATTCTGATTGATATAGGTATTGTTCTAAGATACTGATGAAACATTGATAATAACTTTTCAAACTATTGAAACTTTTCGTTTATGTGCATGGATTCCAGGGCACGAGGCAGCTGATCGCCTAGCGAAAAAAGGTGCATAGTATGTATCCTTCGATCCTCAGACTTACTGTGGGACAAGCTTCTACTGCTGAGAAATTCTAGGTCAATGAGAACAAGGTCATCAACAATTATTGAGTCTTGGCAAACTAGAGGTGAGGCACTGTCCTCTCTGGTATCACTCAAAAAAATAGGCCTAGTGTTGACTCAAACTTGCCGGAATACATACTTTGTTCATGCATGCGACGTTCTAGATCGCTAAAGGCTGAATCAACTAACATAGATCTATACCTGATGCCTAATGAGGTGCAGAATTCAACCATCAATAGAATTATAGGTTTCATCAGATGTCTGAGGATAAAGATGACCATAAGATGAGGTTAATTTCTACAATCTTTGATCTATTCGTCGCTATATCGTCGTTTGGATTCGATTCTGGAGGTGATGATGATGCAGGTGGAGCAGACGAAGTTTGCTCCAGGTTACTGTCATCCACAGTCTGGTGGTATATGAGAGAAATCTATACTAAAGAACTGAGAAAAATCATGAATCGAGTTTCACGCTTCCAAAATCGATAACTCTCATGGCCAGGACATAAGGCAGTGTAGTTTGTTTCTTCTAGAAATACGAACCCCCAGATGCGAATTTTGAATAGAATCGGATCATAATTACAAAACTCGTTCGCCATATTGGAGCTGACATCACGAGTTTTTCAATTTTGATGAAAGAATCATAATCTTCGACCCCGAAAGCACCCAGATACTAATTTTTAGTAGAATTGGATCATAATTACAAAACTCGTCCACCATATTGGAGCCGTCATTTTGAATTAATTGAATTTTGATGAGAGAATAATAATCTTTAACCTTGAAAACTCCCAGATACCAATTTTGAATAGAATCGGATCATAATTACGTAATTCGTCCGCCATATTGGAACCGCCATTTTGAATTTTCCAACTTCGATGAGAGAATCATAATCTTCGACCCCGAAAACCTCCAGATACCAATTTTGAATAGAATCAGATCATAATAACAAAACTCGTCCGTCATATTGGAGCCGCCATTCTGAATTCTCTGATTTTGATGAACGAATCATAATCTTCGACCTCGAGAACCTCCAGATACGAATTTTGAATAGAATCGGATCATAATTACAGAACTCGTTCGCCATATTGGAGCCGCCATTACGAATTTTTCAATTCTGATGAAAGAATCAAAATCTTCGACCCCGAAAACCCCCAGATACCAATTTTCAGCAGAATCGGACCATAAATACAAAACTCGTCAACCATATTGGAGCCACCATTTTGAATTTTTGAATTGTGATGAGAGAATCATAATCTTCGGCCTTAAAAACCCCCAGATACCAATTTTGAATAGAATCGGATCATAATTACAAAATTCGTCCGCCATATTGGAACCGCCATTTTGTATTTTCCAACTTTGATAAAAGAATCATAATCTTCGACCCCGAAAGCACCCAGATACTAATTTTTAGTAGAATTGGATCATAATTACAAAACTCGTCCGCCATATTGGAGCCGTCATTTTGAATTAATTGAATTTTGATGAAAGAATAATAATCTTTAACCTTGAAAACTCCCAGATACCAATTTTGAATAGAATCGCATCATAATTACGAAATTCGTCCGCCATATTGGAACCGCCATTTTGGATTTTCCAACTTCGATGAGAGAATCATAATCTTCGACCCCGAAAACCTCCAGATACCAATTTTGAATAGAATCAGATCATAATAACAAAACTCGTTCGTCATATTGGAGCCGCCATTCTGAATTCTCTGATTTTGATGAACGAATCATAATCTTCGACCTCGAGAACCTCCAGATACGAATTTTGAATAGAATCGGATCATAATTACAGAACTCGTTCGCCATATTGGAGCCGCTATTACGAATTTTCCAATTTTGATGAGAGAATCAAAATCTTCGACCCCGAAAACCCCCAGATACCAATTTTCAGCAGAATCGGATCATAAATACAAAACTCGTCAACCATATTGGAGCCACCATTTTGAATTTTTGAATTGTGATGAGAGAATTATAATCTTCGGCCTTAAAAACCCCCAGATACCAATTTTGAATAGAATCGGATCATAATTACAAAATTCGTCCGCCATATTGGAACCGCCATTTTGTATTTTCCAATTTTGATGAAAGAATCATAATCTTCGACCCCGAAAACCCCTAGATACCAATTTTTAATAGAATCGGATCATAATTACAAAACTCATTTTCGTTTTCATTATTTCATGATGTGAGAAAGTAAACTATATTAATGGTCCTCAGCATTTTCGGAATCCAAATCACATTCCAAAATGATAAAACGTGAATTCTGAATTATACATACAAATCTGAACTCGCCGTAATAATCTACCTCCGAACAATGTTGCCATATGTTGGGTGTCTATTGACATCAAACCATGTGGAGTCTCATTCGGCTGGAGCATTTATTCAAAGTGTATATGTGTATTAAACGGTGGCGCCTCTAGTGTACCAACAGTGAACTACATCGTGTAACTGTATGTGTGTGACTGACGAAATGGCCTCTGATCGAAAGTTCGTTTTTATGGCTTCCAGTAGGTAACCATGCGAATGAATCAGATATACACAGGTGTTCGATTTGGCCTCCGATTTTTCGAAGTCGCCTCCGATTTTTGAGGCGTGTTCGTTCACAGAGTATATTATTTGGAGGTGTATAAGACGTTTTGCATATATATATATATATATATATATATATATATATATATATTTTTGTATGTTCATAATTTATCTGAGAATATTCCTTTTCAACACATACTTTCTTTTCGTATTTTAGAGAAATGTCAAGTCGAGTGGCAAGCGTTCGATCCAGGCCATTAAACATATATATGGCCAAAGTTAAATGCCTTTCAAAATAGCGAATCATCTATTTGAGGAGTTTTATACCAGTCACTGCCTCAGACGTTTTTTAAAACGTCAGCAAATCTGTTGGTTGATGAAGATCTTCAAAAATTCTGTTGATTATTCATTTCACATGTCAAATTGTAACGTTTTCGTTGTTTCATCCAATAGAAATCTGTTATTCTAGCCTATCATTCGGTATTATACTGAGAACACTGCATGGTCCTCGATAATTTTCATTGAACTGTCAAAACAAAACTATAAATGAAGAGGAAAGACTCAACTGCGTTATTTCTCTCATTCTTATAGGTATATGCGATGACTGAATCAATAATAACTTTCACTGGACTGAATAAAAACTATTCCTCTCATAAACAAAAACATTTCTATAGGTTAACGTTCAAAACTAGTTTGAAACACCTGCGTTAATTATCTTCTTATTCTTATATGTGTGATGATTAAATCAATAGTACTGACTGGGCTGAATAAAAACTATCCCTTCCATTTCATTGTGAAAAAATATATTTCTACCAACTTTAGTTCAATGAATTGGTGAAAAACTAGGAACTTCAGCTACTATCGACCTATGTTTCATTATTTTGTGTAACTAAAGTAAGTTAATTGTGTTTTAATTAACCTTACAATGCCAAGGATTTAAATCATTAAAACTGCACTACATATTAATTCTTTTTCGGTACATACATTCAACAGAAAACAACTACTTTCCTGGCTATATGCCACGACGAACATTGAATTATATCTATTGAAGGCACATGATAAGAATTTGACAAGAAAATCTTCTGGAGTTGGTAATTTGCATTCCCTTTCAGATAGATATACATATTATATCATTCTAAATATTCAACAGAAAACAACTACTTTTTTGGTTATTTGCAACGTCGAACATTGAATTATACCTGTTAAACACCAAGAGGAGGATATGAAAATGGAAATCCTATAAAATTAGGAATTGACATTCTCTTTCAAACCTAATAAATAATATAAGTTACCATTATATTCATTGATGAAATGAGAATTTACATATACTTGTACAAACTGTGATCTTCTCGAGTTCATAGTTATCAAAAATTATACGATATACTCTCACAAACAGGCTATATACTCGGTTATTATATGACTTTATTCCAATAAACCAATTTCGGCTATCAAACCCTCCTCAGTAACCTGAAGTCCAGTTATTCTTTCAGCCATTCTTCATGAAATACACAATTTTCACCTCTATAATATAACTAGAACAATAATGAACTGAAATTTGAGAATTACATGATGACATTCACCTCCTCTTGGTGTTCAACAGATATTGGCAAGGTGACGATCCGGTGGGCTAATTTGAACCAGTTTATCAAGGTCTTCAAGGTTATCTTTGTTATTGTATTCATAGACATTAGGCATGCTTCTACTTGAGTCAGAATAGTACAAATCTCCTCTTACGTAACAGAGGATACGTTTTAAACGAAACTTCATAGATTCCACTGCAGCTTCCCATATTCACTTGCTTTACTGTATACGTCAGTTTTGCTAGTAAACATGCTGCTAACAGTTATAACTGCGGTAATGTGCACTTTTCCTGCGGTGTAACTTTTGACCTTGCGCACAAGAGTTTTGAAAAATTCTCATTTTCTGAATTTTTAGATACCAAATTTATACACGCCTCATAAGCCTTTTCAGAAGATTCGCTAAATCCGTGCATTTCAATTGTGATTGCGCTTTCGCAAATCACGTGGCGATTAATGGATATATTGTTTGATGATTGAATTTGAATACTAACAGTTTTCCGATGATCTGATATGTCTTCTGGTAGAGAATCATCCCAAGAGATACCTCTCTGCCATAGTTCTTGCATAAACAGTTTTGCTTTTATTGTAGCTGGACCAATTAATCCCAAAGGATCAAAAATCCGCGCTATTGCAGCTAATACGGTTCGTTTCGTTTGGTTCGACTCATCCACATTTATTTTTATGGAATAATGCAATGTGTCTGTCATCGGATACCACGCGATACCTAATGTCAAAAATGGCTCTAATATTGATTGATCGTGCCCCACCTAGGTTAACACACATAACACATTGTTTAGGGATGGTTTTCAATTTGTTCACAATATTGTTCACTGTTTGAAAACTCTACTCCAGGTATCGCCATTTGTGGACTGCTGGATCTTTTTGCTTGAAGAGTGGAGTTAATCGAGTATATAACTATGATGGTGTATATCAACTTCTTTCCATTTCATCGATGATAGTGGGTATGCTTGTGATTTTTGATATCCCATTGAAATGCAATGGTTTGATGAAAGCTCGAATGAAAAAATAATGTTTTGGTCCATGATTCAGTCAGTTAACAGTTAATATCTTCCTCACATCACGATGAAACGGTATGATCCACCAATCATAATTATGATTTCTGTGGTGAGTTCAATAATACACACAAGTAACACGATGAAATAGCTAGAATAAAATGTATGCAAATCTCAAAAAAACTATGTGAACATACTCTTCGCCGCCATTTTGTTTTGAAACAGCGCCCCCAACGGTCGATCACCTTGCCTATAATTCAATGTTCGACGTGGCACATGATATATTTGAATGTATCCATTTTTTTAATTTGATAATATATCTGAGAATATTCCTTATCAATACTTTTATACCCGATCAAGAGGTCCAAACTTGAAGGATGGAAACTTGTTATTTTCATAGAAATCTAATCGCAGATTCGTGATTGTGTTTTCTCAATTCAGAATTTATTTCCACGCTTTGAATGATGAATATCAATTTGTCTTACATTGAAACAAAGAGTTAGCCAAGAATGATAGTTTGAACTACTACCAACTAAAGTCGGTATTTCATTTAGCGTAATTTTAACCTAGCATTTTTTTAATTTCGGTATGAAATGTTCTTACCGAATACCACTCTATCTTCAATTGATAATAATTGAAGTTCTCGTAAGTGAAAATAATGAAACTTCCATCCACTAGCCGTTTGGAGTGGACCTGAGAATAATACACTTCATGCTGTAATACAAATTAACTCATCCAGCAAGCAAGGTTTGCCAAGTAGGACGACGATTGGCTTTATTCCATTGGCGAAGCTTGTTCTAGGTCCATTTTTTGCTCTTGCTTGATTGCCGCAGATAACCAATCTTCGTTGACAATAGTGGTTCTGCAGATGAATGCTTCCTTATCATCCAAGCGGCTACAATGTGGGCACTCAGGTGGACATGGCCTTCTGGACAATGCATCTGTATTCTTATGGCTTGTCCTCACTCGGTTTGCTCTCTCGAAGTCATATCCTTGGAGCCTCTCGATCCAGCGACCTACTTGCCCTTGGGGGCTCTTGAAATTTAGAATTTAGGAGCCACTTCAATGCAGCTTGAATTGACCATAACCAAATGTATGCTCCTGGTAACTCAGTAGTTTCGTTCTGCCTTCGATAGCACCTTGCTGAAGTAATCGATGACTCGCTCTTGTCCATCTTGATACTGCAAAGGACTCCTCCAATGCCGATGTTGCTGGCATCTGTCAAGAAATGATTGTCCGGTGTCAAAAATGATAGGTTTCAGAAATGACAGATTGCATATGACAGGCGACAGCTGACAGGTGAAATATGATAGCAGCTGGCAGATTTCAGCTGACAAGTGACTGATAACAGCCAGAACATCGAAGGCGTGCTTCCTCGTTGAGACGAGTTGAAGGCTTTGCGATATCCGGAAACATGCGAACATAACGTCGATAATAAGTCCGAGGAAGCTCCTGAGTTGGTGCTCATCCTCTGGTACTGGCTATTGATTGACTGCTCGTACCTTCTCAGTGTCGACCTTCACACCCTGGCTTCCAACTACGATGATGTTATCCAAATAAACTAGGCATGTCTTCTCAATACATTCTTCAAGATTCGTTCAAATTTGGCTGGAGCATTTCAGAGTCCAAAAGGCATAACCTTGAATTGCCATAATCCAGTGCCGATGGTGAATGATGTCTTCTCTTGTCTGCCGGGTCACTTCCCTCGTGACAATATCCACTATCCAGTTCCAACGTGGAGAAAAGATTTGATTCTGCCAAAGGTTGGAGTGTGTCGTCAATACGAGGCAAAGACTAGCTGTATTTCTTCGTCACGTTGTTCAATCGGCGATAGTCCACGCAGAAACAGGTTTTACCATATTTCTTTTCAACTAGGACCACTGGTGAAGACCAAGGACTATTCGATGATTCGATTACCCCGTCGTGTTCCATGTCCTGGATAATCTTGTCTGCAATTACTCTCTTTGCATGTGGCAATCTCCGGACTGGTTGACGAAACGATCTGGTATCCCCTGTGTCCATTTTTATGACTCACGATGTTGGTTCTACCTGTTTTCCATTGGTAGGTATGAAAATGGTGCTATACCTTTGTAGTAACTCCGTTAACTTCGTCTTCTGTCGGTTGTTGAGTGAGTCGCTTGCAGCAGAGACGAGTTCTTCATACTTGCCGGCCTCTCCAGTGGTTGCTGTCACCTGGTGGATTATGGAGCTGCTTGTTAATTTGCCAATGTCACGGGGTAACAATTTATGTTGATATGTCGAACAGGTACAAAGTCGTCTGCTGACAGTAACGCCTTGCTGCCTAAAATTCCTCGTCCGTCCTCGTCATGGTTCCATAGTTCCATGATGATGGGACTGCCTTGCTCAATGTACACTCGCCGCACATGGACGGTGTCAGCTCTCTCAACCACCGCTGCAATAAGAGCGCTCACACCATCCAACCGTGATATGTTCACTGAAGACGAGCTGCTACGTCTTGCGCTGTTTCGGTAACAGTACGTCCTCTGCTAACGACCCCCGCCCTCCACTCGTGGATGTGAGAACTCTATGGCAACCACTTTGAGTGTTCTGCTTCTGAATTGCAGTTGAATGCCTTATTATTTTAGAAGTTGAACTTACTTTATAGATAGTTGATAGGAGTTTTCTACCTCAAAATGAAGAAAGTAATCTGATAAGTTAGATAAGTTAATTTGATAGTTGATGCCTACCATGTTTTGTCATATTAATGATGTATATCAATGAACGCTCTTACCATGTGCGTCTACCGTCAACACGACACATTCATAATGTCGTTAGTCTTCGTAAAATAAAAACGTTTCTTATGGCCTTTTATAACCGACTATCAGCTACCTCACGGTATCGTATTGAATCTGAATTCCGAATGGCAAATGAAATAGTCGAGAAGTAGGATAGGTATATCCTGACGTGTACGAAATGTCGTCTGTTATGCGGTATAGTCAGAAGCCGTACAAAAATTCCAGAACAAATAATTGAAGGTCACGAGCGGTTCGGTCACGTCGACCTTGAAACGTTAAGTCGAAGTTTCGCAATTGATTCGTGCTGGTAGTGAGGGAAATACCACCCTCCTAACTTGCCTTAAGTTTCCAGGCACGCAATTTGGATGATCTATTCAGGTTGTTGGGATATGACAAGTAGCGGTCTAGATCTGTGATAATAGAATATGTAAGATCGTCAGCTGGAGCAATAACGTATGAAATCCATGCGACGCACTGTATTTCCGAACAAACTGATGATGTTTTTAGATTGTTTACTACTACTTCTATTATTGTGGAGGATAATGACCTGATTTGACCATGATTTTTTAGGCAAATTTTTTGAACAGTTGACATACTCATATTGATTTCTATTTTTAATTATTTGGTCTGAATAATGGAAAAAAGCAGATGTCCCAAGGTTCATTCGTAGGTGGTAGAATTGAATAACAAAATTCGAAACAAAATATGAATAAAGGAGAAATGTGCGTAAACTTCTCAAAGATAAATTATATTTACGACAATAATTAATGTCCTCTTATTCCGGCAGAAATATGGACTCCTGACAAAATACAATTCATTTCAGATCTGTGAAACAGTATCTCATCAAAGAAACTTTCTAATGTGTTCAAGACTATCTTGTGAAAGATTAGAACGGTTCGAGTTGATATAAATGAAATGTTCTTCTTCATTACATTATAGCTCCTGGCGGACTATTTTTATATATTTAAGTTCATGTCACTAGTGTAGTACAGTATTTTTTTATTATGAATATGATTGTAGCATCATTTTCTTGCTATATTTGTTTTTTTGTTCTAAAATTTGTTCTATCCGTCATTCGGTTGCCCCCTTACGAGCAACCCTCAAAAGTCTTCGAAAGTCTTGTGCGAGCAAGGAATGACGGGGGCCTTACCTTTTAACGTGTGATCCCAAACACTTTCTTGGGCCATCAGAAAAATTTCTGCAGTCGACGGGGATCGAACCCACGACCGGCAAGCGAATGCGAATTAGAATATAGACACTCTGTCCGCACGGCTACCTGGCCATACCATATATACACTGTTATATTATATTTTATCCTCATTTTTTGAAAACTTTGACACTCAATGATTTTTTTTTCTTAAGACAATAAAGTATAGTAGTTTGATTTGATTTGCAGTCAACAACATTCATGAAATATATCAAACTTTTATGTTGAATATTTCAAAAAATGTTCAATTTTACCTCTCAAAGTCGTTGGAGGAATTGTTGAAGAAAAAAACGATTCATTATATAAATATCGATATAATTACAGATACAGTCAAAAAGGGATCAAAATAAATAACAAAACAGTATGAAAACTCTATCAATAGTTATTTATTATACAAGGGAAAAAAGTAGTAGATTTTAGCTCCAGGTTGTGTTGTCTCCCGACGCGTAGCGGAGGGAGACAAAAAACCGTGAGCTAAAATCTAATATTTTTCCCGTGTATAATACACTATTTTTTTCTGTGACAGAAGGAAGGACGAATCAATATTGAGAAGATATTACATTATTTCGAAATGTGAAAATTATCGACGTGAAATTTCAAGTTTTTAACAGTAGGGACACCTGCGTTTTATAGACATCTTTATCATTCTTCTGAAGTAATCAAATATCTGATGTCACTTCTGTCAGTTCAATTCTGTGATTTGATTTCAAAAAATTGCGAATTCAGTAGTGTTTTAGTAATATACGAAACCGCGAATTCGAATGGAAGATAAAAGGACTTGATGCAGTTTTTTCTCGGAGACGGTATTATCGACTCATTTTTCGGAACTATAGCACAACAAAAGCCATTAACAGAGTATATATATGTGATATATATCCGAGAAAAAAGTACTCACTTTTTTCCCACGGGAAAAAAGTAATTTATGAAAAGTGACATTTTATAACCTGCCAACAGAGATGTAATGCCAAACTTTTTTCCCGTCACAGAAAAAAATAATATCTTTGTTCCTCTGTCTCAAGTAAATTATCAATTTCTAACTTCACACAAAACAACAACTACTAACTGAGAAGATGTATTTTCCTACCCTGCTTGATTCATCATTATCATAGTTCGACTATTTGACCACAAATTCCCATGAGCGCGGGGGTAGTTCAGAAACTAAGTTTGCGTAAAATTATATTGTTTCAAGCTTTGGGTAACCACACAACTTTCGAAGCTTTAATTAGTGGTACACTGTGATTCTGGGGTGGGGTGCTATTTATTCTTCTACAGAAAGAAAATTTGACTTCACGATTTATTTCATTTAAAATACTTGAGAGTTACGCTGTTATATTAGATGAAGGATCTATTTGACTTAACATAGTTCGAATGTCATTTCTCGAAATGAACTTCGTTGCACATGCACGATAAATATTATTGTATTTTCTTTCTAATTTATCTCGTTTTCCATGTGATGACTGCAATTATTTTATTATCACTGAAAATTGAGTTGGGCTATTGAAGCACTTGAAGAAATGTTTCAAAATTGAAGTATCTACTTATTTAAACTGGCAGCGGTTTTCAATGATTGCGCATTATTATCGTCTTATCAACTCGTTCTCATAATAAAAATGATAATAACGAAGTAAACACTTGAAGTCAGCTGATTGCCCGACTGGTGTTATTTCAACTACAAAATAGCCAATATGCTAAAAGTGGAATGAACTGTTGACAATGTAGTCTATACAAATCGTTGCAGAGACCTTAGGAGGATCAAATTCAATGTCCTGCTTCGCATTAGCCAAGAAAGTATATTTTTCTCTCATCATCTATCATTGTTCATTGTATTGAACAAAGTTTTAAAAATTATCCTTGATTATTCACACCAACAACCATCCTTATGAGAGCAATGACGTCAGAAATTCTATTCAATAGGGGGCGATATCTATAGCGACGGGTTAAAATATTATTTTTCAAAAGTCACAATATCAAAGTTAGTGATTTTATCCAACACACGCCACTTATGACTGTCATTATTAATGTTATTTTAGATAAGTAAACTATCAAATAACACACTAGTTTGTTATAATCCATAACTCACTAGTGAGTTATGGATTATAACTCACGTTCATATTGAAAGTAGTATTCTATTTATTTATTACTATTACAAGCAGGATTCACATTGATATTGAAATTGAAGGAAAACGCTAACGGTTTATTAGAATTTGAAGTAATTGTAAAACTCGTTGGTTCATTGGAACCAGATGCTTCCATACCGGTACAGCTGCTGATAGTGCTGGAAGACGCCGACACATTAGAAACTTGTATTTTTTCTGCAATTTGTATTTTGTTATGCACCGATTCTTTCAGGTATCCTTCTGCTACCGTCGAGGACTTCCATCCTCCGTGGCGCTTCAAAGTAGTCATGTTAGCCACTGCATTGGCTAAAAGAGTCGCCGAAGACCTTCTCAGACAGTGACCGGTGTAGAGCGCTAGTTTCTTCAAGTTCAAAAACTTTGCAATTCTTGAAGGTATCTCCGACAACGTATTTATTCCCACACACTGGTTGGTACACCTCCCATTTTTGTAAAGAACAAAAAGGCGGCTAGAACTAGTATTCTTTGGTCTCAAAGACATGTATTTTTTACACATATTGATCGGATTGACTGGAAATCCTTCTTCAAGAATGGTGAAACTCCTCGATTTCTTGGATTTAGTGTCTGGCAAAACTTCGTGAAAATATTTCCCTTTGTCTTGAATATTTTCTATTTTCAAATTGACCAATTCATCGCATCTACAAGCACCGCTAATCCTTATTATCAAAGCCACTTTCGTCAACAAGTACTCGTCATCGGGAGCTTCGTTCAAAAACTTCTCTATTTCAGGTCGTTCTAATGTCTTGGACTTCTTTGGTTTGTATACCTGTGATTTGCTTTTCAAGAAGCTCGTTAGTTTACCATATTTTGAAATGTCGATTTTTTTATAAAGGTGAATAGTCGAGCGAAGCATTGAGTATTTGGTCCATAACGACGATGGGGCTAATTTTTTTTGCAAATGTAAAAAGTAACCCAATAGAACGTTTTCATCGATACCTCTTATCTTCCGTGAATTCATCCAAGACACAAACATTTTGAACTCCTTGTCGTAAGCATGTCGGGACCTTTCTGGCAAAATCTGCATCGCTGCTTCTTCCGCTTCCGTAAGGATATCCTCACGAACGTAATTTTCATCGGTTTCCTCCATTTTCTATACGTTTTTTTTTCTTCAAAAAAGTTTCCTTTTTCTGCACGGAAAACTGACAAGTGTCGAAATTTATTTGAACATTTGCTAACAATGTATCATGCCGTGGCAACCTAACAAACAACCTACTTTAACCAAAATAAAAGAGTCACTGTCAAGTAATTCTGACATTTATTGGGTACTGGGACGCAGGTAGCTTTGATCACAAAATTTATTAATTATTATCTCATAAAAAACCGATTTCTTCCACTTGTGTTATGTTTCCTAAATCACTTGAGAATTTATACCACTCGGCCTAACGGCCTCGTGATATAAATGTTTCTCGCGTGACTTATTTTCAACATATCACACTAGTACCATGAATAACTATTTCTGATTCAGAAAGAAGGATATTCTAGATAGTTTAGCAACTTGCAGATAGATGGACTCGAGCAGATTCCGAGAGTATAGACAAATCGACCATATTTTGCTGAGTTTCACTAGCGTCCCCTACGAACCAGCCAAGAACTAAAGCCAAATTTGGCTTCAACATTTCACATGGAGGTGGATCATGTTGTTAATGTAAATAATCAAGGATGTCACTGACTTTTTACTTCGTTATCAACATTTCATTCCACTTCGAGCAACTTGACTATTTTGTAGATAATGATGTTCAGGTTATACAGGCTGTTCCGTCTAAACCGCACATTAGACTTATTTGGAGTTCTGAAAATGACACTCATCTGAAAATTTGTATACGGGGGCTGTATAACACCCTGTTTATTATTGCATTTTTATAGTTTCGCTGAAAATCTGATTTCATCATTTCGGGCGGCTCCGTGGTCGAGAGCGTGAAGGCGCTGAGTTCGTATGGGGACTCCCACCGAGACATAGGTTCGAATCCTAGTTAGGCCATGGATGTTTGTGTTTGTATGCTTACCTAACCCCGCACAAGTTTCGACTTATGGGGCATTTGGTCCCAGTGCTGGGACCAACGAGGTAATGTAATTGCAAAATAAAACACACTTGGGGTTTAGCGGAAAAGATTAGGGTCTTCAAAATCGAGATTTTTCAACTTTAGGACTTTTTAGTTTCAAAACTATTGATTATTGGTCAGAACGGCCTACATGTCCCTATCTCATCTTCTGATTTACTATCTACTGACAAATAATTTGAACGTATACAGGGTGATCAGAATTCTGAATCTTGATAAACTAAGTTATTATCTCTTCCGGTTCAACCGGATGCGCCGTCATCTTGAAAATATTGTCATTGGAAAGGGCTCAATCGATAATCCCTGTAATAATTTTCAGATCAGTGTCATTTTCAAAACTCCAAATACGTCTAATATGCAGTTTAGACGGAACAGCCTGTATAATGTGTTACTCTATGTGTGCCAATACAGATTATTTCTCATTACCAGAGGTATGAATCTTGAAAATAATTGATTCGATATTTTCCATTTCAATGAATTCACCCCGATACACCCACATTATTAATATTATTCAATATATTTTTGTCCTACTCTTTATCCTTTAATCCCATTCTAAATGTCGATGGAAACCATAGAAAATGAGAAGGTAGTCCGAGTATACTTTTAAAACTGTAACCTTCGATCATAGAACTGACTAGATGAGTAATACCCTATATCATTATGTAACCTTGATTTTCTTGACATGCATCATCAGAGCATGCAATTGACAGAGAAAGGCGATGCTAGAAAGAGATGAGCATATATTATATTATCCTTCAATTCATGGCATAGTCGTGCTCTACTAAAAAGGGTCAGGAGTCAAATTACTTGGACGGACAGAATCACATTTTAGACGAGGACTTCTTGACAGACAAAAATAGATATTCACGTAACCAGTTAATAAACGCGTCATTTTGTTTGAAAGCAAGATCCGCAAAACACAGTTACACAAAATTACACGTTTCCTTTAAAAAAGTTGTAGAGAATTAAATTTTCTTTAAGATTATTTAGAACATATGGACTGAGCAATCTATTGAAGAGGCCTACGTTATTTTTCACAAAAAAAAAAACGAGATACGGACGTATGGAGCATTTTTACGGACCTTATCAAACAACCACAAATCCATTTATTTTTATATGGATACCTTTTTTTTCTATACATTTTTTGAAATCTGTAGATCTGGACACTGTTCTTTTGATTGCTCAACGTCTTACCACCCTAGACATCCTGGTTGCTGCTGAAACCTGTACCAGTATAAACCAAAACAATGAAATTGTCCAACCAAGAGATGAAGCACAGAAACATGGATTTGAACACATCCTCTTCAAACATTCATTCACCGGTTGCGACACAACATCTGCAACGTTCAGAAGGAGCAATGTGGAATTCTCAAAATTTTACTTGAAATCTGAAATCATCAAGGAAGCTGCAGAGATCTTTGACCATTTCTCCTCCACTCACAGCTAGGTTGAAGAAGCTAGGAAGATGTGCTTCCTCAAATGACATGTGGTGCCCATATCAAGACAGCCCTCCCTCAAGCAGTCTGATCAGTGGCAAACAATAAGCCGGAGCACCTCGTAGTATAACATTTAACAATAACAGAACTCTCCCTGTATATGTCATCAGCCAAAAAAGTTTTCAACAAATATGAAAACTGTTCCTTCCCTAATGGTTTCGTTAACATATCGGCAATATTTTCCTTCATGGGAATATACTTTATTTAGACATGTTGTTAAATTTTTCTCTCCCTCACATAATGGAAATGTACATCAATATGCTTGCTTCGTTGGTGTAGAATGTTATTTGATGAAATAATGTAAATTGCAAATTGATTATCAAACAATAACAAAGGTCATATTTCTATCATCAAATCTTTCATCAAATATGACATCCACATCGCCTGCCTACATGAGAGGGAAAGTGACATGTGTTCAGCTTCTGTAGAGGAAACTGCTACACTTCCCTGTTTCTTTGATTTCCAAGTTACTGCAGCTCTTCCATAAAATCCAAATCCACTTTGAGATTTACGATTATCGCCACTTGCGTACAAGATCTATGGTACGATGCATCAGTGTATATAAAAGGAATAACATCCACTTTCTTTTCATATTTCTTTTTTTTTGTGATGTACCTTTTAAATATCTGAAAATGCGTTTTACCATATTTGAGTGAAATAATGTTCCACTCGAACACTGGATTTCAAAAATTTCTTCTTTCGGCATGAATTTATAATCTCTTGAAATTACATTTTTGTGCCTATCCAAAATCGGTACCAATTATCTGTTTAATGATAGCCAACCATTACAGCTTCTATTGCTCTTGAACTCAGTATACTACCAGGTGTTCTTTCCTCTTGGTTTATGTGGATATATGCACTTGGTCAAAAACTCTTCAAATGATTTATGGAGGGCTCTTTGCCAAAAAATAGTTCATATGGTGATTTTCCATGATATGAGTGGGGAAGTCGATTATTCACGTAAACTGAATGTGCTACTGCCTCGGCCCACACACATTGCTTGTGTTAACTGTGAGTCAATCAAATTCGTTCTTGACATTGTAGTGATGGTTCTATTCAGTCGCTCAGTTAATCCATTCGTTTGGTGAACTCTCGGTATTGAATTTTCAATTTTGATTCCCTCTGCTTGGAAGAAATCTTCCAAATATATATATATTCGCCATCATTATCAGTTTTTCAAAGTTAGCACTTTTTCACCCATTTGTCGTTCAATTTTGGAAATATATTCCTTAACTTCTTTGTGAACCTCATTCTTGTGGGTTATGAATGCGACTTCGGTATATCTTGAGTATTCATCTATGAAAGATACGTAGTAATAACTCCCTTTCAATGATGCAGTAGAAAACGGACCGACAACATCCGAGTGTATTTTCTCCAGAATATTATTGCAAGTATCACCAGGTTCTCGCGAGATCTTTCTTGTGGATTTAGATTCCTTACAAGCTTCACAGTCTACTTTTGGGGCGATTCTTGAGTAAATTGTATGGATCAGCAACTGCATTTTGTAGGCGATCGAATGTACTCACAGGTAAATGTCCCAATCTACGATGCCAGGAATCAATACTGACGTTGACAGTTTCGATGCAACAATTAGAAATGAACTGTTGAAATATATGTTCTTTCTTGTTGGAAATTATCCACCTAACTATTTTTTCTTTTTATTCACTATATCAATAAACTCACTCAAACGCTTCGCCATTTCTTCGTCAGGCCCTGGAAGATACTGTATTAGAGCAGTTGCAGTTGTATGGGACAGTAACTCAGCAGCTAGGGCTACATTCTGCCTTTGAGTATTTGTACATTCAATATGTACTTTTCGTAATTTGAAACATGAATTTACTTCTGTTTCAGTTGAATTCAGTAGATGAATAAGTGGTTCAGCAGTTATATTTTTTCCGTTGTCTAAAATAAATTCGGTGTCAATTAACCAATTTCTAATGAGTTTTAATAGGTGAGGTGCATCAGCAAAATAATAAATTTTATCATTGGTGTTGGGATGCTGAAAATATGTTTTATCAACTGATATGCCCGTTTCTTTCCAAATACCAACATTGCCTCCACCACAATCTGAAACGCACATTATAATTTATTTTGTGCAGTTCTTCAATTATGGATAACAAGATTCCTTTGGTCATTTTCAGGTCGAAACCAATATAAACTGGCTGTTTAAATTGGGAAAACAACCCTCTCACTATAGCAACTTGCATTTGTGAATGTGGACCTACGACCTCATCTCTGGCCTTATCATACTCATATTTGAAACTCACCTTCACGTCATCGAATGACAGAACCACAGTTTTCTCCATAACAGAAAGTGCTTGTTGAGCAACTTCCATTATTCTCAACACGTCATGGAGAATACCTTGTCGTAACTCAATTTTAGAAGCCCACCTCTGAAGTGATGATATACCTGGTAATGGGTAATTTTTCTCCCTCAAGTAAATATAGCAGCGTTTACTGAAATATCGTATTGAAAATGCATTGAAGATATCCTGGGAACTCCAATGAGTTCTTTGTTTCGTCCCCAAAAGTAATTCGATCTAATCTTTACTGAAGACACGCTTTAAAGCACCTTCAAGTTGTGAAATATACATATCTGAATTTCCCTTCTTTTGCTTTTCCATTTCAGTATTCTTTTTCTTTAGCTTTTCCCATTCTTTTTTCTTTTTCAAGTTTTCCATTTGCATTTTCAAATCTTGGTATGTTTTTTTCAATGAATCATGATCAGCTTGAAGCGAATTGTTAATGGATTGATTTGTTGATGTAGATGGAAGTGCATGTTCAGAGGTCTCCATGGTGACATTTTCATTTGGATCTGCAACGAGGTCTGCTATCAACGGGAATGAACTATCAATAGTACCGATAGCTGGTCTACTATACTTTGTAGTGATGGTTCAGATTCTTCAGTCTTTCCACATTTGAGCGATGGTACAGCTGTACATTTTAATTTCTTCCTTGAAGAACCATTCAAAAGTTCATATTGCATGTCTCTTTCATAGTCTTCTGGACTGAAGTGCTCGGAACATACATGGGAAAATTTATGTTTGCTAGTTTTGGTTAGACATTTTCGGACCCCCCATATTGCACAACGAGCTTCATCTTTAGGAAACCGAAGAAACATTATTTCTTCTCCAAGTTTCCTACATTTCTCGAAACTGTTCTTGCAAGTAACAACAACACATCGAGTCCCAGGCATTTTTGATATCTATAATAAAATGATATACCTATTATACAGGGTATATCATTATCAAACATGCACCCTTGAAAACTTTTAGATTTACTAAATCAGCCGCACCCTGGATTACAGACCCAATCAAACAAATGATGAAATTACGGGACAGGGCCCTAGTGAGATACAGAAAAGCACCAACCGATGAAAAGTGGACGTACTATAAGCAATTGCGCAACAACACAACACAGGCGATAACAAGGGGAAAAAAAGGCATATTATTTTTGCAAACTAAGTGATTCTGATTCAAAACAGTGCCGGAAAATCCTAAAGAATAACAGTGTTATTGGTAATAAACATAATGACCTTCCTAATCATTTAAATGATGTTAATCGAATAAATGAGTTTTTTGTCGATGCAGTTCCTAACGTCGGTCTCTCGGATGATATTCTCAATAAATATAGAAATGAGGTGATATCGGTAGTTGCCTTCGAATTCAAACCGGTGGACGATATAGATATTCTAAAAAAAATTACTGCTATCAAAACTAACGCGGCAGGGCATGATGGGTTTGATGTGAAAATGATTAGTATGTGTTGCCCACATGTCCTTCAATATCTCAAACATATCATCAACACTTGCCTGCAAAAGCATGTTTATCCTCCTCAATGGAAACAATCAATTGTGATTCCTATTCCGAAAAAGGGTTGCCCTGATGAACTTAAAGATCTGCGTGCCATTAGCCCTCTTCCAGTAATCTCAAAAATATTAGAAAAGATTGAAGATTTAGTTGTTCCACCGCCCTATTGAAAGTTAGTGACGATATACTATGGGCTCGATTTCGACATTATATTATCACTTTCACACCATATAGGGTTATCTGCCGGACCTGTCAGATTTTTCAGTAACTATCTGAAAGGAAGAAAGCAAGAAGTTGTGATAGGTGACTTGCGTTCTTCCTCATTGAATCTAAGATCTGGAGTGCCTCAAGGGTCAATTTTAGGTCCAATGCTCTTTTCTATATACACCAGCCAGTTAATAAAATGTCTCAAATATTGCAGCTGTCATCTATATGCAGATGACACGCAAATCTACTATTCATTCGACCCACATGCCACTGCTGAGATGATGCGCAATATCAATGAAGAGTTGAACCAATTCAATACCCTCGCCACTGACCATTGTCTGATATTGAATCCCAGAAAATCTCAGGCACTGGTATTTGGACCTAGGTACTCAAGAATCCTAGTGAAAAATGAAACTAAAATTAAGATTAACTCGAATGATTTAAAAATAGTTGATGAAGCTAAAAACTTAGGTGTGGTTATGGATACAACGTTTCGAATCGCACATAAATAGGATGATCCAAAAAGCATATTGCTCACTGAAATTGATTTATGGAATCAGAAAATTTATTACAAACAAAATTAAAATTATTCTCTGTGAGTGCCTTGTCCTATCAGCCCTCAACTTTGCCGACTCTCTTTATGGTCCTAGTCTAACTGTGAGAAATAAACACAAGCTGCAAAAAATACAAAACTCGTGTTTGCGCCTCATTCATGGAGTGTGACGCAGACAAAGCATTTCCTCTAAATTAGAGATTACAGGGTGGCTGAACGTGGAGCGGCGGAGGCTCTTACATTCCGCGTGTTTATTCCACAAAATAATCAAAACCCATACTCCTTCTTACCTCTATGATAAAATAACCTTCAGGAGTGATATACATAACCTGAACGTCCGTTTCAGAGGGTTACTGTCTCCTCCTAATCACTTTCATGAATTCTTCAAAAGGTCTTTTTCATTTGAGCAACAGTGTGCCTTCTATGAAAACTTCCATACTGGACTGGTCTAACGTAGAAACGATATGCTCAATGCTCAGTGGATTGAATGATTTCATCGAGAATCATATTATAGTCACGTGATATAAAGAAAACGATAGGAACCAATCGCCTCTATACCGTCTTTGAGTTGACATAATCAATGATATCGTTTAGTTCTATCACATTTTTCTCACAATGACAAACACAAACCTATAGACGATTATTTTCAAACAGTTCCGTGCATGTGTGTTGATATATTAATTTGGGGTCAACTTAAGTTGGGCATTGGCCTCTGCCTTACTTCCTTTTTTTTGTGTAAACTACTATTTTGAATATCATTATTCTTTTGGTATCAACAAAGTTCTACCTTTTTTTTTTTATAAATTTTATGCTACCTACAGCATAATTATTATAGGCTCTAGGGATGTGATATGATTCACCTACTCTATTCAATATTCCGTTCGCCTATCGTAGTTACAGCTTTATAGTAATAAGCATAGTACATCAATTTTTTTTTAACTCCATTATGTTTATATAGTACATAAGTTTCTAATGGTTAAGTGTAAGAGCAAAGCTACAGTGCCTCGCAGTGTAGATTTGAACTTCGCCATTTGGATTCAAAACAACACTCTTATGATATATATCTATATAAAAACAAGGAAGAGATTAGTGGACATAGCCCTCATGAATAAATAACCGTAAACACGTGTTTCGGGCGTTCGGCCCTCATTAGTACGGTGAAAAAGTGTGCAACATGTAGGCAACACTTGGTGGAAAAAGAAACAAATCAGCGGAGTCAACAAACAGAAGCCAGCCGCACATTTGTGGTTTCGGTCAGCAGACCCTGAGGTCTCAGGGAAACTGCTAACGTCACCACGGAGGCAGCTATAGCTAACCTGCGTGACATCCGTGTCCAGGAGTAAAAACAATAACATGAAGGTGATATCGAGGGAACTGTAAAAAAAACAAGGAAGATGTCTCTTGTAATCCCTCTTGCAAAAATACGAAACCCCAAAAATTTCAATGATCTCAGACCCATCAGTCTTCTATCAGTACTATCAAAGGTTTTTGAAAAAATTCTATACAAACAGATGAATGAATTCCTTATGAGCCACAATATTATACCACCAATACAATCCGGTTTTAGAGACGGTTACAGTACCACAACAGCACTCACAATGATAGTCGATGATATTTTCCGGGCAGTGGATGAGGGAAAAGTCACGTGCTTAGTTTTACTGGACTACAGCAAGGCATTTGACACTATAGATCACGACGTTTTCCTCGACAAACTGGGGTATTTGGGCTTTGATGAAGATTCTGTTCGGCTGATGGAGCGTTACTTGAAAGGAAGGAGTCAGAAAGTCGTTTATGACCTGAAGACTTCAGAACCTCTAACACTGAAATCTGGTGTACCGCAAGGGTCCATCTTAGGACCCCTGTTATTTTCCATTTATATTTCGGACTTCCACTCATATGTTTCGCATTGTAACATACACCATTACGCAGACGACACACAACTATATCATTTGATGTTGAACAACCTGATAGTACTAATGTTGTGAACTCAGATTTAGAATCCTTGGTGAATATCTCTGCAGCGCATAACCTTACGTTGAACGCAAAGAAGTCAAGTGTTTTGTTTTTTGGACCAAAGCATAAACGTGAGCTTGCCAGTACTTCCTCAAATATCGTCATGGGCGGTAACACAATTCCCGTTAGGAACGAGGTAAAAAACTTGGGGTTATGGGTAGACACAGAATTGAGATTCACAAAACATGTCAATCAACTTTGTCGTGGTTCTTACAATATTTTAAAACAGCTTTACCCGAATCGACATGCCATGAATTCTAGTTTGAAACTTCAAGTTTGTGAGTCTCTTATTCTTTCAAAAATTGCTTATTGTGATTGTGTATATGGACCAGCTCTCTTGAAAACCGACAGTGACCGCCTGCAGAAAATTCAGAACTCCTGCTTGAGATTTTCCCATGGAATACGAAAGCATGATCACATTAGCCATAAATTTCTAGAAGCGGGTAAGCTCAGACTATTGGATGTTAGAAAATCACATTTGCTCACTCTTACTCATAAAATATTGAAGATTGGAAAACCTCCGTATTTACTAAAAAAACTTGTAAGAATAGGTGATACCAGCGAATACTGCACTAGGAATTCACGATTGTTGACAATCTATAAACATGAGACGTCTACCTTTCAACGTTCCTTTACGTACAATGCCTGTAAATCATATAATCAACTACCCAATGAATTTTATGACTATAGTATTTTGAATTTCAAAAAAAAGTTGAAATCATTATTATTATCTACACAAATTGGATCTTGAATGAAATCAATTGACCCCTCTGGCACTCCTATGGTTAATGCAGTGTATCACTAACGTATCTTAGCTCATTAATGATTATTACTGACATTTTATATTCTCCTCAATAATTCTCTTAAATTGATATCGATATAAACCTATAGTATTATAAACATAGCTAGATAGCTTATCATAGTTTTAGCTAGTATTAATGTAATTCAATATTATATATTATAATGTATTTATAATCAATTAACACATCATGGTTAAGTTGAAAAACACCCTTGGGTGACACTTCGCCATTTCATCTATATCACTTTTTATAATTTTATGGATGAATAAAGACGAGTTATTATTATTATTATTATTATTATTATTATTAGTGGACATAGCCCTCATGAATAAATAACCGTAGACACGTGTTTCGGGCTTTCGACCCTCATCAGTACGGTGAATACCGAAATTACAATTTTTTCAAATCAGATATACAGGGTGTATCTAAATAACACCGAAAAAATTCAAGGGGTGATTCCTTGTGATATTTTAGCGAATAAAGTTCATATAAACATGTATCCTGACTTGCTCCGTTTTTGAGATACTGGATGTTGAAGTTGGAAGTTTCAATTGTTTCTATTTATAACTTCCCTGTATACGCTTTCATGGTACCAAAATTGATTATGGTTGGAGACTGAGGAAGCCCTGAAATTTCAAAATGATTGTGATTGGGGTTATTGCGTAATCTCAATTAAAGTCTTGAAAACACATACAGTAAAATTTGGATTCAAATCGAATTTTTATTCTTTCCTCAAAAAATAAGCTAGAAACTGAAATCACAAAAAGGATAAAAATGGTGTTATTTCAATAGTTCAATCTAATAAAAATATAAAACTCAGAAAAACCCGAGGCGTACAAAGACATTCACCATAAATATCGATAAATTTACCAACTGTGACGTCACTGAAAATATTATTCCGAATCAAAATGCACCAGACGAAGCTTCATATTACTATTAACAAAACCACAACGTTTTATTGATATTGATGGAAAGACAATTGAGTAATGAATAAAAAAACGGTCTTTCATGGACATTTTGATACCCTGTATCTCGAAAACGAAGCAAGTAAGGACACATGTTCATATGAACTTTATATCCTAAAATATCACAAGGAATCGCCCCTTGAATTTTTTCGGTGTTATTCAGATACACCCTGTATATTTTTTTAAATACTTTTATTCTTGTTACATAAATTACATATCTCAGTAACAGGAATGGTCCCCAATTGGCCTCGGTTAGCCGGTCTCGGGATCATAGACAAGTAAATTGACGTTTACATGTGTAATTTGTAATACAATATTAATGACGTTAATTTTAAATACTATTGTTACAGTTCTCTAATAACTTAGTTGAATCCTATGCTACAATCGTAAACTTTACTGTAAACTTTACTGAGCCCATCCACTGACATATGACAACAATAGGATTACATTTGCTAGTTTTGTAATGGAAATTTGTTCAATAACCAGCATTTCAGTAGTGATTTATATATATTATATGTTGCAGTATTTTTTAAAGTCACTGGTACCTCGTTATATGCTTTTACTGCTCTATCTATTGGGTTATTCAGTATTCTATTTGTTCTTGGTTTCTGCACATTCAGCTCATGTTTGATTCTCGAATCATGAGAATGTATTTCTTTTCTATGACATAGTTCAGAATTAGTTTTCAACTGTCCATGTACCATGTAAATTTACATTGTTCAAGATTGAGTATATGTTTTAATTTATATTCAATCAATATTAGTAGCTGTATAAATCAATAGATTAGGTATAGGGTTTGTGGGGATGCAGCTGATGTGGGACTCAAAAGAAAACTCTTTTTACTTTTTAGAAAGCTTTCGGAATTTATTTAATTCCTTCGTCAGTCTCTCTAAAATGGAATGCACAATTATAATATTCAAAAGAAATGGGTATTAGAAATTACTTACAGTATATGAGATTGTAGAATTGCAAATCAGAATATGTAGTATAAATTGTAAAAAATGCATAAATTCATGGATAAAAAACTAATATAACTTGGAATTGAATTCAATTCAATTCCATCTTGATCAACCTTCTACCTATCTAATTTTTCAACCCCATGTATTTTTTCATGTTAAATATTGTCACTTTGACAAAGTTACCTATATTAGTTTTTTATCCATGAATTTATGCATTTTTTACAATTTTATACTACATATTCTGATTTGCAATTCTACAATCTCATAATATACTGTAAGTAATTTCTAATACCCATTTCTTTTGAATATTATAATTGTGCATTCCATTTTAGAGAGACTGACGAAGGAATTAAATAAATTCCGAAAGCTTTCTCAAAAGTAAAAAGAGTTTTATTTTGAGTCCCACATCAGCTGCATCCCCACAAACCCTATACCTAATCTGTTTTAATTTATCTAGCTTAGTGTTTATATATACAATCTCTGTAGACATGTGATAGTCCAAATTGAATAAAACTTTAACCACCCTGTTTTGTAGTGTTTGAATTTTGTTGTTTCACATGTTCCCCATATTGTTATCATATATCTATAGATACTTGAAAAGTATGCATTATATATACAATATTTTGCTTCAGCATCTACGTAGGTTCTTCACCTATAGATTGCACCTATCATAGGACACAGTTTTTTTGTACATCTTTTGAACATGCTCACTCTAAATTAGGGACTCGTCAATAGTGAGACCTAAATACTTTGTGTATTTCACTCGCTTCAAAGTTGTTTCATCTAGCTCTACAGTTATTTCATTCACGCTAGTATTCTTCTGTTTAAAGATCATATATACACACTTCGACTCATTAACCTTCAGCTTATTATGTAGTAGCCACTTTTTATATAAAATCAGATCTTCATTGACTTTTATTTCCATGCTTTCCAATGATGTGTCATTATACGCCAGTATAGTATCATCTTCAAAAGTGAAGTACCTAGCTTTCAAGTTGGCTTTTTGTAGACTCATTACGTATATTATATATAGTAGCGGTCCAATTACAGATCCTTGAGGAACTCCTGTTTTAATTTCTAATAGTTCGCTTTCAGTCTTATCCATAATAACAAATTGATTTCTATTAGTCAAATGTGAGTTTATAAGTGCATTTATATTCCCTCTTATGCCCATTAGATCTAGTTTATGCATTAAAGTTTTATGGTCTACTACATCGAAAGCCTTCTTCAGATCTATGAATACTTAAGTAACATATTTCTTTTCATCAAGTTTTTTATTGACATAAATCTCAAAGTCAGTAGCCGCGCACAGCGTATTGCTATTTTTTATGAAGCCATATTGGTATGGATCAAATCTGCCATATGCCTCCAAAAATTTGATGATTCTAGTTTTAATAATCATCTCCAGTATTTTAGCAAAGATGCAGATAACACTAATCGGCCTATAATTACTCATTTCATTTATAGGTCCAGCTTTGTAAATAGGACGGACCTTACTGATCTTTAGCACATCTGAAAAATGTCCTTGTTGCAATATATCATTTGCCAGTCTAGTAATGATTGGTACAATAGATAGTTTTGATAATCTCAGGTCACTAATAGTTATATCATCATATCCTGGTGCAGCATTTGGCTTGAGTGTATTAATAATATTTCCTATTTCCTGAGCTGTTACTTCATCAGTAACCATACTATTCATACAATTTAAGTCTTCAAAATCAATAAGGTATTTCCTATTTTGTTTCTCTATTTGTAGATTCTCAATGATTTCAGTTCCAATTTCACAAAAGTATTTGTTGAATTCATTTATAATTCTTTCCCTATCTGTAATTGTCTGGTCGTTCAAAAATATACATTCCACATTTTGCCTTTTATTTCCCTGACCCTCAACAAAACTATTCATGCAATGCCACTGTTTCTTATTGTTTACACCTGCTTTTTTCCATCCATTTCTGAAGTAATCGTGCTTAAGTTCTTGACCCATCATTTTTACTCGGTTTTTCAACATTTTATATTCCTTACATATATCAACATTATTTGGTTGTTTAATTTTCAACAAAAATGTCCCTTTCCTTCACAAGTTCAACAAAGTCATTATTTACCCAATAATTTCCTAATTTACATTTAATACTTACTGTTGTAGCAGGTTCAGTCTTACAATGATGGATTAATTCCATAAGATCAGCAAAATTTGTAATATCCTGATGACCATTAATCCTACTGTTAAATTCTCTAAGAAATTTATTTCTGTCCACTTCAGACTTCTCTATGCTACAATTTGGTTTGTATTCAGGTACATTATTTCCTACTTTTATATTTAGTATCTTGAGGTCAGATAGACAGAAATATTGATTAATACTAACAACACATTTCATATTGCTTTTAGTTATTACATGATCAATGATTGTCCTTGTGTTTGCAGTAACTTGTTGCTCCAGCTGGAGTCAATTCATTCTTCAGGCAGAAACCAGAGAGTTGAATCACTCCTAGATATTCCACTGCTATAGGTTCATCTGTGTTCATTACATTTATGTTGAAGTCACCAACAACTAAGTTGTCACCTTTATTATTTACCAGTAGGAAGTCTGAAAGATGATTGATAAACTCTATTGTATCTGTTCCTGGTGGTCTATACACACCCCATAGTTTTAGTTTTAATTCATAGAAGTTAATTCCAATCACATTACATTGGTCAATTTGCTGACTTATATTAATTTCATGAAATTTCAGGTTATTTTTCACATAAATTGCCGTACCCCCCATGTTTCCCTGCATGAATGAACTGTTGTGTAGTTTTTTAAATTGTGGTACTGTACCTCGTTTTTGAACAACCAAGTTTCTGTTATGACAATTATATCACTGTTTGAGTTATGGACAAATGCTTCAAAAGCTTCAAATTTATTCTTAACACTCTGTAGATTTGAGTAAGATACTGTGAGTTCTTTTCGTATAATTGATTTTACTAGTTTTTTAATTTGGTAGATCCTCCTCCTTTTCGATTACAAACACCTTTCCTTTTTCTGTCTTCCTCCTAATATTTGCCCGATTTGAACCCAAACAAATTTGTAATTGTTTTCTTAGCATACATTTTCGTTGTCTTGAAGATTCCTTTTGGTTAGGTCTTGATTGATATAGATGTCGTATTGTGGGCCTTGCAAACCAATGTCTCCAGTTGTAATCTTTATAGATTTTTTTGCTTTCATTATAGCATCATGCACAGAAGCGAATTCCACCTTTATGGGCGTGACCTTTCCTATTTCACCTCTTCCAAGCCTGAATGACTTGATTGAAGTCTCCAATGTTGACTTTTAGTTGTTTTCCAATGTCTTTTACTATTCCCTGTATATCATCGTTGGGATTCATTTTAGGGATACCCATTACTATCAGATTATTATTAAGTTTACCTTGTTCGTTCTTATTTACTTCCTGATGTAACTTATGAGTGATAGCATTTAGTTCTTTGCGAAGCTCTTCATTAATTTTGTTTTGGATTTCAAATTTTTTCATTAGCAGCTCGTAATTGTGTTCGATATCGAGCAATTTACGCATAATGTCATTGTTCGAGCATTCCTTAGTGTCTCTTTGGTCGATTTTATTTTTTTTCTGATCATTTTTGGTGGGTACCATAACCCCACTTTTACATTTTTCACAAAACCATTGTTCACCTTTTTGTTCCTTGCTTTCTGCTGCATAGTAGTTCAATTTTGTTATTGTAAAATCTATACACTTGCTGTGGTACCAAATTTTACATTTATTGCACTCGATTGCATATGAATTATTACAAGATTTTTCACAAATACCACATGCGTCCGCCATCTTGCAAACATATAAATAGTACTTAATTCTGCATAATAACTTCCTGAAAATTTGGATGTTCTAATAGGCTGTGCAAAATATCTGTCAACAAATGAATGAAAGTTGTTGACTGTCGGATTCATCATCTGCAATAGTGCAATATGGCTCATCCCTGTTGGGTATAATAATCAAGATTAAGGTTTATTACATCCCCTTGATTCACTTATACACTAACGGATTATTTTTCATTATACCGAACACGAGCCATATTTTGCACTTTTTTGCAGATAATAAATTTCTAATTCATCTGTCGATAAATATTTTTGCACAGCTTATTAGAAAAATTTAAAATTACAGGCAGAATTATTGACTGGGTATTGGGAAGTAAATTGGAACTAGAGCTCATTTTAATCATAAAATTGAAATATGAGAAGAAAAAATGGGGTTTCCAATTGAAAAAATTGAGATTTTTAATGTTTCACTTCACATTCACTTTTTGGACCCACTTTTCTGTGCACCGTCTAAATTATTCAGTGATTGTGATTATAGTGAGTGATCCGGTCAACCGTCCGTTTCATCATCGGATAGCATTAAAAATTGCTATTCACATAAAAATGGCATATGTAAGTCACTTTTTCTAGAAAAACTCAAATAACTCAAGAACGGTTCTTTTTATGTATAGGGTATGATACATGAATTCGAATCAGAATCATGAGAGGAATTTTAATATGTTGTAAATTACAGGGGGTCCTATTGAAAATAACAAAGATGACGTAACTTCCGGCAAAACCGAAAGCTTCACGATAAAAGAAAATATTCTAGTTGGATTCTCCATGTTTCCTTCACCAACCCTATGAAATTTCAGAATTATATAGATCATGTTAACTCATGAAGATAAAGGTACCCTATACAGTTTCAGGGTGCATAATATTTTGAAATTCTATAGTTTATTACTAATAATATGTAAATATATGTAATTCATTTTGTGACTGAATAAATATTGAAAGATTCTAATTAGGTATTTGTTTTTTATTCTTTCCAATCATTCATTTTGGACTATTATTCGGAACCTATATATCTACTATAAAAAAAATTCTACAAACCAAACGTCAGGAAGCGCTCAATTTTCGAGATTGAACGTTGTGATGAAAATAACTTTTTGACTCATTTTACTTGATTTTTTGGGATTTCGTCTCCTCGTTTCTATAAAATAAAAATATGCGTATTATTTCAATATATTTGTTGTGGGTCAAGTCAGATGATTTGCCCCAAAATGTCACTGTTTCTTTCCTTCAAAAATTTTTTTAATCAAAGCGTTACTGACATGCTACTGTATTTTTCTTTTAGGCTCCCTGATAGAAAAATTTGTTGAACGCAGCGACATTTTGGGGCAAATCATCTGATTTGTCCCACTACAAATATATTGAAATAATACGAATATTTTTATTTTATTTTAACCTACAGATAGTATTTAAATTTTTTACTGATGAAAATCAGGAAAATTTGAAACTATATGAAAAAAGTACTATAGTCTATCATTGTTGATACACTATTTTAATCGAAGTATTTGTGTTATCAAAATATCAAATCGAATATATTTTTTCATGATAATTTCTATTCTGTCTATGCATGATTTTTGACATATTTATTTCACATTGAAATTGATTTTAGTCAAATTTAACTCTTTAACCACGCATTTCATCAAAATCAAACGAAAGAAGGTATACACACTATCACAGATTAACAAACCTTTGTTAATCTGTGACACTATGTATACATATTTGTCCAGAAAACGAGTGTATAAATTGCGAAGTTCCATAATTAGGATTTATTCAATATTCCGCTATATTGGTTGACATTCTTCTCTGGAGAGATAACATATATTATTATGAAAGCATAATATATTATTATGAAAGCATAATATATTATAATAATTAAGGAAGTGACTATTGATATAGACGTAGTGGATCGAGATGAAAGAGTTTACTCTGCCCGCGCCTGTAAGATTTTGAAGGATACTGAAGAGTGAAGGCAGTTCAGTTTAAAATTCTGATAGGCACTCATTGAGAGTAACATCAAATAAAATCAAAAATGGATTTGGTTAGTATTGAATCTTTACATAACTGACCTATACAACAAATTGTACCTAATTGAGTGTTAGTAAATCTGGGTACTGTAAGTATAAACCATTGGAGTGTACCTATATACTAACTTATTTGTATTATTGTAACACCATTTGAATATATGATCATTAGTAATGGTGAATTTACTTACCTTATATTAATGAATAAACTAGTTTTTCACTCAATTCGCGAATATTTCGAATTCAAATTCAAATTTGAAATCACATTGACATGTGACAGTTATGACACAAAACGAAATCTGAAATCAGAATAATCAAAATACCCGAGCACGAATCAGAACGGAGAAACACTGACGTAATAAATCGCCCCCCTCCTCCTCGCACCCCCGCACCATAATGCTATACTATGAGGTAACCTTATAGAAGTTAATAGACCTTGGCGTGCACCTTTGTCAGATGACTGACCCTGGCAGTAAAACAACCTCACTTTTCTCATTTGTTTACAAAGAACTGAAATGCACGGCACTGGGACGAAATAGCGCAGGACAAAATAGCGCAGGACGAAATAGCGCAGGGACATAATAGCGCAGGGTCATAATAGCGCAGGGACATAATAGCGCAGAGACAAAATAGCGCAGAGACAAAATAGCGCAGGGACGAAATAGCGCAGAGACAAATTTGAGCGCGAAAACGTAGTGCATCATCTATGATTACGTTAATTCGTTTGTCAGGGCATAGACTATTTCTTCAAATACTAGATGTTTCAAAAGGAGACTACCCTTACAAACGAAGTAACTTAATACTAGGTATGCCGTTGGATTGTTAAAGTAGACCTATGATTAGGTTAGTTTGTTTGCTAGGGTATAGACTCATTTTGAAACACCTTGTATTTGAAGAATGAGTCTTTACTCTAACAAACGAACAAACCTAATCATAGATCCTGCACTCCATTTTCGTGCGCAATTTTGTTCCTGCGCTATTTCGTCTCTGCGCTATTATGACCCTGCGCTATTTCGTTTCTGCGCTATTTCGTCTCTGCGCTATTTCGTCCCTGCGCTATTTTGTCCTGCGCTCTTTTGTCCGCGCTATTTTGTCCTGCGCTATTTCGTCCCAGTGCCGAAATGCACTTCTCCAAGAAATTAACGCACCACAAAAAGTATAAGAAACATTTTCGTCAAAAGTACTTGTCTGATTTTGACGTATTTTGTTTTGAATGACAGGTTATTTTCATATGAAAAATGGTTGGAATTGAAATCACAATTTAGCCTTATCAACATTTCTGTTTTGGATTCAGGCCATTATCATTCCTTCAACTCGAGAAACACCATTTTATAGCGTAACATGATTTTATGGAAAATTCATATCCAAATAAAATAACGGAAAAACGAAACACAATGCCAAGTCACAAGTTGAACGGAATGGTCAGTGGTGATAATAATCATATCCAATTATTGCTTTGCCACTATCTTTGGTTCGATATTTAGCAGTGATAATATGGACTTTTCAATCCTCAATGTAATGAGGCAAGTATTAACCATTGTGTGCCGATAGGAACAATTGAATATTCAGACATATTAGAGGCTGCCAATTCTTTCAAAATACCTAGTGTACTCAAAATAGTGATTTATGTACGGACGGGCGTCCACATTTTAACGCTGACCTTCTCGCAAGATGTCACTACGGTGAAGAAATCATATATTAATTACGCCATCTTGAAAATTCAATGCAGAGCTCGTCAATTTCTCGAAGCCTAATATCAGTACAGAAATCTGTATCGATCTAGTACAATTCAAATCGACTACCGATTGGACCACCTAGGGCGCTCAGGGCACGAAACATCATGACGGATGACGGCTGACAGAACATTTACTTACAATTCCAGCCGATAGATGGATAAATGATGAATCATATTATTTTCAACATAGTTCAGTCGTTGATTGATATATTACGCTTACGCTGGGAAGATGCCCAACCTGTGTTATATTTTCGAGTCGATGCCCCGCTCATCCCCTCGTCTATCGTTTGACCACTGTGAGGTAGCAACTCCACTAGGCACACAGAACATGTCTGAACTAATTGTACAGATTACTACACTTTTGTACAGAATTACAGATCCCATCCCACCGCGTGCTATCGCTCCAGAAATGTTTGTTTATCCTTGTCTTCTACGATGAGATGAGACCCGACCCGCCCGACCGGTTCCGATAAAAAAATGTTTGCTACGGTCGGTGAATCCCATGGACGTATATGGGGAATCCGCCATCCGCAACCAAAACAATAACAACGAGATGCGAGTATTGATTTTTCCCTCGGTTCCTTGCGGAAGAGAGAAGAACATATTATGATCTCTCACTCAGTTGGGTTCTTACTCCGTGGCTTTTTTTTTAATTCCCTTGTGAATAACTTGTCATACTTTGCCTAGACCAATATATATGTATATCTGGAAAAACATCTCACGCCTTTTTCGTTGATTATTTTTTTCACTCAATTTGTATCCATATTCCATATTGAAGTTTTGTATTTTTAAGACATTATCAAATATTGATAATATAATCAATCTGAATATGATAATTTCTTATTAGAGTCTCATCAGTAGATAGAAAATAAATAGTCAGATATCTTTGAATCTTTGATTGTTAATGGTTCACTATAAAAATGAAATAAAATACATCATCTATAATAGCAGGCATAATATACAGATAGTGAGTCATAACTATTGGAACATATATACAGTGTGTCCCACTTACCATGCTCACCATGGGTATCTTTTTAACGGTGAGAGATACGAGGTCGGTTAAATGACACCAAATGTGGAGTTTGTCAAGGCCAACTATAATGTGAAAAAATATTTTGATAAAATCTATTCGTTTTTGTTTTATACGCAAATAACAGATTTTTATCATTTTCATGCCTCCTCCGTAACTTGTTTATTTATGAAAATATACAAATAGGAATTTCACATTCTCATGGCAGTTTTTCAATGTGATTTCGAAAAAAATATGAAATTTATGCCAACTCTTCTAGAATTTGAGATATCAGCACCAACTTCAGTTTTTCAAATGTAGGTCATAGCTCACTATGACTTAGTTACAAATAACTTTTTTTTCCCTCACAGATGATATGTCGCAGTAATAGTTTTCTGTTGATAACAACGGAGTTGTCATTTATACACAAACGAAAAATTATTTGGAAGCCGCCATCTTGAATTAATAAATTTTAACAAAAAAATCATGATCTCCGACCTCAAAAACCCCCACTTACCAATTTTGAATGGAATCGGACCAAATCTTGTCCGCCATCTTGGAGCAGCAATTTTTTTTAATTTCAACAAAAATTCCATGATGTATTGTCACCGAAATTATGAACACCTGCCAAATTTCAAGTCAATCGGAGTTATGGAATTTTTGTTGAAATTAAAAAAAATGGCTGCTCCAAGATGGCGGACAAGATTTGGTCCGATTCCATTCAAAATTGGTAAGTGGGGGTTTTTGAGGTCGGAGATCATGATTTTTTTGTTAAAATTTATAAATTCAAGATAGCGGCGTCCAAATAATTTTTTGTTTTTGTATAAATGACGATAACTCCGTTGTTATCAACACAAACCTATTACTGCGACATATCATCTGTAAGGGAAAAAAAAGTTATTTGTAACTAAGTCATAGTGAGCTATGACCTACATTTGAAAAACTAAAGTTGGTGCTGATATTTCAAATTCTAGAAGAGTTGGCATAAATTTCATATTTTTTTCGAAATCACTCTGAAAAACTGCCATGAGAATGTGAAATTCCTATTTGAATATTTTCACAAATAAAGAAGTTACGGAGGAGACATGAAAATGGTCAAAATCTGTTTTTTGCGTATAAAACAGAAACGAATAGATTTTATCAAAATATTTTTTCACATTATAGTTGGCCTTGACAAACTCCACATTTGGTGTCATTTTAACCGACCTCATATCTTTCACCGTTAAAAAGATACCCATGGTGAGCATGGTAAGTGGGACACACTGTATAGAATTCATTTATTTATTGGATTACAAGAGTTGAAACTGCATGCTTATGAACCATTTTTTACAGTAGGTATCTAGTTGTTGTAAAATATGAATTCTTTTTTGGTATATTAGAAGAGATAAAAACAGAAAACAGCTACATTTCCAGGCTATATGCCATGATATATAATCATGAAATCGGCGTTGATATTTTGTGATACCAGTAACTTTTTCTGAGTAGAATCGATTTTACCGCTCTAGAACAACGGAGTACAGACTACGGAACGCTCAGAATCTCCGCCCTAACAACACAGGGATGTTCTAGGTACGTACCCTTTTTGTCGCACGGTACAAGGACATAATTGGGGTATCCAGGGGTGGTTGTCCAGTGGACATCCGGCCCGGTACATCCATAGGTTATCCTATTCGTGTCCCTGGAATATCTGATATCTATTCACATCAGAGTCATTGACTTTCATCAAAATATTGAGTTGAATTTTCATGAAAATGTTTGGGTTTTTTTCGGTAAATGATTGTAATGAAAATAAAAAAAATTGTCTCAAAACTTCTCAAGAAATGACCATTTTTCGCAAACAGAAATCGTAAATGCATAATCCCCTCATTTTTAAACATCCACGAATGATAATAATAATTATACTCAAATCCTAACAAAGTTGTATTTATTCAGGTTTCTGCAGTTTAGTCCTGTTTAAAAATCTGTTTGACACATAAATCTTCAGAAGGCATATCAGCCAATGGATTAAGGTGCGTGCCTGATAAGCTAAAAGTCCCTGGTTCAAACCCTTCTCGACCTAATTTTTTTCTTTTTTCGAAGGGATGTCCCTGGAATATCCTTGCGACCTCCTAGTGATATCCCGTCTCCGTTCTTGGTACATCCCAGGGACGTACCAGACGGAAATCCCTTGAATGCTTTTTTTGTCAGCCAGCTGATGTCCCTGGGACGTCCCTAGTATGTACTCTGTCCCGACAAAGGATATCTCTGGGATGTCCTTGTATAAAACTAGGGACGTCCCTGGGAAGTCCCTAGGATGTACTTGTGTTGTTAGGACGACAAACGGCGACGGCTTGGCAGCCATATCGCCGACAATCGCACCGAGTCGGCCTCCCCACAAAAGTCAAAGGAAAATATTTGCACTCCAAGTTTCGGCAATACATAGGTCGAATCAATGTTCGGACGCATTGTTCCGCGTTTTTCATGTGATAAATATCAGTATAATTTCAATAATAAAAATTTCGAAAATTGTACATAGCTCTGACAAGAAAATGATTTCCGACAGTGAATGGGAAAGACCACTGAGGAGAGAGATCCGTGCAAACCTCTTTCAATCGACGAATCATGATTCACATTTTATGTACAATCAATATTATGAGTTGAAGTTGAAGGGAATCGAATCTATAATGTTTTGAAACCAGCATGTTTCATTCGGTATTCCAAACAGCCAAATATGTTGGTGGAGTCGTGACGTATTAGTCCCGAACTGAAGCTATCTCTCTCTGATACCTCGTCATTCTGCAGTGTTGTAGTGTAATTGGTCAGTTCAAGGACAATAGGCGTGTTGGGACCAAGACGTCGCACCAGTCACACCAATGAATTGATGAAATTTGAAATGGCGCAGGAATTGTGTGTTTTGAAATGGACACATACTAATTTATTGTTTTCATCGTCTTAGCATGAATGAAAAAATTCAAAATTAATTCACTGGTAGTTTTTCAGTGTAGAGTTCACGATAATGTCGTTTCAAAAAATCAGTGGTCTTCCCTATTATATAGTTTGATTTTGTAAATCGACATAATGAAATATGAAATTCCACTCAAACAGACCCATTTAGATTCAGTTCTAGGGTAAAATACACTAAGGTGACAACACTGGTCCGGGTTCGTGAATTTCAATCAAATTTATGAGCAGCTTATATATTGATATCCGCTGACCAGTTTATTCCACAATCGCCAAAAATGGAAGCATATTTTGTTGAGACATAAAATTTTGTGATTCACTCTAATTCGATTTCTATAAACTTTTTTCATGATCTCACGTCCGTGATGCGCTCGTTAGAAGCACATCCAGTACAACTATTACTAACAAATTCGAATTTACCGCCATTCGTGAATTAAAAAATGAGTGATAAATGTTTGCTATTGCCTCCGACAACCTTGAACGTGCAAAGGCATTCTTGAACAAATAACAAACTTTTCACATTTTGAGCTCCATCTAATGGTACATCATCCAGTTCGCGCAAAACGTACTAGATTAGATGCTTTTAGAGCCGACTGCTGCGACGGTACCTCCATCTAGCAGAGAGTACCTGAACTACGATATTCAAGTTTTCTACCATCTAATTTAAAGAAGATATTATCCATACAAGATATACCGGGTGACACAGGCTATCGGGCCACCCCTGAAACTTCTGCATTCGTCAACGGATTTTTCTGAAATTCGGTACAGTTATATAAGCAATTATTTCGGATTTGATCACATTTCAATCCAATATGGCGGACTTCCGGTTTTTCTGGAAATGCCAGCAATTTTGTTTTTTCAAATGGAACACCCTGTATATTTTTACATATTCAAGTTTAACAGGTCAAAACAAGTGCAATATTGATGTCAAATGTCATTTATTCCACAGCCTACCTAGTTGAAAAATTATTCTAACTGCAAGGAAATTCAGTAGTTGTTGATTTTTGAATGTATACAATTTGTTACTGCACCGAAAAACAAAAATGATATTTCATTTTGTTCCTTATTGTATGTTCTAGAGAAACGGGTAGGTGGCCCATAGGGGTTCCATTTGAAAAAAAATAATTTTTGATCAAAAAGTGATGTGGCTGAATTGATTCCTGGATAAGTGACACAAAAAATAATTTTTCAGAAGAAATTATGTTCTTCTGTTATGTGTGACTCATTGTGAGTAGTCTTGACCACATCTCATTTATCCACGAGGTAGAATGAAAAAACAATCTTAATTTAATTTTTTTCGAAAAAATGACATTTGAAATAAAGATTGCACTTGTTTCGACCTGTTGAACTTGAATATGTAAAAATATACAGGGTGTTTCATTTGAAAAAACAAAGTTGCTGGCATTTCCAGAAATACCGGAAGTCCGCCATATTGGATTGTAATGTGATCAAATCCGAAATAATTGCTTATATAACTGTGCCGAATTTCAGAAGAATCCGATGACGAAAGCAGAAGTTACAGGGGTGGCCCGATACCCTGTGTCACCCGGTATAGGCCTATTGTTTACATAAATTGAATATAAAAAAGGCTTTCATCTAAATGGTTACATTTCAAGAGCTGAAATTCTAGTGTGGGTTGCCCAAAATAATAACGCAGGGTATGAGTGAATATAACGTTATTCTGAGACACAAAATTTTACAATGTTCACATCTTTTTGATCTTCTGCAGCTTTCTTAATCGAACGAAATTTGCCTTCAAAACTATCCAAACCCGAGTCGGAACTTTCGTCTTTATGATGATTCAATCTATTTGGCAATCGGACTTTTAATAACGCCGAAAGTCATTTCATAGTAGAGGTCTGCATTCCAGCCATTGTGAAATGACCTTGGTTACGCCCCTCTTAAAGTCGAGTCTGTAGATTGATAGCCGAGTCCTTAACCGACAGTTTTTCGCCGAGGAGCATATTACATTTTTTCGTCGACCTCAAACACTTATACATCACGGTCTGATTCACACGTGAAATCTATCGGATTTCGTGAATAATTTATTTGATAACAGCAAATAACAGTTTTTTTTGTCCTCGCAGATTAAGGTTGCCAGTTCGATTTTTATTTCATCAGTAAATACCTTGTCAAAAATTCAGATCTATTTTATTCTATACGAATTGCAAGAAAGTATAATGAAATAAATGTACTTTGAGTAAACAAAAAAGTCACTCATTTCCAACAATTTGAAAATGCTCACAAATATCACAAAACACAGTTACATATAAGAGTATACAGAGTGGGCCTTTGAAAACGAAACAGAGGCTCTGAGGGTCGCCAAAACCGGATTATGAAAAAAATCTGAAACACGTCAACTACATTTTCGAGGGGGACATCGTTCTACAATATTTTCAGCCCTGCGGCGTTGCCGCTGCTAACGAAAAGAAGCAACAACTTTGTTATTTCAAATGGAACACCTTGTATTTTATTGCATTTTTAGATTCTCCCCGAAGAGCTGATTTCATCAATGCATCACACTTGGGGTCTAGCTGTAATGGTTTCAGGGATATAAAGTGTTCAAAATCGAGATTTTTCAACTTTAACATTTTTTTGTGTCGAAACTATTCATTATTGGTCAAAACGACTCCCATGTCCCTATCTCAACTTGTGATTCACTATCTACTAACATTCACTTGGAACAGATACAGGGTGGTCAGAATTTTGAATCTTGAACCACCCTGTATTTGTTTCAAATAAATGTCAGTAGATAGTAAATCACAAGTTGAGATAGGGACATGAGAGCCGTTTTGACCAATAATAAATGGTTTCGACACAAAAAAATGTTTAAGTTGAAAAATCTCGATTTTGAACACTTTATATCCCTGAAACCATTACAGCTAGACCCCAAGTGTGATGCATTGATGAAATCAGCTCTTCGGGGAGAATCTAAAAATGCAATAAAATACAAGGTGTTCCATTTGAAATAACAAAGTTGTTGCTTCTTTTTTTTAGAAGCGGCAACGCCGCAGGGCTGAAAATATTTTAGAAAGATGTCCCCCTCGAAAATGTAGTTGACCTGTTTCAGTTTTTTTTGATAATCCGGTTTTGGCGACCTACAGAGCCTCTGTTTCGTTTTCAAAGGCCCACTCTGTATAATAAATTAAAAGTAAAAAAAGAATTTTTAATAAATAGCTTTTACTTTAACGCTCTGAAAAGAATAAAATGAAATGTTCCCTCATAATTTCAACTATCAACTTATAACCTCATTATACACATTATATGATCATAAAACGAGGCTAACAATATGCCGTTCAAAACGTTTTAAAATTGCGAGTAGTTCCGGAGATGTCTAAAAAACCGAAATTTGTCGATTACTTTTTTCTGACGTTATTTAAAGAGATAGGAAAACAACTTTCTCTCTGCCACCTTTCAAGCTCTACAACGGTGAGAAATTTTATTCAGGGTATACTTTTTTTACGGGCCGTATAAAAAAATAAAGTAATGATGGTTTTTACGAAACGAAACGTCACGTCGTACGAGAAATCTCTCAACGCTGTTTTGCAGAGCTTGAAAAGTGGCAATCAAAAACTGTCTTGTTTTCCTATATCTCTTTAAATAACGTCAGAATAAAATGAAAACGAAAATTTTTAGGTATATCTCCGGAACTACTCGGAATTCTCCTAAATTTTTCACTTGCAAAGCCCTAATTACAGTAAAAAATTGTAAATTTGTAGTTTCTCTTCTTCCAGGTCACTCACATTCCGCTACCAATGGACACGCCGTTCCGGAAATGGATCCCGAAGGAGAACCGGAGATCACTTTGGAATTCTTCGATGTGGTCCACCACGGAACTATCCTGGAGTCGTTGAACACCATGAGGAAAAATCGACATTTTTGCGATGTTATTCTTCACGTATGTGCCTGACTGTACCGCCAACACATTTTATAAGTTTCAAGTAATCTGCATTAAGGTCTTTCACCTGCTGAACAAATTGTATTTGATTGAAAATATTGGTTTTTGTTTTTGATATTCGGTGACACCACTACTTGAATATATTATGATGCATCTGATCAAAACATTGACAACTCACCTTAATTGAAAGTATTTGCAATAAAACTAATTATGAACAACTTGTTGAGTAGTAAGAAATTGGATATTGAAACAAAAATCCACAACTGAATATAATCCAAGAGCCGGCTGCATATTTCGACCGGCATCTGATAACGAAATGACAAATGTCCCAAAGGCATGTAAAAACATTGTTTTTTATCAAACGGCACCTGTGCCAGTCACTATCTTGAGCAAAATGATTGAAATTGCACTTCTCTGTGTGGTATTTTTAGCCAAATTTCGCGATTTGATTATGAGATATAAATTATGCCATCCGATACCAATGAGGGCTAACATTATTTATTGTAATCTCTGGTAGAAGTCCAACATTTCCCAAAGTGGAGTGTAGTTCTACTAACTAAATAAAACTCAAAATCATCTCCACGACCGTTTACTATGTGAACAATGTCACATCAGGAGGAATATGTTTTCGGACATAAGTATGTCCATCATCAGCCTATTAGAAATTAGTCCTACAAGAGACAAAAATGAGTGTAAAGTGAAATTCTTACCATACAATCGCATACATGAAGGTGAAAAAAGTATCTGCAATTACATTGAAATTGAAAATTGAAGAAAGTTACACATAACAGTATCGGAACATTAGTACTGTTATGTGTATCTTTCTTCGATTTCAATGTGATTGCAGATAATTTTTCCCCTTCATGTAAGCGATTGTATGGTTATAATTTCACTTTACACTCATTTTTGTCTCTTGTAGGACTAATTTCTTATAGGCTGATGATGGACATATGTATGTCCGAAAACATGTTCCCCTTGATGTGACATTGTTCACATAGCAAACTGTCGTGGAGATGATTTTGAGTTTTATTTAGTTATCAATATTTATTGTCCACCACATCGCGCCACTGAAACGTGAGGTCAGAGTTGGTAGAACTTCTTCTTTTAGTATCATTTATGTTCTTCCTACGAGATCTTTTTCTCCCTCATTTTTTTCGAATATTTTCGATTAAACAGGCCACTAGAGCTTTCGGGCTAAATTTTGGGATTTTTGACATTGTCACGTTTTAGTAGCACCAACTGGTGAGACTGAAAATGTTAGCTCTCATTGAATGGTAAATCTCAAAACCCTACCTGTGCCACCCCTCAAGTTGAGTCAATCCTTGGCACAGCGGTTTTTTGCTGCTGTCATTCTGGACATACTTTCGTTATAGTTGGATCAAAATGCAAATAAAAGGGGATGGTGTCCCCTTCGTTAATATCTAAACTTGCCGCTAATCAACCTGATATAAGTTTGTGGCAGAGCGTCCTTATTTCTGAGAATATTCTGACCCTTTTATAGATTATATCCTATGAACCAGATTATTGAACTGATGGTCCATCGGATATTATCTTTAACCCTACATTAGGATTAGGCGCTTGGACTCTACTAGCGCGCTTGGGCGCGTGGATTACAACGATTGTTTTTTATGCCAATTTCAGAAAAAGAAATAGCATCTATTATATTCCACGTTCATTGATATTCAAACTTCGACATGTGACATGTTCACATATTATTTTTACAAAAATTTCACGACAAAGAATTAAAAAATGTCTTCAAATTTTAGTCTTTACTTTGGCAGGTTACATTTCAATTGCGTCAAAAGTGAACATTATCACGAGAAATATCTTGTGATTTCTCTCGAACAAACATATAGTTAACCAAACTAAACATCTATGACAAAAACATATCAACAAATAAAGGAAAAAAACAAGTCAAACAAGTCAAACAAGTGGTGCACACATCTCTCATGTGTTCTTTACAAGCATGATGGCAACATGTTTGACAAATCTTCCTTGTTGATTTATTTCGGTTTCATGAGCAAATTGTACAACGTCGAATGATATTATTTGCTGGAATATTTGGTAGTGGTGGAGGGGGTAAGATTTATTCAAGTTCAAGTAAACGCCGTGATCGTCGCCTAAGTTCTTTTGGTAAGAATGAAATCGTTGACTTGTATTCAATTCGAGGTTTGATCAATTCCCATGCTAATTTTTTCTGAAATTCGATCAGAATATTTCCGCCTCAGGGTGATTAGCTTCATGTACACAGGCAGCGTTTATACCAGATATATTCAGCAAGTCATAAAATACAACCATTGGCATAGTCAGACATTCTGTCTGGAATGAAAATTCAAAATTATTACGTACAATTGAGTTTTGAGTTATGAATATAAAAAAACATATAAGGAATGAATAATGAAACTAACGTTGACTCGGTAACAGAAACCTCTGAATTATTCACACTGCTTGAAAAATGTAACAGGAATAGGTGCGTGGATTACAATTGTAATCCAGTCGTCTTTGACAGTCGATAATAACAGCAAATTCAGTCCGAACTCGATAGTTTCACACTGATGAGGTAGTTCATAGTATTACCGACAGTTACTCAAGTAGACTACCCCACCAACCAATCATTATTCAATTAGTAGCCGGAAAAATGGGGCTGGATTTCGAATGTAATCCACGCGCATAATGGAAGGTCAAAGAAGGGTGACATATTCTCGGAAATATTGATGCTCTGCCACTGACTTAGATCAGTTTGAATCGCGACACGTTTGGATATTCATGAAATTAGCATTATACGATCTTATTCTCATTTTCTTTCATCTCGTTATCACCTGACGGGAAGTATGTCTGGAATAACAGCAGCAAGAAATCGCTGTGCCGAGGATTTGACTCAACTTAAGGGGTGGCACAGGTAGGGTTTTGAGATCTGCGATGGGGCAGACCACTGAGGGAAGAAATCCGTGCAAACCTCTTTCAATCGACGAATCATGATTTACGTTTCATGTACAATCAATATTATGAGTTGAAGTTGAAGGGAATCGAATCTATATCGTTTGGAAATCAGCATATTTCATTCGATATTTCAAAAAGCCAAATATGATGTGTAACTGTAGCTATCTCTCTCTGATACCTCGTCATTCTGAAGTGTTGCAGTGTGATACCAATGAATTGACAAAATTTCAAATGGCCTAGGAATTATGTGTTTTGAAATGGACATATTCTAATTTTTTTTTCATCGTCTTAGCATGAATAAAAAAATTCAAAATTAATTCACTGGTAGTTTTTCAGTATAGAGTTCACGATAATGTCGTTTTAAAAAATCAGTGGTCTCCCCCATCATTGGTATCGATTGCATAATAGAGTACTGTCACCTGACGTCAGATGTCACGAATAAAACAGTGTGTGAATGTTATTTTATTCGTTCTGACCCATTGGCGATTTTGTTGAACTTGTAAATATTATACGAGCAAAAGTGTATACGTTCTTGCAATCTGAATATCTATTGAGGTATATTAGGAGCTATATCAGGTGTATTAGAGCTGAACTTCAAGTGAATCCAGTAATTCAAAATTGACACATGAAGTAATTGAATTTTTTCATTGGAATTATTTACTTTCCTCACAGTATACACGATGTATGAATCAATAAACATGTCAATAAAGAGAGGCTCCTAATGGGAAATGTGCAAGAAAGTTACATGTACCCTTACCGAAAATGTATATTATGCTTGTCTCCCCATCAGCTGTTTATCTCGTTATCACAGGTAAGTGCCGTTTGTCAATCAATTTGCTCAGAATAGTGATTGGCACAGGTGCCGTACAATAAAATAAAATGTTTACATACCTTTTGGACACGTGTCATTTCGCTTTCAGATGACGGTCGAAATTTTCAGCCGGCTCTGCTAGTAATGTGTGTTATGAAGTGGTTGTGAAATAGTCGTGAGGGAAGTCGATATTCATCTCTTCATTCAAACCCCGTTGAATACAATTTTGTTCATATTAATGTTGCTAATACATGTCCTAGCAGGTATCTAAATAAACCGAGAAATAAACTGTAAGATTATGTGAAACTTTTAAAATTGTTACTGTATACAGTCAGCTACACTACTGGGCAGCTCTCAAAATCACCATATTTGAAATAAAAATGACCAGTAGTGAGTAGATTTTGAGTCATTTAATTTTAGAACTAGCTCTATTTCTGATCGAAATCCATGATATGTTTGGGAGAACATTATGAAATGAATTATTATGGTGTCTATATTTGATCATTCCTATTATCGAATTGGAAATACTTGAATATCAATTTTGAAAGTACACTGATATAGATTCTATTCTGTTTTCATAACTCAATCGGGAAGTAAAATTCCCATGCGTTATTTTTTTTAGATAAAAATATAATTGAAAATTGGGAAATTTTCAATTACTAATTGTGTTACGGCTACCATGTCCAGGTAATAATTTAAATGAACAAAAACAAATCATGGATGAAATTTGATCACAATTAATCAATGTTATTGTTATATCCCTATTTTCTTCCAGAAAGAGTCTCATTAGACCAAGATTAGGTAAACATTTTTCAATACCTCTATTATGTCGTTCTTTCTTTCGTCGAAGAACGTTTTAATTTTTTCTGTTTTACAGAGCATTTCATGAGGTTAGGTGATGGTAACAATATTTATTATTTTATAACAATTTTTTATTTATTTCAATTCGAAGCCTATTTTTATTGACGCAAAGTCACAAATAAACCGTTTCATAATATATTTCTCGACAGGTTGGAAATACTGAAATTCATGCTCACCGTTCCGTATTGGCAAGTGCTTCTCCATATCTGTTGGAATTGTTCACTACAGAAGAAGATCAGAAACGGTTCGAAAATATAGTTACATATACTCTGAACGGTGGATTCGATAAAGATGCTCTCCAAATTTTGATTGAGTATGCATACACTGGAAAACTTCATGTTGCTGATGCTGATGTGAGTATATATCAGTTTATAAAAATAAGTATCTTACAATTATTTGAAGTTAATGTCTGGAGTTTGACTAAAAACTAATATTGGCTAAAAACTCACTCATGCGACCATAAATCTATTATTCCACAATGATCCATGCTGCATTCTGTATCTATTCTGGGTCTGGCTCAACCCTGAGTTAATAGTTCACCTATAATTCAATCTAGACTACCTTAAACATCTTCAATATCTCATGCTTTTCAGAGGAACACATTCAACTGCATATTATTTCCATTAAAGATAATGATAATAAAAATGATAATAATAATAATAAATATACTTTATTGTCCAAAGATGAGAATCTTGTTGACAAAGCTTAGAATTCATAATAAATAAATAATTTAAGAAAAACTGTGATTTTACAAAACATACTAAATATCTCATCAATCACATCTACTTATTGATAGGTTTTGGTATAGGTACTCGAAATTATAGTAAATCGGCACAAGTACACATACTAAATATCTGGTCAAGCACATCTACTTATTGGTATAGGTCTCGGTATAGGTACTCAAAATTATAGTAAATCGGCGAAAGTACACAGTTCTTTTTAGAACTACTTTTCATGCCACTTTATATATCATTGAATATAATAATTCAAAATTAACAAAACAATTCCTTGTCACAGGATGTTATTTAGAGCAGGAGTAGTTGATTTTGTCAATATATCAGCAATCATATCGTCTGTCTTTTTGTAGGCAATCTCAATTTCTCCTCTTCTTACAAGGTCTATCATGAAGTGTTCTTTTATAGATATATACTTCGACTTTCAGTTTATCACGGGGTTAGAAACCAATTTTTGCGCTGCTTGGTTGTCATTGTAGATCAAAATGTTATCTTGAATGTATCATTAATAACATTTTTTAAATGTATGGCTTCTTTTGATGCTTCTGTGAACGACATAGACTCATTTGACAGATGCGTTGGCAAAGATGAAACAATAGCCAGTGTAATATCTTCTGTCAATTGTACAAGATCCCTAATCAGCATCTGCATATCCTGTTATTTCTCTTCCAGTTTTTCTGTATTCAAGTTTCACATTTTTGGTTCCTTGTAAATACCGCAAAACACATTCAAGGTATAGTTTATCCAAAAACAATTGCAGAGTCTCGTGCCGCACCTGCACTCATTTCAAAGGGAACTTCAAACACGCCGACACCGCACGATACAAGATTTTCTGCAATTGATATTGGATAAACTATACCTTATTGCATGAGAAATGTCTGGTCGAGTTGCTACTGACAGGTAAATGAGTGATCCAATCAAATTCTGGTATGGCATATTTGGCAATTTCTCTGGATTTCTCATTTTCTAATTTCAAGTTCTCTTCCTTGGGGCTATTTTCGCTTTTACAGTCTTGCATTTCTTTCTTCAATAAATCTTCGATATATTTTTGTTGGTTTATTGTTATGATTCTATTTTCTTGTTTGAATCTCATTCCCAAGCAGTTGAGTGCCTAAATCCCGCATGTCAAAACTTTTCATGAAATAATCAGTATAAGTTCTAATCTTGCATTCAAATCACTTTTTCCCTCTCATCACTAGCACTACCATTAGGTCTTCTATTTCTACCTGAAACATAGCCACATAATCCAGCTCGTGTTAATACTGCTTGCGCCTGTAGTTTCCAAGTACCATAATTGTCACTTTGTTCACCTAGGCCCATAACCTGTAAATCGGCAGAAGTATACAGTTCTTTCCAGAACTACTTTAATGATGACAAGTATATATTTTTCTTCCTGACAATCAATATATCGTTAAATATAATAAGTCAAAATCAACAAAACAATTCTTTTTCACAGGATGTTACTTAGAATAGGAGTGAACTGAGTATTTCACTATCCAACCAAAATACACAATGATTATGTATGAATAAGTACAACAAATAAATGATGAAACAATCGTCCTATCACCAGATTATCGTCATTAAGTTTTTGCAAACAAAAGTAGAGTCTACTTCTTAGTAGTTTCTTTATTTTTTGCGGAAACAGTCAGTATATCTTCATTGTATTCTTCAGTTTCCATTGGCAAATGATTATGCATCTTAACTATATTATAGATGAATGTGCCCTTGATTTAAGAGAATGAAGGTAATTATTCCTTGAAGTCTGTCTCGTAGAATAATGATAAGAATTCATTTCAAATGTCTGAATATGTTTTTTCACTAGACAGTTTACAAAATGAAAAAAATTATGACAGTCAATATATTTTTGTCAATAAACACTTGTCTGCATGACTTACTTGGTCCAATTCCACAAATACTTCTAACAGTATTTTTTTGTAAATTGAAAACTGAACCCAGCAAATTAGAGTTGCATACTCGCCAAAATAACACAAAACTTGTAGAAGTATCATACCCCAACCCACTTTGGAGATATTTTAATTAGAACTTGTTTGAAGACAGCTCACAATAATTATTTTCAATCAAAATATGTTTGAACTACAGCTACTAAGATTGTCAGGTCGGTAGCTATATACACTAGTTTCGATGATGAATTGGTGTGCTGGATCAAGTATGACATACCCAGAACACTGACAGAGAGTTGATTTTTTTGCAATTTATACTCCAATAGCATTTTCATTAGATTTTGGGGATACTGATTCTAATAATAATATCTTTTTCCAAGAAAAAATACTTTTACCCATCTCAATACAACATACAATCACCACCAGAATTTCAAGAAAATAACATAATAATTAGTAACTGTGATATAAAGGGTACATTTATGAAAAGATTGACACACTGTATATATACAATTTCTCTCTCTATTTCTTGTGTGAATTATGGTATGAAATTTGATGAAAGTAACTTATTTCTATCTATTGCACCCGAAAGTGAAGAAAAGTTAATAATATGAGGTTAATTTGATAAGATGAAGAAGTCACTGGAGCTATTGAAAAAGGCATATGGAATTAATTTTGAAATAAACATGCACATAGATGATATCCTTTATTTAAATTACACATTCAGATGAAGAATGTAGGCAATTTTTATAATGGTGATTTGACATAAATGGATACTAAATTTATTTTCTTTTTTCTTTCAAATGATAACACGATTATAGTGGCTGGATTGTTGAATCTAGAATGAAATCTACATGCAGTTAAGCTTATAATTATAATTGTGTTGTATTATGGTCATGAAATGATATCAGATACCTCTCAACAATTGTTATACGATACTGTTTAAATGATACAAATCCAAAACTTGAATCATATGCATTCAAGATTTTGTCAAGATATAATAATACGGTCCAGTAATTAATGCAAATTCTTATTGATTCGTGAAATTTCGTTTTATAACTCTAGTTAGAACTCGTCCATCCAGACTAATTTCAAGGTTCAATAGTTAGATTTCAAGAAACATAATTATCATGGGGCAGGGTCAGACTATACTGTCTAATTTCTAACTTGATAGGAGAACAAATTTTCATGGCAATTGCCTTCACAAACTATAACAGGTCATACCATATAGCCATATAACATAATCACTGCATTATATTTTGTATATACATATAATTATGTATTGTAGATATAGTCTAGATTTTAGAATTTCCTGATACATTTTTCTTTTGTTTTCGGTAAAACTCATGACAGAATCAGAATAGTCCCTAGGGAAGATCCTAGAATCTTACTTGGTTATTCAGTTCCAAGTATAGACGATGATAATTCTAAAGTTGCGAAGAATCATAAAGTGGGTTGTCCACCAAAGAAAATTGTGATTGAATTTCCATTGGCACGACCATACATAAATTGCATATCGGCCATTTCAGCATTTTTGTAATTTCATATTGAATATTTGAAAGGCACACTTTTACTTTCATTTACTTTATATAAATTAACGCTTATTAAACTGTCAACTACCACATAAAAATCGAAACGACTTGATAGACACCTACTGACAATTTTTTTTTTTTCGATTCGATTGCAGGAAGTCAGTTTATGCAGGATATCGTATTTTATATTTTTATCAAAAAACTATTGCATTTACGGAAACAACGTTTGAGTTGTTTGTTATAAAGTTCGGGTGGACATGGGAAAGGGGTTGCATGTTTCCCATTTTGAAAGATCACAACAAAAAAACACATTTTTTTCTCATTTTTGAAAGTGTGTAACTTCCCAGGGACATGAAAGACACCCTTTTATTTTTGACAAGGAATAATCCCCTATAATCTTTCGCACTTATTTTGAAACACCCTTTATAATATGATACATGAAGCGGGACATGAATATTAACTGTCATTCATGGGATGAATCCATAAACGGAAAATTAATAATTATTAGAATGTTTCCACTCCCCTTCACCTGCATTCTCTACATTCACCTTGCATAACCATGACATTAGTTCTGAAAATGCAACAAAATACCTAGAAATTGATATGAACTACAAAATCATTGTTAACGTATGTACTTATATACTGTAAATTTGAAAAGAAAAACCATATCAAAAGCAAAACATTTCCAAAAAATAACATAACATTAATTTATCTACCAAAATTAAAATCCACGAAATGATTTGCAAACCACTGCTTGAATATGACATATAATATTCCAGAGCAATGTCAAAGTAGCTGAAACAACTGCTCTACGTATCCTCCCAATAAACTACTGTATGAAACAAGGAGAGGAGAGGAGGAGAGGAAATACCTCGAAAATACTAGCTCACTTCTTCACAGAATTCAGTGAGAAAGCCGAGATAAAGAATGTTATGTCCCCATTCTCTATCATAGGAACACAATATAAACACCCTGAGCACAGTTTATGCAGAGAGACCCGTTATATGAACTTTTTTTTTCTTAATATAAAATCTGTATGTCAACTATCTCGATATGTATATGTATAAAACTTGTACATACATTGTGAAGTACCTCGGTCGATGGCCTTTTGAGTATTCATACTCAGTGAAGTTCATTTATTATTATTACATGGATAATATTTATCTTTTTGTCATCATTATTTCAAAATTCCCTTCAATCAATCTGATTTTGGTGGGAATACCCACTGCATAAATATAGGAAACCTTCAGCGAATCACCATGTATATGGGTATCTTCCAATTTGGAAGATACTGTGTCAAACTCTCACATTATTGCAAAAATTTTATGTTGATGAGAGGATAGACACCAATATAGAATGTTATAGAGATAACATGCATATTGCATATGTTTATATTCAGTCTTTTACTCATGGTGGCCATTGTTGTTCGATGAAAATTGTAACTGAGGAGTATACATTCTAATCTTGTTATGTCCATTTTTTGAAATATTGCCGTATAGATGGCTATCGTTCCTGTATTCACATATTTTTGTATTTGATATATATATAAATTAACCTAGAAAAACGATTCGTACTATGTAGGTCCATAGCTTAGAGATAAACAAACCGCGTTACTGTCTACAAAATATTGTCCAATTGTCGTTTACGCATCAGTTGTGACTTGTCTGTCATGAAGTAACGTTCGCGATAATTCATTTTGATACAGTTAGTTATCATAAACAATTTGACGATTTGTATGAACAAAAAACAGTATAAAAATGAATGAAGCAGAACATGTTGTGGGTAAACAGAAAATCAAGAAAGGGACAAACATATTACTGATAGGAAACGTAAAACTGAGATAAGTTCCAAGAAGCTGCTGATGGACCTGAAGACCAAAATAGGTGTGATGAGTGTGACGATAACGAGCGACGCAGCTGCCTTGATGAAGATAACTCAGTCAGAATATAAACACCTTGTTATTTCAATATAGTTTATTTTTCACGTTAAAGTTACGTTGAAATGCAAATTATTTTCCATTGGAGACAACCAAAATATTTTTTTTCTGCAACCGACACAAAAGTCGTCCATTTCAATACCAAAATTAGCTATTGAATTGACGTTTCTATGACTGACACAAAAACAGGTTTGTTGCTGGGCAACATATTCAGTTCCTAGGAGCTAAAGTTGAACTTGAGGTCCTATGAGCTATAGTTGAACTTCAGCTCCTAGAAACCAAAAAGGATGTACTAGAGGTCATCAAGAATAAACAACATATTGTTATGGTTGGTTATTTGGGTTAGGAGGCATACCTGATTTGTTTCCGATTTCGGCAGATTTGGCATTTCATACCCATGCTGGAGATATGAATACACCTTATTATAGTTAGGTATAGGAATTATAAACATCTTAGTTAAGTATTTTTGTTTTGATCAGGGAAGCCTTTAATATTCACATACTTGCTTGATCTGTATTTCATTCGTTATTCTCGGGATGGATAACTTGTTTTTGAATAATCACGGCAAGCAATAGTTTTTTGTCTCAAACAACGATATTGTTTACCTCTATTTGATTATCAAGTCAAACACAGTGTAGTATGGAGAGGAATAAATAATCGCTATTATTGTTGTTGATATGCCCACTAACCTAACATTTTGCACGTCTTGTTCCTATACCTGGCACTGGCGCGGTATTTGCCATTAGAGCACCTGGTCCATACACAAATATGTCACCCTGTGGTTGTATTTATATTGAAACTACAATTCGAACATCCTTGAAAATCGAATTAACCTGCTGTTAATGCATATAGAATATTCTCACCACACGGATTTTGCATTGATTTTGATTTGTTGCATTGCATACATACGGCACGGCATTGGTGGTTTCTCCACATATTTATTTGAGTTAATTGTTTCGGTTGCAGAAAAAATAGCATCTTTCATTTCGATCGAAAGTGACTTTGTTTGGCTCGCAAATTCTGCTTTCGCTCGGCTTCGCTAAACGTTCCGCCTCGCAAATGCAAAATTCGCTTGTCAAACAAAGTGATACTTTTGATCCTAATAAAACAAGCTACTATTGTTCTGCATCTACTTTTTGTTTAAATTTTTTTTTGTGAATGACTCACTAGCCTAGATCAATATATTTTCATACGATGGTTATTATCGTAAATAGTAAACTCGTGGATTTTCGCGATTTCTGAAAATTATTGATAATGGGCGGCTCGGTTGTCGAGAGCGCAAATGCGCTGAGCTCGTAAGGGGACTTCCACCGAGACATAGGTTCGAATCCAAGTTAGGCCATGGATGTTTGTGTTTGTATGCTCACCGAACAGCGCACAAGTTTCGACTTATGGCGCGTTTGCTCCCAGTACTGGCACCAACGAGGTAATGCAAAATTGACATAACTCGCTTATAATGTTTACTCCTCAATCGATGGCAGAAAAATCCAGGCCCTGACATTAGAGCAGAATATGTCGAGACTAGAGGCATATGCAATGAGACAATTCAATTCATCAAAGGATGCTCATAATGCCAAAATAAGATCAAAACTCAATGTGCTAACGGATCCCGTTCATTTTGGTCCTTCGCCAAAGCTGTAGGAAGATACTTCGCTTCCAGCTCAACAACCTCCAAACATAACGCCAATTGACAGTCATATACCCGAGGTCACTTTTCGCCAACGTGCTTGCTCCGACGGAATACCACCGATTGTTCTCAAGAAATGTTCTCCCGAACTAACACCTGTTCTCTGCAAGTTATTCAACTACTCTTACAAATTGGGGATATTCCCGTCCAACTGGAAAATTGCAAGAGTACAACCAGTTCCTAAAAAAGTGTTACACTTCGTTCTGGCCAATACGAAAACACTACCTGAATACAGATCCAGTTATTATTGTTTACGTGCTCTGCAACGAATTTTCATCGATTTATGGAGGTATTGCTCATGTCGAACTGATTCATATCGTTCTTGAGATGATTTCTCTTACTCATATGCCGTTTATTTTGGTTGTTCCTTTCTGTTGGGAACAGAAATAGTAGATATTATTGATGTTCAGGTAAACAAAATACTGTTGGCTCATGATTACCATAGATCAGGACGTTTTGTTTAGCTGATTTCCTGGAACCGTCTTTGGCTTAGGATTCAAGCGAGGCATTTTATACTTCATCACGATTATTCCCACTACCACGATGTTATTTTGAATAATCATTTGATTGTTTATTGAATTTCAATAATGAAGAATCCATTAGTTATAGGAAATGTCACTGTCAAATTGATGACGACTGACAGATGGTAACTGACTGATTATGAGATATAGGTAGCCCTGTCTTCTTATTTTGGAAGGTGACATTCTTCTCTTTTTGGCCGCTGTCACAAAGAGACATTGACACTATCGGACTGTCGAATTCACTCCAAAATGAATCTTTCCTTCGAATTATCTTTATCAATTATGGTAAGTCTCATTCAAGAAGGATGAACAGTACGTCGCTTTCACGACAACTCAATTTTGTGCCGAACAAAAGCGATTAGAGGTCATGTCTCGATAGGACATTTGCCCATAAAGGGGGAAGAAGATTCATATTCACTAGGACATTTGCCCATAAAGGGGGAAGAAGATTCATATTCACTACGAGTTCACTACCGATGACGCCCATGCGCATTGGGTTTGTCTTGTTCTGCGCAGGTCAGTGTTTGAAATTCGAAGTTTCAAATCAAAACAAACAGAAATGGAGATCAGTAATTCCAACTAAAAATAAAAGGCCAACTCGTCTATCTACATGTATTTCAACTGGGATAGCTAGTTTTTGTTCCAAAACAAAGTCATTTTCGTTGATTGGAGGTGGTGAAAAATCGGACACATGGGGTTCGCGGGGTTACCTCCCGCCCACGATTGTTCATGATTTGATGCAGTGTGGGGAGTTTTTTTTGTTGAAAAGACAGATCTTCCGGTGAGAGATCTGCCAACGAAGATTGGAAGGAACCATTTTGATTGGAGAGGTTGTACCAGCTCGGTCAAAAGTAAGCTAGAGGTTCTTTTTCATCTTGTACATATTTTTGACTTTTTATATTTCCATTAGTGTTGGGATTAATAGGAAGAGAACCTATTTTTGATGGTACCCATCAGATTTGTTGGGACCATTCCTCGATTTGGAGGGATTCAGAGGCACGGCTGACCACGTGGCACCTACTCCAACCACTCCATCAAGAACCCGAAAAACATCCAAGGTATGAGATTTAGGATTTTAACTTTCCTTCCTCTCCTTGATTTTGTTATTTCTCTCATCCTCTTCGGTAGAACAAAATCAGAAAGCTTGACCTTTTTCTTAGGGTTCTTGGACTAGGGTATATTGCCCTTCTACCCTTACATCCAGACCCAGGTCTAGGTGCTAAGGTCACCAAAGATTAGGGACTACATGGCAGATTGGAGGCCCTAGATTTTTCATCACTCTGCATACATCATCCTGCATCACCTCATACTACCAGATAGGACTGCATCACCCTGTCCAAGATTAACTGCATCACCCTGTACATGGCTGCATTATCCTGCTGATGTGTCTTCATCAACAACATATTGAACTCGTCAGGCAACTGCATAGTGAATTCATCAGAGTATAGAATATTTTTGGTGAGTTCGTTCCATTTTTTTTTTTAATAAACAATCACTACCACCAACGGCGGACCTACAAATTGTAGTCATATATCATAGCATAGGTTGATATCACCACCTGTTTTGTTCAAGTATAGAGTTATTTATATATATTTTTTTTAACATTACATACTTTTGAGGCTAACCTATAGGTAAACTCCTGAACTGGAAACCAAAGTGCACTGCGGTATAGGAGGATTGGGTAATTATTATTCTCATAATATAGTAATTATATTCTTTATTTGATATAATGTTGTCATATAAGCTGGACCAAAGAGTTGATTTTGGCCAGTGAAATTTGGAATTCTAAAGAGTTGTAAAAAAATATCCATTTAGTAGTTTTCAATTCAGATTGATAGTTAGGACAGATATACTTATGTACAGGAGTCTGTAATAGTCAGAAAATTCATGCAACCACATTAAACATATAATTTGGAATTCTAAGGAGTTGTCAAAAAATATCCATTTAGTAGTTTTCAATTCAGATTGATAGTTAGGACAGATATACTTATGTACAGGAGTCTGTAATAGTCAGAAAATTCATGCAACCACATTAAACATATAATTTGGAATTCTAAGGAGTTGTCAAAAATATCCATTTAGTAGTTTTCAATTCAGATTGATAGTTAGGACAGATATACTTATGTACAGGAGTCTGTAATAGTCAGAAAATTCATGCAACCACATTAAACATATAATTTGGAATTCTAAGGAGTTGTCAAAAATATCCATTTAGTAGTTTTCAATTCAGATTGATAGTTAGGACAGATATACTTATGTACAGGAGTCTGTAATAGTCAGAAAATTCATGCAACCACATTAAACATATTCATTCTCACTCAACTTAGTGATTTGTACTAAGCCTAACGCACCCACCCATTTTCCCGCTGAACTACCAGTGTCTAGTTTCTACAGTGATCAAACTAGGCACTAAAAACACTTTTTCTGTTTTCAAACACATTCAAGATTTTAAAACAGCTAGTAAATCTTAGGTAATCCATCAACCAACACAGGGGTAATAAAATTTCATTCTGAATTTTTGTAGTCATTCACCCCCTGAGAATTAGAGGAATAACAGTGGCGCCCAACGATATTTTGGTAGGATTATAGGGTGAATATGGTACGTTTGGTTGTGGTGGTGATGTAATTGGTGGTAGTTTATTTTTTTTTTTCACATAATATTACATAAATACACAACGTTATTCTACGATTTGGTTCAGGATTCATTACTATACATGAGTCTGAGTTGATAATTTTTGATTGATGTTTACACAAAATACACTTACAGGGTGTTCAAGATAATTCTAACAAGTTCTGTGAAAGTTCAGATCATTCTGTAGAGTTGGTTGCTATTTTTAGCCGGATTTGAATTCATTTCACTGCTGACAGGTTTGATATATTCATGTCTTTCCATTCAATATAAAGAAAATCATAATAATTCTTCCACACACATAACTGATTTCGAGTTTTGAATATACTAGGATTGGACAAGACAAACGATCAGTAGATTGGTGTACATTGTATACAGACAATTTTATTTTTCTGGTTATTCATTTTTATTTCCAATATAATTATATAATATATATACATACATATATATAACTCTTTGGGAGAATATATAAGTATATGGAGTTTTGTTTTTGTTCTGGAAGGTGGGATTATTATTTTTTTCAATTTTCATAACAGCAGTACATTGCACACTGCCTTAACAGTACATTGCACACTGTCTTGTAAATTCTTCCTTCAAATCCTACTTGTTTGACAATTTGAAATTTTGTAGTGGACATTAACAATAAATTATCTGAACTTTGGATTTATAGATACCTGCATCTACAGGGTGGTCCATTATTCTGTTCAAATTCACATTATTATTATTTTTTTTTTCAAAATCGAAGATTTTGATTCACACATTAAAAATAACTCCTTATAGAGATTCTACAGAGTGATTCTGGAAATTGATTCATTTTTCTTTGGTGAACAAACATACATATACACATATTTATTCATTTTGAAAATAGTTATACCAACATACAGGGTGTTCAATGTTGGATCAACACATTGACTAGTCGACAGTATTTATATATTATATATATATATATACAAAAAAAAAATTATTTTTTTTCCTCATCAATTGAGGTTATTGATGATATTTTGGTGAATTGTATGCAGGGTGTATGATGCTTTTCGGCCAATGATTTTTTTTTCTTATTTAGAATATTTGGAAATCCACCTGGCTTTTCATTTTTTTTTGTTGTTGTTCTCCTTCTCCGGGAGGGAAGGGGGAATGTAAACTACTGTTTACATGTGTAGCAAAATATTTTTTTTTCCCATCGGTTAATTCGATTTTCAATTCGACGTGATTGCCTAAAGAGCAAAAATATTTTTTTTTCCCATCGGTTAATTCGATTTTCAATTCGACGTGATTGCCTAAAGAGCAAAAATATTTTTTTTGTCCCATCGGTTAATTCGATTTTCAATATTGCCTACAGAGCAAAAATATTTTTTTTTCCCATCGGTTAATTCGATTTTCAATTCGACGTAATTGTCTAAAGAGCAAAAATATTTTTTTTTCATCAGTTAATTCGATTTTCAATTCGACGTGATTGCCTGAAGAGCACAAATATTTTTTTTCCATCGGTTAATTCGATTTTCAATTCGACGTGATTGCCTGAAGAGCAAATTTTCTTTTTTCCCATCGACTAATTCGATTTTCAATTCGACCTTGAGAAATTTCGGGATCAACATGGAAATCAATAGGTTACGTAGTGATGAACTCACTTATGAACTTCTCTTACGCGGTGCTAGCCTAGGAAATGGGACAGTACAAGAAAAACGGGCATTACTAAGAATTGCTCTACAAGCTGAACAAGACGGTTCATTACAAACCTCCACTATGCAATTTGATCCTAAGAATGAGATTGTGATATGCCATAATAAATTACAAGAACTATTAGGAGATATTCAAACTTTTGATGATAACAATTTTGAGAATGAATTTCAGAAAATTCAATCGCGACTTATTCATGTCACAAAGCGCATTGATAGGCTTCCAGCTCGGACACCAGAGGACGAGATTGAGAGATTGAAATTAACCTCATTAGGCAATGATTTAAAACTGGCATTAAGTGGCGCTAATAGGGCTGCTAGGAAAAAAATGGTTGATAATAACGGTCCCACCCAGAAGAATATTCCAAATGTCAGCTCGGCTAGTTATTCTTTTGTAGACGATCTCATCATGCTTGATGAAGCAGAGGAGCATATCAACAGCTACCGTAATCACTCTCCCCATAATTCGAACCATCCACCAGATATTCCTTCGGCCCAAACTTCAATGCCTAACCAAGGTAAAGACAATATCGAAGACGATGTTGATATCTCAGTTTTAACCAACAAAATTAGTGAAAAAATGCGTGATATGAATATTACTTTGATGCATCCAACACTAAATAATCCGAATGTTCCTGGTAACCCTGATTTCGGCTCGAATCTTCCAAACAGCCATTGCGCTACTATGGGTACTACCCTAGCGGACCCTTTTTCTCCAGTAAATTTCCATTCCACCAATAATAACAGGAATATTTCACAAGTTAGTTTCGGGTCTGGTGTACATCACCAGAGATTTGTGGACGTAAGTCGGTGGAGACTTCGGTTTAATGGCACTACCAGCGTTACCGACTTCCTGGAAAAATTAGAAGACATGCGTGTTTCCAGAGGAATTCCTAAAAATCAACTTTATGATTCCATTCCGGAATTATTGGAAGGGGATGTATCAGTTTGGTTCCGATTTGCACGTAACAATATCCGAACATATGATGACTTTGTATTAGCACTTCGAAATGGCTTTTTACCCCGAAATTATGAGGAGAGAATCTGGGATACTCTCAAAAGAAGGACACAAGGTCCAAATGAAAGTGTCATCATTTATATTTCCTACATGGAAAATTTATTTGATAAATTGAGTGCTAAGCCTACTGAAGAGTACAGGGTCACCTTCATTAAAGGCAAGATGTTACCATACCTACAAATGGCTTTTGCGGGCAAAGGAGTATATACTCTAACCACCTTAATGTCTATAGGTCGGGAAATAGAAGAAGCTAATCAAAGCGCCCAAGAATATAGAGCACCCCTAGTAGCTCCTAGGTATTCAGTTGAACCGGGACTAGAATACCAGCGACCGCCAAACTCCCGTGTTTCTGCGATTAACCCCTCTTCCATGAACTTTCAGAGCTTAGACTCTCTCCAACCTGTAACTGGTACAAATTTTCCTCAATCACTAACCGGCAACAGTAATGTCTCAGAGTTAATTCCTGGTCCGATACCATCGTCAAATTCAATGTGTCCCCTACAACCAACTTATTCATACCAGCATGAGCTAAATCCTGCACCAGTTTTACCGACAAATATTAGTAACTACCCGGATAACCTGGTTTCAACTGCCATGAGTCTGGAAGGCCAGAATAATGTGATACAAGCTTCCCCAGTTCATCTCAGGACTACGGTGAACCCTAATCAATCTACTCCGTCAACGTCAACTGCTAGACCCACTTCAGGCCCGACGTGTTGGAATTGTGGTCAATCAGGACACGTCAGAAATAGGTGTACTCAACCACAACGACTACATTGTTTTAAATGCGGTAGACCCGAGGTCACAGTTAAAAATTGTCCCAACTGTTCGGGAAACGGACATCAGAGCCGTTAAGGAGTCGTATGATGTGCTCTGACAGTAACTTGGTAGGCGACTCATTTCAAAATAAGGACCCTCGAACGATTTTACCAGTTCTCTCTTATATATTGTCCCACTGCGAAGGTGATAACCGGCCCTTCTTGACCATAGAGATTTTTGAAATCAAATTCAAGGCTCTTCTGGACAGTGGCGCGAATAACACTGTGTTAGGAGGACTTGGGTGGGATACTCTCAAAAATTTGGGTCTCAATTTAAAGAAATCAAGTATCAATTCTTGTGTTGTTGCAAATGATCAAAACTGTACGGTGTTAGGCTCCATTACTGTGCCTGTGAAGCTGGAGAATAAAGTTAAGATTTTAGATATATTAGTCGTCCCTGAGCTGAATCATTCTATAATATTAGGCGTTGATTTCTGGCTGGCAATGAATTTGATTCCCGATCTGAAACGTGGCTGCTGGACATTTTCGAGCCCTTCTTCGTGTATCGATACTGTTAGTACAGTAAATAAAGTAGTTTCCAAAGAAGTCCTAACCACCTCGGAACAGTCGCAGTTAGATCAACTAGTGAACCATTATTTTGAACAGCAAGGAGATAAATTAGGTTGTACGACACTAATCCAACATAAAATCATTACCGATTCAGAGCCAATTAAACAGAGAGCCTACCGCGTTTCACCTATAATGCAGGAACATATTGATAAAGCAGTCAAAGAAATGTTAGAGTTGGATGTGATTGAACCGTCTAGTTCAGCTTGGTCAAGCCCAGTCCTACTAGTCCCGAAAAAGGGTGGAGAATATCGTTTCTGTGTCGACTATCGACAACTGAATAGAGTTACCAAAAAGGATGCCTACCCACTTCCATTTATTTCATCGATATTGGACAAGTTGAGGGGTGCGAAATTTTTAAGCTCAATTGACATTAAATCCGCATATTGGCAGGTGCCAATTGCACCAGAATCACGGGATTATACTGCCTTTACTATTCCGGGTCGAGGATTATATCATTTTAAAAGAATGCCATTTGGGCTTTGTAATGCGCCGGCAACTTTCGAACGCTTAATTGACAGAGTTTTAGGCCCCGAGTTAGAGCCTCAAGTTTTTTATTATCTAGACGACGTGATCATTGTCTCATCTTCATTTGAAGATCATTTGCGAACTTTGACTGAGGTATTCGAAAGGTTCAAAAAAGCAGGTCTGACGGTTGCAAAATCAAAATGTTACTTTTGTCGCCCGGAACTGCACTACTTAGGTTATGTCGTTGACAACCAGGGTCTCCATGTCGATCCTGACAAAGTATCATCCATCTTAAGCATTCCCCCACCCAAAAATGTCACTGAGGTACGTCGCGTGCTAGGGGTCGCCTCGTGGTACCGAAGATTCATTCCAAATTTTTCCACCCTAGTTGCTCCAATGACTGCCCTTTTATCGAAAAATAAAAAGTGGCACTGGTCGGAGGAGAGTCAAAATTCATTCCAAGGTATCAAAAACGCCCTAGCTTCAGCCCCCGTGTTGACCTGCCCTGATTTCAGTCGACCATTCCAGGTGCAAACAGACGCGTCCGCATATGGAATAGGTGGTGTTCTTTCTCAAATCTTCGAGGATGGTGAACATGTCATATGTTATGTGAGTCGATCTTTAACCCGCCAAGAGCGTAACTACAGTACTGTGGAGCGGGAATGTCTCGCTGTCCTCTTTTCTATCGAGAAGTTACGTCCCTATCTGGAAGGATATGAATTTTCTGTAATCACTGACCATCACAGTTTGGTTTGGCTACATAATTTACGTGAACCCAAGGGTCGTATAGCCCGTTGGCTACTACGTCTCCAGCAATTTAATTTTAAAATTTACCACCGGAAAGGCCGTGACAACGTAGTGGCAGATGCATTATCACGAGCGGTACCAGAAATCGGTTCTATAAACGTTTCGAAAAACAAAAGTCCGTCTTCAGATAGTTGGTATCTTCGTGTGTCACAACAAGTGAGGGACAGCCCTTTGGAATTTCCTAAGTGGCGCCTTGTCGAGGATAAACTTTATAAGTATGTTTCATGTCCATATCCTGGTCTGCGGAATGCCACTGATTATTGGAAAGAAGTCGTACCGAAGGAAGATCGGAAAAGGGTCATTAGTGACAATCACGACAAAACTGTAGCTTGTCATGCTGGTGTCTTCAAAACGTTTGAGAGGTTAAAGGAGCGATATTACTGGCCAAAAATGCGAGCCGATGTTGCTGCCTATGTGAGGAAATGTCCAACTTGTAACCGCCACAAGCCTGAATTGAAACGCCCAGCTGGTCTCTTAGGTAAACATCCTGAACCCAATGTTCCTTGGCAGATGATTTCCGTAGATTTGGTAGGCCCGTTACCTCGTTCCAAGGAAGGTTATAAGTTCATATACGTTGTCACTGACACCTTCAGTAAGTTCACTTTATTCTTCCCACTTAGAACTGCTACCGCGATGGCAGTTACACGCATCACTGAAGAACATATTTTCCTGATGTTCAGTTGCCCACAGGTGTTGATTTGCGATAACGGTGTCCAGTTCCAGTCGAACATGTTCAAGAAATTATGTTCAGAATATAATGTGCATATCAGGTTTACACCTTTGTATCATCCTCAGGCAAATCCTGTAGAGCGAGTCAATCGAGTACTTAAATCTATGCTTTCATGTTATGTCCAGGAAAATCACCGAATGTGGGCAGAATTGTTGCCTAAGGTTGGGTGTGCTATCCGAACTTCTGTTCATGAGGTCACCGGTTTAACCCCATTTTTTGTGAATTTTGGTCGAGAACATAAAAGCTGTGGAGGTACTTATGAGCACCCACTGGCCACCATAGAATCCGATCCTACTCCGAGAAGAGCCGTAGTTGAGTTTGATAACATATATCGTGATGTCCGAAAGCGATTGCAGGAGGCTCATGTGAAGTCAAAGAAGCGTTATAATCTCAGGAGACGCCCAGTTAATTTTTCTGTTGGAGATTCGGTTTTCATTAAGAACCATGCACTTTCTGATGCCACAAATCACTTCACAGCAAAGTTTGCTCCAAATTATAATGGACCTTATGTCATAAAGAAGAAACTCTCTGCAGTGACCTATGAAGTGGCAGACAGAAATAATAGGTCAAAAGGTATTTGGCATGTACAGGATATAAAAGCTCATCCTCCTGATCAGAATTCTGATGATGAGGAACTCCTAGACACTCACTCTTAGGTAGTATTTTCAACACAGTTGAGATTTACAGGTAAATCTCTTCGGGGTAGAGGGGGAGTGTTACACTTCGTTCTGGCCAATACGAAAACACTACCTGAATACAGATCCAGTTATTATTGTTTACGTGCTCTGCAACGAATTTTCATCGATTTATGGAGGTATTGCTCATGTCGAACTGATTCATATCGTTCTTGAGATGATTTCTCTTACTCATATGCCGTTTATTTTGGTTGTTCCTTTCTGTTGGGAACAGAAATAGTAGATATTATTGATGTTCAGGTAAACAAAATACTGTTGGCTCATGATTACCATAGATCAGGACGTTTTGTTTAGCTGATTTCCTGGAACCGTCTTTGGCTTAGGATTCAAGCGAGGCATTTTATACTTCATCACGATTATTCCCACTACCACGATGTTATTTTGAATAATCATTTGATTGTTTATTGAATTTCAATAATGAAGAATCCATTAGTTATAGGAAATGTCACTGTCAAATTGATGACGACTGACAGATGGTAACTGACTGATTATGAGATATAGGTAGCCCTGTCTTCTTATTTTGGAAGGTGACATTCTTCTCTTTTTGGCCGCTGTCACAAAGAGACATTGACACTATCGGACTGTCGAATTCACTCCAAAATGAATCTTTCCTTCGAATTATCTTTATCAATTATGGTAAGTCTCATTCAAGAAGGATGAACAGTACGTCGCTTTCACGACAACTCAATTTTGTGCCGAACAAAAGCGATTAGAGGTCATGTCTCGATAGGACATTTGCCCATAAAGGGGGAAGAAGATTCATATTCACTAGGACATTTGCCCATAAAGGGGGAAGAAGATTCATATTCACTACGAGTTCACTACCGATGACGCCCATGCGCATTGGGTTTGTCTTGTTCTGCGCAGGTCAGTGTTTGAAATTCGAAGTTTCAAATCAAAACAAACAGAAATGGAGATCAGTAATTCCAACTAAAAATAAAAGGCCAACTCGTCTATCTACATGTATTTCAACTGGGATAGCTAGTTTTTGTTCCAAAACAAAGTCATTTTCGTTGATTGGAGGTGGTGAAAAATCGGACACATGGGGTTCGCGGGGTTACCTCCCGCCCACGATTGTTCATGATTTGATGCAGTGTGGGGAGTTTTTTTTGTTGAAAAGACAGATCTTCCGGTGAGAGATCTGCCAACGAAGATTGGAAGGAACCATTTTGATTGGAGAGGTTGTACCAGCTCGGTCAAAAGTAAGCTAGAGGTTCTTTTTCATCTTGTACATATTTTTGACTTTTTATATTTCCATTAGTGTTGGGATTAATAGGAAGAGAACCTATTTTTGATGGTACCCATCAGATTTGTTGGGACCATTCCTCGATTTGGAGGGATTCAGAGGCACGGCTGACCACGTGGCACCTACTCCAACCACTCCATCAAGAACCCGAAAAACATCCAAGGTATGAGATTTAGGATTTTAACTTTCCTTCCTCTCCTTGATTTTGTTATTTCTCTCATCCTCTTCGGTAGAACAAAATCAGAAAGCTTGACCTTTTTCTTAGGGTTCTTGGACTAGGGTATATTGCCCTTCTACCCTTACATCCAGACCCAGGTCTAGGTGCTAAGGTCACCAAAGATTAGGGACTACATGGCAGATTGGAGGCCCTAGATTTTTCATCACTCTGCATACATCATCCTGCATCACCTCATACTACCAGATAGGACTGCATCACCCTGTCCAAGATTAACTGCATCACCCTGTACATGGCTGCATTATCCTGCTGATGTGTCTTCATCAACAACATATTGAACTCGTCAGGCAACTGCATAGTGAATTCATCAGAGTATAGAATATTTTTGGTGAGTTCGTTCCATTTTTTTTTTTAATAAACAATCACTACCACCAACGGCGGACCTACAAATTGTAGTCATATATCATAGCATAGGTTGATATCACCACCTGTTTTGTTCAAGTATAGAGTTATTTATATATATTTTTTTTAACATTACATACTTTTGAGGCTAACCTATAGGTAAACTCCTGAACTGGAAACCAAAGTGCACTGCGGTATAGGAGGATTGGGTAATTATTATTCTCATAATATAGTAATTATATTCTTTATTTGATATAATGTTGTCATATAAGCTGGACCAAAGAGTTGATTTTGGCCAGTGAAATTTGGAATTCTAAAGAGTTGTAAAAAAATATCCATTTAGTAGTTTTCAATTCAGATTGATAGTTAGGACAGATATACTTATGTACAGGAGTCTGTAATAGTCAGAAAATTCATGCAACCACATTAAACATATAATTTGGAATTCTAAGGAGTTGTCAAAAAATATCCATTTAGTAGTTTTCAATTCAGATTGATAGTTAGGACAGATATACTTATGTACAGGAGTCTGTAATAGTCAGAAAATTCATGCAACCACATTAAACATATAATTTGGAATTCTAAGGAGTTGTCAAAAATATCCATTTAGTAGTTTTCAATTCAGATTGATAGTTAGGACAGATATACTTATGTACAGGAGTCTGTAATAGTCAGAAAATTCATGCAACCACATTAAACATATAATTTGGAATTCTAAGGAGTTGTCAAAAATATCCATTTAGTAGTTTTCAATTCAGATTGATAGTTAGGACAGATATACTTATGTACAGGAGTCTGTAATAGTCAGAAAATTCATGCAACCACATTAAACATATTCATTCTCACTCAACTTAGTGATTTGTACTAAGCCTAACGCACCCACCCATTTTCCCGCTGAACTACCAGTGTCTAGTTTCTACAGTGATCAAACTAGGCACTAAAAACACTTTTTCTGTTTTCAAACACATTCAAGATTTTAAAACAGCTAGTAAATCTTAGGTAATCCATCAACCAACACAGGGGTAATAAAATTTCATTCTGAATTTTTGTAGTCATTCACCCCCTGAGAATTAGAGGAATAACAAAAGGCAAAAAGACCCTACCTAGCAACTACAGACCGATTGCACTGCTATATATTATTTCAAAGATCATGGAGAAAGCTATCAACATCGAGCTCATGAAATACCTGGAACATTCAGGTATTATCAACGATAGGCAATATGGCTTCCGTCATCAGTGATCAACTGGTGACCTGCTCGCTTACGTCTCACATATATGGCAGCAATCTATTGAAAAATATGGTGAAATCTTAGCCGTGGCACTTGATATCTCCAAGGCTTTCGACTCAGCACTCGGACTCTTCGCCAAGCTTCTATCTTATGGCTTGCCTACTTTTCCGTCTGACCTAGGTATAACTCTTAAAATTCTACCTAATTCCCATATTAAAGGTGGTGCATTATCTTCTCTCACTAGAACCATCATGTTCTCTTTGAGATTATCTATTTGCTAATCCACTCTGGCCTGTTTTGCAATCTGTAGAGATATTATATTGAAAATCTTTTGCAATAGCATTATCTAATTTCATTACATTGTTCCCAAAATGACAGTCGATTATCAGAAATGTTCGAAGCGTCTTTTTCTGGAAACGAGGTGAGCTGTTTTCTGATAAAAAAATGGCAGGGTGTCAAACACAAAAAATCTGAAGGATCAGCAGATCAAAGTGGGCGTGAGTTTAAAATACTCTCTATTTGAGCAAAAACTTTGTTGTTCGAATGTAAGTATTGCACTACCAACAATACGGCTTGAGTGAAATTTGGCCGATTTGATACCAGCCTCCCAAAGGCCTCCCCAATGAGAGCTCACAGGAGGTATACATTTCCATACAATTCCTACGGAAGCTAAATAGTTTCAATTATCCTTGAGTTATCTTCTTGTTCATCAGTAGCGTTGTCACTAAAAAACACGAATGCTAACCACCACGCGCAATGAATCTTTTTAGAGGGACCAAAAATGCATCAGTAGTGAGACTGGATAAAAGTTCTGCATGTATAGCCTGTGTATTCATACAAATGAAAAGTGCAATATATATATACCTTACGTAAGCTAGGTTCCTTTAATTTCAAAGGGTCTCCGAAGTCTTTTTCGAAATCAAAGAAAGGCCTAACCATTGATACGCGTTCAGAGAGTAAAATTCCCTTCACCTGACTGAACAGCTTTGAATGCAATTATTGTGTATTATCTTCTTCACTTGTCTCAATCCATCTTGTAGGCCAATATCTAAGACGTTGTGAGTACACACTGAGGACCAGCATGCTGAAATTTAAGGTGCTAGTGGAGTATGAGAAGATTAACGAAACATTTGTTAACTAGCAAAATAATAGGATGTTTTTGATCGAATGATATAGGAGCATATTGCAAACGACCGCCAACACGCAGTATGCTGTCTTCATCCTAAAAGGGACTTGATGATTGAAAAGAACTATTTTTTATAACCTCATTAGATAGAATGAGAACTATTTCAGCATGGAAATAGGTCTCGAGAACACATTTAATTAAAGTTTTCAGTGAATTATGTAATTTGATTGCAGATGAAGGGCCTCGTTTTTTGCCATTATGGTTTTCGCAATTATGCACAAATCACAAAAATCTCGAAATAAATTCAATATCTACATTACTCCGAAAACGAACAGTAACATGTTTTTGAGAATCTCTAGGGCATTCTTGGGACTAGATTACCAGAGGAACGTAACTTGAATATTTTAGATGACATGAGGCAGAGATTGAATCAGATTCAAAAGTATGGGCCGTCTCTGCCAAGAAGTTATTCATGTCCGAGGCGGAAATACTCGCTATTGACCGATTCGTTTAACTTGCGATTTCGCATTCTGTATCGTTTTTTCGTTGTTTAATTTGGATAATAATTTTCCATAAAATCATGTTACGCTACAAAGTGGTGTGTCTCGAGTAAATGAAAAATAATGGAGTGAATAACAAAAAATGTTGAAGAAAGATAAGGCTAAAGTGTAATTTCAATTCTAACTTCATTGTGCAACTCTGACATTGTGCCACTGAATGCTTAGAACTAAAATAGTTTGAACAAAGACTGTTTATAATGACAACTGACTTACGGTCAACTGTGGGTGCTTTTGCAAATTTGAAGCACTAATGAATCAAAGGAAAGAAGGAACGCTCAAAGTCATCTCCACAACTTAAATAGGTGTGGAGATGAATTTCCTTCTTTCCTTCGAAATATTCCACTCCACTTTGAATAAACAACATCAAGAGATTGCACTTATAAATTTCAAGATTTTTCAATTCACAGAACAAACAATTTTGAGGGTGGTGAGGTGTATAGTGTATGTGTATAATTCGGAATGGATCGAGTTTCATTCGCAATATGGGAATACCGAATAAACTTCAATTCAATATCAGAGATAGTTGATAATGCTCCTATTGTGGAGCAACGTTTTTCTAATAAATTGAGAAAATCTAAAACAGGAGGCACATCAGCGTCTCTTGTTCAAATAATTGTCGTGTTTGATAATCTAAATTCTTTGTATTAATAAATATCAAGAGTAAAATAAATTTTCTACTGGAACCTCGAGTGCGAATTCAAATGTTTAATACATTATTGTATGAATAAATTGTTATTATTTTTGGTTATTTGAGGAACCTCCATAAGTCCTTTTATATGAGCGTTCATTAGCAACAATTTTTAATCGAAGTCTATATCGTTTCATGCGCAGTTAATTTTTTTATTTATTAATAATTAATTATTATAAACAAATTAGGTATTTCGGATTTCACGAGGTATAGAAGAGGCCAATTTCAATGGGTTAAAGCCCATTCCTCTTCCTATCAGTTGTTCTTTCATTTAGCATGACTTCAGACCATCTCCATTCATTCAACGAATTAGGCGTTTCATCTGTGATTGGACTTAGGGGCGGCTTTTCACACGCTAATCGACGTGCTTCTTGTGATTGGAGGTGGTCCAGGATCACTAAGACGAACTTCAATTGTTCATTGATTTTCACTTAATTGTTATAAATGAATTATACGTTATATCGGCGGTCGGTAAAACGACTACTGACCAGCCGATTTTGACGAAGTAAATGGTGTTGTGTTGTACTTGTTGTAGGTATACGAGTAGTTCAAGTCCAGCAGCACAGTTCCAGTAGGTCTTCGAAGGATCCTTATTTGTTTATTGTTCTGTTTTTCAATTGAATTGGTACTAGTGAGATTATTGACGTATATTTTTAATTGTTTGGTCAGTTGTTATCAGTTAGTGGTGAAACACGAGTAAGGTGATGAGTATAAATCCTGAATCCTGAAATACATCAGTTTATTTGCAGTAATTCAAGTTTCGATAGTGATATTTTACGGGATGAGTAGGAACTTTCAAGGACGAGCCGTAGATGAGTCCTGGAAGTCCGGTTAAATCACTTGGTTCGTGTTTCGTACAATATTCTGTCTGTAGCCATTTTTTGGATTTGAAAATCATAAAAACACATACCAATGTTACATGACAAGCACTGTCAAAATCGCATACAAAGTTCATGTTATTGTCGAAACCGCCTACATAGATACCCAAAGTCGTAAAGAAATCGTTCCGAAAGTGACAAAAAATCGTCTCGAAAATAGTTACTTCCGGTACCATATTTGTGGAAAGTGGTACTTTCGATTTGATAAATTATACCGAAAAGTTTATATTCGAGGCGGCTGCAGCAAAATGAATATTTCACATCTTCGATTGATTCAAAGACAGTAAATTTACTATTTGCGATGTAAATGAGAAGCGCTCTTTCAAGTGAGACATGTTGTATACAGATTGTTTGCCCAATCGTTACATATAGGGCATGTGTATGGCAACATGATTCGGCTATCGCACGTCTTCGCTAGTCTCCGCTGGAATATAATAATAATAATAATAATAATAATATAATATATAACAGAATTAAAACTAAAAGTCATTATGTGCTCAACTGTCTAACGGTGAGCGCAGCTCTGCGATGTTGCCAACTGCCATCCTTTCTTAATAACGATTTGAAAAACAATATGAATGTCTTTATGATCTTGAAGTGACAGTTGGAACGAAAATTATCGTATTCATCATATGCAAATAAGATGTATGCTACTGATCGTAATCATGAAATCTTCATTTTTCTAGACCTACACGTGTGTAAAATTCTCACAGGATTTTCTCGAAATTATCACTGAATGGGAGGTAGAGTTGTCCATATATAACATTGGTCTTATCATTACAGAGAATTTTCAGTTAGAGATGATTACCTACAAATATTTCATTTCGAAATACCCAAACGATCTTCTATCACCTACATAATTGTGTACATGAAACATTACTGACATTTTCCTTACTTGTAGGTAAAAGCAGTCTTTGCAGCAGCCAATAACCTCAAAATGGAAAGAGTTTCAAGACAATGTGCTCATCATCTCATCAAACATCTGTCTGTGGATAACTGTATTGATATACGGTCTCTGCCAGGAATTGCCAGAAATAAAGAATTTATTCAACTAGTCGATGCATTTATTGCAAATCAGGTAACACTTTGATAAATTGAATTCAATGAATTAACCTTGTGATCATGAACATAAAGGAACCTGCCGTTATTTTGATTGGTTGAAAGATATTTCAGAAGGAAGGTAAACAACAGTTGAATCAACTTAATAATATATAGTAATCACTGTATCTTGGCCAGGCTACTCTTCTATTTCTGATTCAATATCCTTCCTTCTAATATAACCTTGCATATTTTTTCCAGCATCTTAGTATAGATCAATGATACAATATTCAATATCACAAGATTAATTCCAAAAACACTGACAGTATTACCAATTCTGCCAATAGACCATCTTATGCAGAATGTTGCCCAAGTTGGAGCTGATTCGGGATATCAACTTGAATATTCATTTATTGGCAACAGGAACAAAATGTCATGCGCAAAATTTTGAAATAAAATGTCATTCAAAAATAAAAATTGCTATTTGGTTTTGATTTAACTACTTTCATCGAGACAAAAACTATCAATCGGATATTAAATATTAGGGCTACTGGACGAAAAGTGAGTGCGAATATTAATAATTTTTTCACCATGATCCAACAGCGCAAATCCTTGTAGAATGAATTCTCCAAAGGGTCCATGGACAAAACTTACAAAGAATTGTGTCGATAACACAACCTAAATATAATGTTATGAAAGGTGAATTGAAGGCTTCTGCGGAAAAATATCAGATAATATGTTAGTGTTATTTGATTATAACAAACAGTAAATTTACCTAGACGTTTCAATATTTCATCAAACATATTGATTATGATGCTTGATAAATGTATAGTACTCTCGAGGCAAAGGAATATATTTCATAAAAACATGTAAACTAACAAATTCAAATTATTTATTTATCCAACATTCTACTGTTTGCTGTGTCAACAATTGATATGATCTATTCCATATTCAATGCTGTCCAGGGTCTTAGGTACTGCTAACATATATTTTTGAATCCCATGATACAAAATTAATTGTAAAATGCTTTTCACATATTCAATATTTGCTGTTCCTGTTAATGTTTGTTGGTTGATTTGATTTGTTCATTCCTCAATTACAAATTCTGTACCATCTCCCTCAATTCTTTCATTTCTTGTTTTGAATGGGTTATGACGAGGGTTATGATGTCTGAAAAAATAAAAGTGCACTCATCATGCGATGGGTTTTTTTCGAAATTTTTTTCATGGCACTTACGTATTTTTGTCTCAAAAACACGAATTTCACAATGAAACTGTGAACAAACCGCTATTTATCGAGATATTTTACGAAAAAATTCGAAATTCCGCATTCTTCTGCCACCCATCTTGGATACTCATTTACAACTACTTGTCCTTCTTTTTCCATCACTGGACACTTTATATACTCACGTTGTACTTCAATGACACATATTATTCATTAAAATCAACAAAAAGTTTTTTTTGAGACTTTTTAGTTAAGTTAATAATCACACCAGCTGATGGCCATTAAACACAACTAAGACATACGTCGCATGCATGCCAGAATTGATTCCACCGTAGGGGTGCATCTACGAGCTTTGGAGTGATGGCATTTGAATGACTTTCAATCGCAATCTTTTTGAATTTGAAATGATAAATTCCTCCTTCTTCAAACTTTTTCTACTTCAATGGTTGAAACTAGCTGTTGTACTATATAATGATTATCCTATATACCAACCGTAATCCGAACAATATTTAGCTGCAATGCAACAAACTCAAGTTGTTCCAACAATTCACTTCTACCGTAAGCCAACTTTTCCAATTTAAATTCAATATTCTTCTCATGCAAGTGTATTCGAACGTTATTCGAACATTACGGATAATTTTTTTTTCTGTCTCCTGAAAATGGATTTAATGTTGAGTGATTATATTTCTTCGGTAAAGACAAGAACTGAATTCATTAGATTTCTAATTGAAATCGGAATACTGGTAGAGTCTGTGGAATGCGAACGTTGTGAGAATATGTGCCCATTAGTGGAGGACTCCTTGAGATACAGATCTACCAAAAATGTAGTGGTGCGAAGGGGGCACGCATTAGGAAAAAAATTTGTTCTTTAGCGAAACCGCAAGACTACACACTTTTTTCGAGACTCATCTAGGACTCGACAAAAAAGGCCTTGTTTGTTGAATATGTTTCGTTGCTACCGCATCCTCGTCTCAAATTCCTTACGCAAGAATTGCAAATTTCAAAACACAGTGTGGTAGACCAGAGCAATTTTGTAGGGAGGTAAAATATCTGATAAACATCAGGTCATGATATCCGACATGCACATATATTATATTATTTGTAGGCTTGCATTGAGTGATGCATAACCAATTCAACTTTGCTAGGTGGAATTGGGAAGGTGGAAATTGATGAGGCCAAATTTTGGAAGATAAAGTATAATAGGTGGCATTATCGAGGGTCACTGGATTTTTGGGGGGATCAAGAGAGGTTCCAACAACATTTTTTTTGTACCAGTACCGAACAGGACCGCCGACACACTAATCGGTCTCATTCGTCAGTGGGTTAGGCCAGACACGACGATTATGTCAGATTGTTGGAGGGCCTATTCCAATCTAAATCAGGAAGGGTTCCAGCACTTGACTGTGAATCACAGCATCAATTTTTCACATCCTGAAACTGTTTTTTTCATTGAACTATTTCCCTGTAAATGAGTCTTTAAAATCAAAATTTCAGGTGCTCATACCCAAAATACAGAACGTACCTGTAGGGAAGTGAGGTCTGGTATCCCTCGGTATGGAAGGAAGAAGAACCGCATTGTAGGCTACCTCGCTGAGTTCATCTACAAAAGGCATTTCTCTTTCGAGAAGAGAATTTAAAATTCCTTTTTGACTACCAGAAATGAGTACCAAAATTATTTTTTATCAATTTTGTAATCAAATTATCACAACAGTAGAATCATAATATTATTGAAAGTACATTAGTTATTTATTTTCTCGACCTCTATCAAATGCTCAAATTACTCTTCTTTCTGGGTACTTCATTCAGATCTTCGTAAACGTTGGGCATTAGGCATTTACTAAAATACCCTTCACCCTAGCTAAAAATCTATATATATTATTATGAACTTGCACTCCGTTTAGGTAAAAGAAGGAACATATTTTTATTCCTTCTCCATATATACATGTGTTCGTGCTGGAGAGTACTCATATCGTATAACAGTTATCAACCATTCAAGCGGAAAAAGATTGAAGAAGGAAGAATATTATTGCAAATCCAAAATTATGGCGGGTCTAACGTCTTTCAAAAGCGATTGGCCGATAGCTTCGAGCTGTTACCAAGGAACGAGCTTTCAATTTTCAAAAAATTAACTCGTCTATTGTCAATGTCCTAGCGATATTACTACTGATAAGTGCCCCGGTAAATTGTGACTGTTGGAAAATCGAGTCACCATGGTAATAACATAGTATAACGTTAACTCACATTTTCAAAATGTCAGTCACTTCGAGTAGATATGGAAATTTCGAAAATGAATTGATTTCAATTGTATGAAGAAAATACCTCGACTATTGATAAATTCTCATAATCTGCTTCTAGAGATTCACTTTTAGGTAACAGCCCTCCGCCTTTTGCGAAAGTATGCGAAAAATTATTATCAATAGCCTTGGGATATTATAAGTGATAATCTTATGCTTAATCAACTCGGTTACATTCAAAAAACAAATCAAAGCAACTGTCAAAATTTTACTTTCTGGAATTTTCTTCCCAAATGTCTATGAAAATATATTAAAATGACAGTGTGTTCCCATGTTTTATTTATTTCACAGTCACTGATGCTTTAAACATGTAATGAGAGTGTAGGGTTAGACGACTATCGAGGATTTTGATTAGTTTTTTATCAAATTCTCTAAATGTTTACATTGTAGATGATAAATTTAGAAAAATCGACAGTTAATGGAGCTGCCTTTATTGCGTATTATAGTAAGATACAAAAAATACGTTCATGACATGGAAAACTAATATTATATGATTCATTTTGGAAACAGTAAATTATCATATTCTTCCGCAAAGAAGAACAAGATGATAACTTAGATGTTAAAAATATTGTATGTGAACAAATTCTAATGGTCACGAAATTTGGTTCTATTGTTTTCACACATCAACAATGGTTTTTGATTTCTTAATATTTAAATAAAAATTGTCATATAAAGAAACCAAGTGTATCTCCATCCAATCTCAAAATGTATTTAACACATCACTATATTATGTAGTTAGTGGAAGACAGCTTCAATGTTCTGAAAGTTTTATCACTTCTCGAACAGAAACACTTGTTTTATTTTTATGACAGCACACCCAATAGAAATTGGACTACGTATATTCATGTATTTATTCCAGTTCACAGAAATAAGCAAGAACAGTAATGTCTTGAACCTGTACTGTGCCCGAATTGAAGTGCTCAACCAGTCGCGCGAAGAAATGTCCCTCGTCAACGAAAACTCCCTGTGCCGCCTCGTCTTGGAATGGATAAAGCGCCAAATCAGCGACGATTCCATTAGCTCAAACATCCTATCAGAGAAAACTTTCATGCTGTACCTGGCCATGGATAATTCTCTCCAAGACTGTTCCAGTCTACCATCCGGCGATGCCAGTGACACAGAAATCGTCCAGGATTACAAGAAACTGTCCCTAAAAGATAAACAGGTAGAGATAGGCAATCAGGAATGAATACGCCCGTTAAGCGTACAAAGCGCCTTGAAAACACCAAATAACTCCATACTAGAAAGAACCAATTATAACATTCCACTTAAGAATACTTGATTCTTATACCTATATCAGTGTTGCTAGTACACTATGTAATAACACTCTTAATACAATGTTCAAGTTTCAAGTATTGATATATTACTATTATTATTTATATTCATGACAACAACATAAGATAGTCGTTTCATACAATGTGTTATATACAATATCTCCTAAAAAATGAGCAGTTTCTTCTTGCAAATCATGTTGAAAATGAGCATAGGCTAGAATGTTATCCATATTGACTTTTGTGATTTCAAAAGGCTCTTTGGTAACAAAATCTTTTCAGAATCGTTTGTTCCTTCATAAAATCCAATCTCCAATTCCTATTATCTGTGGTTTGGCCTCACGATTTCTATTTTTTTTTTATCTCTAATCCTCTCTTTATATTTCAATTGAGCTTGTTGTCTTAAGTTTTTCATGTTTACTGAAATCTATACCTAATCTTCCATCCGCATTTACATCCTTTTGTGCAAAATGAAATTTGGAGAACATCACAGAGGTATTCACCATGGGAAAAATTATGGTGACGAACTGCTACTTCTAGACATTATTACCAACCACCTCTAAATTTTTAATAACGTTTCATAAAAGTTTAGAGATCTCTGACTGCTCTTTTAGCTAATCCATGGCCAGCTAGATGATAGGCAGTTGTATGCATTAGCTTGATCCCTTCTTTCAATGCCCACCCAGAGAAAACACCTGAAGTTAAAGCTAATTGACGATCCGTGACAATATTTTTTATCTTGTTCTTGAATGGGAGTTGGTTGAAAAAATGATTCATCAACATTTTCAAGAATTCCAATACAAAGACAAGAAATGGCATGAGCATTCTTCAATTCTTTACCTGGCTCATGATTCATTTGCATGTCTAAGCCACTCAAGAAGATTTTCCATCTCGCTAGCCGGTCTTTCAAAGTTCCGGTTGTTGAATTATATTTCAAGACTCGATGATCTGTGTGCACTATGAACGTCTTTCCTTCTAAATATAACTGAAAATAATTCACTGCCTTCACTGCCGTCAAACATTCTTTCTCAGTAACTGAGTAATTCTGTTCACTCTTTGAAAAGGTGTATGAATAGTAGCTTATTACTCTGAGCTGTCTACTTTTCATATCGTTTGAATCTCTCTGATAGAGAATAGCTCCACATTCATAATATGAAGCATCAGTAGAAAGTTCGAATTGTAACCGTGGATCTGGTATTCTCAAAATGGGTTCAGATGTTATGATATCTATTAACGTTTCTAAAGATTTTTTACACTCATCAGTCCATTCATATGTTTTACTCTTCTGTGTCAATTGGTCCAGAGGTCGTACTATAATTCCATGATCATTGATAACACTTCAGAAATGGTTCGTTAATCCAGTAAAACACTATAGATTTCAAATCCGTTGGCCTTTTCATAGATTTTACTTTTCCTACCATTCCAGATTAAATTTTCTTTGTATCCCCATTCATTTCCCTTCCCACAAATGTTACCGCTGAGACACAAAATTTACATTTTTGAAGATTAATTTTCATATTATGACACATAATATCAACTACAAACACGACTTTCTTTCCTCTGCAAATCTTGTAGAATTTCTTGCATGATGCGTAAAAAGTGGGCACTTGAATTTTTTCGATCCGAATGGAAGACGATTGAATTCATAATGGCCTTCTTGAGTTACAAACGCTGTGAATTACTTAGTTTTTCCGAAATGTCATTATTCTAGAATCCAGCTTTCAAGTCCAATTTCGTAAAATATTTACAGTCGCCGAATTTTTCAATAATATCATCTGCCAAAGGATATGGAAATGGATCCAATTCTGTTTCCTTATTAACTGTTCTATATTCGATGCATAATCGGAAGGTACCATCATTTTAAGTTGTTATAACACATGGTGATGCATAGGACGATGTAGATTTTCTGATAATCTGATTTTCTAGTAATTCGTCGATTTTATTATTTGTTCAGATTTTCTTATTAGGTGTATATTTATATGGTTTCAATTTTGTTACTTCCGGATTTTTTTTCAAATTGAAATCTATTTCAAATGATGACGAGTTTTTATCAGGATGCTTGAGTAAATTTGGATAGTTCTTTTCAATATTAGTTTCGCAAAATTGATTGACCATGAATCTTGAAAATATTCAATCTGTTCAATGTGTCCAGTCCAGTGATAACTGTGAGGCAAAATTTTTTCACAACAGCAGGCACTATGGTGACATCGTTATCAGATCTGCATGAACATTTTGTGATTCTTATACAGATATTGGCTTTTTTTCAAGGGAAACAAATTTTTCATCACTAGATCTTCATTAAGTCTATATCTGATCCTCCATCAAATAAAACATTCACCTTGTCATCATTGATTTGTATTATATTGTGTAGCTTGGTTTTTCATCTCTTGTGTAGAATAATTTATACAAGTTTCAATTCCATTTATTTCATTTCCCAAAGAATTACAATGATTGTTAGTTATGTTATTAGGTTTGTTTCTTGTCTCAATTGGTCTGTTAGCTCTATCTCCTTTTGCCACTCCATTTTGATTATATCTGTTCAATCGTTTTCGTAGACTGCCAAATCTCAATGATTTCAAAATAGTTATCAGTTCTATCTTGGAATCAATTACTCTACCAGTCAGCTGATTTTGCACATTGAATGGCAGACCAAGAATTGTTGAAGCGATAACCGATTTATCACATAAGTTATCATCAGTCCAAGTAAGCATTCTTTGTTTTTCATAAAAGTATTCCAGAATGTTTCAATCATGAAACTTATATGACAGTGCTTTCTCCCATTCCTTCAGAAAGTGCTCATCAAAAGTATGAAATTCGAATTCCAGTTGTTCCAAGTAATTTGGTTTATAATTCCACGCTAGTGGATGATGGAAATGATGATCCAGTTCATCTTCACCAAACATAATGTTTTGCTGATTATCTCGGCCTCCAGATCCTGCTTCATGTTGGTAATCAATTCGTTTGTATTCCGATTCTATAACACCGTCCGACTGCGCCATTGTAATAGCATTCTAATATGTTCAAGTTTCAAGTATTGATATAATATTACTATTATTATTCATGTTCCTGACAACAACATAAAATAGTCGTTTCATACAATGTGTTCTATACAATCCAATTTTGAAGTTTTCTAGAAAGTATTGGATATTGTTACATCATGCTACCTCAAGTAGTTATGATGCATCCATCCATCCTGTCTAATATTTTATATTCAGCTGAACCATACATTAAACATAGGTAGACTATCTCAACTTTGGGAAACATCCATATGCTTATAGACGGCGGACCAGTCAACTAACTACTTCCATAAACTCAAATGGTTTCTAGACCAATGAGAAACCTGAGTCCAGTCCAGTCCAGCCCCTCTTATCAGTGTTGTCAATACAAAATTTCCAAGAACTGCTCTCATTTTCTGTAAAATGCTTTTTAAATTCACTAGCAGTCATATATTCACTTGCCTTTTGGGTTTGATGAAGTTTTCATTCATTTTATCAAAGTTGATAAATTTTTCAACTCTGTGTCCTACTTTTCCGTTTCTCAAGGGGAATGATCCTTGGATATAGTTCTTCAGTTTTCTATTGAATGTTTTCTGAACTGCATTTATTTGTGACGTCTGCCTAGTTATCATCATACAATAGCTCTAAAAATGTATTGGTATTGGTCATCTAACAGGGTACGGAGAGATCATAGCTCCTTCCTCTTTTAATCATCTAGTGACTTTGTTTTCATGTATTAGCGTCCCTGACATGACATTGCTGTCACGTCACATTCATAGGCGTTAAAAGAGATCTCAATCAGTTAGATGGCAAATTTGAATTTGTCAGCTTTCCATCAAATGCAAATGAACTTGAAACGTGAAGTGACCGAATGGGGAAAATTGGTAAATACATCAACAAAATATTCGAGGTAAAACTAATACGAAATCACACATTATACTTTCTCATTGTGCCTATAATTATCCACTCCACAAGTTTTTCGATGTATTTTCATAGAAACAGTTTGGGTTAAACCGGAGGATTGAAAGAAGAGGCATATGCCCTACCATTTAAAAAAGTATACCTACATTCAGGAAATATTGAGTTTTTGTGAAAAATTGCAAAAATTATTCTCAACATGAATATATACAGCACACATGACATATGAGCACATTAGTTTGAATAACTACTTAACATTTCTCACCATTTCTCAACCATAAGGTTTAGTCTGAAATCAAAATTAATTTATTGATAGGCACTGCCTAAGAACAGTCCAATTTGGTAAAAGGTATTGAACTTTCAGAAAAATGTGCTCACTGTCCCACAAAGATTATGCTGGAATTGAAAAATCGAAAACTCGAAAATTATCATCATCATTTGGATATAATATGTAGAGTTGAATGAGAAATTACATGTGGAAATTACGTGTGATTCGCCAATGTCCTCAATATTACCTAAAAAACAACAGATGTCAGAAATCTACTGTTTATTTCCAGAAATGAATAAAGATGGAACTATATAACTGTTTCACAAACACTTTAGAATGAGAGGAGATGAGGATCTGACCGTACCCTGTTAAGATAACAAATACGTCAATTTACATCAAGGGACCCTAGGTATCACTAACCTTCATATTCCTTAGTACGAGCAACTAAAAAAAATGGTTTTTAAAATTGTTCTGTCATTCGGTTGCCCCCTTACTAGCAACCCTCAGAAGTTTTCAAGACACTTCTATGAGCAAGGAATGACGGGGGCCTTACTTTTTAATGTGATCCCGAACACTTTCTTGGGCCATCAGAAAAATTTGTGCAGTCGGGATTTGAATCCACGACTGGCAAGCCATCTTGATTAGAATACTAAGGCTTCTACAATGCGGCTACCTGGCCCCCAAACTCCATGAACTGTGCAAAATAATCTGACAAAACCATATTTGATATTACCCGTTTATTATCCATACAAGACGTAGTCACAGGAATTACTCAAAATCCCAATATGTGATTTATTCGCCATATGGCTTTGTATTATCTGTGGACAAAAAAGAAGAATTTTTTGGTTGACTAACTGTATCGGTACTAGACTCAACTTATTATTATTATGATTATGTTCAAATTATTCCTGAGCAAGATAATTTTTCAGTCCACCAATTTCAGAGCAACATGAAATACTACATAGGGTTTTTGATGTAATTCTCCATTCATTTACAACTTGAAATTGATTTCTCTAATTTTTTTGTGATTTTCTAATTTCTACAAATCAAAATATTAGTATTAAAAGAAGAACAAGAATATAGGAAAGTTTATTGGATATAGATCACATTGGTATGGATAGAGAGATTACTACATTTCTTAAACAATTATAGATATTTCAATATTGAAAGTGCCTAGATATCTTACAGGCGTTTTCAATGAAAGCTTGTGGCATAAATCCATCTCTAACAGGTCGTGGTGAAGCAAAAGAGAAAAATCATCAGCCAGCCGTCGAAGCCGAGGGTGTTGATCTACAATCGTAAGATAGGAGAAGAGCTGGAAAACGAGCTGGAACCGGATTGGAACCTGATTGCAACAGCTAGTGTCGGAGAGCATAGTTTTCTTGCACTGGTCACATTGGGTGGGAAATTGTCCACTATCTCTATACAATTAAGGTGAGATGATTTTTAAAGTTTTTTTTTTATTCTGAACATTGTCATTGTGCTGCAGTTTAATGGTACATACACTAGTTTGTGAAGAGATCTATAGTTACAATTTTCCATCATTCAAATTAAGATCCTCTTGACTGGAATTGTATGGTTTTCCGATATGATATGAAAAGTCTTGAAGAATCATAATTGGTATGTACAACAGAAATCAACAACTTCCTTGGCTGATACCATGCAGAATATTGAACTACATATCAGATTGTGAGGCTTGAAACATATTCTATCTATACTGAACAACTATTTATTAGCATTCATTGTCATTTGTCATTTTGATCAGGTGTGCAGACGCGCACAATTTATTACAGCAATTTGAATGTCTAGAGTTTGACCCGTTTTTTTTAGTACTACAGCTCTTTGCAAAATTCTTGTCAAAAATGTCAACTCATTTTTGGAACTAATATCAGAATATCATATCTTCAGATGGAACCACCAGGTTTTATTCTATTTTTTGTATCCTCGCAAATTCAATGATACCATGTTTGACAAGTATATGTGAAATTACGAATATGTGGTCAATAACTCGTCCATATTCCCAATCAAACTCTTCATTGAAATATGTAATGGTAATATCAAAATCCAGATTTGAAATAAGAAACTGTTCCAGTACGTATATTGGAATTGTTATTGTGATATGCATCATCTCTATACTTATTTCTGATATAGTAGAGAGAATGGGTATGGAAATAAATTCACACAAATATTTGGTTTTTCCATTTTTCAGCATACTGTTGTATTTTTTGTATTAGGATCAACTGTCAAAACTTCTTAATAAGTTGAAATTTGTTTGGTAAAACAAAAATCACTGCAGTAAGCCAAATGCCATCTCCGATGATGTGCAATGAAAGTGTTTGCCATATCTCCAAACTGGATTTGTTTCAACGCTGATTTCAGTTATATATCTCCACTTTTCATTTTTATAATGATTTTGTATATGCAGTTGATCACATGTGCTCTAATATTTTATGTTTTTTTCATAATTGAGAAATTAATCTCATGGCCCCACGAATTTTCAACTTACTGCCAATCAACATAAAAAACTGTGAAACATTGGTTGTGTTTAAAAGAAGATTGAAAGAGTTTCTGTTACATAACTGTTTTTATAGTGTAGATGAGTATATGTCCCTTTAGTTTGTAAGACCTATTGACGATTCCTATACAAAATGAAATGTAATTGTCTAAAAAGGAAAATAAAGTTTATCTATCTATCTATCATAAACTAAATACACACGTTGATTGTCGGGTACTACAAGTGTTTGCAAAAAACTCAAACGTCAATTAATTTTTTGAACTAAACTGGTCAACATTGATAATGTCGTGCTCTAATATATAGCCTGAATTCAAAGTAGAATAACACGAATTTCCTCACCAATTTGAAATCGGTTTCCACCGATGATTAGCCTAATCTCTTGACAGTTTGTTGTGGCAATATGAAACTTCTGTAATTTCAGATAAGATTGCTACTGGGTGATAATTGAATGGGTGTAAATTGCAACGTGGTCGTCACCATACCGTTTGAACAGATAATTTAAAAAAAAAAATTTCTCTCCTGTATCCTCTTGATTGATGCTTTATCTGGAAACGTTTTCGGAATTTTCAAATTCACAGCTTTGATAATCGTGTTATGAATATTCATTCAGAATGCTGCATTTTTTCGACGATTAATTGAATGAAATTGAAAGTTGGAATTCTTCAACGTTGTATGTATAGTCGTCGGATATGTGATCGTGGTCGAACACAGAAAATTCCGAAAAAGTCTCTACAAAGTGGTACAAGAAATATTGAATGATGGAATGGAGAATAACGTAGTCTTCAGTAGATGAAACATAATTCTCTCTGTGTTAATAGTGGAATAATGGAATGTCTGGTGTCTGACCTGGTTTTGTAATTTCTTGGATCGAAGGTCATATAATGAAAGTACGCATTTCTAATCGAAATGATGCATTTTTGTTTAGATAAATTATAAAATTAAAAAAAATACGATTTCAGTTCCAGAAGTATAAAATTCATATTTATTCTTGACGATGGATATACAAGGTGCGATAAAAAATATGTCTAGATTGTCCCGGGATGAATAAGAAGGATATGTTTAAACGTGATGAAAATCGCTATGTTCCGAAAAAGAAATATAGTGTCGGTCATTGTCGAAATTTGTGAAATGTATAAATACAGTAACTTTTCTGCAGAAAAGTTACTATATTTATTGGTGCTGAATGTTGAATTTAAATCTTGTTTAGATATGCTCTATCCAATATCGAGTTTATATTCGTATACAACATTGGACAAATATATGATGCCAACTTATAGAAATCAGTTTTTTATAACTCTGTTATGTAAATTTGAAATTGAAATCATATTCACCTGCTATCAACTATGCAATCGATATTGTATTTCGTTTTTGCTACGAAAAAATAGCAATTATACATTAGCATAATATATCAGATCCATTTTCGTTTTCTGTATCCCAAAATACCAAGTTAAATGATTGCTGCGGTATTTGATGCCTCTGAGAATTGATATTAAAGAACCAATATCAGTGCAATATTGCTGGACAATGAAATGCAATATTCACTAACCATCATGAATCTGATATTGATGTTGTACCTTTTTTTTTCAAGATTGTTTCGATTTGGAAATACAATACAAATACAAAAGCAATCATAAAAATTGACATATCGTAATCATTAATATTGCGCCAATATCGAATAGATATTGGCAAATAAATATCGGCTGGTCACAAAATTTTGATGTTATCACAACATTGGCACTTGATTGATTATTGAAAATCAAAATGAAAAATTGGTTTGATATTGAAACAATCTAGTAATTCCATATTATTCAATATTCAAATATTGGGCTGAAAGCAACTTCTAGCTAATATGATGTTCAACCTGGTAAACTGCCGAGAAAAGTGATCACAAAAAAACATTTTTTGACAACAATAAAACATGAATTTTTCTTAAGTCCAGATCTGATTTTTTTTTATTGCCGTCTTGAATAGTTTTTGTAGAAAAACGTCGCTGCCAAATTTCAGCAAATTACGATGAATCTTCTCTGAAATATCGTATTTCAAAGTTATATAGCAATTTCACATAATACCCTGTGTATTGTCGTTATGGAGGGTAAAAAAATGTATGTAATATATCAACTCGTCTTGATTTCCCCTATTCACCATTTGAGTCTTCTCATAAATCACCCTGTCTAATTAATTTGTATAAGACATTATCAGATCATACTAGAGAAATTTGTATGCAGTAAATCACTTATCTATATACTTCTATATCGTATGTTCTTTTTTTCATAGACTCAATACACCCTTCTTTCTGGAACTACACCTGTTTGCATAACACCTAAAACGTCAAGTCATTTTCTGAACTATACTATCAGAATATCTTGAAAATAAGAGCTGAAGCATATCTGAATTTAAGATTAATGGCAATATGGGACACCCGCCAGTTAATAATTCAATTTTTTAACGATACCATATTTGATGGGGATATGTGAAATAATTACGAATATATGGTCATTGAACTCATCCATATGCATCATTTGAATTGGTATTTTGATATGCATCATCTTAATTCGCTTCTCTGATATAATTGAAATATGGGTCTTGAAAATAATTCACAAATATTTAGTTTCCCATTTTCATCAAACCATTTTTGTATTGGGATCAAATGTCAAGACTCATAATAGTGGTAAATAAGTTAATATTTGTTTGGTAGAATAAGAATCATTGCAGTAAGGCTAATATCTTTGATCCTTTAAATTTTTCTCCTGATGTTTGCCATATCTCCAGACTGATTTGTTTTATCGTATTATAGATTATCCCCTTTTCCATCATGTAATGAATTTGTATAATTGAACTAGATCTCAAAACTAAGAGATCTCAGATGAACAGAGTTGCCCCACTTGTCAGTAGGAGAGATAGTACTGTTTCGGCCCACCAGGCCTCATCAGGTGATCTCGGTCTAATGACAACTGGGAGAACTCAACGCTTCTTCATGAATTTTCCGGCGTCTTCGAAATGTACCCGAACCTTAGAACTGTGCCGCTAGCTGGCGATAACATGACTAGATCTTAACGAATTTGTATGCAGTAAATCACTCATATACTTTGATATCTTATGTTTTTTTTATAGACTAAATACACCTTCTACACCCTCCCCTGTACAAACTCCAACGGCTAGCAGACCAGTGAGCGAAGAGAAACCAGATCTTTATTGTGCTCTTGCAAATATGTCTTCTCAAAGATGTGCAGTCGGATGTGGCAATTTCAATAACACCCTGGTTGTTTGTGGTAAGTTCTTATAGAAAATCCATCAAAGCATTTATTATCTGTCAAACGTACTAATATTTTATCATATACATATACATTTTCTTTGGAAGAGCACTATCTGATCAATACTCTCAGAATTCCTTATGATATTATCAACAAACACCTCAAATCTTACTCCATATTGGTAAGGAATTGCTTAATCTATGAACATCATACTAGACAATATGACTTGTTTCATCTTGATGCTGCTTAGATTTAATAATGCATGAATAATCTCATACGAATCTGTCTGATTATTCATGTTATTACATTGTAAACCTCAATAAAATATATTTATATTCATATGAGATGCAATGTAATGTTTATAACAAAGAATGAAACTAAAAACAAAAAATAAATATTAAATTGTTTGGCATAACATTGGATAGTAGATTAATTTGGTCTGCACATATAACCTGATTAGAAGGGAAACTTTCAAGTTCTCTATTTGTTCTTTGGCAGCACCAGTACGCTGTAAACCACATATTATTTTTCCCTCTTTCACTCCTATATGAGCTATGGTGTACAACTATGAGGACATTCATATCATGTGATACAAATTTTCAGGATGCTAATAAAGGCTTTGAGAATTTTTGCTTAAATCGGGTACAGGGATCACTGCCAAGAATAATTTCAAAAAACTCCATCAGTCTTAGAAAATTGATTTTCATTTAAATCTTCGCATTGTATGTTCATTTATCTTCTGAATTCCAGGTGGCTATGACAGAATAGAATGCTTGCGAACCGTTGAACAATACATTCCAGAAACTAACTCTTGGAAAAACCTACCACAGATGAGAGAAAGCAGGGGCCGGTTCCAAATTGCGGTGCTGGACGAAAAAGTCTACGCCATCGGGGGCAGCAATGGTACGACGGAGTTGGATTCCGTCGAGATGTTGGACTTGTCCATTGGTAAATGGGTGAAGATGCCGAAAATGCCGTTGGCTCGAAGCAATATGGGTTCGTGCACGCTGGAAGGCCAGATATATTGCATAGGCGGATGGAATGGGCAAGTTGGAATCAAGCAGTGCGATATTTATGATCCGGAATTAGCTACTTGGTCTTCTATTGCTCCACTGAATACAGGTAAGGATTCTTTTTCAATATTTTTCCATAGTGACTTTCTGTTTATGAATTATTATAATGTAACTTGGAGCGATTTTTCCAGAATTGAGCATGTAAGACCTATTCCTATATAAAATATCATGTTTTCCATATACATAATGTTTTGTTAAAAGACTGGATAGTATATTATTCCAGGAAGACTGACTGACTGAGCACAATAAATTAATCAACTGAAATTGAGTATATGGAAGACTGGAACCTTTGGCACGATATTCACACTACACTGGTTTACCACTAACCAAACCGATATTATGAAGCCTCGAAGGCTCTAAGGTTGATTTAACAATCAACAATATCAGCATATTGTTCAATGTAAAATATACATGGCAATAAATAATAACCTTTGAGATGCTTTTTGTCTCATTCAAGGTCTGATTCCATACATAACATATGGAACACTTGTGGAAATTACGTGATTTTTGTCCTTAATGTTATCATTTCATTCTACTTTAAGTGTTATGGCTAGTTTTTAGTTCAAATAACGCCATTTGGGGACCATCAGCCACTCCCATTTCTCACTGAAATGGGAATTTCAACTATGAATAGTTTATTTGCCTCTACTCCGGGCTCTAGGTGTAGCTGTTCCCATGTTTTTAATGGCAACAGTCTCTTAAGTAAAAATTGTTAGATACCATCCAATTTGTGTTTTTTTTGGGACAGGTTTCGCTGCAGATGGCGGTTTCCAGACTATTATCTGGTAACTACCCTGTATGTCAAGTGTTGTATGTATCTATGTATGTGTGTGTGTGTGTGTGTGTGTGTGTAAGGGTGTATGTGTGTGTGTATGTATGTATGTTTGTATGTATGGATGTAGATAAGGGTGATGGGTACTCTGCGATCTATGAGATCTATTGTGCCCTCTTGTTGCTATGCGTCCTAGGACTTCTCAGGAAATGAACACCTTTTTCTTTGAGTGTTTTATTTACATGTATAATATGACAAAATTATAGTTTGTAAATTACAAGTGACAAAAAAATAACTATGCTAGTAAAACGAACATCCACAATCAGCTAATGCTGGTCTTGGTATCAGTAGATCATACTCTAGCAAACTAGTAAGTACTATTTATAGGTGAAGTAACAAAATCTAGTATGTATAATCTATCTATGATTCATTTAAAGAACTAGTAATCATTATTCGTTGATATGTATCTTGCAAAGATTTCGGGAGGACGTAATGTTTTGCGTGGCCAGGAATAAAAAATCCCTACATGTGCTTACCATAGTACAGCAGATAAGGTAAACTATTGTGCACTTTTTGAAAATGGCACCAAATTTGACACAGTGGTAGACCAATATAATATGAACGAATTCGGATGTGGAGCCATCAGCCAACTGCCCTCTGGCGAACATTTTCCAAAATGGCTTCCCTAAAGACATAAGTTGAATAAAGTTTGCTGCTCAAGGATTGTGAATGTTTGTTGAATATTTTTAATGAAATTAGGTACTTTTATAAGGTATACACTTACAATATCGGTAGGTCTCTGAAGCAAAATTATTCTGACCTCTACAGGATGTTTTTTAAACGCGTGGCTACAAGATTGATGTTTTTTTTTTTCATTTTTCGAAGGTTAATGGAAAAGATTCATCAAATTCAAATCAACTATCATTGAAAAATATCGAAAATTTGTTGCATGTATAGTTCTAGTATACTACCACATCTGAACATGTGTTCAAAGACTGCGACTTCATTTCACGGAGCACTCCCTGCCGCAAGCACTTATTTGTGTGCATCCCAAACCAGCCTTCTTGCACTTGCACTTTTTATACTTCGCATATTTACAAGAGTTGAGCTCCCTGCAGATCTTGGATGCTTCATACACAGCTGGTCTTTATCCAACCCTGCCGGTTGGTGATGGCAGTGTTGGTGCAGGAACCAATGCCTGACCCCAGGCATGTCCACCGTGATAAAATGATCTTCTAACATGCTGCTCCAGGACTGTCCTTGTCGGTGGAATCAGCTGGGCGTTGCTTTTCTTCGCAAATAGTTTGTGTCGTGTCTTGTGTGTATCGGTTTCAGTTTTTGTTCTGCCATGAAGCAGAATGATGATCCCTTCAATAGTGTGCCTAGCATCCTCATTAATATTATCTGGTGCAGTGGAGAGAAGATGAGGTGCCTGGGTCAGTTCAGGTAGCACTGTCCACACTGCCCATGCCAGCGAAGCAAGAAACCGTGTCAAAGCATGAAACATCGGTAGTGCCTGAGATTTTTCAGCACCCAGAGCCCGAGCAATCTCATGGGCTGCCAAGAACCGAAACGTCTTCTCCGAGCCGAAGGACACTCCCCCTCAGTTTCTTCATTCAAGGTGCATTAATCAAAATATGTGAAAAAATACAAGGTGTACCATTTGAAAGAATCATCAATTTTGTAGCCTTGCGTTTGAAAGACATCCTTTAGAGATCAAAATAATTATTCTTTGTAGACGTAACGATATTGTACTACATTCCCAAAATGACTCTCTACATCTCAATGCAATAGGGCCATGGAGCTTTTCCACACCACGTGAACACCCGGTACATAACTTATGAAAGGCATGATTACATCCAAAACATTCAATAAACATACACATGCCATCAGCAGCAAACCATTTTGGAAAATGGTCACCACAGCCGCCTGGGGGCAGTTGGCCGATGGCTCCACATCCAAATCTGTTTATATTATATCAATCCACCTCTGTCAATTCGGTGCCTTCATCAAAAAGTGCACAATCCATTGGAATATTCTATAAATAAAATATCCTCATTTTGATAACGTCGATTCTACTGGTACTTGTACTGGTGGGGGACGTTCACACGTCAGCAACTAGTCCCTATTGGGACCCTTTTGCAAGCCCCAAGGTGTTTTCAATGACTGATGTGGTTCGCTTAAGAGAGCTGGCTAAAATCCTATTCAGGCACCGCCCATCAGCTCTCTTTCAGATTTTTTCGGCCGTGTTTTGTAGGCTAGTAATGTACTCACTACCATATGCTGCAGTGGCAGGCCTGCTAGCTATTCTCGTTAACCCCCGTTAAAGACCGAGGTCACAGCCGTCTTCAACTATCAAGCCGTGCTGAGATAATGGCAACGTCGCACCAACGGAAACCGTCGGTCCCATTCGCGCCTAGCAATACAATGGTTTTTATATGAGCGCGAGCTTTGAATGTTTGGTTTAACGTAATCTTCTCGGATTATTTTGTGGAATAGGTAAAAAATACACGAGAGTGAACTTACAGAGTGAAGAACGAAGAATAATGTGGTTGAATAATTCCCTTGGTCATGAACTGAAGTCGTAATTTTGAACATGTTGTTAAAATAAAACTTATGGAGATATATCGAATTTTTCATTCATATCTGAGTGTTTGTCAGTTTGATCTGAGATATTTTTGAATCTAGCTAGAATATTTTCAAGTTGTGACCATCTATTCAATTTCATATCATGAGTAAGAATCCATTTCAATTCATTGAATCCAAGATTATTATCACCAAGAAAAACTTGGACCTCCATCTCATTGGATATTATAACTTGAGAAACGATTTGTAAAGTATTCACATCATTGGGATAAAAAACATTTGCTTTCAAATCTGATACATAAAAATACAATTTTTCATCAGTCTTATGGATTTTCCAAGTATCAATTTTAACTTTCTCAACATATTCCCTAACTAACTGTTCATAGTTGTGGATGAGGTCTGATTTTTCAAACTGTTCTATTATATTACTTTGAATATCTAAATATTTCTGACGTCTTTCATTTGGATCAGTTCTTTATGGTTTGGCTGGTTTTGAAAAATATTTTGGTAAATTTGGAAAAATTGAAGGAACTGCTGTTTCAACTAACTTTGGTGCTCATAACGAATTTTTTCCAATTGATCCATCTGGCAGAGGGAATGTATCATACCTAATGATATATTTTCAATAAAATGAATTGCACATACTGCAGAACGTTGAGATGGTATCCAGTTTTTTCGAGGTATTGCTGTTATCCACTTACTTCGCAATTTTTCCCCTTTCGGGAATGAAAAAACTGAGACATGATCCTTTCCCAGCTTTTTTCAGATCTGTAATTTGGCTTACATCCTGGCACACAACAATTAGAAGGCATATTTCATAAGGAATAATGATAGACAATACGGCTTTGGCCACCGAAGATCTACTGGAGATCTACTTGCCTACGTCACAAATTTATGGCAATCTTCAATAGAAAAACACGGGGAATCTCTAGCTGTCGCGTTGGACATATCGAAAGCATTCGACCGTGTTTGGCACGAAGGACTCCTCCACAAACTACCATCATACGGCTTACCACCTCAGCTGTGCCATCTCTTATCGAGTTTTCTTTCAGGCAGATCGCTTCACGTGGTGGTGGACAGTGTATCGTCTGATACCATTGGCATCAATTCCGGCGTTCCACAAGGATCAATTTTGGCACCAACATTATTCCTGCTTCATATCAATGATCTGTTGGGAGTAACAACTTGCCCCATCCACAGCTTTGCAGATGATAGTACCCTCCATACTGCGTTCTCTTCCAGAATTCCCATTTCTTCCCAGGAAACTAAGAACTCACGGCGCAGGCAGGTCAATGCTGTCAATGAAGATCTTGCTGAAATCACAGCCTGGGGAACAAACAACCTAGTTGAATTCAACGCCACCAAAACTCAAGCCTGCATTTTCTCTAGAAAGGCGGAACTCAGTATGCCCGATATTGTAATGTCTGGCTCCACCATCCCCACCAAGCCCACCATATCTATGCTCGGTATTTCCATCAGCAACAATCTTTCATGGGATAATCATGTCAGATCCATTGCAAAAGCTGCTTCACAAAAACTCGGATTCTTGTTCCGTGCGAAAAGCTACTTTACACCTCAACAGCTTCTCATGATCTACAAAGCGCAGATACGGCCTGTTCTAGAATACTGTTCCCACATATGGGGTTCAGCACCAAAACATACGCTGATGCTCTTAGATTCCATCCAGAGAAGAGCCATTCGCTTGGTGGGTGACGCCACACTCACTCACTCTTTGACATCATTGGAACACCGTAGAATGGTCGGCGACCTTTCACTTTTCTATCGATACTTCCACGGAAAATGTTCTTCGGAAATCTCTGCTATCATCCCTCTACTAGCAATACCAATCAGACGAACTAGACAAGCCCAGTCAGCACATCCTTTCGTTGTCAACCTCGAAAGATGTCGAACAGCACTTTATCAAGACTCTTTCATCCATAGAACGGCTAGGCTCTGGAATTCATTGCCTGTGGAAGTATTCCCAACAACATATAATCTCCAAAAGTTCAAAAAAAATTCCAATACATACCTCCTGTCCCTATCCTCCCCAGGAACGCACGATGTTCTTTGAACATTATAGGGATTCCCTTCGTGCGCTCCAAGCGATAAAAAAAACTTATTTCCAGGAGTAAATTGAAAAAAACAACACAAATTCCCTTGCAAATACACCAGCACTAGTACACTTCACTATAACCTCCAATTTAACACAATTTTGAATGCACTTGCCACACATTTTCAGTCTCGAGTCGATTCCTAGATTGTTGCTAATACTTTGAAAATTATTTGATCTCAATAATACACCAATTAATAATTGAAAACTTTAACAAAACCTTCCATAAACTCTTTGTTTACTTCCTACACAATACACTTTGAATGGCCGACAGGTTCACGTTCGGTCGTTCGGACAATGTTGCCAAAGTTCATTCTTCATGGCTTTCAATTGAAGACGGCTGTGCCGAGGTCCACTAAGCAGCTGGCCCGCTCTCACGCTCAGCTGGTAGTTTTCCACATCCACCTACATACACCGTCCTACTTCTTCTCTGATGCTCACAACCACATCATCATCTCTTTCTGCGTGTTCTGTGTAGGCTTTGTTACTAACTCCATGAGCCACTTCAGGAGCGGCACTGTTAATTGGAACGCCTGGCAGCCGCGCCGCCTGGCTTTTTGAATTTTCTGTTTTCTTTCATTCTCCTGAATATATTTGTTGCTTTTGTTTAAAATCTGAAATAATTTTCAGGTAATAATTTTGAATTTTATTTACTCTAATTTTGGGATCTAAATCTTTTTTTTTCAATTAATTTTCCATCGTTGAATTTTGTTTACTCTAATTTTGGGATCTAAATCTTTTTTTTTTCTTCAATTAATTTTCCATCGTTCTGTTTTCTTCTCTGTTTTATAAATTCTTGTTTTACTAGTAAACCTTGATTCTCTGAATATTTCAGCTTTATTTTTCGTTTATCAAGTTTTTTCATCCACAATAAGTTACAATTTTGTTGTTTATTTATAATCTTCGGTTTGAAGTGCACCTATTAGAAATGCGATAATAGTCATTTAAGTAAGGAGTATTTTAAGCATGAGCGCAGCAGAGCGGAGTGTTCAATAAACGAGTGTCTAGAAGAGCTTATAAACGCGTTTAATACTATACTTTTTCTATGAACTCATAACTACTCTCTTTGACAAGATCCCATAATTCTGAAAATCAGATTATAACATATCTGCTAACCTACAAAACAATTCGAAGGACATGAGGATTGAAAACATAATACATAATACTATAAAACTGCATGCAACCATCGAAAGACGTCTAAGTTATATGGGTCGTAGATGTGCGTCGAGTCCATAGGATAGATACATTTATATTGAAATGGCTTGGTTACTAACTTAATTTGTGAATTAAATTTCATATGACGTAGTAGATAAAAGCTCTTTGATTCGCTGAGGTGTAAAATTTTCGATTTCTTAGGTTTGTATCCATATTCTGATCGCATAATTTTGCTAACGTGAATATTGTGCTTCACGATTATTGTCATGCTTAACATAAAATGAATTGCCCATGAAGATGAGAGCTTCATTTTTACCTAGAGTTCTTGAAAATATGCAAGTAGCTACCTAACACATTCTCTTCGATTCCACATTCGTCTACATTTTGCTTATAATTTTTAATGAAAAATTCTTATACATACAAAAATTGTTTGAATAATTCTGATTGCAACAAATTTAGAAAATCACAGTTGTCAGTTCCTACAATCGACAGGCTGGACAGGACTCGAACGACTGAAGGTGTGTTTAAAAAACTTTGTTGCGATGGTAATGTGTTTGAGAAATTGTGTTGCCATGGTAACATGTTTAATATTTTGAATAAATCACAATTCGTCAATCCGTGATTAATCGATCATTTAGCGTGGTACATATCCGTACGCTAATAGCCATTTTAGTTATGTGAGTAGAAAAGTAATGTTCTATATTCTACCAAAAAAAATACCTTGCAAATTTTGTTGGTTCAGAACAATATGGTTATTTATTCATTCTTTAAATTTATATTTCCAGAAACGTGATGATAGTAAAAAAGAAAATTGTATACATATAATATACTATATCGTCGGTGTAATTAGCAATGTGCGTAACTCCAATATTGGGTCAAAATGACATTTTTGTGCCATCTGTTGGGAAAAAATTCAACGAATATGTTGGAAAACGGTCAATCTCCAAATAAATTTCTCCAGCAGAATAAACTCATTAAGAATAAGTCGTAACTCCAACGCGCCATTTTATGTTCGGCAATATTCGTATTTCCTAGTTCATTCGCATTTTTCACGTAGCGTGTCTACTGTTCACATGTTCGGCAAAACATCATCAACTTCTGGTTTATTATAGTGAAAAAATATGCAATCTCACATTGGAAAAGGTAATTAAAACATTTATCAATATCAATAAAAATCAATTGAAATTGGGTTTATAATCGGTATCATGGAGTTACGAATTTTTCGCTCTCATCCAAATGATTCGAATCTTGGAGTTAAGTCATTCAGTTTTATTGCTCTCCTGAAAAGTTAGTCATTGTGGAGTTACGCACTTTGCTAATTACACCGACGATATATATACATATATAGAAGCAGAAGGGTAGTCTCTTGCTGACTAGTTGGTTGAAAACTCTTAATTTATTTGGGACTGCAGCAAAACGAAGGTGTACTCTTATAACATTATATTTCCAATATTTCGACAATGAATATTGTCATCATCAGGGAGCTACAATTTATGAAAAACTTCTATAAGAAAAGGCCCTGTAAAATTATTAGTTAAGTAGGTACTTACAATGTCAGTGAGAATGGTCGTTGAATGATGGTAACAGTGGTTGATTCACAAGACACATCAGTAATTTGTAATACAATAGAACAGTGGACAAATTATATAGATCAATTTGAAATTGTAAAATTTTTAAAACAGTAAAATGAGATTCATTTTTTATTGAATTTTTTAAAATTATATTCGGCTGCCGAAACACATGGCCAAAAATCACCAAAATCTTAGCAAAAGAAAAAAATAATGTAAAACGAATATTTTTGGAAATGACATTCATATCCCAATCTATGAACAGCTTAAATAAAAGAACAGATCTGAATCATTTAAGTGAAATTTATTCATACTTACTTTTGTTAGATAAGAATCCCAGAGCTCTCAATAACATTTCAACTTTTTAAATACACCCAATAATATGGTTTTCTATCAAAGTCTATAACAATTAATAATAACTTATTTCAATATTATATAATATCTCATCTTTAGAAGTAACTGTAACTGTACCAACTTGTATACTACCTACATGTCCCACAAGCAGTAACAATTGACAAATGACTGACTTATTGTCAATTGACAATTTTCATTGTTAACCTCAATATGTTTCCCGCAAATTTCTTAACAAATTCGAGCATGGCCATGTGTTTCGGCAGCCGAATATAATTTTGAAAAATTCAATAAAAAATAAATCTCATTTTACTGTTTTAAAAATTTTACAATTTTAAATTGATCTATATAATTTGTCCACTGTTCTATTGTATTACAAATTTCTGATGTGTCTTGTGAATTAACCACTGTTACCATCATTCAACGACCATTCTCACTGACATTGTAAGTACTCAACTAATAATTTCACAGAGCCTTTTCTTATAGAAGTTTTTCATAAATTGTAGCTCCCTGATGATGACAATATTCATTGTCGAAATATTGGAAATATAATGTTATAAGAGTACACCTTCGTTTTGCTGCAGTCCCAAATAATTCAAGAGTTTATATACATATATATATGAAATGGTAATTAAAAAATACATTTATACACTACAAATAAATAGACAAAGAGACCTACTCCTAAGTTTTCTTATGTGACAATATCAGTATCAAACTCCTCGACATTATATAAACACATGTTTTTAAGATATTTTCAATCTCTGATTTGAACATTATTAGGGGTAGGGGTGATATCGTGTGTGGTACCACATTATACACATAGGTCTATTCCTACTAACCTCGATTTATTTATTCTTTTGCGACAATGTAATAGTTTGTTTGGTTTTTTCTACTGTATCATAGGAGTGAACGACCATATGAGAAAAGAATTTATTTATGTTGCATTTTATGTAGATCAACTTCTCAAAGACAAACATCGAGAATAATGACATTATTCCCAATGCCCTAAAGAAAGGTCGACAATGTTCGTCATACTTTGCTTTCAATATACTGTAGCTTTTTGTAAAATGAAAATTCTTTGTGTGTGGGAGGCATTGCACCATCCCAGAATTCCATGCATTATGATTGAGTGGAAATGACCATAGTAAGTGGAAAGAGCAGCTTTTTTATGATGTTATTCTGCATATAGCAAATACTGCCTTGTATAATTTGCCGCACATAAAATTCATTTGATGAATCCACGATGGGGTGGTGTCGAAGAGTATTCCTAGAAATTTTGTTTCCATGTTATCTGAAAAACCTACATGTGAAAAAACACATGTATCAGATTTTTTTTCTTATTGAAAATGAAGTTAATTTTTACTGTACCATCCCAGAGCATGAATTGAAATACGATCGATTAACAAATCTTCCTCATCCAGAGTCTTCATATTTTCGTTGAAAAGTAAAGTTGGTATCACCTGCATTCATTATTTGAGATATCTTCAACTCCTTGTAATAGGTATTCAAGTGATTTGGTAAATCGTTATCATAGAGAAGAAAATGGACAGGTCCGAGGATGGACCCTTGTGGAACTCCCCGTTTCATAATGAGTGTGTCACTTATTCTCCTTAACAATCACTGTCTGTGGCCTTTTTGTTAAATATGACTTCATTTTTCATTTCTAATCTGATCTTATCAATTCAATTCCGTTGTTTATTATTGAATTTTCGTTTTGAATTGCACCTAATGGAAATGCCATAAATAATATTCTATATTCTACTAAAAAAATTTGGATACCTTCCTTTTTGGTTGAGAACCTATATTCCACGGCGGCCACTTCATGTTTCTTTTCCGTGTTTCCAATATTTTTCTTTTTGATGAAAATTCGAATAAAGTTGATCGAATCCCAGTATTTTTGCAGTTAGAAACAGCCCAAACTTGCATCTCATCATGTTCCCAATTTGTTCGTAGTTTGACAGACCTATGAAATTGAAGTAAAGTACGTTCATATACTGTCAGTTCCCGATATTTTCATCTATAGGTCGCATGCAGAATGACCGACCCTGGAGGTGAAACATTGAAACACAATCTCACTTTTTTGTAGAACATTGAAGCACAACCTCATTGTTCTTATTTGTTTAGAAAGGAATCAAAGCATTGAAATAGTTTTCCACAATATTTTGGCATACGAATCGTGATTTTTGGGCTATTCATTAATTCAAGCATGCCATCACATTGTGTTATTGTACAATGCACAAAAATGCAGCGAGGTCGAAAGAATATGATTTTTCAGGTAAAAAGTTATCTCGCATAGTTTATATTATGAAATGTTGTAATTTCTCATGAGAATTCCTTCTGCCACTTCTGCAATAGAAGCTAATACTGATAATAGAGGGAAAATGTCTACAACACACACAATCATATTTCGTCAGCATGTCAGACCAGTCCTCCCGTTTGATTGCATAAATCCATCAATCTTCTCGGCTCCTTTCAGAAACTTCACGAGTATTTCTATTAGCTTCTATTGCAGAAGGAATTCCAATGAGAAATTACAAAATTTCAAAATCAAAACCATATGTGAGTGACTAACTTTAACATCATGATGTACCTGGGCAGAAATAAGCAAGAAAATCTTACAGTCAAATCCACCAAAACTATACTTTATTCAAAATTGGCGGACATGTTTTGAAGCTTCAAGGCTTCATCACCAGCAAAAGTTGTTCCAGGAAGTTTGTTACAAAAAGCTACGTCAGACAAATTATTCAAATAATTAAAGTCAAAGGAAACCTCACCTGTTCTGGGAAAAAATTATTTCACATGTTAAGAAAACAAAATTACAATTCACATATTAATACTTTCAGAAAATGTATAAAAAAGAGACCGCAATTGGATGCGGATCATCTTTGTCATTATAGTAGAATAAACATCATTTTTGTAGTAATTGAGATTTTTTTTTAATCGAATGAATTCAAACATTAATTCACCATCTATACTTCAACTCTATTTACTTCTTGGCACCTTAAATGAAATCGCGATCGCATTACTCATGTTATATTGTAACATTATTGTAACAAACATTGTATATATTTTTTTGAATCTGTCCTCTAAGTGGGTATATTCCTGTTTGGACAATAAATGATTTTTTTTTTTTTTTTTTTTTTTTCATTAATGATGTAAAAAGTACAAGCTTGAACATTGCACCAAAGAAAAACGAGGCAAAGAGTTTCAAATATCGAAAATGGTATTTAAAATAGAATTTCTTTGACATGAAGTGAAGGATGACATGAAAACATCAAAACAGTGGCGCTACAGAACTATGTATGGAATTGAGAACAGAATTTTCAAAACATTGAAATGATTACAAAATAAATATTATGATAATATGATGATAATAATGATTATAATAATGATAATAATATTATTCATTCTGTTCATTAATTGTGGCACTTTATCTCAACAACAATTTTGTTGTTTATTTTGAATCATCGGTTTGAAGTGCACCTATTAGAAGAATCTTCTCCTGAAGATGCTAACATAGTTAGCGAAACACGTGTCGAGGCGTTAAAAAATCGGTTTGGTTAGTGGTAAAACAGTGTAGTGTACAAAAAATATTAATCTGCCGGTTTGCATGGTGGAGGTGGCCGTACGAAGGCGGGTAGGGAAAAAGTTGAAAAAATGTATCCGAGCGCGTCAGATACTGAGAAGGGATGTTAAGTGAACCCTCAAGTAGCTCCTCTTCAAAAGACTGACAATTTGCACTCGATCAGAATCAATTTTTGAAAATGAAAAAAAAAAATCGTGACCTTGAAATACTCTAGCGCGTCAGATTATTATACATACGCTTCATCTTGTCGTATTGACACATAATCTGACTATCATGTTGAGGAATTTCCTCAATCTAACGCTTGGATTATTTTTAAACAATTCAAGCTAAATGAACCTTCTTCCTACAAAGTATATTTTTCGAAAAATTACTTGAGGGAACAAAAGAGACTAATTTTACTAAACAATCGAAATATATTCACTGCCTATATGAATGTATCTCATCAACTATGTTCATATTTGTGTTGCATTTTTGTTGATTTCTTGTTATTTTATAAATTAATTTACATTCTATCTGTAGAATTCTTTCCAGCGGCAAAATTTCAGTTTGACGGTAGATAATTTCTGTATGTGTTCTGTAGGCATAGCCAAATAAAGTTTCTACTACCTTATTTTGCAGTTGTGATTTTTTTGAATATTGTACATATTCCCCAGTTTGTTATCAGATAACGGAATATAGAAAGAAAATAGGCGATATAGATCATGATTTTATTTTGTGAATTTAAATAACTTTGGATTTTTTCTAATTCTTCTAATTAACGAGAAATTTCAGCTTTAAAATTGAACAAAAAATAGATGAAAAAAGTATAGGACTCAAGGACAATTCAATAAATAATTGAATTCCTCGTAATTATGTCTTCCTTACAGAAATTTGTACAGAGGGGACGTCAAAATTTCGACAATGCAGGGATCTTTGGGTGGAAAAAGGGGCTCTCACCCCAAATTAGTATTTTTTTTTCATCGGTGTCATTCGACCACCCTGTTAACATGACTTTGATTAATTAATTGAAATAACATATCAAGACGAAATTATGTGGATAAGAATGAATATCACACAGTATTATTCTAATTTGAATAATATTCAATTTTAAATACATATGTGTGTATTCTGCTCGTATGTATTTCTCCTAAGTGAGGGAATTTCTCTTTGTTTTTTTCAACAAAAACATTGCTTTTCACCATTTAATATAAACTATATTCAGTGCACGCGCGGCTCGAGACACTCCAATTGATTTTGGATAAACTATACCTACCAATAGTTTCAATAATAACAACCCCAAAAGTTACTTCCACCCATTATGAACACAGATTAACGAAATATGGAAATACACAGCAATGAAAGGACTCCGCATTTTCAGTAGGTAAAATGGTTCTTGGTGATATTGACAAAAAATCGTGTTTTTTTAAATCACCCTGTTATTCATGATTAACTCGGTGAAATTCCCTAATTATTTTTCAATATATATTCATGATTCGATTCTCAACACTGTCCTGAAAGTTCAATTCCCTATCATGACATAGTAATTAATTTGGGAACTTGCCATTTGCATAAAGAGTTGAAGAGACTTGTTTACTCACATTCGCCTAGTGGCCGAGATTTTTCGACGAAAATAAGTGTAGTATTTATCTACAGGGTGAAGATTAGAAATAAATATAGCAGATATATGAATTCAATGATATCCATATAATATACAGAGTGTTTGATTTTGGCATGGTCCGAAGCACCGACAATACCTATCGTTGAATTTTGCAATGTTTCCGGACGTTCAATAGTTCAAAAATGTATCATTCTGAGGCCGTATATTCTAAAAAAATATATTGCTGTTTTTTTTGTCATTATGACCCATACAACACCTCTCCATATTTATCGCTGCTATACGTATTGAATTTTATCATTGGAATGTAATATGAATATGAATCTATTGCTATCGATAATTACTCATAGCAAACAAATATGAAAATGATGGAAACGCCTGATTCTGAGTGGAAAACAACTGTCAAAAAATCTGTCGATTCAACTTTCTCTATTAGAAATAAAAACGTGAAAGAACGAATCACTCTCCCTTTTCCTAGGTATAGTTCGTTTTCCATTTTAGCAGAGCTTATTCAAACAAAATTCACCTAACTATCTGTACATCATATTAATATTGAATTCATATATCTGCTATTGTTATTTCCAATCTTCGCCCTGTAGATGAATACTACACTAATTTTCGTCTACACATTCTCACTTTTCACTATTTGTGTCAACTCTTCACTAAATGGTAAGTTCCTAAATTAATAACTATTAAATCAGTCATGATAGGAAACTGAATTTTCTAGACAGTTTTGAGGAGCGATTGATGAATATATTATAAAATAATCAGGAATTTCACCGAGTTGATGATGAATAACAGGGTGATTTCAAAAAACACCAACGAAATCATGTTCATACGGTATCAGCTACCTTTGGCGGATAACAATTTACTCGAATATACAGGATGTGTATGAATAATTCGGTCATATGAGTCACCAATTTTACAAATCATCTTATATGATATGTTTGAATCATCATACTTGATGCAATGAGAATATTATATTGCATGCATAAATAATGTTACCGGTATTTCATTATTACTCGAATTTTCAGACATCACTAAAATATTTTTATTTTTCACTCTGTAAACAATTACATAATCGGAACCATCGGAATTATATTGAGTATTATGGAAGTACGTTAATGATATGAGCGGAAAAAATACACTTGGCACCTTTGAATTTCGAGAAAATAAGTAATTAAAAATTATCGATTTGTAACTTCAACGCCTTGTATTTCGGAATCTGTCCATCAAAGAACTTTACGATTTTGCAGGTTCAATCAGTTCATCTGATACTACAACATACTGAAAATTCAGAGAATTTCACCGTGAACCATTTTACGCACTTGAAGTACGGGGTCCTTCCTGTTTATTCACTGAAAATGAGATGAAATGGAGTGAAACCAGAGTATGATCTATGTAAACAATATGTCTGGTACTCTCGATGACGCGTCTATCCCCTCTCTCGTCGCACACCGTGCCGTAACTAGACAACCTCTCTTTTTCTAAATCTTGTTGACAAAGCTAGGTCAGATAATATTGTAAAAAAAGGTTAGAATATAACGACATATAAATACGTGACAATATAGTCAAAATAAATACCACATTAAAATACTAAAATATCACAACTCAAACGTATCACTATAATATTCCTGCAAACTGTAATAACGTCTATCAGAGAGAAACTTTTTGACTTTCTTCCTGAATTGACAGTCATTCAGACTTATTGCTGACCTTATATCAACTGGCAAGTGGTTGTGTATATTTTTCCACCATTAGAGTATATGGAATCTTCAATAAACTCTCTTGTTGGTAGAGGAAGTTTCAAACTGAAATTTCTATTGCGTGTGTTATGATGGATGGGAGTTGTAAAGAATTTTAACTTGTGCTTATTTATCAGGCAAACAGATTCCAAAATGAAAAGTGCAATCACTGTCAATATTTTATTATTGGAAAATAAAATTCTGCAAGAATCTCGAGGTTTGACATTACATAAATACCTTATCGCTCGTTTCTGTAGAATTAACAGAGTTTTTAAAGACGTTGGGCTGCACACTCCCCAAAAAAGTATTCCATAAATTGGGAATCGATTAATGAATAATATACCATCTTGGCAGTAAAGAATCCTAATTCCCTAGAAATCACTGTCACTGAATAACATCCAGAAGAAATCTTACCAGTGAGTAGCTTCGTTACCAAATTTCAGATTCTTGTCGATGAACAATCCCAGAAATTTAGTATCATTTCTACTTTCAATAAAATTATCACCAAATGTGAGTTCATCAAGGGAGGATCTGAATGATATTATACTAGTTCCAGAAATATTGAACGACAGAATATTGGCGTCACACCAATCTTTCACCTCTCGAGGATTCCTACTGTTCCATAATATAGTAGTATCAATAATAAATAGTTGTGTGGAAAAAATGGTAATTCCATAATCTAATCTTGCGTAGGACGTTATCAAGCCGGCGTGGCGGCCTACAACTCTGCCGTCTACGCGATCGGCGGTTGTGACGCGTGGAACTGTCTCAACTCGGTGGAGCGCTTCGACCCCGAAAAGAACGCCTGGCAGCCGGTGAAGCCGATCATGACGGCGCGCCGCGGCTGCGGCACTGTCGTCTTCGCGGGCAGGCTGTACGTGGTGGGCGGCTCGGACGGCTCGCACACGCTGAGCTCGACCGAGGTGTTCGACGAGGAGACGGGCGGCTGGGTGGCCGGGCCCGTCCTCACGACGCCGCGGGCCAACGTGGGGGTGGCCGTCGTAGGGGATCGGCTCTACGCTGTCGGGGGATTTTCAGGTGGGTGACGAGTGCTTTTAAGCAAATGATACTGCTGACCGATTGAACTGCAACAAGCACATATCTGTACTGAAATCAACATTGCATATTTTCAACAGTAATATCACTGTTGACCACAAAATTTTATTAGAGAAACTTCGTTCTTTTGGTTTTGCGGATAATATCTAAATGGCTACGTAGTTTCCTCAGTGGCCGCTCTCAAAGAGTTAAAATCAATAACTTTATATCTAACGATATTCAGGTCACGTCAGGTGTCCCTCAGGACTCTCACTGTGGACTCTTGCTATTCAATCTTTTTATAAATGACATTTCCGATGTAATCAAAAATGCAAGCTTCTTAGTTTTTGCTGATGACTTAAAAATGTTTCGCATCATTAGAGATGTCCAAGACAGTCAATTTCTTCAAAATGACCTTGACAACCTTTATCTGTGATGCGTCCGTAACAATCACGACCTAAATACCGATGAATGTCTTATAATATCATTTTCCCGTTCTCATAATGTTGCCCTATATAATCACAATATTAACAATATATTCTTGAAAAAAGTAACCGAGATTAAAGATCTTGGAATCATCTTTGATGAACGTCTCACCTTCAAGAGCCATATACTGGAAGTATCAGCATCCGCCAATAGAATGGTAGGTTTTCTATCGCGTAATACAAACAAATTTTCATGCAACTCATCATATATTTTGTACTGCTCCCTTGTACGTTCCTTATTGGACTATGGTTGTATGATTTGGTCACCATACTATGCATATGATATCACACTAATTGAACAAGTCCAAGTTAGATTCGCCAAACAGGGAACTTACCATAATTTCAACTATTTGGATACTCTTGATACCCTCAACCTAACTAATTTATCTGTCCGTCGATTCAGGCTAGGTAGTTATACTATGTTTAAGACTATCTCAGGTGAAATTGATTGCTATGAACTTCTCACTCAATGAGATTAACTTTAATGTTCCCTCATATTTTACTAGAAACAGAATCATTTGTTATAAATAATCATAGAACCAACTATGGGTTCTTCGGCCCTTTTTCCCGCATTTCGCGCAATTTCAATGAATTTAACATCGACCCATTCGTTCAGTCTAGCCATATTTCAAAATAGAATCTGTAAAATTGATCCTAGGTCACCATTAATTTAGTTGATACTTTTTTTCTCTTCCCTTTTTTCATTCTCTTTCGGCAGAATGTAATTGTTCAACCTAATGGCTGTAAATAGGAAATAGTTTCAACAACAAGATGTAGTGTTTAAAAAAAAGTTAAATTTATTTTATTGTTGAATTTCATCTGTTGATGTCCTAATGCCATCTTTATTATATATAATTTATTCCTATTTTCAAGGTGAATCCGAGTGGAGTTTCATTAGACTTTCTCAAACAAATTTGGCAAAAAGGGCCCATGGGGGCCTACTTGCCTGACTAAAGCCTCCCCACAATACTACTACTACTTCTCAAACAAATGGAAAGAATAAATCCTGAAATTCAGTAGTTTAAATATTAATAAACAGGAAACATTGACATCCAACGAAATACATATGTTATTAAACCTTTTTTTGCTCGAACAGGAATATTTAGATAATTCTCCTTCGTCTTTGACTCAGGAAAATTTTCGAATATTCGGAACAAATTTCCGGTAATAATTGCAGCTCTCGTGGTATTATACGTGAAACTTTTTGGATTTTTTTCAGTATATTGTTACTAGAATTGTTTTTGGAATTTTTTTCAATTGCAGCTCTCGTGGTATTATAAGTGAGAATTTTTAGATTTTTTTATTATATCAAAATATGTTTTTTTTTATCGCTTGGAGCGCACGAAAGGGAATCCCTATAATGTTCAAAGAACATCGTGCGTTCCTAGGGAGGATAGGGACAGGAGGTAGGTATTGGAATTGTTTTTGAACTTTTGGAGATTATATTTACGACTTTCCGTCGGCAGACGCTAACTTTTCGTCTGCGAACACTTTGTCCGTTGCAAGGTTGCCAGTGCTACTTACTTAATTTTCAGTATATCTCCTGATTTGCATATTGATCTACTAGCATTTTCATAACCTACTGAAAATTATTTTGACACTTATTTATTATAATAATCACATATATTATTATTAATCTTTAGTTAAGCACATACACTTCGGGACGTTCTGTTTCAATCAATTTAACAAAATAATCAATAGGTAGTAATGATATGTATACCAAAAAAGGACAATAACATATATGATTCAGATCAAATTCAATTTTTTAGATACCTCTGTTGAAAAAGTTTGTTTCCTACGTCTTGTATTTTGTGATATGTGAGTATTCTCAAATTGAGAATTAGCAATATGATTATTTTTTTATGAAAATATTTATTTTGTTTGTTTCTATTTTGTTGGTAACAGGTTACTTTTCACTAAAAGTGTTCACTAAAAGTACATTATGTTTTGACGTCATAGGTTTATATATAAAATAGAATAGAATTGTTTTATTCTCGGGAATCACAATTTTAGTAATAACACAAGTATATAATTTACTCATAACATATCATTATATCAAATACAATTAAAGAAAATGACGTCATAGTTAAAATACAAAATTGAATTCAAAATTGTATATTATATCCTTTTTTATAGGATTAGTTGACATTTTTTTGAATGTTTTCAAATTATTTTCCTGTTTGATATTTGCTGGTAGATTATTGAAAAACTTAATACACATATACTCTGTTGTGACTTCGTGTGTTCAAATTATGTATTCTATGTACCTCATATTTTTTCATTTGATAGATCAAGGAATATACCCATTGATGTTTTTATTCTCATACCCAGCATTCACCTTACCTATAAATTCATATATGGCAGTTTCATTTGATTCAATCTCTTGATAGTAATCTCCACAACCATAAAACTAGACAAGCAGATCATTTTTCTGTCAAGAAAATCAAATCAGATATTGGTAAAAAATCCATGTGTCACAATGGAATGATACAATACAATTCACTACCAAATAACTTGAAGCTAATTAATAGGATTGAAAAATTTAAAAAAGAATTCAAGAAACATCTACTCCTGTAATATTGATATCTTGTTTCATTTTTATAGTTGTTTTGTACAATTAATATAGTTTTCTATTGGGTACCTAACAGCTGAGTCAATCAAGAATCATTTTCAGTTGAATTTAAAAAAAAAGATGTCTTCTTGAGTTTTATTTTACTGTCTTCTTTATTTTATTTTGTCAAATATATTTATATATTCACCATGTTCCCTGCTATAAAAAAATGTTGTTTCTTGGGAATAATAAAGTTGATTGATTGATTTCCCTTTCAATTATCCATGTGGCTCAAAAGTTTTTCAATATGAAAATAGGATAGCAGTCTTAAACACATGGCTGATTCAAAAAGCTTTGAAAGAGATGGTAATAGTCTTATTGGACGATGATTTTCCAAAAGTGTTGGGTCATCTTTTTTGAATAAGGGCTTGACTAAAGTCATCTTCAATTTGTCAGGATATATCCCTGTTGAGAAGTTGTTATTAATTATATGACACATTGCACATTGGTATTGCTAATTCATGTGGAACATGTTTTATAGGCTATTTGGCATTTCATCAATGCCAGAACTGTTTTTGTTCTTCAAGTTTAGACACAATTATATTTTGAAATAGATGTGAATTTTTGGCAAGGAATCTACTGATGGAATAAAAATCGAACTGGCAACCTTGGTCCGCGCGGAGAGTGAGTTGACAACAAATGTTTCACGTGTGAATGCTCGTGTGAATGGGACCGCGATGTGGATATAAGTGTGTGAGATCGAAAAAAATGTAATATGCACCTCGGCGAAAAACTGTCTATTGTCTCACCTGATTGCTAGTTTTATCAATTTGCAGACTCGACTATAATAGACAGTTTTTCGTCCTTGGTATATGAATAACTATTTGAAAAACATGTGATACTTCCTACTTCGGACAAGAAATATATTTTTCATTGCAAGTCTATTTCCAGAGATTTTTTCGTGAATGGGTTATTTATTGTTATTTATACTCGTCTAAAATCGCATTTTCTCTATATACAGACTGTTTAGCAGTAATAATAGATCCAATACAGGAAGACCGAGCACACCACTTTGATTAACTTATATAGTGTTCAAGATTGAATGGCAGGAATGATTTTCCTTGAGGTTCCACAAAGAAACTTGGGGAGTTTATGAATTCATGTTATACAGGGTGTTTCACAGGTAAAGGGAAATATTTCAATGGTAGATAGGGGTCACCAAGGTGGTTCTGAAAATACCATATTTGATAGGTCTTAGAGTTTTCATAACGGAGATACAGGGCGATTTATCGATTTTGAATAATTATTCATTCGTTTATAAGTATTGAACTACCCAGTATATTTTTCTAAAATTTGGTATGGAGCTTAAACTTGGGATGTTGAATTCATTCACCTATCGGGCGAAGTGAAAATCCAGGGTCGGCTTCAGGAAAAATTTACATTTATTCGAAATATTAAAATAACACACTGTATATAATAATTGACAAAGTTCATCAAAGGAATCGTGAAGAGGAGGAAAAACCGAACTGGATTTGATGCTTTTTGTTTTCCCGCCACCAATTCTCATCGTAACAATCATAAACAGGAAGCTAAAAGTATGTCAATTTCAAGAGTATTAAAATTATGAAACCACTTTCAATTATGATTATTTGATATATTCTTGTTAAATGATCGTTCGAAAGAACTCACTTAGTCTCACAGTCTTTATAACAGAGATACAGGGTGAATTATCACTCGTCCATAAGTATTAAACTACCCATCGCAGTAATATTTTCTCAAATTTGGTATTGAGCTTACTTGGGACGATGGATACATTGACCTATCAGGCAGAATGGAAATACAGGTTCAGCTTCAGGAAATGTCTCATAGTCTTTATAACAGAGATACAGGGTGAATTATCGAATTATAATTCCGCCTGATAAGTAAATGAATCCATCGTCCCAAGTAAGCATATTTGAGAAAATGTTACTGTGTAGTTTTATACTTATGGACGAGTGAATAATTATTCAAAACCGATAATTCACCCTGTATCTCCGTTATAAAAACTGTGAGACTTTGTAAGTTCTTTCGAGCGATTTTTTGACTAAAATATATCGAATAATCATAATCGACACTGGTTTCATAATCTCAATACTCTTCAAATTGACATACTTTCAGCTTTCTGTTTATGATTGTTACGATGAGAATTGGTGGCGGGAAAACAAAAAGCAACAAATCGAGTTCAGTTTTTCCTCCTCTTCACGATTCCTTCAATGAACTCTGTCAATTATTACATACAGTGTGTTATTTTAATATTTCGAATAAATGTGAATTTTTCCTGAAGCCGAACCTGGATTTTTTCTTCGCCCGATAGGTGAATGAATTCAACGTCCCAAGTTCAAGCTCCATACCAAATTTTAGAAAAATATACTGGGTAGTTCAATACTTATAGACGAATGAATAATTATTCGAAATCGATAAATCGCCCTGTATCTCCGTTATGAAAACTCTAAGACCTATCAAATATGGTGTTTTCAGAACCACCTTGGTGACCCCTATCTACCATTGGAATATTTCCCTTTACCTGTGAAACACCCTGTATATCAACAATGACTTCTTATTCATCATTGAAATTTTCCTCAGTGGTACGAGGTAATACACAATAAGCAGCTTCAGTTCAATTGAACATTTTCATTACTCGTTTGAAATTTCAGGAGACCTACCAAATACTGAATATTGAAATGAACACTTCTTCTGTATTGAAGTGCTTATCATAATTCAATGAATATATTTCAGTTTATGCATTCATTCACTTTCTCAGCATACAAAGACAAAATAAACTTCATAATTTCCATTCATAGAAATCAGAAGATCAGGTATATAAGGTGCCTCGGAACAACGTAGCATTAATTCTACAGGGTGAACTAGAGACCATAGTAGGCCAATAGAAATCAAACTGCCTCTATACAAAAATGCGCCTTTGAGCCGTGAAAGGGCATTGAAAATTGATTTTATTTTCATATTCTCTTAGATATTTCACAATCCATGTAAGGTACTGCTATAATATTTGTAGGGCAATTTTCTACTGTGAATGTGCATGGAAAACATGTCATACCAATTCAATCAATATGTTGCATTCACATTTGACAGATGACCGACCCTGGAAGTAAAACTACCTCACTATTCTTATTTGCTGTCTTTCATTGTTAACCCAATTGTGTTGCCAACACGGCGCGGCGGCACAATTTTTCTTTTTTGTTCTAAAATCTGTTCTATCCGTCATTCGGTTGCCCCCTTACGAGCAACCCTCAAAAGTCTTCGAAAGTCTTGTGCGAGCAAAACGACAACTTTGTCTTCGTCTATGGCACGGCACGGGATATTGGTTTCGGACCTCTTTGTAGCAATTATTTTGGCATACAAATCGTGTTTTTGGGGCTATTTATTTATTCTAGCATGCCATATGACATTGTGCTGTTGTACAATGCACGAAAAATGCAGTCAGAGACGATAGGAATACTATTTTTTTAAGAAATTATGATCTATAAGTACTGTAGTCACTCAAATAGTAAGTGTTCATTTCAAAATTTTGTCATTTCTCTCTAGAACTCCTTTTACAATATGATGTAATAATTTAGGATCTCTCAGTAATCATCATTCAGTAAAGTATCATTTGATTCAATAAATGATTTTTTATTTTACATAGGTTATACAATTCTATGTTATTGTTCTGATTCATATATTATCAATACAGGGAGTATCTGAAAGTGAGGTTTTTTATTCAACAGGGTATATATCTTGCCAAAATAAGTTGGTTGGCCAAAAATTGTTGATGTAAAAAATATTATATATTGGAGGTACAGACATTTTGAGGTTCTGTACATTAAATGAGTTGTTTGGCCAAAAATTGTTGATGTAAAAAATGTTAGATATTGGAGGTACAGGCATTTTGAGGTTCTGTGCATCAATTAAGTTGTTTGGCCAAAAATTGTTGATGTAAAAACTGAAAGATATTGGAGGTAAAGGCATTTCGAGGTTCTGTACATTAAAAATCCTAAAAAATCCCTTCAAAACGAAAAGTAATAGGTTGATGATGTAAATGTATACCTACAGTCTGTCCAAGATAAGGTTGAACAGCATGGGGATCTCGAATACTGTAGGAGATACGAAGTCGGTTAAATGGGGAAAAAGTTGCGCATTTGGAGGTTCATATCAAGAGCCTTCGAAAATTTTTGAAATTATTTTTAGTTTTTTAGTTATATCGAAAAAAGTGAATTTTTGGAATATCTATTCCATTTTTTCCCCCCGTTATTATTAGAGATACAGAAAAACTGAAAATACTTTTTCATAGCAACTTTTGATGACGTTTAACGTGGTTATACCGATTTTTTTATGCGACGTTTCGGATCCGTAGAACCATCATCAACTTTTGTTTGTTAAATACGGTCCTGATAATTTTTTCACAGATTCTGAAAGGTTTTTTTATTCTGAATTCAACCATGTATTAGACAATGTGATTTGAATGTGTTTCGACCTATTTCTATATCATCAATGTTTTTTTTTTCGAACTTCCAAAGGAAAAGTGCCATCAGTTCCATTTATTTCTGATCATTTAGTGTCAAACATTGATGGATAAGTTATTCAATACTGAAAAGTGAATAAACAATATTTCACTACATCATTCAATGCAGCGCTTGAAATTGTTGATGAATTCTTACACGAATTACTTTAACAACTTAACTTTGACAATACCTACAGAAACATTTATAACAAATGCTCAAAATGATAACCATTATTTTCTGAACAAAGATATCCTCTTCTCACAGTTGCTTCTAAGACATTACTAAGCAGTTCTGGGGTTATTCTATTGAATGCTCAAGCAAATTTCTATAACGTTAGGAAATCTGTGTTTCATGGTAAATAAAAGGACCAATAATTCGTGTACCAAATATCGCAACCCACATATTAAACGATATTGGTGTCTCGCTGTAATGTATAAATGTTCATTTTCTCGTGAACAATAATGTGTATTTTTTCTATCGAAGATACCATGGTTAGTGGCCATGCTTTCATCAGTCCAGATGATTGTTCGCGGGAAATTTGCAAAATTTCGACATTTCCTGGTATACCACTCACAGAATGTCCTGCGCCTTTCGTCATCGCCTGGTTTTAGCTCTTGACATATTTTGAATTTGTATGGATGGAATTTTTGTTTCCGCAAAATGAAATAGGTTGTTGATTGAAACCAGTTGATGAGGTATTAGTGTGTTGACTAATTTTCCTCCAAAATAAGTGGAACTGATGGCATTTTTCCTTTGGAATTTCGAAAAAACATTGATTATGGTTAAAAATAGGTCGAAACACACATAAACCACCTTGTATAATACATGGTTGAATTCAGAATAAAAAAACCTTTCAGAATCTGTGAAAACATTATTAGGACCGTATTTAAAAAACAAAAGTTGATGATGGTTCTACGAATACGAAACGTGGCATGGAAAAATTGGTATCACCACTTTAAACGTCATCAAAAGTTGCTATAAAGAAGTATTTTCAGTTTTTCTGTATCTCTAATAATAACGGAGAAAAAAAATAAAATAGATATTCCAAAAATTCACTTTTTTCGATATAACTAAAAAACTAAAAATAATTTTAAAAATTTTCGAAGGCTCTTGATATGAGCCTCCGACTGCGCAACTTTTTCTCCATTCAACCGACTTCGTATCTCCTACCGTTTTCGAGATCCCCATGCTGTTTAACCTTATCTTGGACAGACTGTATATATACAATATAATAAATACATTCACAATTCGCATTATCTATGTGATGAAAATATCAATTCCTTCTCGGTTTATTCAATAGATAACTACTTTCCTGGCTATATGCCATGACGAATATGAATACGAATATTCAGAATGATATGTGCATACACATTTTCATCTGAAGGTGAATACAAATTCTCAACTGCAGAAAAGTAGTTGTTTTCTATTGAATAAACCGATATTTTCATCACATAGAGAATACGAATTCTCAATGTATTTTTTTATGTATATATTAATTTTTTCATGTTCATAATTCATTTAAGAATATTTCTTTTCGATATGCACTATACCTGTTTTTGTATAATAATAATATAATAAAGGAATTGAATGTAGAAGGCCGCCATACTCGGATCATTGCGTTTACTCAGGGCACACGGTTTTATCCAGCACGACTCTTCGTGACGTGGGAGGCCGCAGAGTCGTGACCGCAATAGATATATATTCAACCTTAATAATAATAATAATAATAAGAGATCTATAGTCACAAATTATTTCAGCCATAAAAAAATTCCCTTCTTTTTCGTTTGTCGCGAACAGTATTTAATATCTGAATACATTTTCAGGAAAAACATTCCTGAATACCATTGAATACTTGGACATCAAATCCAATGAATGGACCACGTTTGTACCGAAAGAAGACACATACGAGATGCTGGTTAGGCGAAAACCTCGTAGTCGGCGGAATTCAAGAAAAAGCGTTTCAGAAGATAGGAAGTTGAGTGCACCAACCTCACCGATGGATATAATAGAAAACCCTATGGTACAGGAAGCTGTGACCACAACACAAAAAGTGGATATAGGAAAATCATAACAATCTGTTAAGTGAATTTGATTACTTCAATCATCTCTATAAGTAGTTACTAGAGATGTATAACCAATCCAAGTATTATATTCATGTTATGCTGAAAATTGTTTTCAGTGTCTCTTTCATTTCTACTTTTTCAAATAATTGTATTTATCATGCCATAAGTAATTCAAATTTCCTTTAATTGAATTGTGATTAATTTAATTGATAATCTCATAACTGTCAATGTTATTTCATCATTTCTACCCCATTGAAACATATTTCTGATATATCAAATGTATTATCAACAAAATATTTGATGTCATTCTCCAGTACAAGGTTAGTTCAGAATTAATAAACTGAAGAGATGTAGATATATTCAAGAATCATTTTTGTAAAAATTATAATGCTTATTAAAAGAATTTGCTGGTCAGATTATTTTAGAAATTTCGAAACATATCTCATTGAGAGGTTAACAGATACCATTTTATTCAGATTTTCTTAGGTGCGGTAGTTTCCATTGTTGTAAATAACAGTTCCTAAGTATCTCTGAAAAATAGTTCGTGTTATTCGAATTATCTGTGATCATAATTCTGAAAAGCTAACCTCAAAATATATTGAGAACAATATATTATAATATCTCTAGATTACTGGAAATCAAAATTTTGTTATCAACTGAATGTGCACTTATGTAGTTTTATTATGTATTGTACTTCTGAACTCTTGTTGAAAAGCAGCTGAAATGTGCATGAACGTTTGGAAGAATGTCCAGAACAAAAATAAAAATCGATAAAAATTATTATAATAGCAATTTTTTTCTTTGTTATACCTTGAATAAGTATACTGATGACTGGAACCTTTGGCATGATAATGCACTACACTGTTCAACCACTAACCAAACGTTTTTGAACTCATCGACATGTGTTATGCTATGTTAGCATTTTCAGGAGAAGACTGAAACTGAATCTCAACTTAATCTTAAACTCAAACTTAATCTTCTCCTGAAGATGCTAACATAGCGAAGCACGTGTTGAGGCTTTTGAAAAATCAGTTTGGTTAGTGGTAAAACAGTGTAGTGGGCTTTGAATTTCTTTGACTGAAACCTTTGGCACGATAATTCACTATACTGTTTTACCACTAACCAGACTGATTTTTTAAACAGCTCGACACCTGTTAAGCTAACTATGTTAGCATCTTCAGGAGGACTTCTTCTTCTTCTCTGCACAGGTGAGAGGGTGCGTAGACCCCTGCACTCAGGCCTCTTCAGTCGGGCCCATTGTGCGCCCACTTGTCCTGTGAATCAGCTGGGCATGCCGATTTCTTTGACGAAATTCAGCATCTTCCTCAGCTGAGTCGCTTTCACATCCTTTGGGTGCAGTACAATGCTCCCAAAGGAAGCTTTCCTCTGATGCACCAGCGCGGGGCAATCAGTGAGTGTGTGTGATGATGTTTCATCATCCTCCAAGCACCATCTGCAAATGGGATCATCTTTGATCCCTATGAGTTCTAGGACTTAATGTTCTCCTGAAGATGCTAACATAGTTAGCGAAACACGTGTCGAGGCGTTTTTAAAATCAATTTGGTTAGTAGTTAAACAGTGTGTAGTGGACTTTGGATAAGTAATAGTTAAAAATTTAATTTCCAAATAATGTTCCACTATAACAAAGGGAAGAGTCGTGAGAATTTGTTCAAAAAGAGTTTTTCTAAATAGTTTTTCTCTTTTAAACACGATGAGAAATAACAGTATACCCAGTAATTGTATAACAATAGCGCTCGAAAGACAAATTTAGCTAGCCAGAGATAGATAGCTCCAACGACTTCTTTTTCACAAATGTAACAATGGGCCTGTTTTAAACATCGATATTTCTATTCGTGCGAAAATCAAGAATTATTATTCACAGAAAATTTGCACGAAGGACCCTGCTTACGAACCATATGTTACTGGAGCACATGGGTTTAGCCCTCCTGATTTGAAATGTTCAATTTGCTCTCGTAGTTGTACAGAGTGATTGAATATGGATTTCACGTTTTCAACACTCAATATTTCGAAAACTAAATAGACATTGGAAACTTCAAAACAAAATCTTGAATCGGAGATTGTTCTCTTTTGAGTGGTGCCCTTCAAACTATATTTCCATCCATAAACGAGGAGTGTGAAAATGTAGAATATTGTCAAATGGAACACTCTATATTTTATTGCATATTTTAGAGAGATTTTTGCTGATTTCAAAAATATATAATTTTCATATATTCCATGGAGTAATACTGGTTGATTCAAAGGAATATAACGTAGATAATTGCAATTTTTGTCATGAATTCATCTGATTCAACTAAAGTTGGGCTGAACCGCTGAAACCAGGTGATTATCAAAAATATCGATTGTCAGTTGACCTGACATCAAACTTGAATTCAATTAAATAATTTTACGACCCCAATTACCATCAATTATACTCCTTCGATTAACCCACTGTTACTCCATAGATTTTATGGAAGTTATTTATTTTTGAGATCAGCAAAAATCACTTGAAATATGCAATAAAATATAGTGTACCATTCGAAAAAAAATCACGTATTCACCCCCCCCCCCCCCTGCAAATGGGGATAATATAATGTTTGGAGAGCACCATTCAAAGATAACATCAGATTCAAGAGTTTCTTTTGAAAGTTACAATATCTCATTTAGGTCTCGAGATATAGAGTGTTGGAAGCGTGAACGAATGTACTCCACATCGATATCTATCTCAAATTGACCATTCCATGTATCTATAACAGGTGATATGTCGTTCATTATTTAAAATCATCACAATATTTTTTCAGTCGTTAATTATTTAAAATCATCACAATTTTTGTTAACAATTACAATAACCACCTCTCGAAAATGCTAGCTTTCGATGACGTGATACACTGATAAGCATTAATAGTTTAATATTCCTAAATGAGGGCTAAAACATTATTTATTTTCCACCAGATCGTGCTGCTGAGACGTGACGTCATCAGTGTTGGTTGAACTGATAGGTATATATACTTTTTTTCCTGTCATCTGGCTTCTTGTTATGATATCTTCTCTTTGCATGTAAAGTTCCATATTGTGAGTAAGAAACGCAAATCTGTCGGAGTATTACAATAACGAGTTTCTCAGTTCACAGAATATCTTCTTGAAACAGGCAACAGCCTTCAGGAAAGAGCTATCCGGCAAAATTCTGGTACTTTTGTCTTTGACATTGGCCTTATAGGCTTAGTAACGCCAACTGGTGAGACTGAGAATGTGTGAGCCCTCATAAAGAAAAATATATCCATAATCCACATAGAAATGAGAATTTACTTCCACAGTAGGTGTACATATGAGATATAGACAATACAAAAGTTGTGTATCGTTTATACGTTCCACTGGATTCATCGCGGTATATCCCAGACTGCACGATGACATCTCAAAGACGTCGACCCAAGACATTCGGGACGTCTTAAAGATGTCTTTATAACGTTTAATCGTACATAAACTGGACGTCTTGAAGAGAATGCTCAAGCAAATTTCTATAACGTTAGGAAATCTGTGTTTCATGGTAAATAAAAGGACCAATAATTCGTGTACCAAATATCGCAACCCACATATTAAACGATATTGGTGTCTCGCTGTAATGTATAAATGTTCATTTTCTCGTGAACAATAATGTGTATTTTTTCTATCGAAGATACCATGGTTAGTGGCCATGCTTTCATCAGTCCAGATGATTGTTCGCGGGAAATTTGCAAAATTTCGACATTTCCTGGTATACCACTCACAGAATGTCCTGCGCCTTTCGTCATCGCCTGGTTTTAGCTCTTGACATATTTTGAATTTGTATGGATGGAATTTTTGTTTCCGCAAAATGAAATAGGTTGTTGATTGAAACCAGTTGATGAGGTATTAGTGTGTTGACTAATTTTCCTCCAAAATAAGTGGAACTGATGGCATTTTTCCTTTGGAATTTCGAAAAAACATTGATTATGGTTAAAAATAGGTCGAAACACACATAAACCACCTTGTATAATACATGGTTGAATTCAGAATAAAAAAACCTTTCAGAATCTGTGAAAACATTATTAGGACCGTATTTAAAAAACAAAAGTTGATGATGGTTCTACGAATACGAAACGTGGCATGGAAAAATTGGTATCACCACTTTAAACGTCATCAAAAGTTGCTATAAAGAAGTATTTTCAGTTTTTCTGTATCTCTAATAATAACGGAGAAAAAAAATAAAATAGATATTCCAAAAATTCACTTTTTTCGATATAACTAAAAAACTAAAAATAATTTTAAAAATTTTCGAAGGCTCTTGATATGAGCCTCCGACTGCGCAACTTTTTCTCCATTCAACCGACTTCGTATCTCCTACCGTTTTCGAGATCCCCATGCTGTTTAACCTTATCTTGGACAGACTGTATATATACAATATAATAAATACATTCACAATTCGCATTATCTATGTGATGAAAATATCAATTCCTTCTCGGTTTATTCAATAGATAACTACTTTCCTGGCTATATGCCATGACGAATATGAATACGAATATTCAGAATGATATGTGCATACACATTTTCATCTGAAGGTGAATACAAATTCTCAACTGCAGAAAAGTAGTTGTTTTCTATTGAATAAACCGATATTTTCATCACATAGAGAATACGAATTCTCAATGTATTTTTTTATGTATATATTAATTTTTTCATGTTCATAATTCATTTAAGAATATTTCTTTTCGATATGCACTATACCTGTTTTTGTATAATAATAATATAATAAAGGAATTGAATGTAGAAGGCCGCCATACTCGGATCATTGCGTTTACTCAGGGCACACGGTTTTATCCAGCACGACTCTTCGTGACGTGGGAGGCCGCAGAGTCGTGACCGCAATAGATATATATTCAACCTTAATAATAATAATAATAATAAGAGATCTATAGTCACAAATTATTTCAGCCATAAAAAAATTCCCTTCTTTTTCGTTTGTCGCGAACAGTATTTAATATCTGAATACATTTTCAGGAAAAACATTCCTGAATACCATTGAATACTTGGACATCAAATCCAATGAATGGACCACGTTTGTACCGAAAGAAGACACATACGAGATGCTGGTTAGGCGAAAACCTCGTAGTCGGCGGAATTCAAGAAAAAGCGTTTCAGAAGATAGGAAGTTGAGTGCACCAACCTCACCGATGGATATAATAGAAAACCCTATGGTACAGGAAGCTGTGACCACAACACAAAAAGTGGATATAGGAAAATCATAACAATCTGTTAAGTGAATTTGATTACTTCAATCATCTCTATAAGTAGTTACTAGAGATGTATAACCAATCCAAGTATTATATTCATGTTATGCTGAAAATTGTTTTCAGTGTCTCTTTCATTTCTACTTTTTCAAATAATTGTATTTATCATGCCATAAGTAATTCAAATTTCCTTTAATTGAATTGTGATTAATTTAATTGATAATCTCATAACTGTCAATGTTATTTCATCATTTCTACCCCATTGAAACATATTTCTGATATATCAAATGTATTATCAACAAAATATTTGATGTCATTCTCCAGTACAAGGTTAGTTCAGAATTAATAAACTGAAGAGATGTAGATATATTCAAGAATCATTTTTGTAAAAATTATAATGCTTATTAAAAGAATTTGCTGGTCAGATTATTTTAGAAATTTCGAAACATATCTCATTGAGAGGTTAACAGATACCATTTTATTCAGATTTTCTTAGGTGCGGTAGTTTCCATTGTTGTAAATAACAGTTCCTAAGTATCTCTGAAAAATAGTTCGTGTTATTCGAATTATCTGTGATCATAATTCTGAAAAGCTAACCTCAAAATATATTGAGAACAATATATTATAATATCTCTAGATTACTGGAAATCAAAATTTTGTTATCAACTGAATGTGCACTTATGTAGTTTTATTATGTATTGTACTTCTGAACTCTTGTTGAAAAGCAGCTGAAATGTGCATGAACGTTTGGAAGAATGTCCAGAACAAAAATAAAAATCGATAAAAATTATTATAATAGCAATTTTTTTCTTTGTTATACCTTGAATAAGTATACTGATGACTGGAACCTTTGGCATGATAATGCACTACACTGTTCAACCACTAACCAAACGTTTTTGAACTCATCGACATGTGTTATGCTATGTTAGCATTTTCAGGAGAAGACTGAAACTGAATCTCAACTTAATCTTAAACTCAAACTTAATCTTCTCCTGAAGATGCTAACATAGCGAAGCACGTGTTGAGGCTTTTGAAAAATCAGTTTGGTTAGTGGTAAAACAGTGTAGTGGGCTTTGAATTTCTTTGACTGAAACCTTTGGCACGATAATTCACTATACTGTTTTACCACTAACCAGACTGATTTTTTAAACAGCTCGACACCTGTTAAGCTAACTATGTTAGCATCTTCAGGAGGACTTCTTCTTCTTCTCTGCACAGGTGAGAGGGTGCGTAGACCCCTGCACTCAGGCCTCTTCAGTCGGGCCCATTGTGCGCCCACTTGTCCTGTGAATCAGCTGGGCATGCCGATTTCTTTGACGAAATTCAGCATCTTCCTCAGCTGAGTCGCTTTCACATCCTTTGGGTGCAGTACAATGCTCCCAAAGGAAGCTTTCCTCTGATGCACCAGCGCGGGGCAATCAGTGAGTGTGTGTGATGATGTTTCATCATCCTCCAAGCACCATCTGCAAATGGGATCATCTTTGATCCCTATGAGTTCTAGGACTTAATGTTCTCCTGAAGATGCTAACATAGTTAGCGAAACACGTGTCGAGGCGTTTTTAAAATCAATTTGGTTAGTAGTTAAACAGTGTGTAGTGGACTTTGGATAAGTAATAGTTAAAAATTTAATTTCCAAATAATGTTCCACTATAACAAAGGGAAGAGTCGTGAGAATTTGTTCAAAAAGAGTTTTTCTAAATAGTTTTTCTCTTTTAAACACGATGAGAAATAACAGTATACCCAGTAATTGTATAACAATAGCGCTCGAAAGACAAATTTAGCTAGCCAGAGATAGATAGCTCCAACGACTTCTTTTTCACAAATGTAACAATGGGCCTGTTTTAAACATCGATATTTCTATTCGTGCGAAAATCAAGAATTATTATTCACAGAAAATTTGCACGAAGGACCCTGCTTACGAACCATATGTTACTGGAGCACATGGGTTTAGCCCTCCTGATTTGAAATGTTCAATTTGCTCTCGTAGTTGTACAGAGTGATTGAATATGGATTTCACGTTTTCAACACTCAATATTTCGAAAACTAAATAGACATTGGAAACTTCAAAACAAAATCTTGAATCGGAGATTGTTCTCTTTTGAGTGGTGCCCTTCAAACTATATTTCCATCCATAAACGAGGAGTGTGAAAATGTAGAATATTGTCAAATGGAACACTCTATATTTTATTGCATATTTTAGAGAGATTTTTGCTGATTTCAAAAATATATAATTTTCATATATTCCATGGAGTAATACTGGTTGATTCAAAGGAATATAACGTAGATAATTGCAATTTTTGTCATGAATTCATCTGATTCAACTAAAGTTGGGCTGAACCGCTGAAACCAGGTGATTATCAAAAATATCGATTGTCAGTTGACCTGACATCAAACTTGAATTCAATTAAATAATTTTACGACCCCAATTACCATCAATTATACTCCTTCGATTAACCCACTGTTACTCCATAGATTTTATGGAAGTTATTTATTTTTGAGATCAGCAAAAATCACTTGAAATATGCAATAAAATATAGTGTACCATTCGAAAAAAAATCACGTATTCACCCCCCCCCCCCCCCTGCAAATGGGGATAATATAATGTTTGGAGAGCACCATTCAAAGATAACATCAGATTCAAGAGTTTCTTTTGAAAGTTACAATATCTCATTTAGGTCTCGAGATATAGAGTGTTGGAAGCGTGAACGAATGTACTCCACATCGATATCTATCTCAAATTGACCATTCCATGTATCTATAACAGGTGATATGTCGTTCATTATTTAAAATCATCACAATATTTTTTCAGTCGTTAATTATTTAAAATCATCACAATTTTTGTTAACAATTACAATAACCACCTCTCGAAAATGCTAGCTTTCGATGACGTGATACACTGATAAGCATTAATAGTTTAATATTCCTAAATGAGGGCTAAAACATTATTTATTTTCCACCAGATCGTGCTGCTGAGACGTGACGTCATCAGTGTTGGTTGAACTGATAGGTATATATACTTTTTTTCCTGTCATCTGGCTTCTTGTTATGATATCTTCTCTTTGCATGTAAAGTTCCATATTGTGAGTAAGAAACGCAAATCTGTCGGAGTATTACAATAACGAGTTTCTCAGTTCACAGAATATCTTCTTGAAACAGGCAACAGCCTTCAGGAAAGAGCTATCCGGCAAAATTCTGGTACTTTTGTCTTTGACATTGGCCTTATAGGCTTAGTAACGCCAACTGGTGAGACTGAGAATGTGTGAGCCCTCATAAAGAAAAATATATCCATAATCCACATAGAAATGAGAATTTACTTCCACAGTAGGTGTACATATGAGATATAGACAATACAAAAGTTGTGTATCGTTTATACGTTCCACTGGATTCATCGCGGTATATCCCAGACTGCACGATGACATCTCAAAGACGTCGACCCAAGACATTCGGGACGTCTTAAAGATGTCTTTATAACGTTTAATCGTACATAAACTGGACGTCTTGAAGACGTCTTATGCCTGTGGAACCAATAATTCCACCGAAACTATCAGCAATAATCATTCACAAAATTGAATATATACTGCCTCTTTTACGAAAACAATTTTTTTTACTGATAAAATATTGCCGGACCTCGGACCTCAATAAGACATCTTTAGGACATCCATTTCTGAAAGTCTCTGAGACGTCCATTTCATGACTGTGAACCCAATAATTTCACCGAAAACATCAGCAATAATCATTCATTCTGAATCAAAATTGAATTACTGCCTCTTTCACTAAAATAATTTTTTTTACTGATAGAATATTTCCGGACTTCTCTAAGACATCCATTTCTGGACGTCTTCAAGAAGTCCATTTTATGACTGTGGACGTTCAGGCATTATATGGACATAAAATGGACGTCTCTAAGACGATGGATGTCTCTAAAGGAACGCTTAAAATCATATATCCCATCAGGGACATGCCAAGGACGTCCTACAAAATGTAACGTGGGGCGTCTAAGGGATGTTATTTCTAGGAAATTTGAAATGATGTACCTGCTGGGACATTCTGTGGACGTTCTTGCTCGGACACTTATTTTCGGTCCGGGACATTCGGACTCGAATTGTACCAAATAGGGACGTCCCTAGGACGTTGTGTGCTGTTAGGGTTGTATTTGACCACTAACCCAGTACTTAGATAGAATTCAAATTATTTTCGATTGAATATATATTGCGTTTTTGAGATTCTGAACAAGTTTTTTGTACAGCCCCCTATTCTAAGAATTTAGTTCACTATATTATTGTATATTACCTATATGTTTTTCTGATATTTGAAATTACTTATCTATAGGGGACTATATATAGTCTCAAAAATATATGTGATGTAGATATTTCATTAGAGTAACTAGTAAGCAGGGTACTCCTTTGAGGTTTGATATTAGGTATACCTATATACCTATACTTGATAACTTGAAAGTGTTTGAGTATGAAATGATTATACAGATACAGTTCGATGCCTACTGGTATAAAGACTCAACAAGATGAATATAATCATAATCTTCAAAACAATCACCTATCAAATATCTTATTAAGAATAGGTTTTTCAAATGAATGGTGAATATATATGTCTGATGAGCAGGGGCGGATCCAGACGATGTTTGATGGGGGGGCCATAGAAAGTCACGGCTCAATAAGGTTAGCGCGGAAGAGAAATTATATGGTGACTTTCTGAGATAAATGCTTTTTCATTGAAAAATTGATTATAGTAAACATGAAATCTTTAGTTTCCTTTCAAGTATCGAAATTACTGGTGTAAAAAACGTTCAAACTATTCTTATTCCATCAATATAATTATGTAGAATTCTGTGATAAATCATATTGGATAAAAAAAGTTAATAAAAAAATATGTCTCTTGAAGAGCTTGGGTTCAAAAGTGAATAAAAATATTTCATCAACATTCAGACTGCTGCAGATGCGTGAATATGCATCAATGCCAATCCATTTAACCTGTCTTGGACTATTCTGGATCTTATCCAATCTTTCAGGCTTCTGAGTGTTGAAAAACTTCTTTCAGAAGATGCAACACTTACAGGCAACATAATGGTTCCAGAAGAATGTTTATGTTAGGAAACAAATGTTTGTTACATCCCTTCAGTGCAGTTATACCATTGTTTGGTATATTTTGCTTAGTATCCCACTTTTTCTTCCATATATAAATCTCAGGAACGATCTTCTGGAAGGATATTTCATCATTCTCCTCAAAAATGGTCGGAAACTGTTCAAGTATATCTCTCATACCTCATATAATCTCTCATCTGTTTTGTTTTTAGTTATTGATGGCACACAAAGGTGAAATAGATTCAATTTATTTTCTGAGAGTCTATCATTCAGATCGAGGATAATACTGGGATGAAATAGTCATTCTGCAATGGTCATCCACTGAGGAAACCGTCTCCCTGTTATTCTCGGCATCGAAAATTCAACATTCAGTTCTTTCAATTTCTGTTTGGTTTCATTCGAAATACTTAGATAGTATTTAGAATATCATTCCTTTTATTTTGAAGCGTCATCAGAAGAGTGACACTAACAACATCGTTAGCTTGTTTTTAGTCCAAGTTTTTTGTTTGGAGCAAATTACTGAGTGGCAGTGTTATCGAAAACATATTTGCCAAACAGCAATTTGCAATTCCTCAGGGCTGTTGCGAAGTTTCAAGCTATAAAGACATATATACACTAATTTTTTCATTTATTTAAAATACCTACATTTTTACATATCCATGAGATTCCCGAGGGGGGGGGGGCCATGGCCCCATGGCCCTCCCCTTGGATCCGCCCCTGCTGATGAGACATATTCACCATCATCGCACTAAGTGAATATATAGATAAAATATGCGTCATTTGGATTAGAAAGAATATATACAGGTATCTATATTTTAAATACTCTTTTTCACTCGCATAGGTAAGTATTCAAATTTAGAGAATTAATCGATTGGCAAATGTTATATATATCATGGTTATTGTGATTGGACGAAAGGATGTCCAAAGGGAGTCCAATGGATGTCCATATATATCATTCGTCCATTATGGGGAAAACTGAATGTCCCTAAATGGATATGTCCATTGTACACTATTGGTTAATGGACATCCAGTGGATGTTCATTTAGTGTCCATGTCCATATATGGACCAAGCATTGACATCATATGGATATCCATAGGATATTCTATGTTTACTGGGGTATATGCTGTGGTTGTTCTGAGACACCTCTAGCTATAACAACAAACAATTTTGACATGAAAAAGTGAATTTCTCAGTAACCAATATTGAAAATAGGAAAATGATAACTTTCCCACTGAGTCACTCATCTAAAATTGATCATATACACATAATAATAATATACACTTTTGTCTATATAATGTCCAAGCTCCTCTGCAATAATCATTTCCTAAGGAAGTATTCCCAAGAAGTTATAACATATATGTTCTCCAAAAGTTGAAAAAAACAAAATATCTCCCTATCCTCCCTAAGTAGCCACAATATGTTCTTTGAACATAATAAGGATTCCCCATGCAGTAAAAAAGGAAGGTAATTTTGTATTGGATTGCATAAAAATTTGCCAGTTTTCATCATTGGTCTACAATTGAACCCAATATCATCAGTCTGATGTTGGGGCAATTACTTATTTAGTTGAGGGTTCAATAGGTCAGCAAGTTGTGACCTTGCAAGTTGTGAATCTCTAACTTCATCTTTGAAGATCTGAAAAAAAACTGCATCTCAAAGGATATAGAATGATCCCAGTCATAAATGGTGATCCTTGCAGTTAATGTTTTGTAATTATTATTGTAAAAAAAAATCAAAATGACAGTTCTTCAAAATAGTATAATCAAAATCCCAGTCAAAATCAAATAAAAACCAAATAAAATCAATAAAAATCAAGGTAAAAATAGAATGAAAATCAGATAAAAATGATAGATCCTTGAAATATAAAATAAAAGTTCCACCACTTGGGGATTTCATGAAAATTTAAAGGTATCAAATGGGTAAACCATTTTCCACTCTCAATAAAAGCTCTCAGTGCACCTATCTAAAATGTAACATCACCATAGTTTACTAGCAGATTCTTTATTGATGAAACAATCTTTAAAACCTTTAATCAAGTCCCGATATTGATACCACACAATATTTTTTTCACATTCTCCTATATTAATACATGTCTTTTGTTGGTGATTTATGGAGTGGTTTTCATCTTCAAAAATTGTTAAATTTTCACAGCAATTACTGGGGACAGCTTCATTGTCAGGCTCAAAGTAAATCTGAACATGTTTCATTTTAGATGAAAATGTCAGTGGTTTAGCAGGTACAAAATCAGTCTGTGATTTACAGCAGTCTTCAGATCCTATGATATCTTTCTTAAGGTAAACATATGTATTGGTACAACTGTAAGAACTACTGACATGAGCTAACCATTCTTTGGAAAGAAATAACCTTCTTAGTATCCTCATTTGATATCTGCCCAGATCAGCAGCATGGTTTCTTTCAACATGAGATTTTGTAAGACATGAAATATAAATTGTGAAAATTTCTTTTGGGCACTGTGGTGTGGCTCCGAAGAGAAAAGTAACTTCCTTGATATTATTCACACATTCTCGAAACTCCCTTGTGATAGCAAGCATGACGCTTTCTAGAGTATCATATGCTGAAGACACAACATGGAAATAATTTGCTGCTGAAAGGTTTACTCCATGATATGGTCCTCCATTATCGGAATGCTTACGTTTCTTATCAACCATCATCTTCATCCAACTATAGGGATAGGGAATTTGAGATTTTTGATACTGAAGTCCTTTCAACATCTCATTTATCAGAGAAGCACATGTTAGTGGTGTCAGAACAATGTCAGATATATCTAGCTTCATTATAAGTGAATTTTGTGTTATTTCAGAATTCTCGTTCAGTTGATGGTCCATCAGGTTAATATTTCGAAATTCAAATAACTTGTTTGGGTATGGGTATTTTCGAATTTCAAGTATTTAGTATTTCAACGACTTCCAAATACGTCAATCAATTCACCTTTATGACAAATTGACAATGACAATTTGACAATTGCCACTTGACAGAAGTTGCGTTTTATTTGTCGCATTATGGTAACGGTGGTGGAAACAAAATGACGTTTACGAATACAACAAGAAACTTCAGAGAGAATTTACATATTATAGGTAGCATAGGGTGCGTTTTTCATTCCAACATTTTTGCTGCTATTCTGCACACCAGTACAGACTCTGTAGGCTATGTATAATTCCATATTTATAGAATGTGAGGAAATCAATGTTCTGCCAGTGCGATTTCGATATATTTCTATAAAATGACATTACATAGTATGACCCTCCTATGGACCCGATTTTCTCACTGTAATTGTTGAATTACTTATGTAGGTAATAATATGGATGTTATGAGAAATATAGTAAATGATACAATTGATACAGATAATTACCATTCTAAAATAACCATTTTAAATTACATAGATGATGGTCGGCAGAATAGCAGCATTTATCATGCGCATGAATCGAAGAAACCATCAAACTGTTGCAAAATTCCGCTGGAATGTTGGTGGACATCCATCAAACTGTTGTAATAAAATGCGCACTTTTAAATCGCTTTTCGAGAATCCAGCAAGTTGGAGGAGATTGACATGACAGTTGACACATTTTAGTGTTGTTTTTTGTTTTGATTTGATAGAGAACAATTAATATTGAGGATTTTTGAGATTCTTGAGAGATTTCAGAAGAAAGAGTAAGTGTTAATCAATAAAATCGAATTAGCCTCTTCTGATTCTCAAGATACATGATGACTGACACACAACAAAATCCGTGTTTCCATCAATGTGTTGTATAAACCATTGTTCAATCCTTCCAGCATAAATTCCAACAGAACAATTGGTGACGTCACGACAAAAAACCGCATCTATCAGTGCGCACTTTCTTCGATGGAATGAAAAACACGCCCGTACACTAGGGTCCCTTGATGGAAATTGACGTTAAAGTCATCTTAACAGGGTACGGACAGATCATAGCTGCATGATCTAGAGACTTTAGTCAAAGAGGATCCATGGGCGCTACAGAAAGTCATCAAAAATTTTAATAATAAGTATGTACAGGGTATTTACTTCTTGAGGAAGTTCATATTGCGAACGAGTTTTGTAATTATGATCCGATTCTATTCAAAATTGGAAGGTGAATGGTAAACGAGCTTTGTAACGAATAGTTGTGTGAAAAATCAAATAAACACGCGTTCTTAGATAGCAGAAAATGTATAGTAGTTTAAAAAACTGAAGACATAGATTGCCGAGCTGAAAAGGAGTATAAAATGAATAGTTTTTTAAAAAACTGAAGGAACACGCTTTTATGAATAGGCGAACTAAAAAGGAGTAGATAATGAAATGAATAAAGTGTGCTGGTAAATATTTAACTGAAAGAGTATTCTCTAGAAATATTATGAGCCAACTATAGTAATCAAGTAATGATATTTTTTATTCGTTCCCAATAAAATGTGTATATTGTTGAGAAAAGAAAATATTGACAGTGTCAAATGATTTCTGAATGTTGATGATTATAAAATTCAAGAAAATAAAAAGATTTTACGATTGAATAATTTTATACACAGTGTGATATTAGTCACTCCATAAATTCTTCTCCGAGTTGGATTTCCGAAAAACTATTCAGCACACATGACATGAGTACAGTATAGTTTAGATACCCACATCGAGGTTTTCACCATTTCCCATTCATAAGGCTCAGTTCATTCAGCTCATAGGAAAACTACGGCTCAGCTTGAAATCAGAATTCATTCAGTCAATTCAGTAAACCCTGCTATACAGTCTATATAAGAGCAGTCTCTTTTGGTGAAATATATTAAGCTTCCAGTACAATTTGTATGTTCCCTACCTCGCAAAGATTAATGCTGGAGTAGTAAACTCTAAAACTAGAGGATTGATCATCTATATTTTGGTATAGTTGAATCAGGAATTCCATATGGAAATTACGTATGATACGCCAATGACCTAAAAAACACCAAATGTCAAAAATATAGTGTTTATCCCCAGAATTGAATAAGGATGGAACTATATAACTGTTTCACAAACACTTTAGAGTGAGAAGAGACGAGGATCTGTCCGTACCCTGTTAGATGACAAATACGTCAGTTTGCATCAAGGGACCCTAGCGTACACTAGAGTCACTGGATGTTATTAGTTTTATCTCCTTGTTTTATCAAACTAATACCATCCAGTGACTCTAGCGTGCACGATAATCGACCCTAGAAGTAAAATATTGATGGAAGTAGGATATGGTGTAATTACTGATGTGCTTTTGTTTTAAAAAATTTTACTCGACCTCTCGAGAACAGCGAGAGCAATGGTTCAGTCAATCTCCTAATAGATGGCGACATTGCACAATTATTTTCCGTCCTTATAGATTCAAAAAGTACCTCTCATTTTGGTCCCGTTTTTGTTGAGTTGAGATATAGGCGATGCGCCATATATACAAATAGTAAGGGTAAAATATTGAAACACAACCTCACTTTTTTGTGAAATGTTGGAACACAACCTCAGAACATAAGAATTTCAAAATCATGATATACTAGATTTGAAAATCAAAAAAATGAATCAACGCATATTTGGAGCAGTGATTTTGGTGATTGAAGAAAGTTCTCTGAGAACGAAAGTATTTATTTCATCTGGGAATAAAGATATGAATCGTATGAATTTTATTGAATAAAATGGAATTCTATGGAATACGTGGATTGGCCAATGACTGGTTCGGGTCGTATTTGTCCCAACGTCAAATGTGTGTCCGTGTCACTCAGAGAAGTAACAACCAAATTCAGGAATTCTACTCGAATCTTGCTGAAGTAACATGCGGTGTTCCTCAAGGCTCCGTCTTGGGCCCCACCCTCTTTTTGATATATGTCAACGACATTGTTGCCAATTTCCCAACAGTCAGCTTTTCTCTGTTCGCTGATGACACGAGTATAGTCATACATGAGCCAAATACAGAAATGCTGGAAATTTCTTCACAGAATATCATGGATGGTATATCCGATTGGTTTATAGCCAACAAACTCTCACTCAACCTTGACAAAACACATAATGTTTTGTTTCAATTATACCAGAACAAACCCGGAATTAATATACTCCTGAACGAGAAACCGATCTGCCCACAAGATTCTACTAAATTTTTGGGGCTCCTTATCGATGAGAAGTTGGACTGGTCCGGTCATATTACACAACTCAACTCAAAACTTAGTAGAGCCATATTTGCATTACGTACCGTAAGACAAAATACGGGAGTATCCGTTGCCAAATCTGTTTACTTTGCCTATTTTCATAGTCTCCTACAATATGGAATCGAGTTCTGGGGTACAGCAGTAAACTCACCTAGCATATTTACAATACAAAAAAAAGCAATCCGAATACTTTTTGATCTGAAATATACAGATTCCTGCAGACCCTCTTTCAAAGAACACAGAATTTTCACCCTAACAAATTTGTACATTTTCAAAGTAACTCTTCTAATACACAAAAAACGGAATACACTGCTACGCCCGGCTGATATACACACATATTCAACGAGAAAACAAGAGGTTATACTACCACATTACAACTATACCAGAATTCGCAAATCTCCCATGTATACTGGAATCAAATTATACAATCATCTTCCTGAAAGACTAAAGTTAATGTCCAATGGTAAATTCAAAACTGAACTGAAAATTTTATTGCATCAATACATATTTTATTGTATCAGTGAATACTTTCAAACAGACTTTCTCTGAAAATTGCAAACTGTAGAAACAACTTTCTTTATATAATCTGAGTCTGCGCAGTTTACTACTTCCTTATGCTTCGTGCTTTTGACTTATATTCATAATAATTGTAGTTATTGTATGCATTGTTAATGCTCACTTTATTATTAACCTGTATGAATATTCGCCTGTGGGAAATAAATTTACTTACTTACTTACTTACTTGAAAGAATCATAAACTTGTGAACCTCAATTCTCATGATGAAAAAGCTCTGCTAAATATCTCCTACTTTGAAAAAGTTTCGTTTTTCGTCAATCTAATTAAATTTTTTGAAAACTGTCAACAGTCATTCCACTTAATTTCTTGTAGGATCCCTTGGTGTAAATTGACGTATTTGTCATCTCAACAGGATACGGATAGATCCTCGTCTCCTCTCACTTCTAAAGTGTTTGTTTATTCATCTCTGGGGATAAATACTAAATTTCTGACATTTGTTGTTTTTTAGGTTATATTGAGGACATTGGTGTATCAATCGTAATTTCCACATGTAATTTTTTATTCCATTCTACATATTATATCCAAATGATGATGATAACTTTCGAGTTTTTGATTTTTCAACTCCAGCATAAACTTGTGAGGCAAAGAGCAAATTTTTTTGAAAGTTTTTATACGTTTCACCAAATGGAAATGTTTTTGGGCAATACCTATCAATAAATAAATTTTGTTTTCAGACTATAAGCCTCATGGTTGAGAAATATGGTGAAACATTTTATGTAGGTATTTAAACAAATGTGCTCATATGTCATGTGTGCTGTATATTTGTTCATGTTGGGAATCATTTTTGCAGTTTTCCACGGACACTTAATATTTCCAGAATGTAGGTATAATTTTTTAAATGGTGGGACATATGCCTCTTCTATTAATCCTCCGTTTTAATCAAAACTGTTTCTACTGAAATACGTTCAAAAACGTGTGGAGTGGATAATTATAGGTACAATGAGAAAGTATAATATATGATTTTAGTTCTACCTCGAATATTTTGCTTATGTATTCACCAATTTTCCCCATTCGGTCACCTCACTTTCCATGTTCTAAGTTCATTTGCATTTGATGGAAAGCTGACAAATTCAAATTTGCCATTCAACTGATTGATACAGCCTAACGCAGCACATTTCACCATTCTTCCAAAACAGAATGGAATAATTTCGTATTAAGATCAAGTATGAAATTAAAATTTTATCAGATCTCTTTTAACGCCTATGAATGTGACGTGACAGCAATGTATGTCAGGGACGCCAATAAACGTAACCAAAGTCACTAGATGATTGAAAGAGGAAGGAGCTATGATCTGTCCGTACCCTGTTAGATGACAAATACGTCAGTTTGCATCAAGGGACCCTAATTCCCAAGGCTATTTAACTCTCTTTAATAGACCACGCCTAATTCCTTGTAGTTATAGAGTTCCTAAATGTACTTGACACTGCTGTTTGACTTATAGTGAGAAGTCGAGTGAGACGGAATAAAAAGTAGCAACCGGAATCGGAAAAGTTGCGGATAAAACAGCACATTAAAGTGATTCCGGAGGCAGAATCGCATGAATGAAACGATTGATGAAACGTTACTTTGAGTTTACTGCTTAGTAATTGCAAGAATTCAGATAACCATGACTTTAGGGTTATCTGATATGGCCACTGTTGTTCCGGACTAACTGAAATATTTCACTTATACTGAACCAAACTGAAGCGTTTTCTTCGCAGATGATCATCTCCCTTCCAACTCTATAACCACAGTATATTATCCTTCCAAGAATGATGGGAATAGGTAGATGAACAGGGTACATGGGTGCTATAGAAAATCATTCAAAATTTCAATAATTGGTATGTTCAGGGTATTTACTTGTTGAAGATCATAATTATGGCGAACGAGTTTTGTAACTATGATCCGATTCTATTCATCTATTCTTAATTGGAAGGTATCTGTTTCCAGGGTTGGAGATGATGATTGTTTTATCAAACTTGGAAAATTCAAGATGACGGACCCATATACAGGCCGATTCACGGTGGATGACACATTAGACGTTTTAGTTGTGTTCTGAAATATTCTCAGCGCTGCCACCGTGAATCAGCCTGTATAGCGAAGGAAATTTCTAATTATGATCTGATTGATTGGTATCTGAGGGTTTTCGGGGTAAAACTTTATTGCATTTTTTGTCAAAATCAAGAAATTCAAGATGGCGAACGAATTTTGTAATTATGATCCGATTCTATTCAAAAATCAGAATCGGTATCTGAGAATTTCCGGAGTCGGAGATTATAATTAATTGGTCAAAATTGGAAAATTGAAAATAATGTATCTAATATGGCGAAAAACATTAGTTCATATAATTATTACTTTACAACAAATAGAAAATATGTAGTAGGCAAAAGTGAAAATGACGTTGACTATAAGTTATACTGCGTATACCTACTTCTTTGTTACTTTCACCAATCAATGGGGGACTTCGTTCCAAGTTGCCAACTTCAAGAATGTACCAATGATGTCTACCACTGAGGAATGTGAATTTCCGAATGATTCTGGTAGCAAAAGGTTCGTTATGTTATGAAATGTTGTAAAAAATCTTCCGGGCTCATACGATTCCTTAGAGTTTACAAAAATTCACATTTTGGAAACGTGGCTTCTGATTGGTTGGTAATTATGTTGGCATTGCTGTCAAATGTCAAATTTGTCAAATTGAACAAAGACAAAACTGACAACGCCACACGCCACGCTATCTTCTATTACTTTGTTGTGCTTTGTTTGATTATTTGTTGTTGATTTTTTAATATGTGCTTTTGAACCTTTTTGAACGTGTTTTTGTATTAATTTCAAGCTTGTTTTGATTTTGACTTATTCGTTTCATTTTCAATTGTTTACATATATTCCTTATTTGTTTGGAGCATATTGAAGTAAGTAGAAAATTCTTTGGTAGAACTACACAACTTTCATTCACAACTATTAACTATTTCTACAAATGGCATTGCTTATGAAAGGTACTTATTTGTTTCTTTTATAGTTATATCCAATGACTTCCTTACGCCCTGAAGACGTTCCAGGTGCAATCTTGAGGCATCCGGAATCACTAGAAAACCACTCTGTCCTGGAATTACAGCGTTGGCTGGAATGTAGAGGACTGAAGAAAGTTGGATCCAAAGTAGAACTGATTGCAAGGTAGATTACTATCATACTATTATTGGACTTCTCATCTTATCAATTTCTTCATTTTTAACCTATCTGCTTGCCTTCTGATTTGATTCCTGGTCTCTTTTTTATTTGGAAAGCATATAATATTATTATTGGTTATTTGAAGATATTCATTTTTCAATTTTCAGAATACAAAATTGTATCAAGGCTGGGAATGGAGACAGAATTTTTCTTGGTGTAGATCAAGGTAAATGGTATGATGCTAAGGCTAGAATTCTACAACAAGCATCAACTTCTAGTAGCAGCTCATTGTGCAATCCCCTTCTGGATTCAATTGTGTGGGGACATTTTCCTAGCCATGACTTGCCTAAGTATTTCAACAAAGGGCATATATATACTTACATTGTTGGAAATAATGTTGAGAATGAAGATCCAGAAATGCAAGATATTTCAGAAAATAATACTGTTACAACTGTGAAACCCTTCAGAAAAGGTCATCAGTTTGTTGATAGTGACCACATAAGTTGTGTTGAAGATGGTCTACAAGACAATTTTTATGTGTGCAGATGCAAGTGTCTCTCATCATTTCAAAAAACCTTACAGTATAAAGTGAAAGTGATTTTGAATAATACATCTGGGGCTGTAATAAATGGATTCTGTGAATGTAAACAATCAGCATTAGGTAAATGCAGCCATGTGACAGCTTTCTTGCTTTTCATCTGGCAATATGTTGAGAAGTTTGGACATATGCAAAAATCTTCAACAAGTCAGCCACGTCAGTGGGGCTTAGGAACCATGAAAAGGAATCCAGCCACAGTAAAATCCACTAAATATAACATAAAGAGATTCAAACCCTTGGATAGGGCCCAGTATGATCCAAGACCCACTGGTTATACCAAAGAATTTGATATCAATAGCTTTGTAACTGATTTGCAGCGAGTTGGGAATAATTCAATGTTCCAATCAATTTTCCATCTAGAATATATGGATTTTGAATATTCAGAAAGTGAACTGAATGTGCTTAAAATTCAAACCCAACAATTCCTGCACAATTTCACAAAGTACATGAAGACTTTTGGCATAGCTCATGGTACCAATAACTTATTTGAAGTTCCTAATACTTCTCCTCAAGGAAATGATGAGTGGTTGAAATGGAGATCCTACTTTATAACCTCTTCCAATGCAAAAGTTGTTGCTACTCAATTAAAAAGTCAGTCAGCAAAGAAAAACTTTTTTTTGAAAAATTTATGGATGGTAAATAAACCTATTACCACTGCAGCAATGCTGTATGGAAAAAAAAACGAAGCTGTGGCAAGACAAAAATATATGAATATATTTTTAGAAGAAAGTCAAAAGTTGATTGAAACCGGTCTGATGTACAATGTGGAATATCCTTATTTTGCAACAAGTCCAGATGGGGTGGTTATGGATGGTGATCAAATTGATCATATTATAGAAATAAAATGTCCAAAAGTATTGGAAAACTGTAAGAGTGTACTCAACTTTGACACTCATTTAACAAAAAGTCAAATGAACAACTTTTTTCTAGAGAAGATAGGTGACAAAATATTCATAAAAAAAATCATCCCTACCTGTTCCAGATTATTATGTCTCTCATAGTTTTTGATATTGAGGTATGCATTTTAGTTGTTTGGTGTCCAGCAAATATGTTAGCAATTCCAATAAATAAAAGTGATCATCTAGAAATTGTCAATGTGATAAAAACAGAAGCAAACAAATTTTATTGTAATTATTATGTACCTGAGATGTTTGCCATGAAAACTGTCAGAGATTTACCTCCTATCAATCTTGGCTTTTGTATGTAGTTTTTAAGGAACATATTTCAAAAAATAGCATATCATTATTGTGCAACTCATGAATTTTTCTATTGAACTGAATGTTATTACCTTAGGCATATGTATTACTATTTATTTAATATTGAAGTAAAACTTTGAATGGATTGATTATAACTTTGAGTTTATTTTATTATTGAACATGTAAAAATAATATCCACTAAAATTAAGAAACCAAACAGTTTTCAAAGTTCACCAGGAATGTAACAACACTAAAAATATTGGATATAATAGGAATTAGGAGAATAGGGCATTTTTTGGAAAGGATCCTATAACATTTAATTCTACAGATGGCTCTTTCCACATGAACTCTGGCTTTGGCAATCTTTTTTGTTAGTAGTTCTTCTTCCTTTGTCAATCTTGGTCTTCGCATGAGTAGTGGAGGTGTGTAGAGTTTAATTTTTAATTCATTACAAATATCTTGTATTAAAAATCCTCTATCAGCCATGAGAACGTCATCATTCTCTAGGAAGTTTCTGATGTCAGATTTTTCAAAAAGATCTTTATCTGAAATAGATCCTTCATACCCTTCACTGGTGTATATTATTGCTCCAGATGGACAAATTCCTACTAGAAACTTTATTGTGTTGGAGTGTTTGTAGCTTGAAAAAGTATTACCCTGTTGCTGATAATTGGATGGCATTTGTAGCATAATTTCTGTTGCATCAATAATTATAGAGATTGAATTCCCTTCAAAATTTCTGAAACAATAGGGAATATTTCTGATACCTCTTCCACCTCTGAATAAATCCATTTTAATGCTATTTGTTTGGTAAAACATGAATTGTACCCAAGTATAAAATATCATAGAAATGTGACTAGCACTTATATTTGTCAGATGAGACATTTCATCAAGAGTGAACCCTCTTCGTAGTCTGATTAAAGTTAGACACAGTCTATCTTTATCTGTTAATTTACATTTATTCCTATTATATCTGAATTTCTTTTTCGAATATCTTTGAGGATATTGTAGTTTTTCCATTACTGAAGGATCCAAAAAATTGTATAGAGCTTCAAACTGTAATAAATTGAGTCCAGTCAAATATTTGAACTTCTTGTCATTCTGACTTAATATTTTAAAGGAAAAGATATTTGAGTTGTTCTTATCAACTTTTTGAGTTTGGGTAGAAGCATCTGCTTTAGTATTTCCTAATATATTTCCTACATAATCATGTTCATGAAATGGAATATCTTGTTCCATATCAGGATCACTAAGAGCACCATCAGCTTGGTATTCCAGCTGTGTTACAATATCTTCTTCCACAGTGGTATCAAAATTTGGTGTGGGTGAAAATGGAATAGGATCTGAGCTATTAGTTACTCTTCCACAAAAATGCTTGCTACAGATATAAGTATTCTTATCTATTTTGTCTCGACTTAAGTTTTCATTTCCACAAAGTTCTATCCACTTTAAACAACGCAACCAGTTGGTTTTTCTCTTTGGAAATGGGTGGAACTTGACAGTTTTATTTTTTCTTGAATCACTTTTACAATGTTTGTAAGAGCATCGAGTCATTTTGATTTTGTATAAAGATATTAATATCAATAGATATATATATATACAGGGTGATTCAAAAGTAAGCGGCATCCTTTCAGAGGCGTATTCCTTGCTTGAAAATAAGGCAAAAAGTTCCTATTGATAAGGATCCGAAAATGCTTCCTAAGGGAGCTACGGCCCTTTGAATAGGACACCTCAAAGACGGTTTTTTCTCTATAACTTTAAAATCCTTCACAACAAATTTTTAAAAATTGGTGTACGGCATAAACATTCGATGGTAAATAGGACTCCGTATTCGAAATTTCAGAATTTCATTCAGGGGCGTCACATGCGGGAGAGGGTAAGTGTAAAAATATCCCTTCTTCTCCGGATATTCAGGTTACTGTGATTTCGTTTGGAAATTATTTCGAATACGGAGTCCTATTTACCATCGAATGTTTATGCCGTACACCAATTTTTAAAAATTTGTTGTGAAGGATTTTAAAGTTATAGAGAAAAAACCGTCTTTGAGGTGTCCTATTCAAAGGGCCGTAGCTCCCTTAGGAAGCATTTTCGGATCCTTATCAATAGGAACTTTTTGCCTTATTTTCATGCAAGGAATACGCCTCTGAAAGGATGCCGCTTACTTTTGAATCACCCTGTATATACAATGATATACATGTAATGAATTATTTCGAAGTTGACTTGGGCCAGGATAAAACCAAATTTCCCGCGTCTTCCCTGTTTTGTGAGCATTTGACATATTTGACATTCATTTTTATGAAGAAAATGTGTGACCAACATAATTATAAGCCAATCAGAAGCAACATATTGAAAATATAAATTTTTGTGAATACCATTGAGTTGTATGAGCTGGGAAGAATTTTCACATCGTTTTATGTCATGAGCAATGTTTTGGTACGAAAATCATCCTGAAATTCCTTTTCCTCAGTGGTAGACATAATTATGTCATTTTTCGAAGTTGGCAACTTGGAACGAAGTCCCCCATTGTTCGAAAATGACATTATATTTGAGGGAGACGGAAAAATCATATGTATAACATGGGGGTAAAGTATATTCTATTCTTTATTTTCCTGCACCATTTTACGTATTACTTTTTATCAGCCTACTTTTCGTCCTAGACGGAGTTTTACACATATTGTGATATTAGTCACTCCATAAATTCTTATCTGAGTTGGATTTTCGAAAATATATTCAGCACACTTGACATAAGTACCTACAGTAGTTCAGGTATCCACCATTTCTCAATCATAAGGCTCAGCTCATTCAGCTCAAGCTCATAGATAAACTACAGTTCAGCTTGAATCAGAATTCATTGAGTCAATTCAGTCAACCCCAGTATACAGGCTAAGAACAGTCTCTTTCAGTGAAATATATTGAGCCTTCACTTCACTACAATTTATATGTTCCCTACCTCGCAAAGATTATGCTGGAGTAGTAAACTCTAAATCTAGAGGATTGTTCATCTATATGGTTGAATCAGGTTGAATATGGAAATTACGTATGATACGCCAGTGACCTCAATATAACCTAAAAAGCAACGAATGTCAAAAACCTAGGATGAAACTATATAACTGTTTCACTAACACTTTAGAGTGAGAGGAGACGAGAACCTGTCCGTACCCTGTTAAGATGACTTTAACGTCAATTTCCATCAAGGGACCCTAGGTAGATGGTGCGCGTATTCGGCGATTCACTCGTTCGCCTATGATTTTTCTACGTCACATCGAGCGAGACGTTGATTCTACATTTTTGCGCTAGATGGTGATGCTGCTATTGCTCCTGTGACGAGTAAAAAAAAATCGCAAATGGCATTTTAGGTACGCGGAACATATGTAATAGTGGGTTTATTCAACTTTGAATTCAAAAAATCTGCGGCAATTTGAAAATTGGCAGATGTCATGATTGTGCAATGCCACCATCTATCCTAAAACCGCTAAAAACATTGTTCTCGGTACTCCCGGGAGGTCGAGAAGAATTTCTGAAACAAAAGCGCATCATTGATTACACCATCTACTTATTTTTCATCATTCTTTTAAGGATAATATACTGTGTTTGACAATACATCATTTGATTCTATATGTCGTGCAGCGGAGGAGAGGGGTGTTAGTCCAATTTTGTTAAAGTAGATACACGCACTCCTCTATAGAAGGATAGTGAGAGTCACTCTTCAAAATAGCCTCGAGGAGGCCGTTGTATCAAGAGGCTGCCCGCAGGGAGGGGTGCTATCACCATTTCTATGGTGGCTCGTCGTGGATGACCTCCTATCGAAGATACATAGCATGGGATACTATATTCAGGCCTTCGCAGATGACAGTCATCCTGATCGACAGTACGGGGTTCACTCCCAGTCGGAGACAGGCACAACGGGCCCTGGACGGGGTGGACCGCTGGTGTCGTAGCACGGGACTGAGAGCTAACCCTGAAAAGGCGGAAATAGTACTTTTTACCAGAAAACGCAAGGCAGGGGATCTCCCCGATATACGACTATCAGGTAAGTCCCTGCGATATAAAGGCTCCACCAGATATCTAGGAGACATTCTTGGCTCTAGGCTCAATTGGAACGAGCATATTGAAAGGAAGGTCCAGAAGGCTATGTCAGCGTTCTGGGCGTGCAGGAGGAAGTTTGGGGAAACGTGGGGGCTCAAGCCAATTATCCTTTACTGCATCCCCTGCCAAAAATGTCTCATAGAAACTTATAAAAAAATATATATGAGAATTAATGAGAATGAAGTTGGATAGTGAAACAGTAATTCCGTATAATCCTATGTATTTTGCAGATACATATATAATCAGTTTCTAATGGCGATTCTCTCCCTTTTTCTCATAAGTATGAACTGTTTTTCGCAGATATATTTATTATCAGTTCCTACTAGTAATTCCTGGTTATTTACATATGAGGATATATCAGAGTCAAGTTGGATAGTGAAACAGTAATTTATAAGCTCGAAATGTATTCTGCAGTTACATTTATAATCAGTTCCTAATGGCAATCCTCAATGGAGTCGATGAGTTTGAACTGTAATTCACAGATACATTCATAATCGGTTCTAATAGCAATTTCCAACGAAGTCTTTGAGTATGAACTATGTTTTACAGATACATTTATGATCAGATTCTGATGGCAATTCCTCATTGAAACACTGTGGCATTCATGAGAATGGAATGTGTTCTGCATATACATTCATGATGAGTTTCTAATAGCAACTCTATGAGTATGAACTCTGTTTTGCAGATACATTTGAAATCAGTCCCTAATTGCAATTTCTTATTGAATTAACGTGGCATTTATGAGTTTGAAATGTGTATTGCAGATACATTCATAATGAGTCCCTTATAGCAATCATCATCAGTTCCTTATTGGAATTCCCCATTGGAACACCGTAGCATTTATCAGTTCGAAATGTGTTTGACAGGTACATTCATGATGGGTTTCTATTGACAGTTCTTCATGTACTCAATGAGTATCAGCTGTGTTTCACAGATACATTTATAATCAGTTCTTAATAGCAATTCTTTTCGAAGTCTTTGAGTATGCACTCTGTTCTGCTGATACATGTATAATCAGTTCCTGATTGGAATTTCTCATTGAAATACCGTGGCATTCATGAGTTGAAAATGTGTATTGCAGATACATTTATAATGGGAATTTTTGAGTATAAACTGTTTTGCAGATACATTCACAATCAGTTCCTCATTATAATTTCTTATTGAAATACCGTGGCATTTATGAGTTTGAAATGTGTGTTGCAGATACATTCAGAATGAGTTTCTTATATCAATTCCGTATGAACTCTATTAGTATAAACTCTGTCTCGCAGAAACATCCATAATCAATTCCTAATCGGAATTCCTTATTGGAGCACAGTGGCATTTATGAGTTTGAAATGTATCCTGCTGGTACATTCATAATCAATACCTGATAGCAATTCCTCAGGAACACTTAGAGTATGACTCTGTTTTGCAGATACACTTATCATCAGTTCCTAATTGGAATTCCTCATTGAATTACCGTGGCATTCATCAGTTTGAAATGTGTTTCACAGGAACAATCATAATGAGTTCCTATTGGCAGTTTTTCACGTACTCTATGAGTATAATCTGTGTTTCACAGATACATTTATAATCAGTTCCTAATAGCAATTTCTTTCGAAGTGTATGACAATAAACGCTGTTTTGCAGATACATTAATTATAATTAGTCCCTAATCGGGATTTTTTTCAAATACCTTGGCATTTATGAGTTCAAAGTGTGTATTGCAGATACATTCATAGATAGCTAATTATAGCACAGTCATATGAAATCTACGAGTATGAATTCTGTTTTGCAGATACATTTCATAATCAGTCACTAATCGGAATTTATCACTAAAATCCCGTGGTATTTATGAGTTTAAAATGTGTATTGTAGATACATGCATTCATAATGGGTTCATCATAGCAATTCCATATGAACTCTGATTTGCAGATAGATTTATAATCAGTTCCTGATCAGAACTCCTTATCGGAATGCAGTGGCATTTATGAGTTTGAAATGTTTATTGCAGATACTTTCATAATCAGTTCCTCATAGAAATTCCATATTAACTCTATGAGTATGAACTGTGTTCTGCAGTTACATTCATAATCAGTTCCTGATCAGAGTTTCTCATTGCAGTGCACTACAGTGGCATTTATGAGTTTGAAATGCGTTCTGCAGGTATATTCATGATCAGTTCCTGATGTATAACTCTGTTGTGCATATACACTTATCATCAGTTCCTAATTGGAAGTCTTAATTGAAACAGCGTGGCATTGATTAGTTTGAAATGAGTACACTATATCTATTCATAAAGAGTTACTATTGACAGTTCTTCAGTATTTTGTACTGAACCCCTGCTTATTTTTTCATGTATCATTCGATTTTGTTTCCAAGAACGATCTCTCATATTTTTTCTGTATAAACCAACAGAAAAACAGTTGAACTTTTAAAAAAATAGTCAGTTTTTTCATTGGCATATATAAAATTTGCAAATTCAAAGGAAGAGTATTGAAGAAAGTTTCTTGGATAAATAAAATTGACAATACATAAAAATGTTGAGTAGGGGCTCTGAATATTCGTGATTACCCTGTACAGGCTGTCCCATTTTCGATGTCATAACGGGATAGGTATCTCATTTATTTTCTAAAATAGAGATTTTCCATTTTCGCAAACGTGGGCTTCTTTTTAGTGAAACTCACGATACCCTTAACCAAGTTTTTGTAGCCCGCTGCCTTTTTGAGATACAGGGCAAAATTGAAAATGCTGCATTTCGGGACCCTTCTTGTATCTCAACCATCTTCCAATTCATCGAAAAAGTCGAAAGTGTTTGTCATACATTTTTTCACGTAGAATCCAGTGGCGTAATCAGAATTTCAGAATAAGCTGTTATTATTCAGATATAATCAATCCAAAGTTATGTTTTTTCAAATGGAACATCACGTATATTTTTCCTCATTTGAAACATTGATGCTTTTCGCTTTTCAAAAATATACAACTTATGAGATATTTCTAGTCTTAGCCCAACATTCTGATGAATTCTAGTTTCTCAGTAGACTTTTCATCGATTGAACTATCTGGCAACATTGTCCATATCATAAATTTTCATATTTGCCTTGTTGCTGATACAGTGTTTCGTCACACACTAGATTCAATTTTTACCAACATTAAACATTCACCAATATTCAGCAGTATTTATTGAATATAAAAGCTGTGGACCTAATGAGTAGGTGGCTATGAAAAAAAAGCGAGTGCAGAATGTTTTATAATATTTGTCACATACCTGTAGAATTTACAATTTTTCATACAGCGGCGAATAATAATCCAGGATATCAGAACCACAAAAATTTGAAACCAACTTATTTTATATCACAACCATTTCTAATTTTCGTATCCTGGATTAGTATTCGCTATCGTATGAAAAATTTGTGAATTCGGCAGGGAGGTGGCAAGGATTTAAAAACATTCTACACTCGCTCTGTTTTCATTGCCAGCTACTAATGAGGTCCACATCTTTTAGAGACAATAAATATTGCTGAATATTGGTAGATCTTTAATGTTGGTGGAATTGAAACTAGTGTATGAGAAAACATTGTGTCAGCAGTAAGGTCAATATGAAAATTTGTGATATGGACAATGCATGTTGCCACATATTCACAAGGCCCATCGATGGAAAATCTACTGAAAAATTAGACATTTTTCAAATTCATGCCTTCTACTATATATATATATATATTATCGCTTGGAGCGCACGAAAGGGAATCCCTATTATGTTCAAAGAACATCGTGCGTTCCTAATTTGATTACGGATACAAAGACTCATCGATTATATGAACCTATCAAAATCCTGAAATATACTGAAATAAGAACATTCATGACATCTCCCAGGATAGCTCAGTATTGATCGAAGTTCTGATTCCTCAATAATTCAAAATAAAAAATAACTCACAAGAAACCAATGCCATTTGGTTCCGTGAATCCTCGAAAATTAATTGTCTTATGAAAACTCATGAAATTCATTGCATATTGGGATAGTAATGTCTTATACGATCTCATTGGTTTTCAAATATTTCATTCCACATACATTCAATGAGGATTCAATGTAATCGGATCTGTGGTTCCTCATTAGACGGTATGAATTCCTGGAAGATATTTTGCTTATAACAATCGGTAAGATACGATTGTTATCAACACTGAATTTCACCATTGAAACTTGTAAATTTGGAGTCGTTTTGAATCATATTAATGCTCATAAAAAACGCATTGAATCAGATGCGGGATTCCTTATTACAGCTAATAAATGCTGCTCTCACTGTTTCCTGTCTTTCCACACGATATCATATACGATTATATTCGTTGATTTCTACACATATATCATACCTTCTCAGGCTCGTGAATGAGCAATGAAATATAATTGAGTATCGTGATTGGAAACCTTATACAAACAACTAACAAGATACAAAGTTATGTGTAAAATTGTGCCAGTCATTTTTAACCTACAATCATTGAAACATATGAACCTTACAGGAACTTATAGAACCCTATATATATCAGCAATGAATTGTCTATTTCAAACTCAAGAATCCTCATTAATCCAAATTAGCAATGAGGATGAAGTGATGCAATATTCGAGATAAAAAATACTCACAAGTTTATGCATCATGGCGGATGTTCAACCTCTTGGTGCGAACAAAGAAACAGATCCCGTTGGTAATCATGAGTAATGTTTACATTTATCCAAGAGTTATTTCAGATTGGAGCACTATCGAATCCACTACACTACACATGATATGATATGCAATTCACACCTCAATTCTCAACAATAATTTCAGAATAATGGGTATTCTCTCGAATCAAAACAGAGATACCTGTCTTTCTTCGCGAGCAACATAAACTAAAACAAATATGGCTGGCTACTGGCTAGCTCAGTCTCAGAAGTACCAACGCAAAAAAGTTACTGTTTTGTTACCAACTTGAATTTTGTGTTCCCCTCTATGTGGAGACTTAATGACTCTCCAAGTGAATTTTCAAATGTGAATCTATGTGGATTTATGAGTTACCTATGTTATGAATTTGGCTTTGTTGTTCGGGTTTTTATGTGGATCTATCAGTTTCTAGTAGGCATGAAAATATATAATAGTTTCTTGATGCAATGCTGATAGGAATTATGAGAATGTATGAGGATATAAAGTATATTGAATGATTTCTATGTGATCGAATGAGGATTCATTTGGCAAAAACCCTCAGGCTTCTTCGTCTCTTCGAATTGTGTGCGTATTCAAGTTGAAATACCAGTACCAATATAAAAACAATTCTGTTTTGATGAGCTGAAGTTTCTGCAATAAATCGGAAAATATGGCAATATAAAGGGTCGTGTGATTAAAAAAAAAAATATGATAAAAGATGGTCTGAAACTTATTTGTAACGAAATCAGGGGGTGTTGAATATATAGAAAAAAAAAAAGGAAATCAATAAGTTTTTTCCGAGAAAGTGACAATCAATATAGTTATATTTTCAAATGAAATATACAGGGTATCTGTAAAAGGTTCGGACATGGCTCGGCTGTGGCTTTCTAGGATAGAAACAAGTTGATTTAGGCCAACTTACCTATATCCAAAATCGTCTCGTTGAGTTGGTACAAGGCATTGAATTTTTTTTGTAAAAAAATAATTTTGCTCATAAAAAGAGAAGGCTGGGATCAATTTCCATAATTTTTGGCATGGCATGTTCCTCAACTGTAAGTCACGTTTTGAGATGTTCTTGATCATCATCAGTGACCTGCAAGTGTTTCAAACAACCATGTTGCCGTACAAATTTTGTGATAACTTTCCAGAGGTCGGACTGGAAACTTTTTTTCCAGAAAAATATTTTCTTCAGAAATATTTTTTGTATCGTGTTTATCTTTGATATGTCTCGAGGTTCATTTGCGAATAAATAATTTCTGATATGATGCATCCTGTGCATTTTTGAAAATTAATCTAATTAGTTGGACTGTTTATTGATCATGGCTACAATATGATTCATTATTGTGAATAAACTGATAAGTTGCTGGTCCTCGTTGGCATTAGAAGAACTTTCACGTCACAAATTTAGCGATAACTATATACAGGACCCAAGGTGAGCACTTTAACGCCTTGTACCAACTCAACGAAACGATTTTTGATATAGGTAAGTTGGCTAAAATCAACCTATTTTTATCCCAGGAGTCTACAGTCAAGCCATGTCCCAACCAGATCATTTTTCTTAAAAATGCATAAGATGCCTCAGATCAGAAATTATTCATTCGCAAATAATCCTGAAAAAATAACAAGATACAAAAAATATTTCTGAAGGGAATATCTTTCTGGAAAAGAAACTGGAAGTTTCCAGTCCGACCTCTGAAAAGTTGTCACCAAATTTGATAGGGCAACATAGTTGTTCGAAATACTTGCAGGTCACTGATGATGATCAAAAACATCTCAAAACGTGACTCACAGTCACAGAACATGCCATGCCAAAAATTATGAAAATCAATCTCAGCCTACTCTTCTTATGAGCAGAATTATTTTTTCCGAAAAAACGTCAACGCCTTGTACCAATTTAACGAGACGATTTTGGATATAGGTAAGTTGGCCTAAATCAACTTGTTTTCATCCCAGGAGTCCATAGCCGAGCCCTGTATAATGTTCACCTTCAACAATGACGTGCGTTCAAGCACTGACTCTGATATATTATATGAACACAAAAATTGTACCTACGCAATGGTGTCTTGCAGAATAGAAGTTATGAGCTATCAAAAATTATATTTCTCATAGAAACTGCTGGTAACCTTATAATATTAGAACCATGCGTGTTCTCATTAGAAATTACAAATCTTTGAACTGATTTTCTCATACAAACTCATTTGATACATTTTGGATTGAGCATGCATTGTCTGATTGAAACTAGTAAACAGATTCCGCATAAAACCTCTTGTTTTATTATTATCATCATATAACAACTGTCAATCATTGTCATTAATCCTCATAAGATCTTATAATATATATATTGAACTTGAAAATATTGTACTATTGAAAACTCACACAAACTTATAGGAAACATTTCATATTGGACATGAACTGTCTGATCCAAACTCGTGAATCATCATGAAAAAACTCTGCGAAAAAGCCTCTCGATATACTAGAAGTCATAACTATATATCCTCATCAACCCTCAAGAAGTCTATAACACATTATATCCTTAGCTTCAGCATTGTCTTTACAAACCTCGAAAACATACACATCTCATTCAAACTCATTAGATACTATTTAAATTAGGCATGTATTGTCCTATCTAAACTTGTGAATCCTTATACAAAAATTCTGCATGAAACCTCTCAACATACCATTGAAGTCATAACTGTATATTCTTATCAACACTCATGAATTCTGGAACACATACAGCCTCAGCTTGACCCATAGGATTCGTTTCATTTCAAATCAGTATTGTCTTTTCAAACTACAAAAATCTTCAGAACATACACATCTCATACAAACTAATTAGTTACTATACAGATCAGACATGTATTGTCTTATCAAAACTCGTGAATCCCAATAACGCATCATTCATTTGAACGTATGGATACAGTCATAACGGTGAATCCCTATCAACTCTCATGAATCCTTAAACAAACATTTCCTCATGAGATACATATCTCATAAAAAATGATCAGATACATTTCGAATCAGACATGTATTGTCTAATCTAAAATCTTGGATCCTTATACAGCAATCCCGCATAAAACCTCTCAGAATACCATTGGAGTCATAATGGTATACCCTTATCAACACCCATCAGTTTTGATACACATCAAGCCTCAGCATGACCCATAGAGGATACATTCCGTTTCAAATCAGTAATGTCTTTTCAAACTCCAAAAATCCTCAGAACTAACACATCTCCTACAAACTTATTAGATACCATTCAGATTAGGCATGTATTGTCCAGAATTCTTAGACAGAAATAACGCATGAAACATCATAACATACTTGAATATCATAATTTATCGAACACTTTTCACCCTCACAAAAACCCATGAAATACGTTAAAGATTATATCTATATTGTCTTTTAAAAACTTATGATTACTCAATAATTATTTACCGGATTCAAGCTGATAAGAAACCTATAATTTTAGAACCGTGTTTTCATATTTGAGCTCATAAACCTAGAAACTAGTTGTCTTATAAACACTCATTGGACACATTTCAGATTAGGCATTCATTGTCTAATTGAAACTCGTAAATTCTCAGTTATTCTGAGTCACATGAATGCTAATAGAAATCGCATTAAATTAGATAAGGAATTCCTTAGTGAAACTCTAAAATCCTGATATATTTTTTTCCTGACGATACCCAATAGAATTCTATTTGTGAATTCCTACACATTTCTCATATATACTAAGGCGCATGAATGTGCATAGGATACTATTCCAATTGGAAGTGGAATATCTTATTGGTGGTCATAGGCTCCTCAAACCACTTGTGCCTGATAAAAACTCTCATACTCCATATTTGTATACGCTTATAAATCACATATACTCATGAAATATCATTAAACCTTTTAGAAAGTTCATGTGCCAGAGATAATGTACTCATACGCTACAGAACTCGGTTATATATCCTTATTAATACTCATATTTTATCTATATTTCTTCATGAGACTTCATAAGGTATTTTTGGCAGGGTCACTATATGCACTGACAATTAGGCGGCGATCAAGGCCCTCCACTCGTATAGGGTGACCTCCGCCTTGGTGTCAGAGTGCATAGATAGCCTACAAAGGCTGTCAGCAACGAACAAAGTATGTCTTTTGTGAATCCCTGGGCACTCGACTCACTGTCACTCGAGGGTACCAGGCAACGAAATGGCAGGTTGTCTGGCCAGAAAGGGGGTGAAGGGTTCAGTGATTAGTCCAGAGCCAATCTTGGGGGTCACTCGATCCTGGAGCAACTTCAGGATGAAGGAAATCCTGACGAAAAGGTTTCAGAACAGCTGGAGAGAGGCTCCTGGAATGAGGCAGTCCAAAATCCATATAGGAAACCCGTCACGAAGACAGACCAATGCCCTCTTGGTTTTGAATAGGAAGGAGCTAAAACTGGTGGTGGGCCTTAATTCTGACAGGGCACTGCCACTTGAACAAGCATCTCAGCACGATCGGGATTGTGGAGGATCCTGAATGCAGATGGTGCCTAGAGGATGAAGAGACTTCTACTCACATCCTCACTGGATGCCCGGCGGTAGTGGCAGCAAGGGATATCCATTTTGGGGGCAGTATCCTGGACCCAGAAGATGTTAAAAAGATTTGGCCTAGGAAGTTGGTCTTTTTTGCGTGAGAGCGGACCAGCTGCTTAAGTAGATCGACCTCGGTCTCGGGGGTTAACGATGATAGTTAGCAGGCCTGCCACTGCGCATATGGTAGTGAGTACATTACTAGCCTACACAACACAGCTGAAAAACTCTGAAAAGAGAGCTGATGGGCGGTGCCTGAAAAAGTGAAAAGGATGTTAGCCAGCTCTCTTGAGCGAACCACATCATTCATTGAAAACACTTGGGGTTTGCAAAAAGGTCCCATTGGGGACTAGTTGCTGACGTGGAAACGTCCCCCACCAGTACCAGTACCAGTGGTCTTTTTTGCTCGCGAGATCGGCCTCCTCTATAGCTGACTTGCAATCCCAGGAATGTGGGTGCACAATGGGTCCGAAAAGGGAGGCCTAAGTACGTCAGGTCCCGGACCGCCCACCCACATACATACATACAATATACTGTGCTATAACTCACTACCCACCACCCTCACAGTTGCGACACTGCTTCAATGAAAGTGTCGTTTGAGGTTGCATCGGTAAGGTAGAAGCACGCCATATGATGGGAAATTTCTGCTCTCTAAAACTTGTGGTGACACCTAGCGCGAAGTAGGGGGAGTTACATAGTGTTCAATGATCATCTTCGGAGGAAACGCTTCGTATAATCATATAATTAAGAAATTTCGTTTGATCTTATAATACTAGGGTCCCTTGATGCAAACTGACGTATTTGTTATCTAACAGTGTTGATTGATATATTAAGCGTAAGCGTAATATATCAATAACGATTGTCACTTTTCATCTGGAACCATATAAAAGTTCCTGCCACGAGAACACCCTAAAATAATAACCTCAACGAAGCGGAAGCAGTCACCATAGCCACGAAACCCCAGCCTTTTTGATGAAAGTAATCGCAGAATAATATAAAAAGTTAGATCTTTCTTTTTTTATCTTCGTCGTGCTAGTCACAAAACAATAACTCCATTTGAGTCACTTTAAAAGAATTGCAAAAGAGGAGTTTTAATTGTGCCTATAATTATTCACTCCACAAGTTTTTGAATGCAGTTTGGTAGAAACAGTTTTGATAAAAACGGAGGAATAAAAGAAGAGGCATATGCCGTACCATTTAAAAAATTATACCTACATTCAGGAAATATTAAGTGTCCGTGAAAAACGGCAAAAATGATTCCCAACATAAATATATACAACACACATGACATAATATGAGCACATAGTTTGAATACCTACAAAAAAAATTTCACCATTTCTCAACCATAAGGCTTAGTCTGAAATCAAAATTCATTTATTGATAGGTACTGCCTAAGAACAGTCCCATTTGGTGAAACGTATCGAACTTTCTGAAAAATTTGCTCACTGCCTCACAATGATTATTGTGGAGTTGAAAAATCAAAAACTCGAAAATTATCATTATCATTTGGATACAAGTAATATGTAGAGTTGAATGAGAAATCAAATGTGGAAATTACGCATGATACGCCAATATAACTAGAAAAACAACAAATGTCAGAAATCTAGTGTTTATCCCCAGAAATGAAAAAAGATGGAACTATATAACTGTTTCACAAGCACTTTAGAGTGAGAGGAGACGAGGATCTGTCCGTACTCTGTTAAGATGATAAATACGTCAATTTAAATCAAGGGACCCTAATAATACTTCACAACAACAGGAATAATAACGTCTACGCCACTGCTTATCACGAAGAAGAGACTCATGAAACCATATATCTACTATTTCTATATATGACGCATCGCCTATTCGCGATAGAAAATAACACGTCGCCCTATCTGATGGCAGCAACTTGAACACTTCTGAGCGGTTTGTTTTAAAGATATGACTAATAAGCACAAACAAAAAACAAATGTGAACCAATGAAAACGAAGTAAATATGCCGCTTTGCAAGCTTTCAAAAACTCCGATAGGTAGCGTATACGCTTATTTTCTATCGCGAATACGATATCTCAACAAAAATGGGACCAAAACGAGAGGTACTTTTTGAGTCCATAAGGACGGAACGTGAAGGATGGAAACTGCTGACGTGAGGTCTTCGATTCATTCCTTTATAATGTGGTTGAAATATAGCAAAGCATAATGTCAGTTACTTTGAGGAAAGACAATTCATGATATAGAATAGTTACCGATAAAATGAGCATCTTGGCAACATCGAGTCGTCTTGGATGCTAGAGCGTGCTGGCACCTATCGAATAATAGAGGAGGCGTCACCTTGCTAATTACAGATTTTTTTCGTCAAAATCAGACTTTTACCCTACCTGTCTAATGAATGTACGCTGGCTGTAGCCGGCTGTAGCTGCATTCAATCTAGTTCATATAGTGGTATCTTTCGGTTTTCGGTCAAAGAAAAAACAAATCCTGAACCGAAGAAAACTTCGTTTTGCAAGAATATAGCTCAGCTTTCGAACTCTATGAGGCGCTACAGAAACGTTATTCAAGTAATGAAAGTTTCACTATAATTGAGACACCACAATGCCTCCGCAGAGATTATACTGGGGGAGTGTATAATCTATGTCAATTAACGCTCCTATCACATTCCATTGAGAGTCATCTTCCCGTCAAATAGAGAACTGTGACTGAGATCGGAAATACATTCCTCCTGTAAGCGTACATGTAGTTCGGGTACCGATTGCTAGGTGTCAGTACATGAACTAAATTCCAGTAATAAAAATCCCACGTTAGACATAACTGGCATTTCAATCACCTGACCTACTTCCAGAGATTTTTATTTCGTGTGTATTGCATTCCAGCACGTGTGATTCGGCAGGCAGGGGGCCGGATCTGATACGGGTTTATGACGTCACGTGACGTAACGTTGTTATTGTCGGCGTTGCCTTTTATTTGCCTTCGAGCAGCTGGCAGCTATATATATATACCTACATAATTTTCTTTCAGGAGTTTCTGGCCCGCACTATCACTATTGGATCGACTGTAATCATTATTCAGCGATTAAACACTTTGAACAGCGGTAATATTTACCTGTAATTGGTAGATGAACCTAGGTATAGGTGTAGATTAGGTATGTAGGTGATGTTGTGATTGCTATATTTCTATTCAACAATGATTGTGCATGCTGAATGAGAAAAATGCACTCGTGAAATACCTATTTTTATGGACGTTAGCAGGTAAACATTTTTGTATCTCTTGGAGCCCACGGAAGGAAATCTCTGTAAGGTATGTTCAAAATAGGGAACATCGTGCGTACCATCCAGGAGGATAGTGAGAAGAGAGGTATTGCGATGTTTTTTGAACTTCTGGAGGCTATGAAGTTCTTGGGAATCTTTCCTTTGCCAAAGAATTCCAAAGCTTATTTGCCGTTCTATAGATGAACGAGTTTTGATAAAGAGGTGATCGACATATTCCGAGGTTGACGGTGAAAGGATTTCCTGACAGATGAGCTCATCGAGTACGTCTGACTGGGCTTGTACGATTATCTGACTGGTAGGAATTGTTAGTGATGGAATGATTGCATAGATTTCTGGGGACCATTTTCCGTACAAGAACCTATCTATAGAAAGTGACTGTCCTACGGTGTTCCAATGATGTTAAGCAATTAGTGAGTGTGGCATCACCAACCAGGCGATCTCATTTCTGGATGGAATATAAAAGACCACCAGTGCATGTTTGGGTGCTGAACCCAATTTGTGTGAAATGAATTCTATCGTATCTTACTTACTTACTTACTTTGGAATAGATACTACCTGTATAGCAATAAGATTATTCCGGAATCCATATCATTCAAACCAATAATATATCACCATTTGATAATCCGCAGTTAAAAAAAATATGAATCCAACTTGTTAATTAATTTTTTCATTTAATATTCACACCAACATGATAGGAGACTTGTTTACGTGCGAAAAAAGGTTTATAAGGTTTCGAAGGTTCAGTACAGTAAATGGTTAAAAATTACCAATCAAAAATGCCGCAAAACAAAAATCATTTTCGAATGTTGAAACACCTTTTCTGCTGCACAATAAGATTAATTTACGAATAATATTGAGCTTCGACCTACAACCCTTCATTTGACCAATAATAAATACAGTAATACTTTTTGGTTGAATGAAAATATAAACAGTTCAATCATCTTTGCTAGGTGGAAAAATGGATGTAACTTCATCCAAAGGATGTCAACAGGGGGAGTATTGTCTTTTTTACTATAGAATCAGAACGAATGCAGCGAGCTCTGGAAGAAGTGGACAGCTGGTACAGGAGGGTACACCCAAAAATGCCAATCTCAGCAGGATTCACAAAAAATATACCTAATTTCCACGAAATAGAAAAAGCTGAATGAGCTCAACTCCCGAGCTTCTTAATATGCAACAGTCGAATATCTAGATATAACCCTTGATATACAGGGTGTAAATTTGAAAACTTTCAATGCGAATATCTCGCGAAAGAAAAAAGTTAGAAAAACGCCGTTTGGCAAAAATATAAGGAACTAGAACCACCATGATGTCGGTCAAGGGATGAGTCACCTCGTCGGCGCGACATACTCCAACTTTGAAATGTCAAATGGCACTACCTCTTTTGTGATGCCTCAAATGATCAGTCTCAGTCAGTAGTATTCACCTGTACAAGACTTTTTTTTCCACCAACTACAGGGTGTACGAAAAATATAAAGTCGAATAAAATAAAATGAATTGTGTTAAAAGGATATTTTATTTGATCAGATGTTCAAAATGCATTCCATTCTGTTGTGAGCAATAGTATATAATCGATGTTCAAATGCCATTCTAACATTTTGGAACACATCTCTTGGAATATATCGGCATTCTGCATTTCATTTTATTCGACTTTATGTTTTCCGTTCACCCTGTAGTGGGTGGAAAATAAGTCTTGTACATGTGAATACTACTGACTGAGACCGTTGATTTGAGGTATCACAAAAGAGGTAGTGCCATTTGACATTTCGAAGATGGAGTGTGTCGCGCCGACGGGGTGACTCATCCCTTCACTGAAGTATGGTGGTTCTAGTTCCCCCTAACTCTGTAGCATTTGTGCCAAACGGCGTTTTCCTAACTTTTTTATTCAGCGAGATATTCGCATTGAAAGTTTTCAAATTTAGACTCTCGACTTAATGGTTTTCGTACACCCTTTAGTGGGTGGAAAAAAAGTCTTGTACAGGTGAATACTACTGACTGAGACCGTTCATTTGAGGTATCAAAAAAGAGGTGGTGCGTTTTGACATTTCAAAGTTGGGGTGTGTTGCGCTGATAGGGTGACCCATCTCTCAACTGAAATATGGTGGTTCTAGTTCTTCCCAACACTTCAGCATTTGTGCCAAGCGGCGTTTTTCTAACTTTTTTATCTCCCGAGATATTCGCATTGAAAGTTTTCAAATTTATACCCTGTATAACCCTGGATGCTTGGTTAACGTCGAACAGAAAGTAGGTATATGAGTATCACATGCAAAATCCATCGTAAACTTTGTCGTTCATCATACAGGGTGTGAAAAAATTCTGAATTGAGTAAACCCAAACACGAATATGTGATTATAGAGGTCTGTAAAAGCAAATTTCCATCGTTCAAGTTTGAACCCCTTGATTGGGTATGAAAGTTTTGAAAAGGGATAATCCCAGATATACGATGAACATAAAGTGTTCATAATATACCTGAGAATATTCTTTGCTGAATCCAGAGTATAACTGTTTATACACCATCGGTGAAGAAATTGATCTTTTTTCGAATCTCTGATTTGGTGGCAGTGGCGTAACTGTATATACCGTTCGAGGCCCGTTGCAAATTCATCGGATGAGCCCCCTCCAATATAAAGTTGCTGTACCAACAATCACTTTTCATTTTATGATATTTACCTACTCACTTTTAACTCAGAGTTTAATAATAAATCACTACGTGTAGTAAGCCTATACAAATTTTATAATTAAAATTGAGTAAGTATATCTATAAGTACTTGATTTTTTAATAATTCACTTCAAATTGAAGGTACCTACCTAATCCAAAGTGAATATCCAACTGAAATCATTCTTCTTGTAGTTTAAGTACCTAAACAATTTTAATTTTCAAATATCCTTTCTTCGAATCTTCGCTTCAGCAAAATTGTTAATGACATCATCTAAGCTCAAATTTCGGGCCATAGACTTCTCGATGGATTGAAAACTGAAAAACTCCGAAATCATAAATTGGATTTTAATGATTCGTTCTGAAACTTTTTTACGAATGCATTGGAATTTTAAGGCTTTTTTTAGTTGTGTATGCAAATCAGTAGATAGGTAACTTATTTACATTAGAGACAATAGTAGATTGTTTTATTAAGATCAAAAGTGACACCTGTTTTGACACGCGAATTTTGCATTTGAGAGGCATAGCGTTCAGCGAAGCCGAGCGAAAGCAAAATTTGCGAGTCAAACAAAGTCACTTCTGATCCGAATGAAACGTGCTAGTTTTTCTGCAACAGGAACAAATAAATATGTGAAGTAACCACCAATGCCTTGTGCCATATGTATGCAATGCAACAATCGAGGGCTAATCATCGGTGAAAACAGATTTTAAATTGGTAAGGAAATTCGTGAGCTATTCTATTTTGAATTCAGGCTATATTTTGGACCACGACGTTATCAATGTTGACCAGTTTAGGATCATTTTTAGATCCTTTTTTATGAAGCATGGACAATAGTGTGGACGGCCAACTTTTTGGGATTTGTTCGGTGTTTAGGAAATTGATATACAGGGTGTCCGGAGATAAAACCGACAAAACTCATGGGGTTATAGGGACTGTCAATATGATTGCAAAATGCCATAAACGAATGTCCAAAACGGCTTCGTTACTGAGATACAGAGTGATTTGTGGATTTTGACAAAAAATTCAATCCGCCATATAAAATACAGGGATTAGCCGATTGGATTCAAATTTGGTACACGAATTACACTGAAAAGCGTCAACAAGTAGCCCTTTGATCGAGACCAATATCAGGACCGGAATAATATTTTTCCCCTATGTTGAGTTATTGTTAGAATAACTCACCCTGTATCATAATAACCATAATTTCAACTCAGATTCGCAATCTACGGTGAAAATTGTATAGGAATTTGTTGAAAAATCTCCTGGCACCATCTTAGTTATTCCGTAATGTCGTTATTTTCTTCAATCAGTTCATGAATCGGAGTAGAATGAAATATTCTCATAACCCGAAAAAACTGAAGAATAAATTCGTATCAGGACTGGAATGAGTGTTTTGTTTGGTCATGTTAGCTAACCTAGTACATCAATAGTTTTCAATAACACACACACTCTCAGAACTATAGTTTGATCTTAAAAACACTGGAATAATGAATGAACACCAATAAAACAAACGCTGATGACGGGTAAACAATGGTTTTCCATAATGAAATTCTGAATTTGACACAAGCCTAGTATTCTTTATACACAAACATTATAAGGTACTGATACGGATTTATTATTTGAAAGTTCAATCCGATCATTTTTTTCAACTTTTCTCAGTGCATTTCGAATCTGCGATCAGATCATTGTTATACTAGATCATCTATTCTTACAGGAATATAATCATAGAAAACCGCATTCCAGTCCTGATACGAATTTATTTTTCAGTTTTTTCGGGTAATGAGAGTATTTTATTTCAAAATAACGATAGTCATGTCATGGTTTCGTTAATATTTATTATATTACCAATTTCGATAGTACTTTATCCGACAATAATTGAATTTTGAAAGAAAAAAATTAAAATAATAATAAATTACGGAATAACTAAGATAGTGCCAAGAGATCTTTCAACAAATTCCTGAACAATTTTTACCGTAGATGTCGAATCTGAGTTGAAATTTTTTGTTATTATTATACAGGGTGAGTTATTCTCACAATAACTCAACATAAGGGAAAAATATCATTCCGGTCCTGATATTGGTTTCGATCAAAGGGCTACTTGTTGATGCTTTTCAGTGTAATTCGTGTTCCAAATTTGAATCTAATCGGTTAAACCCTGTATTTGATATGACGGATTGAATTTTTTGTCAAAATCCACAAATCACTCTGTATGTCAATAACGAAGCGGCTTTGGACATTGGTTTATGTCCTTTTGCAATCATATCGATAGTCCCTATAACCCCACAAGTCTTGTCGGTTTTATCTCCGGACACCCTGTATAAGGAGCATAAGTATAACTGCCATTTTGGAACGTCAAAACAATTTCATACATGTTCATCCCCCTATCCATCATACTACCATCTTCAACTTTCAGAATCCGAAGATATGACAATATGAGATTTATCTCCCCTCTCTTGGGTATACAGTATGTACATGAGGTGAGTTATTTACAGCAGGTTTCCACGGTACGTAGTAAAAGCAACAATCAAACGACAGGAATAATTTTCACGTAACGCTTATTGCTATTGTAAAAAGGTGTAACAATTTATGTAGGATAACTCTGTGAGAAATATTTGCACGCAAAGATTCAGTGCTCAAACAGGAACGTGTAATAGTTTGCGAAAATGCAATAATCAAAAAATACCAAGATAATAATTTCCATAAGATCAATACCACCTGATGGCATTATCAAATTGATTCATGCAGTAGAAGCAGTTATCAAGTAGAAAATGCTTCAGCTCTTTATTTTTTTTTTGATCGTGGATTCTTTTTTTTTTCTGAGAGTTGATTGAACATTGGCTCCTGCATAGCGGGGGGATTTTTTATATCCCATTTGATTAAATCTTTTGATGTCGAAGTTCAGACCCGAACGAAATGAATACTAGCTCATGTGTATTGCATGAATTTTAGTGAAGGAAGATGAATTTTGACAAACAAAAATCCGAATTTTATACAAATAGATAGGGGTCGACGGGAGAATTTTATATTTGTTGAAGACTCGTTATGAGGCATTTTGAAAATCAACATTGAGAATCTCTTCTGAATTATGAATATACGATTGTAATTAACCCCAATGCACTGGTCTGATCAGAGATTCGCAGGAATGACACTCGAATCTAGTAGGTATTTATCAATAACAACTTGCCATATGCTGTCATGGTCATTGCTATAAGTTTTGAAAATAAGTACTTTCATATTGACAATAGGTCTATATTTCGGTTTCACAGGACTAAAATGATTGGAATATATTTCTAATGGTGAAAAATAGTTATTTACACTACAAGGGAGGCAAGTGATACTTACCAGTCGAGGACATTGTTTGCGCCCGAGCGATTGCGAGGGCTTGCAAAATAGTCCGAGACTGGTCAAGAACACTGCCTCCCGAGTTTTGTATTATATTTTTTCTACTCCAGTTCCCTTAGATTAAAAAAATGTTTTTCAATTACTTATATAATTTGACTAATCTAACTGAAAAACCCTGTATGTATGACAGGTTTCCTAGTGTTACACGTTGATCGCTATGGAATTCATATTGTTTATAATCGAACAAATGTTCTGTCAGTGTCATTTTATTAAAAAAATCGAAATAATGGATATCGATGCAGTTGCGAATGCAGCTTGTGCTGCTCTATTACCTCAGAAATCGAAGGAACGGTACAATCGGTGTTACAAGGACTTCAAGGCTTGGTGCAGTAATATTGCAAGTGGTGAAAGCATTACCCCTGCAAGTTTATGGAGTGAGTATTCGATGCTAAAATCGACGTTATCCATTCAAGACAATGTAGACATTTCCAAATTCCTTAAACTAAAGGCGTTTTTGAAGAGAAAAAATGATGGCTATAAGCCAAAAAAGTCTCAAGTTTTCACGCGAGAAGAAATAGAAAAATTTTTGACAGAAGCCGACGATAGAAGTTTTTTATTAATGAAGGTAGTGATGGTCGTCGGGATTGCTGGAGCATGCCGCTCACAAGAATTATGCGATCTGAGTGTAGAGAATGTCCAGGAAATGGAAAATTTAATTATAATCAAAATACCTGATTCAAAAAATGGTACATCTAGAAGATTCACCATCACTGCAGACAAAGACAGTAAAATCTGCCATTTAAACATTTTTAAAAGATATCTCAAAATAAGATCGTTGGTTGAAAGACCCCAACAACGCTTTTTTTTGAGATACCAAGAAGGCAAATGCTTGAATCAGCCTGTGGGAAAGAACACTTTTTCAGCTATTCCCACAAAAATAGCAAAATTTCTCAGACTGCCTAACGCTGAAGCTTATACCGGCCATTCGTTTAGAAGAACGTCTGCCACATTATTAGCTAACACTGGTTCAAGTGTTTTAGCTCTTAAAAGACATGGGGGCTGGAAGTCGGAGACGGTTGCTGAAGGTTATGTTGCTGATAGTCTTTGCAATAAGAACGAGGTGGCAAACAAAATTCTTTATAACAAGAATAACAGCGATTCAAATTCATCTGCTATTCATCTGCCTACCACATTGACCAGCGCTGTAACAAGAATTTCTGATAACATAAGCACAACAGTAGAAGTGTCCAAACAGCTGCAAGAGGTTTCCCCACATTTTTCAAACTGTAATTTTTCAAATTGTACTATAAATGTCAATTTAAAATAAAGAGTTCAATTTTTAGGTTAAATTATGAAGTTTATTTAACTTGCTTCCCTAGGGAGGTAAATATTTACTTACCTCCCTAGGGAGGTAGAACGTGTTTTCCTCCCTCAAATCAGTATCAAAATGAAGTACTTACCGAGTAAGGAGTAGAAAAAATATATTAACCTTGGTAGTAAAGACCTCATACCCCTCCGTTGAAGCCTCGGGACATAATCTTAGCCCCTGGGTACTACCTTGGTGTATAAATAATTATTATTGAATCACAATATCATGCGTACCTCGATGCGTACCTATACCAGGTGAGTTTTTCGATAGGTCGTTTTTTCAGCCACAACTTCTTGACTGATTTTTGAATAGTGTTCTTTAGAAGGTCTCACAAAATGTCATACTCTTTCTCCCTAGATTTTTTCTCTGAAACCAATTTTGAAGTCGAATCGACTGATCCATATTGGAAAACACCAGCCTAGTACTTAATAGAATAACAAGAATCCAATAGTCAATAGTGAAATAAAGGAGGGTACTACAAGGTAAAATCAATATAAACCACATGGAAATAGTAGAATATTTTTCTAACAAAATGAAATACTTAATGTACGTAAATTTCGATATATTTAATAATTGTTGTCATCAATCATTCTTATTATTGATTTTAACTCACTATCAGAAAAAACATACGACATACATATATACATATCATATATTGATATCTTCATGATTTTGCGTCAATCAAGAATATCAAAATAACAGGGTTCTGATTTCTGAAGAAAGAAACAATAGCGACAATGCGTCGATCGTGGAATATCCTAAAAATGTTACGTTTAAATTCTGTTATATAGCATGAAACCAAATCGCGGTGTTTCACTTTCAAAAAGTACGTCAGCGAATAATCCTCGATAAGAGACAAAGCGCATGAGCTAAGAAAGTATCTACAAACTGAAGGGACCGCGTCTAACTCGCTCAGTATCAGGTTGGCTTTGGGCAAGCGCACGTTCGTGTGGTACCCAAGCAGGCTGCGCTCCAGTGACAGTTCATTCCGGGCAATCGTTTCGGTCGGGTATCAAAGTTGGAAGTGCTAGGTACTTACTCGCAATATTTATGTATCCGAAAGGACAAGCACATTCGTATAGTCATTCACTGGATTATAAAATGAAATAAAATGCAAATGAGACTGGAAAGTGAATTGTGCGTGACATAATTCGAAATTTAAATTCGAGTTTCGGCAAAGTGAAAGTGGACCACCAAGTGAAAGTTTGCGGACTTGAAAAATGGATTCTCCTCAAATGTACGACAACCAGCAGCACCAACAAAATAGTGCGGTCATAAATCAGGATGTCAAAAAGACTGTAATTATGAACAATAATAATCTTACCACCCTTAACAATAACAATGGTAGTTCGAAGCAGACCCAAGCATTGTTGAAACAGCACCAGTTACAACAGTACCAGCAGCACGGCGAACTCAGTGATTTGAACACCCCGGAGATTTCGCTGGACCTCCAAAACTTGATAGACGATTCTCAGTTCAGTGATGGTTTGTTTACGGAAATTTTGTCAAGTCAAGGCAAGCACATACAGAACCTGCAGGCTAGGCAAGTCATGGGGGTGCACAATAACAATAATAATAATTATCCCAGGACTACCTTGGCATACATGCCCCAACCAGTTCACAGTGGTGCTACTTACTCGACAAACCAAAACTCTAATAGTGACTCAAATAGCTCTATCAATAGTGAATCGCCAAGCATCAAGGAAGAGCCAGTGGATCCTCAGGAATACAGAAGACAGTCCTGTAATCTCCTACCCAACAGCTACCTACCCGGTACTTATCCCCAAACTCCCGGTGCTACATTTACAACCCTCACTCCCAGTCCTGTCATGCATCATCAGCTGAATATGAATGTTATGAAAAACAAGGCCGCTCTACTTAATCAACATAATATAGCTAGAAAAAATATGAAACCCTGTGATAAAAACAGTGACGAATACAGGAGGAGGAGAGAACGCAACAATATTGCTGTGAGAAAGAGCAGAGAAAAGGCCAAGGTGCGTACTAGAGAGACCGAGGAAAAAGTAAAAATTCTTATCAAGGAGAACGAGAGGCTTCAGAAGAGGATAGAGTTACTGTCGGAGGAGCTGAATGTGTTGAGGAGTTTGTTTTCCAATGTTGGTGTTCTGCCAGAGCACGTTCACAGAGAAATCAACAAACATCTGGACTCTTTCCAGCTCCAACAGCAGCAGCAACAACAAATGTAAGACTTTTCAATAATTTATTTTTTTCCAATCTATCAGCAAAAAACGAGGGGTAAACCGCGGTCAAAATTGTGTACATTAAACTTCAATTTCACAAGGAATTCCAAGTAATTCCAGTTGTTTGTACACCAGAATTATACCGCACTTCACCCAAGGAATTCCAAGAAACTCCAAGGATTTCCAGGAACTTCCAAGGAAATCTAAGGAATTCCAAGGAAATCCCAGGAAATCCGAGGAAATTCAAGGAATTTCAAGGTAATCCAAGGAAATCCAAAGAATTCCTATGAATTTCAAGGAATTCCAGTTGCTTGTACACCAGAATTATACTGCACTTCACTCAAACAATTCCAAAGAAATCCAAAGAATTCCAAAGGAATCCAAGGAATTCCAAGTAAATCCAAGGAAATCTAAGGAAATCCAGAAAATTCCAAGGAAATCCAGGGAATTCCAATGAAATCCAGGAAATTCCAAGGAATTCCAGTTGTTTGTACACCAGGATTCCACGTCGGTTTACCCCTAGCAAAAACTATTGTACGAATACTGCATTTGTACAAGTTTCTTATTGCTCAACGCCATCTCGATCGACGCCATTCTCTTATCATTTTCTTTATGTCATTGTCGTGGAATCACCTAAATGGTGATGATGAGGACCAAATTGAACCGAAATTCTGTTCTCTCAATTTCTTCGACGATGAGAATAAAAAAAGTGTATGAACGTACCGAATCATCAATCATCATCTTATTCCTCGTTTTTGGTTATTCAGGTCAGAAGAAAATCGACAGAGGATGATGGAAATCGTACACGAGTATGGACCATAGCAGCCGGCAGTTTGAGTCTTAGTTTAGTGGAAATCGAAAGCTTTAAATTTTTTGAACAAATTTTTCGCTAATCATGTCAATGAAACCTTATAAAGGTCCAGTCGGATTGTCCGGATAGTTGATGAATCTTAAAGATTCGTATTAATTGACCTACTAGATCTCTTGAAATTATCGTGTTCTAAAGCCTATTTAATCTACGATTTGCAGAGTTAGTGAATATTATGCAAACATTATGACAACTGTATAACTCAGAAATGTATAGTGATCTGATACATCGAATTCCGTCTATGACAATGTTCGCAATATATTCACTAAAATTTCGTTAACGGGTATTAAAGTACATTAGAATTATTCCGTTCGTATTTGTGATGAATAAAATTGTATTTAAAATACAATATATTTTTTAAACCGAAACAGTCTATGTACCTTTTTAAATAATTATTTAATTTGAAGATATATTTTTGTATTAAAAATATATCGTTGTTGTATCTTTTAATTTTATTTGTAATATAGATACTTTTTAGAATAATTTTTGTAAATTTATGTATAGTGTACTTTAAATCATAATATATTTCCAAAGAGAGTTTTGTATAGTTGTTCAAGGATTATGTACATTTTATACTACTTAAAATGTTCTTGTTATATATTTAATAAATATATTACAATTATTACATGCGTGATTCATTTCAGGTTATAGTAGGGATTATAAACTTGTTTATATTTATCAGTATTTTTATTTCTAGTGGCGTGTATTTATCAGACGTTACATACCTACTTGAGGAATAGTGAATATCGAAATATTCGATCTTCCCCGAGATCTTCCCTTTCTAACGAGCTTTCTTATATCTTTGATTTTGATGCATGCAACGGCGAATGAATTCAATATTTTTATTTTATTTTTTGTAGTTATGAATTGTGGTTGGAAAGTATTGCGTTGAGAAAAATAAAATTGTAATCAACAGGACGATAGATATTTTCGAGGATATTTTGAACCGTTGTGAACCATCACATTCTGAAATAAAATTATAGCATTCCGAGTAGCACACAATTCTACTCGTATTTTCAATGGAGATTTTATAATATCAAGAGAAATGTTGTACATATGTATGTACCTATACTTTGTAACATTGAATGTATATGACAAATTGCCAAAGGCTATTTGACATTTCATCATTTACAGTAGATGTTGGATAGCGAGTTGGATAGTCAATGTGTTTCAAAATGCCGTGAAAAAAAAGATCAACAAAGAGGATTTTTTTTGAACTAGCAAGGAAGCTACTGAAGATACCTACAATTGGATGGCCGTAAATAATTGTTATAAGAACTGTAGTTTTCAAAATCAAATAAATTGTTTGATTGATTGATAAGTTGATTGATAGATTGACTGATTGACTGATTGACTGATTGACTGATTGACTGATTGACTGATTGACTGATTGACTGATTGACTGATTGACTGATTGACTGATTGACTGATTGACTGATTGACTGATTGACTGATTGACTGATTGACTGATTGACTGATTGACTGATTGACTGATTGACTGATTGACTGATTGACTGATTGACTGATTGACTGATTGACTGATTGACTGATTGACTGATTGTCTGATTGACTGATTGACTGATTGACTGATTGACTGATTGACTGATTGACTGATTGACTGATTGACTGATTGACTGATTGACTGATTGACTGATTGACTGATTGACTGATTGACTGATTGACTGATTGACTGATTGACTGATTGACTGATTGACTGATTGACTGATTGACTGATTGACTGATTGACTGATTGACTGATTGACTGATTGACTGATTGACTGATTGACTGATTGACTGATTGACTGATTGACTGATTGACTGATTGACTGATTGACTGATTGACTGATTGACTGATTGACTGGATTGACTGATTGACTGTTTGACCCTCGGTTTGACCGATTGATTGGTGGATCGAGCGGTCGGTCGGTTGGTTGGTTGGTTGATTGGTTGATCAATTGATGACCGTGAGGAATTGTTTCAGTGATGTACATTGCTCGCCAATATTGCCATTTATTTCACCAATATTTCCTGAAAATGATATCAGGATGCAAGATAAATTGAAAATCTCTTTATATAGATTTTGAAATCGAATTCACTTTTTTTTTTCTAGAAAATGTTCAGTGCTTCGAAATTCATTTCTCATGACCGAAAGTACAACTGAAATGGATTCTTTAGTACTGCCAATTTGTGATGTAAACCATTCTGTCTGAATTTTGCCTCTTTATTATTTTTTGGAGATCGTTGATTCAGCGAAAACTGGCGAGCAGTCTATATCTCTGATGTAATATAATTAGGTTATTGGGTGTCATCACTTTTCTCCCTTCTTGATGAATCATCTAAATTCCAAGTTACAGCTCGGAACTTAAATTTTTGAATGATTATTTCGTTGAAATATGGAAATATGTTATGTGAATTACTTTCCTGAACACGATCAGATAGTTTTACTAATTTGCAGCATACATTTTACCCCCTTTTCGCCCGCTATAGAGCTAAGAGTTTTTCCTCTAAATATATTTTTGAAATACTATATTTGAAATACCTCCGATTTTGTATAGCATTAATCTAATTTCTCTTTCAACCTCATGAATATATTTCGAGATATAATTTGAACTTTACAGGGAAGTGAGAAAATGGTATAAAATGAATGCTTCTAAATAAGATATATGATTGTGTTCATTAGTAGGTATCAAGTATTGCACAACTATCTCCTCGTCTATCTCAACTAAAAAACCATCCGGCTCGCCATCCGGAAATCAATAATTGTCTGAGTTCCTGACTTCTAACTCAGAATCTGACGAAAAATTAATTATTTTGATAAATTGATGAAGAAGGCGTGAAAAGTATGAGCTTCGAAGATAATTTGAGTATATTACTTCAATGAAGATATAATTGACAGTTATCTTACAGGATGATTTATAATGAACTGAAAATGCTGACCTTATTGTACAGGGTGAGCAAAACTCGATGTCTCAGCTCTATTATAAGAGAAGGAGAGATGATCGGGGAAATCCGAAAAAAGGTTTCTCAATAGGATTGTATAAAGTCCGTTCTGAGCCTAATTCGCATATTTTTCTGAATTCGTAAGCTGAAGTAATGACGTCATCGATCATTTTTTCCCAGAAACATACCTATATTTTTGCATATTCGGAAAGAGCTGATTATACTGAACAAATTTCGTGAGGAAAAAAATTTGCTATCTCCTTCCCTTAAAAAATTATAAGCAAATTTGTTCAAAAAAAGTATCATCAAAAAATTGCATTCGTCACGATTCAAACAAGTAGCCTTTGAAAACAAATGGCAAAGTAGCAACTGTCGACAATCAAACTAATGGTTGTCAAATATTATTGTGGTGTCATCTGGCTGAAAAATGTTTACGCACAATGAAAAAGTTGACACGTTATTTGTTTATGGGGAAAGTCAAAAGAATTCTAGACGTGCAGTGCAGTTATACGCCCAGAGATACCCCGAACGTATTATTCCAGACTCAAAAATATTCGCAAGATTGGAACGTAATTTACGTGCAAACAACGAGGCATTGTCATCTCGAAAGGGGAAGAAAATTGTCAAAAGGGTCAAGCCTGACAATACTTTTGCCACTGTTTTGGAGTATTTTGAACACCATCCAAGGAACTCGATTCGTCAAGCCTGTCGTGAGTTGAATTTGAAATATAGTTCGGTACGAAATATTTTGAAAGAAAATGGATATCACGATTATAAACTTCATAACTTAGAACACTTTTCAAATCAACATCAACAACGGAGAGTTAATTACATTGCCCAAGTGGTGGAAAACTCAGAGTTCAATGACAATCGGTTTCTCCAGCATGTGTTGTGGACGGACGAAAGCCGTTTTGTTAGCAACGGTAGGCCCAATAGAAGAATAGTAGATTGTTTTATTAGGATCAAAAGTGACACTTTGTTTGACAAGGGAATTTTGCATTTGCGAGGCGGAGCGTTTAGCGAAGCCGAGCGAAAGCACAATTTGCGAGTCGAACAAAGTCACTTTTGATCCGAATGAAACATGCTATTTTTTCTGCAACCGAAACAATTAACTCAAATAAACATATGAAGTATCCACCAACGCCGTGCCATATGTATGCAATGCAACAAATATTGACAAATAATCCATGTGGTGAGAATATTCTACCTGCATTAACAGCAGGTTAGGTTTTCTAGGATGTTCGAATTGTAGTTTCAATATAAAAACAAGCACAGAGTGACATATTTGTGTATGGACCAGGTGCTCTAATGGCAAATACCGCGCCAGTGCCAGCTATAGGAACAAGACGTGGAAAATGTTAGGTTAGTGAGCATATCAACAATGATAATAGTGATTATTTATTCCTCTCCATACAACACTGTGTTTGACTTGATAATCAAATGAAGCTAAACAATATCGTTGTTTGAGACAAAAAAACTATTGCTTGCCGTGATTGTTCAAAAACAAATTATCCATCCCGATAATAACGAATGAAATACAGATCAAGCAAATCCTGAAGGCTTCCCTGATCAAAACAAAAATACTCAACTGAGATGTCTATAATTCTAATACTAAACTATAATAAGGTGTATTTATATCTCCAGCATGGGTATGAAATGCCAAATCTGCTGAAATCGGAAACAAATCAGGTATGCGTCTCAACCCAAATAACCAACCGTCACAATATTGTTCATTCTTGATGACGTCCAGTAGATCCTTTTTAGTTCCTAGGAGCTAAAGTACAACTTCAGCTCCTAGGAACTAAAATTCAACTTTAGCTCCTAGGAACTAAATATGTTGCCTAGCAACATACCTATTTTTGTGTCAGTAATAAAAACGTCAATTTAAGAGCTAATTTTGGTATCAAAATGGACGACTTTTGTGTCGGTTGCAGAAAAATGAACATAATTGGGCTACTGAAAATCCACATTTTGTCAATCCTATTGAAAACCAGGGACATTTTGGAATTAACGTTTGGTGTGGTATTATCAACGGGCATTTGATTGGTCCATATTTTTACGAAGGAGTTTTAAATAGTGAGCAATATTTGCAATTTCTTCAAGAACATCTTCTTGTGCTCCTCGAAAATGTGCCATTACAGCTTCTAGCAAACATGTGTTTCCAGCATGACGGAGCTCCGCCGCATGAAGCAAGAATTGTCCAACAATATTTGAATGAAACGTATGGAGAACATTGGATAGGTATAAATGGTCCGATACAGTGGGCGCCAAAATCACCGGACCCCACTAGATTTTTTCTTGTGGGAAACTTTGAAGAATAAAGTTTACAGAACACCTTCTGTTAACTTGGATCATCTGAGAGAAAAAGTTAGGAATGCTTGCGATGAACTCTCTAGAGAAATGTTACGCAAGGCTTCAGTAAGAGAAGTGAGGCGGAGATTGGAGAAGTGTCTAGAAGTAGGAGGTGATTACATTGAGAATTTGTTGTAGTGATTACCAGCATACTTTGTTTCTTCCTTTGGTAATATATTATGTGTTTCCCATTTCGTCCACACTTTTTTGTTTTCAAAATGTTGGTGTCGGAAAGGTAGGCATGCACGGAAGTTTTCGAATTAATTTCTCGAGAATGGTAACAGGTATTGAATCAAACCAAGTGCAATTTTTTCTCTTGAAGAATAGCATTTGCTTGTCTGGTTCTGTTTTAGCCCATACTCACTAAAATGTGACGCTTGAAAATGTGTCAAATGACACCAAAATGTGACAACCATAAGTTTAATTGGTGACAGATGCTACTTTGCCATTTGTTTTCGAAGGCTACTTGTTTGAATCGTGACGAATGCAATTTTTTGATGATACTTTTTTTGAACAAATTTGCTTATAATTTTTTAAGGGAAGGAGATAGAAAATTTTTTTATTTACGAAAATTGTTCAGTGAAATCAGCTCTTTCCGAACATGCAAAAATTAAGGTATGTTTCTGGGAAAAAAATGATTGATGACGTCATTACTTCAGCTTACGAATTCAGAAAAATATGCGAATTAGGCCCGAAACGGACTTTACACAATCCAATTGAGAAAACTTTTTTCAGATTTCCCCTATCATCTCTCCTCCTCTTATAATAGAGCTGAGACATCGAGTTTTGCTCACCCTGTACATTCAATTATGACTTCATTGAAGCAAAAGTCGAAATATTATCAGAGTACATGCATAATTTAGGATGGAAACTTCATCTTACTCTTCCTATAACTTTCCGAATTCCTTCAAACTTCCCGAACTTCCTCTGACTCCCCCGAACTTTCTGAACTTCCTCAGAATTTTGGTATTATTATGTTGATAATGGAAGCTATTTCATGAAGTGATTAATTTATTTTAGTATCTAGTGCGCGAAATATTACTTTCTCTAACTTTTCTGTATTTCCTCGAACTTCCTCAGACTTCCTTGAACATACCGAATTTTCTAGAACTCTCCGGATTTTCCTTAACATTCCTCGTACTTTCTCAAACTTCCTCGGACTGCTTCCAACTTCTAACTGCACAAATTTTCTCGAACTTTCCCGGACTTCCTCTAACTACGAGTCAAACTACCTACCTCAATCTTTCTCTAACTTTCGCAAACTATTTTCTTGAACCTGCAAAATAAACTTCACGTGATTACTTCCCCGATGTTTGAGTAACATCGTGCGTACCTAGAAATGATATAGGACGATTAGGTAGGTATTGACAATATTTTTAACTTTTAGAGGTTGTAAGTTCTTGGAAATTCTTCCTTTGGCGAGAAGAGAGAGATTTTCAAAGCTTTGCCGTTCTATAGAATATAGAGGTCTGATGGAGACTTGCGCGACATATCTCAAGATTGACGATTAAAGGATGTGCTGACCGGGCGTGTCGAGTTCGTCTAGAGTGGTATTGCTAGTGATGGAATTATTTCGCTTGTAATAGAAGATTCTTGAAAACCGAAATCCCTGCTGAAGTACTATTTATTTCATTCATCACTTCAGGATCTTGAAAATGGAAGAAACGAGATATAACGAATTGATTGAATTATAAACTAGTTGCGCTATATCGAATATAATATCTGTTTCAGAATTATCCTGAGAGATACTATGATTCCGAAATTTCACAATAACTTCACTATTCTTGCTATCAATTTGAAATTTGATACCTGGATATTGTTGAGATGACGACTCAATTGGCGTCACTTGTTTTTTCAAACCAGAATCGATAGTATACTACATAAGAGTTGTGAAACGCATACGCACGAAGTGGATTTACACACTGATGACGCGTAGGGCGAGTGTGTTACTCCACAACTGCGTAGTTGCTTTACAACTCAAGAAATGTACTATACTTTTTCTACGACTACCCTGTATTTTCTTCAGGATAGTACGGATATTGTGTTTAGGTACAAATATCGAACACCTCTCCCGTCAATTCGAGCTAACTGTATAAAAAAGTACAAATTACAATTATTCTTGTATTAATGGTGAATTGCATAACGAACCATTCACCTCAATTTGAAGTGAAATGAAGCCGTTTCTCATATCTCCACAACTTCATTAATGACAAAAAACACATTCAGTTTCAAGGCACAAACTGAAATGTGTGATAGATCTCATTATTGAGTCTTCTTAAACATGAGTCCGATCTCGATCAGTAGTTTGATTTTTTTTTCTATCAATTGAAGTATCTCACTCCCAATTGAGGATATCAATTTGAAATTAAGTGAGGTTGTTACTTTTTAGAAGATCATCATTTTAAGCAATTTGAGGATTTACAAAATCTACAGGATCATACATTTTTGGGGGTACAGACTTCTTTATCCCACCCAAAATCTTTAGTACTACACCTCTGACATCATCACCGTTTTCGAAATAAATGAGCATATCCGTTCTATAAAACATGTTTTTGTGTACATCTCGCATAAATTTGATTCTTGGTAGACAATTCTACCAACTTTAATAACTAACAAAACCTTTACGTTCTACCCCTTGTATCTTCGATACTGATCCACTTTGGATTGCATTTTCTGCAAAAAGTCATCCAATAATAAAATTCGAGCGGAACAATATAGGCGAAATTCGAGGGAAAATTAACATGTTCTTAAAACGGATATGCCTATTTATTCTGAAAACGGTTGGTTTCTCGAAAAAAATTGAGAGGCAAAAAATCCCCGAAATCATAGGATTTATATGTATATTTAATTTCTCAACTGCAAGATGTCAGATGCGTAATACGAAAAGATTTATGGTGGATAAGGAAGCCTCATCTACCCATAAAAACGTATCACCCCGTAGATTTTGAAGATCTATAAGATGCTTCAACTGATGATCCTCTAGGAAATATCAACCACACTAAATTTCTACTTGATATCTTCAAAAGTGAGCAAGATATATCAATAATTAGAAAAAAAAATAATTAAACTTCGACCCCCTGTAGCTCCGCTTCTGATCGAGATCGGACTCATGTTTATTTGAACTTTTTTGATAAAAATGATAATATGTAGATTAGTTGTACTATTAAATCTATAGTCACTGTGCAGTTATTGAAAAAAGGAAAAGGATGAAGACAAAGTCATCTAAATATCAACATACCCATGAAAACGCACGCTTTACGCACGCCGTGCGTAAGAAGAAGCCAACTGGCATTGTTTTGTGTACAATACTCATCACTTACAAGAATAGTCATAGGCAATCTTTATTTATAGACCAAGATAGTGAAGAATATCATTATTACCCAAGGACCAAGCGATTATATCCCGAGGCTTCAGTCGAGGCGTATAAGGTTCCGTGATAATAATATTTTTCACTACGAAGGTGTATATTGAATTGTTTTCGTCACTTTCAATTATTTCAGCTCTGTGAAACCAAAATATGGACGTAATGTCACTATGAAAGCACTATTTTCAATGATTATTAGCCATAACCATGATACCACATGACAAGTTGATTAATGGTAAATACGTACTAGATTCGAGTGCAGGTAATGCGATTCTCGCATCGTGACTATGTTTTTATTGATTATAGTGGTTAATACAATGACGAAACTACCTTGGTGAAACACAATTTACGCCTCCAAAAAGAGTGAATAGGGGTAGGTTTTATAGCAAGTGGTGAAAAAAATAGTTTTTACACCACTAGCTAAACAACCTACCATTATATCCACCCAAAAGTAACACCAAATGGATAAAAAGTGGAAGGTATTTATTCTATGATGGTATTATTCAAGTAAACGCAAAAAAGGCACTCATTATATGAAATTAACATCCAGTTACAACGTGACAAATTACGAATAAATCAAATGACAAATCATGACATTTGGACAAGTCTTGCATTCTCCCTAATGATTAAATAACAATGTGGCTGATGTTGAAATTACCCCCAGAAAAACCAAAACTCGATGAGGAATGGATAAAAATAGTGTAGGTATATTATTCTTCACGAATTCTGGTATCCAGATTGATAGATGACAATAAGAACGAATGATTTCGTGAGAATAATATATGATAATTTCGAAACTGCGAAACTGAATGTCCATAGTAAGAAATTTATCGACGCTCGTCTCCCGACAGCCTTCGAATAGTAGCAGCTCAGAGATGTTTTGAAATGTTTTACTACAGTGAATCATTTCATGCATCAGGGTCGTGTTATTCAACACCCAGATGCATACAAGAAAGCACCGCTTACTGCCTAGCAGCGTGATAACACTCAATAGGTATGTTTTCACACCAGAAAAATGCCCGCAATATAGAAACGCAACAGATACAGTTTTCTTGAAATACGAATTCAGCATCAAAAAAGCACCAAATGATTGTATAGTACACCACTTTGGCAATGAATAACACGAACGGATCAAAGTAGCACTAGGTACTCTAGTGAAGTTCTTTAATGTAGATGAGAATAAATGGCACCCTATGATGGTGCAGAAAATATCAGTGTTACCTACTGTTCACTAAAATAATTAGGAACTTAATGGACTCTCGATGGTGTTAGCTGGACTGAGCTGGAGTTCTTGAATGAGAAAATAGTGCCAATGTAATGATATTTTGAATTTTTTTATGATTTTTCGTTCTTGAATCATTTTCAAACACCTGAATTTCCAGATTTTTCCTACAAACGTCAAAAAATGACAAGGTTCGCGCATTGATAACAAATTGCGAAGTGACACTTTTTTTCAGTTTCCTACGTTACCATGATTCCTTGCACAAAACAATGCGCGAAGTACCTACTTCGCGCATTGTTATGTAAAATAAATGAGATATTTATTTTTCAACTTTATGGTCCCCAATCGAGCAGACATCCACAAAATCATTCATTTCTGAATGTTCAACAATAACTTTGTTTTTTCTCTTGGAGCGCATGAAAGGAAATTCCTATTATGTTCGTGGAACATCGTGCGTACCTAGGGAGGATAGGGGAAGACCTTTCAAGCCAGTTCAACACTATTTTTTATATCAAGTTAAGCATATTTTTACTTAGGAAACTATATTTTTTGACGTTTGTAGAAAAAATTTTGTTTGCAACTCGAGCGCGAAATACTTTGGTCATCTCGACTATTTTTTCAACTCGGCTACGCCTCGTTAAAAAAATCAGATCTCGATCACCAAAGTAGCATTTCGCGCTCTAGATACAAAAATAACTATTCAATTGAATGTTTTTCTTGCGTTGATAGTGACGTTATGACAAAACTGAAGGAACATCTTCATGGCAACTTCTGATGAAACTCAATTTGACATTATCGATTTTTTGATTCAACGATTCGGCTTTGAGCAACCATTATCAACTCAACTTGTTCTAATACGGTCCTGATATCTTGATATCAGATTCGAATAGCCGTCTTCTTCCTGATTTTCACGATATGCTACACATTGTGATTTTGATGCGTTTGACCATTATCATTATGTAAAAAATGGATCATCAATCGAATTAAACATTTCCATTTCCAACAAAAACAATATGTAGTTCGAAATACGTGAAAAATCGATAATTTGATAACATACAGGGTGTATCTAACTAACACCGAAAAATTTCAAGGGGCGTTTCCTTGTGACATTCTGGCAAATAAAGTTCATGTAAACATTTGTCCTAACTTGCTCCGTTTTTGAGATACATGATGTTGAAGATGGAAGTATTAATCATTTCTATTTATAACCTCCCTGTATAATCTTTCATGGTGCAAAAATTCCGTATGGATGGAGACTGAAAAACCACAAAATTTCAGAATGATTCTAATTGGGGTTATTGAGTAATCCCAATAATGGAAGTCTTGAAAACACCTTCATCAAAATTTGGAGTCAGATCGAATTTGTATTGTTTCCTCAGAAACTTGGCTATACGAAAATCACACATAGGATAAAAAGTTATTATTTCAATAGTTCTTTCTAATAAAAATATGAAACTAAGAAAAACCGGTGGTGTACAATGACATTTACCATGAATATCGATAAACATTATCCACTGTGACGCCACTGGAAATATTATTTCGAATCTTATTGCACTAGTAGAAGCTCCATATTACTACTAACAAAACCAAAACGTTTCATTGACATCGATGGAAAGACAATTAATTGAGAAATGAATAGAAGATATATTTTTCGAATATTAATACCCTGTGTCTCGAAAACGAAGCGAGTTAGTACACATGTTTACATGAACTGCATTTCTGCATTTCCTAAAATATCATCCTTCAATTTTTTTTGTGTTATTTAGGTACACCCTGTATAATAAATGACTGTAAAAAAATAAATAGATGCACATATCGAAAACTCCTTTGTACGACGCGTCTGAACTGTGCGACGCGTCTGAACTGCCATCCTTGAATAACTTTTTTTTTCCACGAATATTTGCCTAATTTACAGTTGCAACTGTAAATTAGCACTAATTCACAGGTTGCAACTGTAAATTAGGCAGAAGAAACTTTTTTTCTAAATATCGCCTAATTTACAGTTGCAACTGTAAATTAGAGTCTCACAGTCTCAGTGCTCACAATTTCTCACCAGACTAACAGACATAGGCAGCGCAGCTTTCATTCTTCGATAGCACGCGATGGCGATGCGCTTTTAGTAAAATTCTACTCATTTCTGACTGTTTGAGCTGCGATAAAGTGTTACTCCTTGTTCTAAAAGCGCATCGCTATTGCGTGCTATCGAAGAATGAAAGCTGCGCTGCCTATGTATGTCTGTTAGTCTGGTGAGAAATTGTGAGCACTGAGACTGTGAGACTCTAATTTACAGTTGCAACTGTAAATTAGGAGATGCGTAGAAAAAAAAGTTCTCTTGTTCTAATTTACAGTTGCAACTGTGAATTAGGCAGAAGAAACTTTTTTTCTCAAAATATCTCCTAATTTACAGTTGCAACTGTAAATTAGGAATTTTTTTTTTGGAAAAAAAAAGTTTTCTCTCCCTAATTTACAGTTGCAACTGTAAATTAGGCGATATTAAGAAAAAAAAGTTTCTTCTGCCTCATTTACAGTTGCAACTGTAAATTAGTACTAATTTACAGTTGCAACTGTAAATTAGGAGATGTGTAGAAAAAAAAAGTTCTCTTGTTCTAATTTACAGTTGCAACTGTAAATTAAAGCTAATTTACAGTTGCAACTAAAAATTAGTGCTAGTTTACAGTTGCAACTGTGAATTAGGCGATATTTAGGAAAAAAAAGTTTCTTCTGCCTAATTTACAGTTGCAACTGCAAATTAGTGCTAAATATTCGTGAAAAAAAAATGTTTTTCAAGGATGGCAGTTCAGACGCGTCGTACCTTTGAAAGTCAAAACTATTCGAAACGAAACTGAGGAGGTGTTGAAAAACATTGCCATTCAGGCCCGCGGATTATCAAGAAATTACTTGATGATTCGGTCACTATCCACGCCAGAAAAAAATTTAACATCCGAAAATTGAGATATTTTGAAAACAACTCAGAAACCAGAAATCATTTCAAAAATGTCAGGATACTACTTCATTGGCACTATCTGATGATATCAAGGGCAAATTCGAAAAAATTAAGTTGATGATGGTTGCGCTCAAATACGAAAAGTTGGATCAGAAAATCGGTAATGCCGAATTGATCAACATGAAGAGTTGTCATAAAGATATATTTTCAGTTTTGTTATAAATTATTTATCAACAATAATTGAATATCCGAAAATTCAGTTTATTGAAAATAACTCGAAAATGAAGAGTTATAGCAGAGATTTTGATATAGTATTTCTATAGGTCCTTCAATCACAAAACTTTCTTCTCATTCAACCAAATCTGCATCAAATTGAAGGTTTTTTGAAGCAGATTGAATTGTATTTGAATATATAACAAAAAACGCCATTTTCACAATCGATATAGGAATGAGATTTCATGATACTACAAAAATATGCAATAAGAATACAGTGGTGGGCCTCTGATAGGTGAATGCGACATCAAGTGAAAATATCATGATTGAAATCCCTTGACCCAAATCGGATGATAAATGGAACTAGGCGCACTTCCTGAATTAGATTACAGCTGCCTCCCCAATAATAAATAGCTACATGTATGAAGGAATGGATGTTGAGAAATAAATCACAACAAAATCAAATTGTCCAATTCAGGTGAAGCCCTACTACCTGTATCATTCTCATAATTATGTTCCCTGCAAATTTGGAATTGTTTCAGTCTGGTTCTCATTCATAATGATTCTCCTTTTCTTCATTGCCGCGGGCTCGCTCTGCTTTACCATCAATTAAGAAAACGACACAGCAATGTCAATTTTTTTACCTACATACCTGGTTATATTTCATACCAGAGCCTATTCTGTCTGGAAGTTATTTGTTCAATAAATAAATAAATAGATGATATCGAAACATTGAATGAAATTTGCTTGTCATCAGATGGTGCTGTTGATGAAAAATGGCGTAGCGTATTTCAACAATATTAGCGGCGGAATTATTTTTTCTTTTTTTTCTGAAATTGTATGGCCAATAACTAGTGTGAAATGCTTTCGAAATACGAGAATCCAGGTTTTCCAAAAATCTGCTGTTACCATATGGCAACACTAGGCGCTTGTGATATATGTTTTGGAATATTAACAGGAATACCTCCGTCACATTTTTTACACAGTCTTTGTCAAAATCCAGCTATTTTGTATGACTACGTCTAATACCCAAGTGACTAGGGGCCAGTACGAATTCCTGTATATGCGGTAGTAATAACTAATATTTTGATCCATCTGAATCAGTTTCGCCGTATACAAATAGTACCATTTGATTACTCGAAAACTGCTATAATATAGAATAGTACTACTTGATGAAAACAACGCATACCACCTGGTTTCTTCTGACAAGTGCTGAAATAACTTCGTCGTTTCCCGCTCAGTCATCTTATTATTTGACCCATCACATATTGGAATGGAAGTATTAGCAGATTTTCGAAGAGAAGATTGTCCGGTCAATGGTACAACATCCATTGGCTCCGCCGGAAAGTAACTATACATTCGCTGAGTATTGAGCACCTAGCGTTGCCAGAAGGCAACACAAAAATTTGATGCAAATTTTCTACACAAAAACATATCTGCAATTTTTTTCAATATGTCACATATATAACTTGAAGCATGTGAACAGGATCAAACGTACACGAACGTGACGTCCATGTTTTACGTTAGTTCAAATAAGCTCAAAGTTTCACAAATTCACGTGGCCGAAACAGCTTACTCACAACAAAGAAATGGCGGCATGTGTTTAACCGGTTCTTTTGCGAATTATGTGGGCTGTCCCTCACCCTAATAGCTAAAAATTTGGCTCTCAGAGAATTATTTGGATCTCCATCTGCCTAGCGTTGCCATATGGCAACGCACGGCGCTAATGGGTTTCTATACAGAGATCTCTACTTTCTCATTACAGGTTCCTAATATCTTTGAGTATTCACACTAGTGTATATTATCAAGGGTAATATCAATATAATATTCCTGTCGCATAGTAGCTATGTTCATTCAGTGGCATAATTGAGATTTATTCCCGGGGGGGGGGAACGTAATTGACGTTGGTCTCAATCAATAAAGAAAAAAGTGTTGAAAACTAAATCAAATAATATCACATATCGATAACAGGTAAGAACATTGCAATAGGAACAAAAAAAAAATTACGGAAATTTAAAATTTAACCAATTCAGTTACTGAAATAAGAATTAGATTAATATAAAACTTGAGAAGGTAAACATTGTCGAAATATTTAGGTATTAGAAAAATGAGTGAGAAATAAGGTAGAATACCTACAATATGCCCACCTTTTGTTGAAAAGATAATTGTGAATAACGAGTTGAGGCAATCACTTCGTGATAGAGATCAACATGTCCAGAACAAAGAAAAATAGTTGCCATTAAAAATTGGTTTGTAATATTTTTATCCAATTTAAAAAGGATCTGAATGACCATGTTGCTAACACGGTGTCGGCGATATGGCCATGCATGCAGAAGATGAAAATTATTGAAAGAAAGATGTAATACTTGTGGAATAATCATTTATGTAGAACCAAATATCAAACCAAAGAAATAGATAGAACAAGAATGAATATTCTCATTCTCAAGTGTTATTCGCGAAATCAACAAATCAAAATATCTTTCATTTCCTAAGTTATTAAACCCACACAATCCTCACAAACATCTTTTTGGCTGATGATGCAGAGGCGCATATCAGAAATTTCCATGTGAAATTTCATTCATCCGACCAATGACGGCTAAATATATCTGGACTGTCTGACGGGTTATACCATCCGACACTTCTTTCATGTGCTGACGTAGATTTATGTACTGTAGCCCATGTGCATAATGGCGAATCGATTGCTTTTCACCACAATCTAAGCTTGAATCCCCATATAAGGAACACAAAATATTGCAGTTCTTTATCACTGTCTTTCATAACTATAGTGAAAATTTGAACGTAGAAATATTATAACGGCGTCTTAAAACAATTGTTTTTAGCGATACCAGTCTGATAATGCTTTCAACTTGCTGTCTCACCACAGAATATTGTTGAGTTTTCTGTTGTCTCACCGACTAAAATCTGACAGTAGGTTAGCAGGAAACTGTGTGTATGATGTGTGCTGTCATCTTCCACGAAACAACCAAAGTACGGCCCGTGCGCATAGGTCATTTATGTACGCTGCATATTGCAAACATGCGCATATTGTATTCACCTACCTTATATGATCAAATTATAGGAATTTAAGTTTCCTAGGGCTTCTGGATAGTGCATCTATATAACTTCATTCGTTCGGAGGTTCTATAAAAAATTACAAATGAAATTCTAGTGATATTCCCTGTACTCATGTCTATTTTTCCATAGTTATTATTAGTATTGTTAACCAGATTATTTCGGTTATCCAGACAGTTGTGGGGGGTTCAGACCCCATGAACTCCCCTTAATTACGGCACTGGATTCATTACAACTACCTATGCATCTCAAATGAATATTATGGTTTTAAATCGTAATTCATTATTGTTGAAAATTGATTTTAGTTGAAGTACCTATATATCTTTTTCCTGATGCATAAAATCAAATTACTTAATTGTAATTATTATACGCAGGAATTTACATTTGAAAAACTCTCGATTCACTTGTTTACTTATGTGTTTTCAACGACTGATCATAATCAAAACATGAAATTGTTATGAGCCAACCACAAACGCAGACAACTTAATAAAATCAAATATGTATCCAACAGTTTTACTATTTTTGTGTGTAACTGTATATTTAACACTGACCTGTGCCAATATCTAAAAATATCAGTCGACTCAAGGCATACCCATTACCCAGATCAACCTTTCCAAGTTATTCAATAATAAAAGCTCTAAGCAGATTGAATGTTCAGAGTTGATAATTTAATAATAGTATAGTGATTGTGATACAATGATTATATATTAATGATACACAAATTGATAAGTGATGAAATATCGGAAATTAATATTGAGACAAGGTGTTCTAGACAAAAGCGTAAACAGAAGTAGGTATACCTACATTATGATTAATATCATGTTTAATCAGTCGAATGGATGCAACAAAAATGCCTGGTTGAGATCATATACAGGGTTTTTCATATAAAACTCCGCACGCCATCATTTCGAAAACGCATAGAAATATTTGATTTCTGTAAAATGCAGTCAATGAATAGAGTCAAGTACGCGCACTGAACAGTACATGTTATTTATAAACTGTTATATTAGGCCACTAATTTCTGAGTTATACCGGTTTACAGTTAATGTTTCTGGATTGACAAAATATACGATTACGTATGATTCTTGATGAGAGGTCATGAATATTAGTTACCTTGGCAACCATTGTCTGCTAGAAGAATGAATTTTTCGAGCAAGATTTTGAGAGCAAGAAAATTCTCTTGCATAGTCTATGGAACGACGAAAGTCGATTCCATAATAATGGAATTGTGAACAGACACAACTGTCGTTTTCGGTCTGAAAACCACTTTTATGAAGGCACTTGAATGCAAATCGCTAACTAAGATTTCTTCAAACTACACTTCCGAAACTATTAGGAGAAGAGCATTACAATGATTATGAGGCTACAGCAGGATGGAGTGCTCGCTCATAATGCCGAAATGGTAACGAGGTTTTCAAACAGAGAATACCCCAAAGTATGGTTTGACACTAATGGACCAATGAAGTGACCGGCGAGGTACCCGGACATTACACCACCAGATTATTTCCTTTGGGGTCACCTAAAGAATATTGTCTATGCGTGAAGAACCTATCGAAGATAATATGGATAATCTTATTGACAAAATTAGTGCAACGTTTTGCCGCTATTACAAGAAGGAAGTTTCTACAAGTGACCCAAGCTCATTTGCTCAAAGTTTTTGATAGTTTCATTCGAACAGATGGAACGTAATTTCGAAAAAATGTTCAATTTATTTCATCATGAAGTATGCGAGTAGTGCATAGCAATAATTATTCTGATTATTAGTTTAATCAGAAATGAGTGAAATAAATGAGAATCATCCGTGATCGCATTTTTTCCAACCAATCAACTTTCACTATAAACCGGTATAACTCCGAAATGAGTTGAATGAATAAGTTCGAGTAAATGACAAGGAAGCTTATAAATATCATGTACTGTTGAGTGCGCGCGTAATTTCAAAGTCAATGCAATCGATTTATATTTTCGACGCATCGCGACGCTCAGCTCTTAGTATGCGATGCATTTTTGAACTTCGATTAAAATCTACATGACAACTTTTTACAGTAATAGAATATTTCTATTCATTTTCGAGATATTGGCGTGCGGAGTTTTAAGTGAAAAACCCTGTATAAAATTGATAGAAAATGTTACTAGAACAATTAAATAGTTACTTTCATTATTCTAGATTTTTTAGGATATTCTCTCCTCGTTTCTACAATAGATATTTGTTTAACTAGGCAGCAAAGAAGTAGATTGACTGCCGAGGCTGAATTCATAGCCGAGCGTAGCGAGGCTAGGAATCCAGGAAAGGCAGTCAATCTACTTTGCTGCCGAGTTGAACATATAATTTTTTCTCCGATTGTTCATAATGATTATAGGAGGATATTGTAATTGTAAATTATTACAATTCCCACAATCTCTTTATTTTTCCTGTAGTGTTCAATTAAAATGAAATTTGATAGAAATCGCAGTTGTCCATGATAATTATAGTTTGACAATTCATGAAAATTCTGACAGTTGTGCGAAAAAATATCGGTATATTTGAATTATTATATAATGGACAGTGATAGCGACCTGGAAGTACTTACACCTCCAGAAATAAGGGAGGTGGCAAAAAATATAGAGTTGAATTTGTTGCCGGAGAAGTCTCGAATGAAATATGAAGGAAATTATAAACGATTTATGGATTATTAATTTTGCTGATACATATCAATCAGCAAAGTGACCACTTTGCTTCCTAGGCAGGAAACGTAATACTTTGCTGATTGATATGTGTCAGCAAAATTAAAATTTGCTGCCCATCGGAGAAAGAATAAATATATGAATATTATTTCAATATACCTGTAGTAAGGACAAATCAGATGATTTGCCCCAAAATGTCACTGCGTTTAAAGAATTTTCCTATCAGAGAGCCTAAAAGAAAAATTCACCAGCTTTTCAGTGACAATTTGTAGTGAAAAAAGTTTGGAGAAGAGAAATAAAGGTATACAGGGTGTTCCTTAATGGCATGCTAATATTGCTAATATTCAAGAGGGCGATTCTTGAACCCATTTCAAGAAAAAAACTTCATATGAACGTATGTCGTAAACTTTTGAGATACAGGGTATCAAATTTAAAAATATGCATAGATTATTTTTTTGTCCATCGAGTATCAACAAGAGGATCTTTTTTGTACAGAATTGAATGGCCTTTCATAGGATTGTATAAAATTTGGAAATTTTCTTTCGTTGCTCACTTTTAAGCAAAATATAAACTATAATATCCCCCAAACGGTGCCACTGGTAGAGAAAATGAACATTTGTGTACATCAGAAAATGCACCTTGATGCAAAGAAGACATGTACCAAATTTGGTAGAGATGTCTTCAATATTATTTCAGTTATTATTAGAAAACTGATTTTTCCTCAAAAATGTATCGCCCTGTATCTCAAAAGTTAAAACTTTTAAGACATACGTTCATAGGAAGTTTTCATTTTAAAATGAGTCAAAGAATCACCTCCTCAAATATTATCATGTCTCTAAGGAACACCCTGTATAGAAAAAATATATCAGATTTAACTTAGCTTTGGATGTTTCGAGAACGAATCTGCTTCCGTTTCTAACATGAAAAATGGATTTTTTGTATCGCAAATTCATATTTGTCCTGACACTTTTCAGTTGTCAGTGACAATTGGTGACGTTGGCAATCAAATGAGTTACAGGATGTTTTCATTAATTAATTTTGAATTTACAATTTTTATTTTTATTTTTTATATATTTATTTTTATTTTCAGATTTCGATAGTGAATACCATGCTTTATCTATATCAACTGAACAGGAAGCAATGCTATTGTCTCCGTTCAGAAGAATGCAAGCAGATTCCTTGATTTTTCTCTTCTGGTTGTTATTTTCTCTTCTACCTTGCTCAGTGCCTGAGCCTACACGGGACTGTCTCCTGAGCTCAAAGTTGTGATGTAGATATGGTGCTCATATATTGATTATCACTCTTTTTGATGTTTATTTTTTCATGTGTAAATTTTATTCAAGAAAACAAAAGGAATATTTGAGAAAAGTTATATGTTTTATCTCACACACAACAAGTACGATATTTATTAACGGTTGATACTTCTGTGTCATACTTCTAAGTACTTTGATAATGCTTTATGATGGCAAATAAACACTGTCTAGGTCTTTCTCATCCTAGTAGTTGTTGAAGTGAGACCCAGTCCCGAATCCAGGTATTTTTTCTCAATTGTCAGTTGTAAAGTTTTAATAATGTTTATCAAATATTTTTCTCGGAGTAGGCGATTTTCACGTGTCATATTGAAAAATTGCCGAAAACTCTACTCTTCCAAATGGCATCTATGAACTATGCAGTAATCAACTACGATCAAATTTCTGCTTTATCTCAATTTTTTCTACCTTTTATAGCGCACGAAAGAAAATCCCCAATATTGTTCTCAGAATATCGTGCGTACCTAGGAAGAATTGGAATACACGGTAGGTAGGTATATTTTTTTTTTAACTTCTGGAAATCATGAGTTCTTGGGTATACTTCTTTTTGCAAAGAATTCCAAAACTTTGAGAATATGTGAGGATATCAACCCCCTTGCTTGCAAGGGTCTTAGGCTAAGTTTACATCTTCTTGCAAATAAGTAGGATTGTTTATGTCATCGTCATCTCAATCGATAAAACAACAAAGTTTCACTCAAACAAGTATTTGTGCGAAGACCATACTAAACACCATCTACCTATATGATTCATTGGCGCCATGTTTTATCCTTTTATATTTGCTTCTCCGTTTTTTATGTCATTTAAAAATATAATGCCGACCACATCACACATCACTCAGTTTTCTGCGCCATATGTTTGATTCTTCTCTTATAGCGATCATTATTCAGATCCTACTAAACATCAAAACATTACCTAAACATAAATGTTTTATTATATTGTTACTCTGTGATGTTATGCCTCTGTGCCTCTTACAGATATTACATTGTTATGTTATTGGTGAATAAAATATAAATATATCAGGAATCACATGAAAACGATGTCACTTCATAACGTATATTTAATGTTACTCAAAACATTCAAACAATCTTGTATATTAAAATTCTAATCATTTTCTAGGAGTTCTTGGGTTATGTCTATTTTTCCTGGAATCATCTAGAGAATATCCGAATGATCTATATGAATTGATCTTGTCGTACTCCTGAAAGACTATGAGTATGATCCAGGTTCACAGTGATATTCTGAGACAAATTAACTATCTTTCAGAGAATAATTTGAGTTATTCTACTTCATAACTCCAGTCATATCTAGCTGAGGTATATATAACTTCTACATAATCCAGTGATCTCCTATTGTCTTGAATTCTGAAAAGTAATAGGAACATATATACACGAGTTTGTGGAAGTTTCCTGACTGATTTTGAAATTCTATTATGACTATGTTCTGCTTCTAGCTATTATATATATTTATAACTCACCCATTATTTTCGTAATTCGTGAAATATGAAAACAACCCGTATTTACGAATCCCTCCTACTTCTTCACAAATTATGGGATACAGATATAGATTGGTTGTATTTCTGTATTTCAGCAAACCTAGAATCTGATGAGTAGGTATCATAGGCAATTCATTTCTCCATTTGAATTTGTTTCCGTCCTAGACTCGTTCAGTTCCTAACTGAGATAACTACGAATAAAATAGCTGAAAATAAATATTTTCACTGATCACACTGATTGACCTGTTCAACATAATAGACAACAAACAAAATGACTGTATGATGGAATTGAATTGACTTTTGACAGTGAAGTTGACAAGGTTACATTGCCGTAGAAAAAAAAATATCCCCTTGTATCCTGTATACATGTAAGCTACGTTATAAGGTGGTGAAAAGAAAACCTTGCACAAATAACAAAACTACGCTGTCTGAGAGATATATTTTAACAACCTAAAACCAACATATTGAAATATCATCGTATAATATTTCAATATTGAAGCATGAACGTTTGACTTGACATATGTTGGATACACCAGGAAGACATTATCATTATGTTATTTCAACAATATCACCAAACCAATACATGAAAAATATTTTTGTCATGTATCATGCTCAGTGGAATGCTATATATGCTGTTTTTGTTACATATCCTGCAACGACCTGTGTAAACGTCTGCGAGCGTGAGTTTATTCGCTGCCCCACCATATTGGTACCACCACAAGAATCCATGTTTCTTCTTCTTATCCATTCCACTTCATTTGTCATCTTCTGAAATTATTTATACGTCCTCTCACCACCATTGTCACCCTTCCTGAAATCTAAAGTTTTATAGATAATATTCTCTGACAACACAATCTATTCTTCATTGCCAAGCTCAGTCAAATATGTCGAACAACTCTTCACCAGCTTATCATCTCCAAAATTACGAAAAAAAAACTCCAATACCTACCTCATCTTACTATCCTCCACGCACGACGTTCTTCGAAAAATATTGGGATTTTCCTACGTGCGAATCCTCGAAGGAATGTGATTCTTCATAGTGTATTGTTTGAAAGTATGGATTTGTCATCGAAAATAACAAAATGTTTGGCCAAGACTTGCAAGGAATCACGAATCACGAGACATTTCAAGGAATCTTGAAGAATTGTAAGAAATTGCATGTAGTTGCGAGGAATTCTATGCGATTGAATGAAATTTCAAGGAATAACTAGGACATAATGTGGTATTATTTGAACATTGAGGAATTTGGGTACAGGTAATACCTATTATTCGATGTCCACTTGAAAGGAACATCATTTATATGCAGGTGTAGTATAAAGTCTCTTCGCTGGTGTAACGTAACTCTTTTGAGGATTCAAGTAGGCAGAAAGGTCCGTTTTCTATTGTCCTCGTTCGCTTCATGATCCCACCAGAAAGGGAGCGGTACAATTGCTGCAAACGTAAAGAGTCATAATAAAACTGGCGTGGACGGCAGTGTTCAACATAAACAGTGAAGGCCACTCTTTGACATTGAGCGTCTTTCCCTGCACTCTGCAGCCTGCAGTTTACCGTAGACGGTTCGCATTTCCTGATTTCATAGTTCCGGAAAGGACGGTTGGATATCGAGACAACTGTGCACTGAGAAAAAACAACATTTCTGAACAGTGTTGTTCTTGTCATTACTTTTGTCATAGATCTATTACTATTTCACGAAAGTTGTAAGTTAAGTCTATGTTCTATATTTATGTCATAAGTTCCCTGTGATTTTTGCCTCGTTCCTGTCAAAAATATCTAATCCGTGCGATAGTTCGACAAGAATGACTTTTAGAATGTCAATAAATGTTATAGACTTTTCCAATCTATTAACTTTTGATTCAAATCTGTTACTCTGTTCCAAAGAAATCTGGTACGAAAAAATAAGACCTAGGAACAACACTGTTTCTGAAGTCTGTATTATAATAATTATCACCAATAGACTAGATGATAATGGTAATAATAACAATAATTATAATAATAATAATATAATAAACCACAGAGGAATTTCTCGTACACTTCGTGGGAAATAATGAGGAAATGGAGGAATTTCGAGAAAATGAAGAAATTTCGAGGATATGAAGGAATTTCGAGGCATTTCAGAGAAATTGGGAACCTTAGCTCAGTGGGCAAGAGGCCTTTATCGCTCGTTCGCTGTCTAATTAGTGTACGAAATGACGACAGTTCGAACCCGGCAGGCGAATGAATTTTTCAAAGTGTAGGTCCCGTTCTACTCAGCCCCGTACAAGTTTCGATTTCTGGGGAGGTTGATAGTTTTCCGCTTTGAAGTAGAGGTATACAAATTTCACGAATTTTTAGGGGTTCGAAATTCAATGAATGCATTTTTTGGTTGAAGACGGGGGGTCATGATATCAATCCTGTCCGCTCATCGGCTTCCTTAGAAGTAGTTCGGTTTTCGCTTCGAAGTGTATAGGTCCCGTTCTACTTAGCCCCGTACAAGTTTCGATTCCTAGGGAGGTTGATAGTTTCCCGCTTCGAAGTAGAGGTATACAAATTTCACGAATTTCCAGGGATTTTAAATTCAATGAATGCAAAATATGTTTTTTCTACAGATTAAAGAAATTTCCATTCGTGTGCTTCAAGAGATAAAAAAAGACAGTTCCCTCGAAAATCCCATCGCGTGGTTGCGGGGCTTTGAATAACACATATGACAAAGATACTAACTATTTAATATAATAATAATAAAAAATCGCCTTTATTTGGGCGAAATCCAGCCAAGGCTATTTTTACATTTGAGAAGAACGTCGAATGATTGTTGGTGTCTAGGGGTTTCAGAGGTCGAAGATTATGATTTTCCTGTCGAAATTGGTTAATTCAAGATTGCGATTATCCAATATGCCGGTCGAATTTTGTAATTATGATCTGAATCTATTCAAATTTGTATCGTGGTCGGAGATCATGATTCTTTCGACAAAATTCAAGATGACGGATCCAATATGGTGGACGAGTTTTGTGATTATAATATCCGATTCAATCCAAAATTGGTATCTGGGGGTTTTCGGGGTCGGAGATTATGATGCTTTTGTCAGAATTGGGTACCTACAAACATTATAAAAACACAACTGGGAAATTAGTAGTAGAATAACAGTGGCCAGGTAGCCGTGCGGACGAAGCGTCAATATGCTAATCCGCATATTTATGTTTATATAAGATTGTTATCCTATGATAGTATTTTCTTCAAGCTGTTGAAGTCCTGCTACAAAAAACTGACTCACCCTGTATATTATCTATACCGACATATTATGGTATCGATGAAACTCAGAATTTTACAAATTTCCTATTGAACTATCAAATTCTTCGAACTCAAAACAGATTCTTGAATAATTTCCAGAATATACCTATTTAGTTAAGTGCGCCCTTGACCTCTGATTTTGGTCTTTTTGAATGAAATGAAACAACAGGGAAATGGAGGAATCTCGGGGAAATGCAAAGACTCAGAGGAATGTTGAATGTGAATTAGAGGAATTTTCGGGAATAGGAAACGAATGAAATGAAATGAACAGAGAATAGGAATTTTTCGTATACTATTCAGGCTGTGGTCCACTCCTCGGCAAAAACTATAGAGGGGAATACGCATGACGTTCATTTGAAACAATCAGTTTTCATTTTCACGAAGATTATAATAGTCCAAGACCCGTCATCTGATAACGAAATGATATATGTATATGATAATATGTTCCAAAGGCATGTATACATTTTGGTTTTTTGGTATGACAAATTGATTTGGACTTGGAACAAATTTCTGAATTGAGAAAACCTAATCACGAATCTGCGATTGAAGGTCTATTAAAGTAACAAGTTTCCATCGTTCATGTTTGAACCCCTTGATTGGGTGAAAATATTGAGAAGGAATTTTCTCATATCAATTATGATCATAAAAAAATGGATATACAGGGTGATCCACCGTGGATGGCCTATAAGAAGTATCTGGAGAACGAAAAGACAGAACATTCTGAAAATTGGGATGCTTTGATTATTGAACATCCTTTATCCGTCTAAAATATTTTCATCGATACAGTGTTGCCACTTTTATCAGAAACAACTAACAACTTTGTTATTTCGAATGGAACACCCTGTATTTTATTGCATCTTCAGATTCTTCCTGGAGAGCTGATTTCACCAATGTATCACACTTGGGGTTTAGCAGGAATGATTACAGAGATATAGGGTGTTCAACATCGAGATTTTTCAATTTTAAGATTTTATTGTGTCGAAACTATTCGTTATCGATCAAAACGGCTTACATGTCCCTATCTCAAATTTTGATTCACTATCTACTGGAATTTAATTGAAAAAAATACAGGGTGCTTCAAGATTCAGAATTCTGATCACCCTGTATCTGTTCCAATTGAATGTCAGTAGATAGTGAATCGAAAGTTAAGATAGGGACATGTACGCCGTTTCTATCGATAATGAATAGTTTCGAGACAAAAAAAAACCTAAAATTGAAGAATCTCGATTTTGAACACCATATATCTCTGTAATCATTCCTGCTAGACCCCAAGTGTGATTCATTGATGGAAGTTTTTTCTGAAAATAAACAGTAGCGGAGACATGGGAGGGAATGAAATTTCAATTTTGAAATATCTTTACAAATATAGTTCTGAATAATATACCTGTTCCAATAAAATTATATATGTTAGGGACTCAAAAATCGTATAATGAGTTATGTACACTATGTATAAGACGATGTAGGTAGATCTTGAAAATGATGTATACATATTAGTCAGAAAAATGAATCGAAAAAAATTGGGTTTTAGAAGAAAATTGAATAACATTTGAGTCAAAGCTGTTTTCTAGCTGATTATACCCTGCTGAAATCGAAAATGCCAGTTACCATCTCGAGATCCTCATGAAAAGCATTGCAGGAGGCGGAAATAGGTGGCAGCCTCATGAAGATTGGTTCGAAACTAGTGCCTTCAACTCTCCAGCCACAGTTCTCCAGGTTGAGAAGACTTGCTTCGGTGATATGGGCACTCTTTCAAAAGCACACCGACGAGAGAGAAGAAAAGTGTGTCTTTCAAATATGAATATGGAATGCCATTTCCATTTCAACCTACTCACTTGATAGTGCCACCTTTGAATATGTAGGCGAAGAGCTTCGGAGGTTGGAGGCAGATTCTCGGGTTCCTTTACAGCTCCAAAGTACTCCGAGCAGCATTATAACAACCGAATCCGTTATTTGCGTATCAGCCGTGTGTCCTTTAAGACTTTTCGTAATCTCGTACCTCGTTATTCTACAGAAAAATCCCCACATCGTGTTGTCATGAAACAGCTTAACAATATCACAATAATGTCAAAACGGCCGCCGGCCGTTAAAAAATCTTAACGGACGAAGGCTGTTAACATTAATTCTTCAATTGTCATCTGAATACTGTTAGATCGAAATAAATATATGATATTAAAATAGTAGAAAAACTAATTCTTTGACAGCAATTCAGGTTAGCTCTTCGAGATTTTGCGACTTGTCAAGTGGATATGAACAATTTGAGAAGAATCACAATCTCGTTCAATCAATCAAATCACAATCCCAAGTATACAGAAGGACTTGATACTGTTTTAATAGACTTAGGCTCCGATAGCGTATATCTGCCTGGGTCAAAATAGGGCGATGCATTAGGGAATCCAAAAGATGAAGTGGAGACACCTGAAAAGTCAGGAATTCAGGAAAGTGGTTGTGATGATTGTGAAAGAACATATATGAGCCAAACTAGGCGACCCTAGCAAACATGGGTTGAATAACACCTATCACATTCGAAATATGGTAGATTATATGAATTGAGTGTGGCCAAACACATTTTTAATCACAATCATAACACACACATTATTAACCATAAATTGATCTAATGTGAATAATGTTAGAAAATTAGATGCATATGAAAGCCTGGAAATAATTGATAATAGAATAAGGATAAAGCAGCTATTCCATATAGCTCTCCGTATAGTTCAATGGGATTTGGGATGAGGAATAACATGCAATCCCAGCTATGAAGAGACATTGACTGCGCGGTGAGTTTCTTTGACGGTTAGGTGAACAAACATAGTATATAAGCAGCATTCTATAATAGGATATTCAGTTTCAATCTTCTCCTAGAGATGATGATATGGTCATGTTTAGCAAAGCACGTGTCGAGGCGTAAAAGCATCGGTTTAGTTAGTGATATAATAATGTAGTGGGATGTAGTCAAGGTACTATGTGAACAGTACTACTTGAAATTTCTGAGTGGTGCGTATATCATGAATCGAATGAATCGAATTATGTTTTGTAAGGTAAATGAGGATGAATGAATTCATCGGTTTGTCGTAAAGTAGATAATGAATAATTGGTCTATATATAGTAGGTTCTGCATGATCTCTAACCTCATCAAAATCCATACAGCATGTGGCGAATTAAGGAAAGCTCTTCAATGGGTCAAATGTTATCTGTCGCATAAATTTTTCCATTAATTATTCATTGTCAACCACTTCCCCATAATATTGATACAAATAAAACGTAGAATGAAAAACGATTAATACTGTATCTTGTAAATCATTCAAATTGGTAACGGAAACTTATTATTTATTTATACAGTTTCATTTTGATTCAATGAAGGCAATGTCTGGAAACTGAATTGAAATAATTTCATCATTTTTCCGAACCAAGAATTTTTGTTTATTAATAAGCCCTAATTTATTGAAATAATTCAATTATGGTTGTGACTGCATGTTGACTGTACATACCGAAACAAGAAATAAGACTCATATATAATAGGAAATGTCGAGGTACATATCAGTTTTTTAAACATGTTCAATGTCTTTCTCTGGACGCCTTAATCTCCACAACCAAATCCATCAGATTATATATGTGAGGACCAAAACAAAAAAGTCGGGTTACTTTCAACGAGAAACAAGAATGTCATTATTTTTTAACCATATCGACTTATGATTGAGAAACGCAATTTTTCAAATGAAACGACCTCATACATTTTCTCACTGTGACTCCATTTCGTTTTTGATCTCACAACTCATTTTTCAAGAAAGAACCTCTGAGGAATTAATGAGTTTATATAATAAGCATATCATGGTTTAGATATTTCCTCGAATTAGAACACACTCATTGAACAGAAAATATGAATTTTCAGCAAACATCATTCATAATAGGTTTCATCAAGGGGACCCGATACAGTAGTTTCATCTTCTGGTAGCGGTTTTTTAGTAGTAATCTCCTTCTCCACGGCCTCGGCATCTGTCTTAGTACGTACCAGCGACTCAGTAGCTGTTTCCCTCACTTTTTGCTCATCATCCTTCTTCTTCTGAGCCTCGATTTCCTCCAGCTCTTGGTTCTTCTTCAACTGAACAGCATAATAAATCTGCTCGATAGCAATGGCCATCCAGTCAGCCACGGACACCATGAAAGATCCGCATTTATCTGGATCATCCCTCGAGGGATGGCTCAGGTTACGCAAGTCGCACAGTTGTTCCAAGATAATATCAGATAAATTACGCAACCTCACAGAGACTAAAGGAGGAACTGGAGTCTGGGAGGCGTATCTCATTCCACACCGTAGCAGTTTCTCGACAAACTTATAAGCTTTCGCTTCTTGTCGCTTTTTTTTCTGACGGAGGTATTGTTTCCTGAGCATTGTTTTTATCCTTTCTCTGAGTTCTGCTTTTTGAGCTTGCTGTTTTATGTCTTGGAAATACTTCTCTGTTTCTTCTGGCGTCATGGCGTACAGCTCTTGTAATTTGACCTTGATTTTTTCTACTCTGTCTTTGGGAAAATGTCTGGCGTGTTCTTGGTATAGAGCCAAGATCATCCGTTTATTAGGAGTCGCCAGTTGATCTAATCTGGTTCTGCATGTTTCTTTGCTGGCAGTGTTATTTTTATTTGTTTTTTTGGTTTCTTTATTGATTCTTCGTCTGACTACGTCTTCGTCATTCTCTTGTTGGATTTCTGGTTCTGGTGCATCCTCATCCATAGTGAGTGGAAATACAGCAAAATTTGGTCTGTTCTCATTAAACTGACTCGATGTCAAATTTCAAGATCTTATCTGTCTATGTTGTCACCTACACATTTCATTGTTCTCCACAGAGTGTCTCCTGAGTACAGTTTGTTGAGATGTGACGAAGAGAAGTTATTATGAACATTTTGACTGAACGCTCCATTTTAATAAAATCTGGAAAACATTTCGAAAGGATTTGTCAGTCTGTCTACGAGCGCATGAAAAAATGCACGAAGTAGTTCTTGACTAGGGCTGCGCGATATTGGATTTCAGTTATCGGTTATCGATAAGTTGAAATATATCGATAAGTTCGATATATCGATATATCGATATTTATCGATATTTATCGATATATCGATATTTATCGATATATCGATACTTATCGATATTTATCGATATATCGATATTTATCGATATATCGATAGTTATCGATATATCGATATTTATCGATATTTATCGATATTTATCGATATTTATCGATATATCGATACTTATCGATATTCATCGATATTTATCGATATATCGATATTTATCGATATATCGATAGTTATCGATATATCGATATATCGATATTTAAAAACTTGAATATCGTTATTCGATATATCGATATATCGATATATTTATCGATATATCGATATTTTTTCCCAGCCCTTGTGTCGAACATTGAGAGACTATATAGTTATTCAATACCGAAAAGTGGAAAAAAGATATTTCACCATATTATTCAATGCAGCGCTTCAAATTAATTATGAATTCTTACACGAATTACTTTAATAACTTAATTTTGGCAATACCAACAGAAACATTCATAACAATTGTTCAAAATGATGACCATTATTCTCTAAATAAAGATATCCTCTTCTCACAGTTGCTTCTAAGACATTACTGAGCAACCTTATCTCGGACACACTGCGTATCGATATATCGATATATATCGATATATATCGATAAATATCGATATTTATCGATACATCGATATTTATCGATATTTATCGATATATCGATATTTATCGATATTTATCGATATATCGATACTTATCGATATTTATCGATATATCGATATTTATCGATATATCGATAGTTATAGATATATCGATATTTCAAAACTTAAATATCCCTTAAATATATTGTTCCCAGATAGATATGGTGGAGTACGTCAGAATATTTGGTTTTAACAAAACGGGGCACCACTACATATTGCATGCAATGTAAGGAAATATGTTGATGACGTATTCAGATACCGATGGATAGGACGACGTGGAACCATCAAATAGCCAGCGTGTTCTCCGGATCTCACACCATCAGATTTCTTCTTATGGGGACTTGTCAACAATATTGTTCACAAAGAAAGATCAGACAGTCTCGAGAATAATTAGGAAATTGTTATCCGACGAGTGATGAAGGATATTATACCACGACAACACATCAGAAACAGAGTGTAGATGCAGTGTATAATCTTCTAGCTTATTTTCAGGAGGTCAACGGACAACAATTTGAACATCTACTCAAATGAGTAGTCTCTTTTCCTGTTCTTGTTATGTTTTAGTAATTATTGATGGGTACTCTGACCATTTCTTCAGATATCTTTACTGTGAATATTGTGAATAAAACTATCAAATAGTATATGAGTCAACTAGTTAGGAAATCTATCAAATGATATAAATATATAGGTGTTTTATCCAAAATAAGGAAGTTGATGATAATTCGAGAAAAACTGATAACGTGGCAACATTGGCGATATAATTTTTTGAAACGCCAAATTTCCAAGTCATCATGTATAAAAATTCAGAAAGATCTAACTATTGGGGACTGAAATATATGGATGGTTCCATACATTTGATTAACTCTGTATAATATATTATTTTAATATCAGATCGATGTAATAATATAGGATTGTTGCTTCTATGGAAACTCCTTTCATCATTCCAGTTTGGTATAGAGTTGACACAATCGCTGTCAACGAATTTCTCAACTTTACTTTTGCACTACATACAGGGTATGTCACGACGTGCTTTACACCATCTTTATACCGAGAATTAGCCGCAAGAAATATATTAGAATGTCCATGCTTTTATTTAAGATTACGCTCGCTTCGTTTGAAATATTTTCGGCAATGCTGGGTTGCCGCTTCTCCTAGCAAGTAGCAACAACTTTGTAATTTCAAATAAAATATCTTGTATTTCATCGCTATCTTAGATTTTACCTGAAAAGCTGTTTTCATCAATACATCACACTTGGGGTCTAGCGGGAATGATTACAGAGTTATAGGTTGTTTAAAATTGAGATTTTTCAACTTTCATGTCACCATCTTATAACTTAAGATTCACTATCTTATGACATTTATTTGGAACATATACAGGGTGGTTCAAGATTCAAAATCCAGATCTTCCTGTATCTGTTTAAATTAAATTCCAGTAGATAGTGAATCAAAAATCATGATAGGAACATGTGAGGCATTTCAACCAATAATGCATATTTCCGACACAAAAAAATTTCCTAAAGTTGAAATCTCTATTTGAACACTCTATATTGATGTATTGATTATATCATCTCTTCAGGAACAACCTAAAAATGCAATGAGATACAGGGTATTCCATTTGAAATAACAAAGTTGTTTCTACTTTCTAGTAGACGCGGAAACACTGCATTGTCAAAAATACTTCAAACAAAGAGAGCGTGATCAAATATGAGCATGCACATTTCCATAAATCCCTTGTGACTGATTCTTGATAAAAATATAGTGTTAATCTCGTCGTGACATACCCTAGCTGTATAATAGGCACTCAATTTCAGACCGATTCTGATATTGATATCCTTCGATATCTTCATCAACTCGTCCGGAATGGAATGGGCCTTCACTCGAATAAGTGATTCATTTATTCTTCGAATGAATTGGCATCACAAAACACTCTTCTTTCACACACAAATATTATGAAACAGATTATTACAATAATGTCACTATCAATACACCAAATTCGAAAGGATTGTATGAAAATCATCAAAACGCTAGATTCGAGAATGGAATTATCAGTTTAAGGCGTTTTTTCAGTGCACTAATGTTTGACGATGAAACAACAATGGCGGACGGCATCACGCACAGCACGCCCATGCGCACGGCTCACTGCTCTGATATGGCTGGCCCTGTGGTCACCGGAGGAGCCGAACTATCTCGATGATACACGAGACAGAAATTCAATAATACACATCATATTATTATGGACTGTATATGAACTACTGCAACTTGATTTATATTGGACATTATCCCATGAGCATGAGGTGGACGTTGTGTTGAGAAACACTATCAGGGAAGACATGAAACGAATACTATATGGATTACTTCTCCTGGACATCCATAGGATTGCTGCCTGTGAACATCCTATGGTAATCCAGAACATTTTCGTGGACACCTTGGACATTCAATGGACACAAACGGATATTCTTGTGTTGATAAGGGTATTGTCATCTCACATAATAAACAGAAACATTTTGATTGTTCGAAATTCTTCAACTCACTGATATTTATTAATTCGTCATATCTTGGCCCACTTTGTCCTCCTTTTATTGTTCACTGTCAATCTTTCTCTTTCTCCTACTTTTTCTCTTCTTGTTCATTTTCATTATTTCCTCTTTTTGGTTTCTCTTCAATTCCACTTCCCCACTACTTCTCCTTCTTCTTCTTCTTCATGTTTCTTTCTTTTCTTCTCTTTTCAGTAGCCTTTTGTCTCCTTCAAGTCATTTGTCTGATGTTGAAATTGAATCCCTTGACATTCTGACGAGATAAACATAAGTGAATTTCTTTTCATAATAAAATGTTTTACATTGTTTTTGCCATTCTGGCTAACAGGTCCAAGCTTTCAGAATTCATCATTATGTTACCTATATACATCAGAATATTCATTTCATATGAATTACTTATATTTGTTGCATGTGAATTTCATATTGTAAAGGTTTTCTTCTTTTTAGAATTAATATCAAGGCTGATGATGGACCAATAATAGGTCAGAAAATAATAAAAAATAGAATAATTAAGAAGATTTTCAGTATCATTGCTTCTTCATCACTTCTACTCCACTAAGAGGCAACATGGACTTCTACATTCATTTAGATATTATTCAGTTGATATCAGAGATAGCATGGAGCAAAGCTAGGAACCAGGTCATATAATTCTTGATCATTAAATTTCAATATCTAGATGAGTAACTTTATATGTAGGTATATATTCTGGGACATTTCCACCAACAAAGCTATTACCCATATGGAGAGAAAAACAGGTTATATCATCAGAATATGCTGAATAAAAATCAGAAAGAAGAGCAAGAAATAGAGTCTACGCGTCCAAACCGAGAATAGAACCAGTATATAATTTTCACTCAGACTAAAGTGGTCATAAAAATAAACCACCTTCTCTTCATGCCATTGCCGATGCAACTACGACTAGACTTGCATAACCTGTGCCAAAAAATATAGAAGTTGTGAAGGCATCATCCTAGATAGACAAAAATAGGGTTCTGTGTTTGAAGGAAAAAAGTAGTATCGATATCATTTAAAATCTAGAACATCATGAAATGGATGCTAACTAGTTACAAACAAAATTTTTTGTATCCACAGAAAAACTTCAAAACATATCCCAAAAATTATCTGTTCAAGATGTACACAGAAATGGGACAGTTTGAAATTGTTCCAAATGAGTCGAGACAATTTATGAATTATTATTACAGTGCTTTCATAAAGTACTGACTCAATTCATTCTCAGCCGAACTTTCCATTTCTGAGGAATCTCCTGAAACAGGTCGATTTGTCGATCTCAATTTGCCAAATCTACAAGCAAGAATTAAATATACATAGTAATTAATCCACGTTTGAGTAAAAATGTCCACGACAATTTTTCGAACCTCAAGGCAGAGCTCATTAATTCAAAAATATATCACACAATGGGTTTGGATATCTACAGTACGTGAAAGAATAAATTCTCCAATACGGATCATTCTGTATGTGTTCATTAGGTTTGAAAGAATGCTCGAACAAAAATAAAATTCGATGGTTTCAACTTTCAAGCGTCCTTTCCGACATTCTCAACTACTTCATGAGAGCACTAAATTCAACAGACGCACAGTATACAAACCCCATATGTGATATATTTTCAAATTGAGAATGTACACACAGACTCCAGAAATTGAATAATATGTAGGTTGTTCCATTCGGAAAAATTGTCGCAAACTTCATTACACAAACGTAGATCACCCTGTACATTTGAGTTTCCCTTAAAAATGTAATGAGTTAGGATACAAAATCGACCTGTTCGAGGAGATCTCTCAGAAATGAATAGTTTGGCTGAGTTTCTACAGTATACTTCACGAAAGCACTGTAGAACCAATTCCTCTCTTCTGAATCCCTATGATGTTAGAGGAACATCGCTCATACCTAGGAGATAGGGAGAGGAGGTAGGTATTGGTATATCGATCCTGTCAAACAAATTCAAATTTCTTGCGACGCTACCTATTTTTTTTTTTTGTTTTTTCACCTCTTGGAGCGCACGAAAGGAAATCCCCATGTATTATAGACCATCAGGGTTGATAATTGTTGAAACCAAAAAAAGTTATTGTTGGATGGAACCTGTTGAGAAAGGATGAGAATATAACAAAATGGAAGGAAAAACAATTTACGAGCGATTTGAGGTCGGGAAGTGGAAGGGGGTGAGTTTAAAGGGTAAAAAACGGTGTATCTCGGTAAAATCAAAAGTCCTATGGAGAAATATCGAGAGACGAAGTTGTAGGTAATAAAGAGACCTACAACTCCTCTCACATAACCTCAAAATTATTGTGAAAATTTCAAATAATTAACTTTTTGGTTTTTTATTTTTATCTTATGCAAAAAAACTTTTTTCTCACGGAATTTGTTGAAAACTTACCTTTTTATGTCCTAGAGACACTATAATTTTTTTGATTTGAAACTTTCCTTTTTTCACCTTATTTTGACTCAATATCGAAAAAACCCTAATTTTCAATCGAAAATTCTCACGTCAAAATATCAGCTCTTTAGAAAAACTCGGGCCGTTTTTTGTTCGTTGAAATCTCTTCTTTCTGATAATGTAAAAAAATATATACGTTACTACAGTAAATGTTCTCAGAAATGCAAAAAAAAGAAAAAAACTCGAATCCGATTTTTTTTTCCAATCACCATTTACAATTCCGAGCTATTCAGTGAAATTCACACTTTATTAAATGAAGATTGCAAGGAACATGCGAAAATAGTTGTTCTAAATATGAAAGATAGGATTTGAAGGGGGGACTTCAATAAAAAATGTGATTGCTGCAATTTTTTTCAACGTGGGATTATACCCTTTACAGAGGAGTTCATTCCGGAAATATTGCTCAAAACTATTTGCTGCAGCTGTGAAACTGGATGTAACAGTTTAAAATGTGGCTGCCGAAAACATGGCTTGAAATGCTCAAATTGTCATGGTTCTGAATAATGCACCAATGTGGAAGAAAAAACCGGTGTGGTGTTGAATTCGACAAGATTGTTTTTTCCCTAGGTTGTGATTTTTGCAAGATTTCCATTGAGCGGTCTCAGCCGTGAGTCCTTGGTTTCGTGGGAATGAATAGCAATTCTGGAAGAGATCGCTGCATGGGGAGTACTATCATCTGCAAAGCTGTGGATAGGGCAAGTTGTTACTCCCAACAGATCATCGATATGAAGTATTAACAATGTTGGTGCCAGAATCCTACAAACTTTGCTATTCAACTTTTTTCCATCATTTCATTTCCACCATTGTCAAAGATTCAAGCACAGATCAGAAGATACTTCTTAATTATCAAATAAAATAAACAGGGGGCAAAAAAGTGTATTCATGAATTATAAATAGAATACCCTTCATATTTCCTCAACATTGGAAAGTCCTCTAGAAGACCTTCCCAATGAGCAGGAGATACATATAGAGTGTTCAAATCGAAATTCCTAAACTGTTTACTGCTCCCTGTATAACTTTTCAGATAGGGAAAATGTATCTGTTGCACAAAGCAAGACAGGCATTCTTGCCTAGGCTTTTGCAAGATCTAGGATTCTCTTTTTTTATATATTATTTTATTAACATCATGACATGTACTTCAATTAGAGAAATAAAATTGAATTGAAATTGAATTGAATTGATTCGGAAAGCAAAAATATACACTCTGCATGAGACAGTTTCTTGTTTTTTCTTCTGTCAAATATGAAAATGGTACAAGGGGTGATACTTTATAACGTGTCACCTGGTACATGGTTTAGTAGAATTGGTTAGTTTTTTCAAATAAGAAGGTCATCATCGCATTGAATGAAACTACGTTGATTATTTTTCATAAAACCTTCAGAATATTGGTGATAAATAACAAAAATATCATGTAGCTCATTTTTTTTTTCACAATTTGTTACAATAATAAACCAATGAAATATGGTATTTATTGTTCGTAAATCACATGAAGAAGGATTCAACATATTTGGGAGATGTTTCCTTATCTGAAGACACCCCATATAACGCACAAATGATCTATTGGATTGGGCAATTCAAAATTCAACTTTTTTGACTCTCGAGTTTTTCCGTACATGGCCTCGTTTTCGAGAAAAAAATTGATGGAATCGAAAGATTATCGATATATCGATAACTATCGATATATCGATAATTATCGATATATCGATAAATATCGATAAGTATCGATATATCGATGAATATCGATAAATATCGATATATCGATAAATATCGATATATCGATATATCGATAAATATCGATAAATATCGATGTATCGATGAATATCGATGTATCGATAAATATCGATGTATCGATAAATATCGATATTTATCGATATATATCGATATATATCGATATATATCGATATATCGATATATCGATATGCAGTGTGTCCGAGATAAGGTTGCTCAGTAATGTCTTAGAAGCAACTGTGAGAAGAGGATATCTTTATTTAGAGAATAATGGTCATCATTTTGAACAATTGTTATGAATGTTTCTGTTGGTATTGCCAAAATTAAGTTATTAAAGTGATTCGTGTAAGAATTCATAATTAATTTGAAGCGCTGCATTGAATAATATGGTGAAATATCTTTTTTCCACTTTTCGGTATTGAATAACTATATAGTCTCTCAATGTTCGACACAAGGGCTGGGAAAAAATATCGATATATCGATAAATATATCGATATATCGATATATCGAATAACGATATTCAAGTTTTTAAATATCGATATATCGATATATCGAATAACGATATTCAAGTTTTTAAACATCGATATATCGATATATCGATAACTATCGATATATCGATAAATATCGATATATCGATAAATATCGATAAGTATCGATATATCGATAAATATCGATAAATATCGATAAATATCGATATATCGATATAACGATAACTATCGATATATCGATAAATATCGATATATCGATAAATATCGATAAGTATCGATATATCGATTAATATCGATATATCGATAAATATCGATAAATATCGATACTTATCGATATTTATCGATATATCGATAGTTATCGATATATCGATATATCGATATTTATCGATATTTATCGATATATCGATACTTATCGATATTTATCGATATATCGATATTTATCGATATATCGATAGTTATCGATATATCGATATATCGATATTTAAAAACTTGAATATAGTTATTCGATATATCGATATATCGATATTTAAAAACTTGAATATCGTTATTCGATATATCGATATATCGATATATTTATCGATATATCGATATTTTTTCCCAGCCCTTGTGTCGAACATCGAGAGACTATATAGTTATTCAATACCGAAAAGTGGAAAAAAGATATTTCACCATATTATTCAATGCAGCGCTTCAAATTAATTATGAATTCTTACACGAATTACTTTAATAACTTAATTTTGGCAATACCAACAGAAACATTCATAACAATTGTTCAAAATGATGACCATTATTCTCTAAATAAAGATATCCTCTTCTCACAGTTGCTTCTAAGACATTACTGAGCAACCTTATCTCGGACACACTGCATGTCGATATATCGATATATCGATATATATCGATATATATCGATAAATATCGATATTTATCGATACATCGATATTTATCGATATATCGATATATCGATATTTATCGATATATCGATATTTATCGATATTTATCGATATTTATCGATATTTATCGATATATCGATACTTATCGATATTTATCGATATATCGATAGTTATCGATATATCGATATTTCAAAACTTAAATATCGTTATTCGATATATCGATATATCGATATTTTTATCGATATATCGATATTTTTTCCCAGCCCTATTCTTGACGATTCCTCATTTTGAAGGTGAATCAGCTTGAAAGACAACTTTATTGGCAGTCTGATTTCAAGAATGCTGCAAGCATCAGAACAACTTTCCAAAATGTTTAGCTAACAAGGAAGTTCTGATTCGGAATTTCATACTGAAATCGATGTAGGGGTCAATTTCTCAAGTTACACATCATATTCAAGAACTATTTGCCATCATTTGAATCGATAAGTTATGTATAGGTACCTTCTAACGCATTCAAGAGAAAAGTTCAATTTTTTTGTTGTGCTTCATGCGAGGAACAGTGTGGCAAACTTGGACAATATTATTCAAATGAACAATTGTGGGCACATAACTCCATTTCATTTTCTTTTCCCATAATCCATGCATATCATTACCATGATAGCTCCTCTCTCTAACTCTAACCTTACCTTTTTTCACATTTCCCTTCTCATTTCCTACTTCTCCCTCCAAAACTTGAGCGTGACAAACGTCCTTCTCAACCATCAACAAACGGCAATGTGATTGGTGGTAAATTCAAATATACATAAGGAGATCGACATAAACTCAAGGCGACACCCATTCAAAAAGCCTACTGTAGCATTTGAAGATTTTACCTTAATAGATTAGTCGAACAAATCTTTCGATTCCATCAATTTTTTTTCTCGAAAACGAGGCCATGTACGGAAAAACTCGAGAGTCAAAAAAGTTGAATTTTGAATTGCCCAATCCAAAAGATTATTTGTGCGTTATATGGGGTGTCTTCAGATAAGGAAACATCTCCCAAATATGTTGAATCCTTCTTCATGTGATTTACGAACAATAAATACCATATTTCATTGGTTTATTATTGTAACAAATTGTGAAAAAAAAATGAGCTACATGATATTTTTGTTATTTATCACCAATATTCTGAAGGTTTTATGAAAAATAATCAACGTAGTTTCATTCAAAGCGATGATGACCTTCTTATTTGAAAAAACTAACCAATTCTACTAAACCATGTACCAGGTGACACGTTATAAAGTATCACCCCTTGTACCATTTTCATATTTGACAGAAGAAAAAACAGGAAACTGTCTCATGCAGAGTGTATATTTTTGCTTTCCGAATCAATTCAATTCAATTTCAATTCAATTTTATTTCTCTAATTGAAGTACATGTCATGATGTTAATAAAATAATATATAAAAAAAGAGAATCCTAGATCTTGCAAAAGCCTAGGCAGGAATGCCTGTCTTGCTTTGTGCAACAGATACATTTTCCCTATCTGAAAAGTTATACAGGGAGCAGTAAACAGTTTAGGAATTTCGATTTGAACACTCTATATGTATCTCCTGCTTATTGGGGAGGTCTTCTAGAGGACTTTCCAATGTTGAGGAAATATGAAGGGTATTCTATTTATAATTCATGAATACACTTTTTTGCCCCCTGTTTATTTTATTTGATAATTAAGAAGTATCTTCTGATCTGTGCTTGAATCTTTGACAATGGTGAAAAGTGAAAAAGAATTATAGTAGAATTGAGCCCATTGGAAATGGAAGTGAATATAACCAAAATGAGAGGAAAAGAAAATTAAGTGCGATCTGAGGTCGGGAAGTGGAAGGGGGTGATCTTCTAAGGGTAAAATACGGATTATCCTGATTTCCGATAAAACTACAGATCCTATGGAAAAAAGTTGAATAGCAAAGTTTGTAGGATTCTGGCACCAACATTGTTAATACTTCATATCGATGATCTGTTGGGAGTAACAACTTGCCCTATCCACAGCTTTGCAGATGATAGTACTCCCCATGCAGCGATCTCTTCCAGAATTGCCATTCATTCCCACGAAACCAAGGACTCACGGCTGAGACCGCTCAATGGAAATCTTGCAAAAATCACAACCTAGGGAAAAAACAATCTTGTCGAATTCAACACCACACCGGTTTTTTCTTCCACATTGGTGCATTATTCAGAACCATGACAATTTGAGCATTTCAAGCCATGTTTTCGGCAGCCACATTTTAAACTGTTACATCCAGTTTCACAGCTGCAGCAAATAGTTTTGAGCAATATTTCCGGAATGAACTCCTCTGTAAAGGGTATAATCCCACGTTGAAAAAAATTGCAGCAATCACATTTTTTATTGAAGTCCCCCCTTCAAATCCTATCTTTCATATTTAGAACAACTATTTTCGCATGTTCCTTGCAATCTTCATTTAATAAAGTGTGAATTTCACTGAATAGCTCGGAATTGTAAATGGTGATTGGAAAAAAAAATCGGATTCGAGTTTTTTTCTTTTTTTTGCATTTCTGAGAACATTTACTGTAGTAACGTATATATTTTTTTACATTATCAGAAAGAAGAGATTTCAACGAACAAAAAACGGCCCGAGTTTTTCTAAAGAGCTGATATTTTGACGTGAGAATTTTCGATTGAAAATTAGGGTTTTTTCGATATTGAGTCAAAATAAGGTGAAAAAAGGAAAGTTTCAAATCAAAAAAATTATAGTGTCTCTAGGACATAAAAAGGTAAGTTTTCAACAAATTCCGTGAGAAAAAAGTTTTTTTGCATAAGATAAAAATAAAAAACCAAAAAGTTAATTATTTGAAATTTTCACAATAATTTTGAGGTTATGTGAGAGGAGTTGTAGGTCTCTTTATTACCTACAACTTCGTCTCTCGATATTTCTCCATAGGACTTTTGATTTTACCGAGATACACCGTTTTTTACCCTTTAAACTCACCCCCTTCCACTTCCCGACCTCAAATCGCTCGTAAATTGTTTTTCCTTCCATTTTGTTATATTCTCATCCTTTCTCAACAGGTTCCATCCAACAATAACTTTTTTTGGTTTCAACAATTATCAACCCTGATGGTCTATAATACATGGGGATTTCCTTTCGTGCGCTCCAAGAGGTGAAAAAACAAAAAAAAAAATAGGTAGCGTCGCAAGAAATTTGAATTTGTTTGACAGGATCGATATACCAATACCTACCTCCTCTCCCTATCTCCTAGGTATGAGCGATGTTCCTCTAACATCATAGGGATTCAGAAGAGAGGAATTGGTTCTACAGTGCTTTCGTGAAGTATACTGTAGAAACTCAGCCAAACTATTCATTTCTGAGAGATCTCCTCGAACAGGTCGATTTTGTATCCTAACTCATTACATTTTTAAGGGAAACTCAAATGTACAGGGTGATCTACGTTTGTGTAATGAAGTTTGCGACAATTTTTCCGAATGGAACAACCTACATATTATTCAATTTCTGGAGTCTGTGTGTACATTCTCAATTTGAAAATATATCACATATGGGGTTTGTATACTGTGCGTCTGTTGAATTTAGTGCTCTCATGAAGTAGTTGAGAATGTCGGAAAGGACGCTTGAAAGTTGAAACCATCGAATTTTATTTTTGTTCGAGCATTCTTTCAAACCTAATGAACACATACAGAATGATCCGTATTGGAGAATTTATTCTTTCACGTACTGTAGATATCCAAACCCATTGTGTGATATATTTTTGAATTAATGAGCTCTGCCTTGAGGTTCGAAAAATTGTCGTGGACATTTTTACTCAAACGTGGATTAATTACTATGTATATTTAATTCTTGCTTGTAGATTTGGCAAATTGAGATCGACAAATCGACCTGTTTCAGGAGATTCCTCAGAAATGGAAAGTTCGGCTGAGAATGAATTGAGTCAGTACTTTATGAAAGCACTGTAATAATAATTCATAAATTGTCTCGACTCATTTGGAACAATTTCAAACTGTCCCATTTCTGTGTACATCTTGAACAGATAATTTTTGGGATATGTTTTGAAGTTTTTCTGTGGATACAAAAAATTTTGTTTGTAACTAGTTAGCATCCATTTCATGATGTTCTAGATTTTAAATGATATCGATACTACTTTTTTCCTTCAAACACAGAACCCTATTTTTGTCTATCTAGGATGATGCCTTCACAACTTCTTTATTTTTTGGCACAGGTTATGCAAGTCTAGTCGTAGTTGCATTGGCAATGGCATGAAGAGAAGGTGGTTTATTTTTATGACCACTTTAGTCTGAGTGAAAATTATATACTGGTTCTATTCTCGGTTTGGACGCGTAGACTCTATTTCTTGCTCTTCTTTCTGATTTTTATTCAGCATATTCTGATGATATAACCTGTTTTTCTCTCCATATGGGTAATAGCTTTGTTGGTGGAAATGTCCCAGAATATATACCTACATATAAAGTTACTCATCTAGATATTGAAATTTAATGATCAAGAATTATATGACCTGGTTCCTAGCTTTGCTCCATGCTATCTCTGATATCAACTGAATAATATCTAAATGAATGTAGAAGTCCATGTTGCCTCTTAGTGAAGTAGAAGTGATGAAGAAGCAATGATACTGAAAATCTTCTTAATTATTCTATTTTTTATTATTTTCTGACCTATTATTGGTCCATCATCAGCCTTGATATTAATTCTAAAAAGAAGAAAACCTTTACAATATGAAATTCACATGCAACAAATATAAGTAATTCATATGAAATGAATATTCTGATGTATATAGGTAACATAATGATGAATTCTGAAAGCTTGGACCTGTTAGCCAGAATGGCAAAAACAATGTAAAACATTTTATTATGAAAAGAAATTCACTTATGTTTATCTCGTCAGAATGTCAAGGGATTCAATTTCAACATCAGACAAATGACTTGAAGGAGACAAAAGGCTACTGAAAAGAGAAGAAAAGAAAGAAACATGAAGAAGAAGAAGAAGGAGAAGTAGTGGGGAAGTGGAATTGAAGAGAAACCAAAAAGAGGAAATAATGAAAATGAACAAGAAGAGAAAAAGTAGGAGAAAGAGAAAGATTGACAGTGAACAATAAAAGGAGGACAAAGTGGGCCAAGATATGACGAATTAATAAATATCAGTGAGTTGAAGAATTTCGAACAATCAAAATGTTTCTGTTTATTATGTGAGATGACAATACCCTTATCAACACAAGAATATCCGTTTGTGTCCATTGAATGTCCAAGGTGTTCACGAAAATGTTCTGGATTACCATAGGATGTTCACAGGCAGCAATCCTATGGATGTCCAGGAGAAGTAATCCATATAGTATTCGTTTCATGTCTTCCCTGATAGTGTTTCTCAACACAACGTCCACCTCATGCTCATGGGATAATGTCCAATATACATCAAGTTGCAGTAGTTCATATACAGTCCATAATAATATGATGTGTATTATTGAATTTCTGTCTCGTGTATCATCGAGATAGTTCGGCTCCTCCGGTGACCACAGGGCCAGCCATATCAGAGCAGTGAGCCGTGCGCATGGGCGTGCTGTGCGTGATGCCGTCCGCCATTGTTGTTTCATCGTCAAACATTAGTGCACTGAAAAAACGCCTTAAACTGATAATTCCATTCTCGAATCTAGCGTTTTGATGATTTTCATACAATCCTTTCGAATTTGGTGTATTGATAGTGACATTATTGTAATAATCTGTTTCATAATATTTGTGTGTGAAAGAAGAGTGTTTTGTGATGCCAATTCATTCGAAGAATAAATGAATCACTTATTCGAGTGAAGGCCCATTCCATTCCGGACGAGTTGATGAAGATATCGAAGGATATCAATATCAGAATCGGTCTGAAATTGAGTGCCTATTATACAGCTAGGGTATGTCACGACGAGATTAACACTATATTTTTATCAAGAATCAGTCACAAGGGATTTATGGAAATGTGCATGCTCATATTTGATCACGCTCTCTTTGTTTGAAGTATTTTTGACAATGCAGTGTTTCCGCGTCTACTAGAAAGTAGAAACAACTTTGTTATTTCAAATGGAATACCCTGTATCTCATTGCATTTTTAGGTTGTTCCTGAAGAGATGATATAATCAATACATCAATATAGAGTGTTCAAATAGAGATTTCAACTTTAGGAAATTTTTTTGTGTCGGAAATATGCATTATTGGTTGAAATGCCTCACATGTTCCTATCATGATTTTTGATTCACTATCTACTGGAATTTAATTTAAACAGATACAGGAAGATCTGGATTTTGAATCTTGAACCACCCTGTATATGTTCCAAATAAATGTCATAAGATAGTGAATCTTAAGTTATAAGATGGTGACATGAAAGTTGAAAAATCTCAATTTTAAACAACCTATAACTCTGTAATCATTCCCGCTAGACCCCAAGTGTGATGTATTGATGAAAACAGCTTTTTAGGTAAAATCTAAGATAGCGATGAAATACAAGATATTTTATTTGAAATTACAAAGTTGTTGCTACTTGCTAGGAGAAGCGGCAACCCAGCATTGCCGAAAATATTTCAAACGAAGCGAGCGTAATCTTAAATAAAAGCATGGACATTCTAATATATTTCTTGCGGCTGATTCTCGGTATAAAGATGGTGTGAAGCACGTCGTGACATACCCTGTATGTAGTGCAAAAGTAAAGTTGAGAAATTCGTTGACAGCGATTGTGTCAACTCTATACCAAACTGGAATGATGAAAGGAGTTTCCATAGAAGCAACAATCCTATATTATTACATCGATCTGATATTAAAATAATATATTATACAGAGTTAATCAAATGTATGGAACCATCCATATATTTCAGTCCCCAATAGTTAGATCTTTCTGAATTTTTATACATGATGACTTGGAAATTTGGCGTTTCAAAAAATTATATCGCCAATGTTGCCACGTTATCAGTTTTTCTCGAATTATCATCAACTTCCTTATTTTGGATAAAACACCTATATATTTATATCATTTGATAGATTTCCTAACTAGTTGACTCATATACTATTTGATAGTTTTATTCACAATATTCACAGTAAAGATATCTGAAGAAATGGTCAGAGTACCCATCAATAATTACTAAAACATAACAAGAACAGGAAAAGAGACTACTCATTTGAGTAGATGTTCAAATTGTTGTCCGTTGACCTCCTGAAAATAAGCTAGAAGATTATACACTGCATCTACACTCTGTTTCTGATGTGTTGTCGTGGTATAATATCCTTCATCACTCGTCGGATAACAATTTCCTAATTATTCTCGAGACTGTCTGATCTTTCTTTGTGAACAATATTGTTGACAAGTCCCCATAAGAAGAAATCTGATGGTGTGAGATCCGGAGAACACGCTGGCTATTTGATGGTTCCACGTCGTCCTATCCATCGGTATCTGAATACGTCATCAACATATTTCCTTACATTGCATGCAATATGTAGTGGTGCCCCGTTTTGTTAAAACCAAATATTCTGACGTACTCCACCATATCTATCTGGGAACAAATTCATCGATGCAGGGAAAATCTCATTCTGTAATAATATAATATCTGTCGCTATTCAACATTCCTTCAATGAAAAATGGTCCAATGATTCTATTGTCAATGATATCTGCCCAAATATTCAATTCCTTAGGAAATTGAGTATGGCTATCTTGAGTCCAATGAGGATTCTCGAAAGCCCAGTATCGACAGTTCTACATATTCATCGATCCAGATAGACAGAAAGTGGCTTCATCGGAAAACAGAATATTGCTAATGAAGTGGATACCTCTCGCCATCAACGTTTCACCTAATGTATTTCTCCTTTCAGCATCGCCGTCAATCAGTTCGTGGATTGAATGCACCTAATATGTTCTCCTTTTTCATAATTTGTATCACTGACATTTCACTCATGATCAAAGCTAAATTGGGTTGTAGAAGTATGTGGTTGATCTAGGGATGAAACTACAACATCTACTGCTTTTTCAGGCCTAGTGGCTGTTTTTGAACGCCCTGTTTTTTAATATTCTTCACATTCCCAGTATGCTCTAATCTTTTCAAAGTTTTGGATACTGTACTTCGTGATATTGGTTCGCGATCTGGGTGACTCATTGTATTGAAGAGATCTGAAACTTCTTTGTGAGCTCTTCTTCTATCTCCGAATCCAATCATCATAAATATCTTAATACGGTCTCTTTCCGAGAGTAACATTATTATTGTTGACAAATATTCGTTGTTTCACAAAATGATATATTTTCCAGTTGAGAAAATTATCGACATTGAATCAGAATTGTCTGATAATTAACACATAAGTATAACATTTCTCATCAGCCTTCTTGTTTGATCAGCTTTCAATTATTCAGGAATAATTTCAAGTTTTTTCAGATATCTTCGTGAATATTGTGAATGGAACTATAAAATAGTATATCAGTAAACTCGTTGAAGTTGTATCTATCAAATGATCTAAAAATATAAAGGGTGTTTTATTTAAACTAAGGAAGTTAATAATAATTCGGGAAAAGCTGAGGACGTGGCAACATTGGCGGTATAATTTTTCGAACCCACATATATTTTCAATTCACCATGTCTGAAAATCCATGAAGATCTAACTATTGGTAACTGAGATATATGGATGGTTTCATACATTTGATTAACTCTATGAATATTTTACCTAGTATAGTGTTCTTGAATACCTTACATCAAGTGATAACCAGTAACATTTATTGACCAGATCGTCTTATAGAGGGTGATTCATGATGAGACCAACATAGCCTATAATGTTGAATAGGGGAAATCAAGACGAGTTGATGTAAATACCGGGTGACACAGACTCATGGTATATATGTATAGCCTCCATTTCTCCTTCGGTTCTCTCACATTCAAGGAAAATTTGTATAAACAGTGTGTCTCACTTCTAATGGAAACACCCCTGTATCATACGTAATAGTTGAGTGAGGATGCTGAAATTTGCTGGAGCAAGAGATATACCAAAAATGCACTACATGACCAAGTCATCTTTAGTGATCTACACTGCTTGCCAACAGTCATGGAACCACTCCAATTTCCGGAAAATTATATTAGGTGTTGAAATAGGTTAAACATCACTTAGGAATCGGAGTCAGGACGCCCAATACACTAACTATTTATATTTTTCCTGGAAAATTCCCGGTTCTGAAAATTTAATTTTTTATCACTTCTCATGGAAACACCACCGTATCTTACGTAATCGTTGGGTTACGATCCTGAAATTTGCTGTAGCAGGAGATATACCAAAAATGTACTTCATGGCTAAGTGGGGTCATCTTCACTGCTCGCCAACAGCCGTGGAACTACACACATGTCCGGAAAATATCAAGAGACAAGATTGGTTGAAAATCATTTCGGATTCGAGAACAGAATGCCCAATTCACTAAGCTCCCATGTTTTGACGCACTATTATCCGTAACGATTTTCCACATACTACTAACGAACATTCATTCATAATTCATTTCAATGACCCCCGTCATGATTTCTGATCCATCGGATCACTCTTGATTGTACTAGTTCTGATTGTTATCTCTTTATTCTTGATGAGAAGTGACTTTATGAATATCAATTTCAGGAGAACCATTAAGTGAATTTTTCGATTTAATAAATTTTTCCTCCTGGAATGTCGGTGGTTGATGAGGGACTGCTGGCGAGCAGTGTATCATTGAAGATCATCCCACTTGGTCATTGGTCTCTTTCTTGACCCTAAAAATTTCAGGCTCCTACATCGAGGCCTACATCAATAATTACGTAAGATACTGGGGTGCTTTCAAGACAAATGGGACAGAATTTATTATTTATTCAGAACTGAAAATTTTCCAGAACGAATATGAGTACTTAGTGAATCACACGTTATGTTTCCTGTTCTCGAATCTGCAGTGATTTCCAACCTATCTTGTCTGCTAATATGATTTTCTGGACATGTAGGTGGTTCCATGACAGCGAGCAATGTGGTATATCACTGATGGTAATTTCAATTGGTCATTGACTGTATATTTGGAATATTTTTTGCTCCTGGAAATTTAACAATTCTTCCGATAATTACGTGAGATGAGGGGGTGTTCCTATGAAAAGTAAGACAAAAATAAAATTTCAAGAACTGAATTTTTTCTCAGGCAAAATATGGATAGTTAGTGAATAGGGCCTCCTGATTCCGAATCCAGAGTGATTTTCAACCTATTTTGCCTCCGGATATAATTTTCCGGATATTGGGGTGGTTCCATGACTGTTGGCGAGCAGTATATATCACTGAAGATGACCTCACTTAGTCATAGAGTGAATTTTCGGTATATCTCTCGCTCCAGCAAAGGACCCCGCACTTTTTCTATATAAAAATGGCGTTCCGTCGAATTTCCCCAATTTTTGGTAAATGATAGTACTCGACATACTGATTGAATATGCCAAGTCCCAACTCAATCCTATGACGAGTTTACGAGATACAGGGTGTTGAAGTTGAAGAATACCTAATTTTTCTCGGCCTATATCTCTAAGATAGGACAAATGAATTCCAATTTTTTGGGAGCACGTAATAGTTATGCCCTTAGGCGCAAGAACTATATAGGTATTCGACCAAAACTGATTTTTATTACAGGGTGATTCTCATTTCAAATAATGTGTTTTTTTGAATATCTGAATATCAATGCTACAAATTGATAACAATTACAAAATGAGATTTATAGCCAAGTATGCTCTTCTTACATCAATTGAATTCGTAAAATATAATAATTATACATGGTGTTTCATTAATGCTGTTGATTGCATAATTGGTCTATCCTAAAGTTCATTGGGCCACCTCGTATTATCGGGTTGATTCCAGACATTCAAAATATTTTTGAAGGATGTATCCCAATGAGTTCCATGATATACAGAGTGATTCATCGATTGAAAAAATTGACAACCACGAAAAAATATTCAAAAACCACTATTTTTTTCATCACCCTCTAATTCGAAATTATTACCGTCGATGTAAGATTTTTTTCCACCAATATACTCAGTATGGATATTTCAATCAAATTGGGAATTTTCAGACCCATGCTATGACTAGTTTTTTTTATACATCGAATAATGTGAAAATAATTATGGAAAAGTAATTACATAATAACACGAAAAATTGCTCCGAATCGCAAAACTAGTAGTCACTAGTCAACTATGTCAAAAAATGTGATTTGTTCGTAAACAAAATCTAGTGGTCTTATTATAGGTCCGCTAGCAAAACATCTCGAAAATGTTTTTCAGAAAACATCAAACAAATCACAATATGCCCCCGAAAAAATCTCATCAACGACACAACTCATCAACGATCCCACTCATATAAACGTGCTAAAACTCATGAGCGTTCCAAGTCGACAGCGGTTTTTCCCAACTCAATCCTATGACTATACTTTTCGAAAAAAATATGAAACTAAACTTCCGCAAACGCCTAGTGAGAGGTGCGCGTTAATATATTTTGCAACTCTCCTTTATCCAACCAACTTCCAATCTTTTGATCATACTGTATATTGTTAGAATCGAAGTTAGTATATGCACATCGGAAAGACACTAAAGTTGGAGTTTTGGTTATGTAGATATTCGTTACCGGGTTCAGTATAGACTTGAAAGAAAAATGGAATACAGGAACATCAGTAGGTACCGAGGAATCATCATTTATCCAACACATCAAAAATATAGTAAAATAATAATGAAACAATCTCGAAGCCTCTTTCTTCCACTCAATATCAATTCAGAATTGCAATCATAGATTTTGAAAAAATACATGAACCAACTCGTTTTCCAACAACATCTATTTGTTGGAAGAAATAGTGGCATTAGGTAATGTATATCGTAAGATATACATACCGTAATAGATCGATAGACATCCTCAAATAACTATAAAATTATATTTTAGGGTAAGTTCTAGTCCCAATTCAAGTTGACAACTGATATTTTCGGAATCGGCGGGGTCGAATTAGTCTAGAAACTTGGGTTGTCACGAATTAATAAGTATGTTTTACTTCGTAGAAGTCGAATTTGGATTATCGCAACCAGATAGAATATTTTTCAGTAGGCTTAGAAAACAAAATCATGATATCAATAAATGTGTCTGTCATCCAGCAACTTTCGGGTTGTCAGTATCTTAAAATATCATATCAGCGTATATCTTTATTCTGAGTGTTTTTTAAGTCGTTTTCAGTAATTGTTTAGTGAATTTAGTGCGCATTGTGGCATTTGCAAATAGGGTAAGATGTTATGTATGCGAAGGGAATTTCATTCCTAGACTCACAATTCGTATAAATCGTGAAGATAATGTTGATTTTCTGCAAATTGCAACATTTAGAAGACAAGCTGCTGGAAATCCTCCAATTGACATTTTTGATGATACCAGAGTTTGTTTCAATTGTCATAACAGTGTAATAATTGATATCAATGAGATGGAAAATAACCCAAACTGTCTTCGCCTAAATGTATTGAGTCCAGTATTGAGCCGTGCCTGCATAATCTGTAATGCTCGTCAACATGTTCAGAGAATAACTCTTGCATGTAGGGTGAACATTTTTGTTGTAACGAATATTTATGTTCCGGACTTTCTGAGAATTTGTGGTCATCATCTTGACCCTCATGGATTTCTCTTGAATAATTTGCATGGAGGTTTGAATTTTATCAACAAACCCTATTTGATATCAAATATGCTTCAATTTCTACAGTGTATGAGAACAGTTGCCAATGAAAATAGACGTATTAGAAACTGGGATGATATTGATAGTTTTACAGAAGAAGAGTTCAAAGCTCTGACGTCGATTTCAAAAGAAGATTTTCAAGAACTTTATGGATTTTGTGATACAATCGAGCAAGGGGGAAATAGAAGGCATATCAAAAAGAAACATTTACTGACATTTCTAATCAAAATGAAACATGGAGTTTCAGATGAGTTTTTGAAAATCTTGTTTCATTTTTCTTCAAGACAAACAACTAGCTTGATAATATCGAATGTGAGGATATCTCTAATGCAAAGATTTGTAACTAATAATATTGGTTTCGACTCTATTACAAGAGACTATTATATTAATAGACACGTGTCTGTATACACCAATCAGCTATACAACCCTTCTCCCAATATCCCAAAAGCAATTGTGTATATAGACTGTACATATAACAAAATAGAAAAAAGTAGTAATTTCCGGATATTGAGACAATCCTACTGCTTCCATAAAAATGAGCACCTGGTTAAGCCTGAAATTATGGTCGCTCCTGATGGCTACATCTTGGCAATTAATGGTCCATACTTTTCTGATGCTAGAAATAATGATGCCACCATTCTGCAGCATGAGCTACAGAATGATATAAATAGAATGAGGACATGGTTTCAAGAAGGCGATGTAGTGATAGTCGATAGGGGTTATAGGGACTCTATTGGTCTTTTACAGGATCTTGGTCTCCATTACCATATGCCACCATTTCTACCACCAAACCAAAGACAACTCACAACAATCGAAACTAATAGGGCACGCTTAATTACTAGCACCAGATGGATTGTAGAGGCTAGAAATGGGCATTTCAAATCGATTTTCAAATTTTTCCGAGGAGCGATATCAATAACACATGTTGCAAAATTACGCGAATTCTATTTGATTGCTGGCGCCCTAATAAACAAATACCATCCTCCAATAAGGATGCCGGGCACATTGGAATTAGCTACACAAATGTTGCATGATATCGAAGAAGTCAACATTGTTCAGGCCCGAGTTGAGGCTGAAAACCTCCGTACAAGAAATGGTCGATGGTTTCGTTTGAACCATAGACATGTACCGACGTTTCCTCGACTTGACTTAGAATATTTGAAAACACTCACAGGGTCATATCACATTCACTTAGCTGCCTCCTACATACAAGACACGATACAAAGAGATGGAGGGGAACAAAATACACTCGATATTGACGAACTCATTGAGGAACCCAATTTTTTAAGATTTCGAGTATTTTCTCGGTTCAGAAATGCCACTAAACATATGCTGTGGTTAGTATTCAGAGAAATCGATGATAATAATTTACAAGATCCGCCCATTTTAGGGTACTACTGTACTTGTAGGTCCGGTGCTAGAACATTAGGGACGTGTGCACACGTAGCCAGTGTGGTATGGTTCCTTGGATACGCAAGAAACCAAGGAAATATTACCTTTCCATCTGATCGCCTTTTGAATTGTATCGACGATGCTGCAAATCGATTGAATCCTGTAAATATGAACATCGGTCCGGAACTGATTTGAATCTGGCGATTAGTTGATTTCTGTGTTCCTTGTGAAACATAATTATAGTAGTAGTAGTAGTATATGTCCTTCGTTGGTAGGTATGTACATACCAACCAACCATCGATCCCTAATGAGGTCCTTTAGCCCATAGTGTTCTGAACATGTATCTATATTGTATGTAGGCACGCAACAGTGAATCGTGCAGGACTATCCCCAGCCGATGCTCCGAAACTTCACAATATTTAATTCGTATATTAATATTCGAAAAATTCCTTGCGCTGTCTGGGAATCGAACCCACGACCCCGCAGTCCTGACTCGGGTGCTCGTCCACTGCGCCAATCCTGCCTACACACAATCATATTATAGGTATTGGAACTTTCACTTTCTAACGTGGACTAGGCCTACAGGGGATACCACAATAAAAAAAACGCGCCTGAAACTCTACCTCTCAGGTGGTGGGGAAACGAGTTGGTTTGTCTATTTTTTCAAAATCTGTGATTGAAATTCTTAATTGACATTTTTCTTTCAGGCCTATACTGAACCCGGTAACGAATATCTACATAACCAAAACTCCAACTTTGTCTTTGCGATGTGCATATACTAACTTCGATTCTAACAATATACAGTATGGTCAAAAGATTGGAAGTTGGTTGGATATAGGAGAGTTGCAAAATATATTAACGCGCACCTCTTACTAGGCGTTTGCGGAAGTTTAGTTTCATACTTTTTTCGAAAAGTAGTCATAGGATTGAGTTGGGAAAAACCGCTGTCGACTTCGAACGCTCATGAGTTTTAGCACGTTTATGAGTGGGATCGTTGATGAGTTGAAAGTTGATGAAAGGGGTGCGTAGAATAGTTGTGTCGTTGATGAGATTTTTTCGGGGGCATATTGTGATTTGTTTGATGTTTTCTGAAAAACATTTTCGAGATGTTTTGCTAGCGGACCTATAATAAGACCACTAGATTTTGTTTACGAACAAATCACATTTTTTGACATAGTTGACTAGTGACTACTAGTTTTGCGATTCGGAGCAATTTTTCGTGTTATTATGTAATTACTTTTCCATAATTATTTTCACATTATTCGATGTATAAAAAAAACTAGTCATAGCATGGGTCTGAAAATTCCCAATTTGATTGAAATATCCATACTGAGTATATTGGTGGAAAAAAATCTTACATCGACGGTAATAATTTCGAATTAGAGGGTGATGAAAAAAATAGTGGTTTTTGAATATTTTTTCGTGGTTGTCAATTTTTTCAATCGATGAATCACTCTGTATATCATGGAACTCATTGGCATACATCCTTCAAAAATATTTTGAATGTCTGGAATCAACCCGATAATACGAGGTGGCCCAATGAACTTTAGGATAGACCAATTATGCAATCAACAGCATTAATGAAACACAATGTATAATTATTATATTTTACGAATTCAATTGATGTAAGAAGAGCATACTTGGCTATAAATCTCATTTTGTGATTGTTATCAATTTGTAGCATTGATATTCAGATATTCAAAAAAACACATTATTTGAAATGAGAATCACCCTGTAATAAAAATCAGTTTTGGTCGAATACCTATATAGTTCTTGCGCCTAAGGGCATAACTATTACGTGCTCCCAAAAAATTGGAATTCATTTGTCCTATCTTAGAGATATAGGCCGAGAAAAATTAGGTATTCTTCAACTTCAACACCCTGTATCTCGTAAACTAGTCATAGGATTGAGTTGGGACTTGGCATATTCAATCAGTATGTCGAGTACTATCATTTACCAAAAATTGGGGAAATTCGACGGAACGCCATTTTTATATAGAAAAAGTGCGGGGTCCTTTCAGGTTCCAAACCTAACGATTACGTAAGATACGGTTTCCATGAAAAGTGAGACAAAAATGAATTTTTCAGAACTGAAAAATTGTCAGAAGAAATATGAATAGTTAGAGAATTGGTCGTCCTGATTCCGAATCCGGAGTGATTTCCAACCTGTTTCGACTCCCAATATTATTTTCTGGAAATCGAGGTGGTTCCATGGCTGTTAGCGAGCAGTGTATATCACTGAAGATGACTCCACTTGGTCATAGGTTACATTTTTGGTATATCTCCCGCTCCAGCGAATTTCAGGATCTTAACCCAACGATTACGTAAAATACGGGGGTGTTTCCATGAAAAATGAGACAAAAATAAAATTTTCAGAATTGAAAATTTCACAAGAGGAATATGAATAGTCAGTGAATAGGATGTCCTGATTCCGAATCCGAAGTGATTTTTAACCTATTTCGACTCCTAATATCAATTTCCGAAAATTGGGGTGGTTCCATGGCTGCTGGCGAGCAGTGTAAATCACTGAAAATGACCCCACTTGGTCATAGAGTGCATTTTTGGTATACCCCTCGCTCCAGCAAGATTTCAGGATCTTTACCCAACGAATACGTAAGATGCAGGGGTGTTTCCGTTAGAAGTGAGACACACTGTATACTGGTTTTCCTGGAAATTTCATCAACTGTTATAAGAACTGCTCTTCAATTTACACGGCACACTTTGACTGGTTCAATAAAAAAATAAGTAACAAATTCGTTCGAATGAATTTTCAATTTCGACCTGGCTGATAACTCTCAACCTCCAACTGGGTTCGGGCGTTGATTGATATATTACGCTTACGCTGGGAAGATGCCCAACCTTATGGGGCAAAACGAGGTCCAAAAAAATCTCACAACTAGATGGCGTACCATAGTTCGAAATCTCACATAGTGGCGGCGATAGTGTCGAACGATGTCGGAGCAATACTTCGTAATTTGACTGGCAGGTGCGCCACTTACGAAGAGAATCTATTGGAATGCAGATGGCGTGCGAACAATTCAAGGTTGGTAGTTCTACCAACCTTGGAACAATTAAACAATCCATGATCCAGAACGCCTGTATCGAATCCACGATCAATCAGTACGATTCTAACTAATATGGCGGTAAATTCGAATTTGTTAGTAATAGTTGTACTAGATGTGCTTCTAACGAGCGCATCACGGACGTGAGATCATGAAAAAAGTTTATAGAAATCGAATTGGAGTGAATCACAAAATTTAATGCATCAACAATGAATGCTTCCATTTTTGGCGATTGTGGAATAAACTGGTCAGCGGATATCAATATATACTTAAGCTGCTCATAAATTTGATTGAAATTCACGAACCCGGACCAGTGTTGTCACCTTGTGTGTGTGTATTTTACCCTAGAACTGAATCTAAATGGGTCTGTTTGAGTGGAGTTTCATATTTCATTATGTCGAATTACTATAATTCACTAGCTGTCGTAAATCATTTTCTTGTCAGAGCTGTGTACAATTTTTGGAATTTTTATTATTGAAATTACTGATATTTATCACATGAAAAACGCGGAACATTGCGTGACAATTCTATACCGCTATCAATCCGAAGTATTTCATACTGGTATATAAATGATCCGACCTATGTATGGCCGAAACTTGGAGTGCCAATAATTTCCTTTGACTTTTGTGGGGCGGCCGACTCGGTGCGTTTGTCGGCGATAGGGCAGCCAAGCCGTCGTTTGTCGCCCTATAACAACACAAGTACATCCTAGGGACTTCCCATAGAGACGTCCCTAATTTTATGCAAGGACATCCCAGAGATATCCTTTGCCGGGACAGAGTACATACTAGGAACGTCCCAGGGACATCAGCTGGCTGACAAAAAAGCATCCAAGAGATTTCCGTCTGGAACGTCCCGGGGATATCAACCAAGAACGAAGAAAGGATATCCCTAGGAGGTCGCAAGGATATTCCAGGGACATCCCTTCGACAAAAGAAAGAATGTAGGTCGAGTAGGGTTTGAACCAGGGACCTTTAGGTTATCAGGCACGCACCTTACTCCATTGAATGATATGCCTTCTGAAGATTTATGTGCCAAACAGATTTTTAAACAGGACTAAACTGCAGAAACCTGAATAAATACAACTTTGTTAGGATTTGGGTATATAATTATTATTATCATCCGTGGATATTTAAAAATGGGGGGCATTATGCATTTACGATTTCTGTTTGCGAAAAATGGTCATTTCTTGAGAAGTTCTGAGACAATTTTCTTTTTTTTCATTTCAATTATTTAGATTATATATTATTTAGATTATATATCGTGGCATATATAGACTGGAAATGTAGCTGTTTTCTGTTGAATTTGTTTCTATCTCTTCAAATATAGTTAAATATACCAAAAAAGAACTCATATTTTTCAACAACTAGATACTGTAAAAAATGTTTCAAAAGTTTTGCAGCTTCAACTCTTGTAATCCAATAAATAAATGAATTCTATATATGTTCCAATAGTTATGACTCACTCTGTATATTATGCCTATATAGATGATGTATTTTATTTCATTTTAATAGTGAATCATCAACAATCAAAGATTCAAAGATATCTGACTATTTATTTTCTATCTACTGATGAGACTCTAAGATCGAAATTATTATCACATTCAGATTGATTATATTATCAATATTTTGTAATGTCTTATTAATACAAAACTTGAATATGGATACAAATTGAGTGAAAAAAAAATTCAACAAAAAGGCGTGAGATGTTTTTCCAGATATACATATATATTGGTCTAGGCAAAGTATGACAAGTTATTCACAAGGGAATTTAAAAAAACGCCAAGGAGTAGGAATCCAACTGAGTGAGAGATCATAATATGTTCTTCTCTCTTCCGCAAGGAACCGAGGGAAAAATCAATACTCGTAACAGTCGTAACCCGTTGTTATTGTTGCGGATTGCGGAATTCCCATATACGTCCATGGGATTCACCGACCGTAGCAAACATTTTTTATCGGAACCGGTCGGGCGGGTCGGGTCTCATCGTAGAAGACAAGGATAAACAAAAATTTCTGGAGCGATAGCACGCGCTGGGATGGGATCTGTAATTCTGTACAAAATTGTAGTAATCTGTACAATTAGTTCAGACATGTTCTGTTTGCCTAGTGGAGTCGCTACCTCACAGTGGCAAAACGATAGACGAGGGGATGAGCGGGGCATCGACTCGCAAATAACACAGGTTGGGCATCTTCCCAGCGTAAGCGTAATATATCAATCAACGGTTCGGGTTAATCGATTTTTCGTAAATTTTCATTGTATAGAACTTGACAGAAGGGTAATTGAGGAAAAAACATGTGATTTTTTTATCAAAATTCTAGATTGACATTATTATTCGTTACTTAGTTTGTTTCATGGATTTTAATTGAAGTGATAATAAGATATCTAGTAGGCCCTGTTTTTCATTATGTGACGTGACGTGACGTTTGTTGATAATCCGAACTGATGGGTATAGGTACGGTTAGATGCAAATGAAATTTTGCACATTGTTACAAGCCTTCTTGTATTCTTAGCAAAAGATTGCCAGGCAACTCAGTGGAGATGGGGTGGGTAAATAATTCAAATCTTTTTCCCTCGAAATAATCTTTATTTACAATTCTCTGGTGCAATTGGCTGTGGCACGATTGAATCTGCCTAATAATTTTAATACAATGATGGCGGGTTCTGACTGGGACCGCTGCAGCTGGCAGCAACTGTCAGCAGCCACAGCCAAGCGTCGTTTAGGCGATACTGCCGTGAGTGGTTCTGCGTCCGGTGTTCTGTGGTCTATGAGTCTGGTAGAAAGTGTTCCGTGATAGTTGTTGCTCCGTGTGTCGTGTGTCTGTCAGGTCACGTCACGTCTTCTTGTCAAATGTCAACCTCTGGATGTAAACATAGTAAACAAAACAATGTGGCAATTTGTAAAATTATGAAAATAAACAGTTTTAAATTGAATGCATCAATCCCTAGGCCTAGCAGTTATTCTCACATGAACCCTAAATTCGGTGAACCGAATGGACTGTGCAGCAGAGACTATGGATTATTATTTACAAAATGGATAAGTATGTACAACATGTTTGCATCAGCAGAGCTGGCCAAGAAGATTTTGTTAGTTACAAAGCTTGGTGAAATGGTGACTAGTTCATACATACAATCTTCAGGTAGGTACTCCAGATATTATTAACAGTTAACATTCACCTAATATCCAATATGCTGGCCTTTGCCTATATATAAGTAAGCACCAGGTTCAGTTATTAGTTACAAAAGCCATAAGCATAAGGGTGCGTTAGCAGAAGAGTGCGAAAGCATACAAGCCAAAGCAAAAATAATAAGAGCAGTTACTAAAAAATTGTTTCTAAAATTGTTTCTAAAATTGTTCTATCCGTCATTCGGTTGCCCCCTTACGAGCAACCCTCAGAAGTCTTCGAAAGTCTTGTGCGAGCAAGGAATGACTGGGGCCTTACCTTTTAACGTGTGATCCCAAACACTTTCTTAGGCCATCAGAAAAAGTCTGCGTTCGTGGGACTTGTAGTAAACCTTCACAACTTGTAGGCTTTATTCCGCAAAACGGTTTACAAATTATGGTATGATTGACAAGTACTGTCAGAACAATCGACAACTATCATATAAAATAAAGTACAGGGTATTGAATTATTATCACATTCTCCCCCACTCAATTTGTATGCGACGATGCATCAAAATGTTGAGGAGATCGACGAAACCGTGTAGATCGACGAAACCGTGTAGATCGACGAAGCTCAGGCTGTTCCGCGGAGGTTGAGGTTTTGTCTTCTTCTGGGGATATATCGGAATCATTATCTTCGTCTTCTAATAATCCAATGTTTCCCCTTGGAGCTTAGAAGTTCCATTGGTTGATCTGCGAGGATGATAGAACATTCGTTCATGTGGACTGCAGTTTATTGCAGTGCAAAGTAGAGATCGTATTGAATGTAGTGCATCTAGAAGAACTGTTTCCCACTGAGACGTTTTTAAATTTCTACTTCTTAGTGCCAAGTTCACAGCTTTCCAGATTATACCATTATACCTCTCCACAAGTCCATTACCTTGAGGGTTATAAGGAGTCGTTCTACTTGAAGCAATGTCACGTGAATTGAGGAAAATGGCTAGTTCCCGAGAAATAAATGACGATCCTCTGTCAGAATGTATATAGGAAGGCATACCGAATATTGAGAATAACTGATTCAGGCAGTTGATAACTGTAGACGTATTGGTGTCTGGGCATGGAAAAGCAAAGGGAAAACGAGAATATTCATCGATGATGGTGAGTATGTATCGATTGTGTGAAACAGAAGGTATTGGACCTTTGAAATCAATATTCAAACGTTCGAATGGAGAGGTAGCTTTTATAAGGTTATTTTCTGAATTCTTGTGGAACTGAGGTTTGACTTCAGCACAAATAGGACAGGCGGTAGTCATTTCTTTGACGTTTTCTAGTGAGTATGGCAAATTTCGGGTACGAACAAAATGATACATCCTGGTGATTCCTGGGTGACATAGTGCTTCATGCAATTCGAATAATTTTCTATCGCTACTCGCACCACAGATTCTTGAGAAGGTATCGGCAACAACATTGTCGATTCCCGGACGATAAATGATATCATAGCTGTAACAGGATAGTTCGAGTCTCCATCTCATTATTTTATCGTTCTTGATTCTCTTCGTGTGTTTCACATCAAACATAAATGAAACGGATTGTTGGTCAGTTATTAGTTTGAAATGCCTTCCTATTAGATAATATCTCCATTTCCTGATAGCTTCAACAATGGCTTGTGCTTCTTTCTGTGACATTAATAAGACTGACGACATTGAAAAAGTCAAACGTTAGAATATTTTACAATTATTCCGAAAAGACGACGAAATATGGAAGTGAACGCTTCAGAGTGCTTGCGTGCATCTTCTAAGGATCGTGATTGAGAAATAGCCTCGTCTAGATTCAGAGTATTGTTTTCAAGCAATCTTTGACGAATTTCGTTCGATGATAATCCATTTATGAATGCATCTCGAATGTAGTCATTTTTGTTTTGCTCTATGCTAACTTTCTTGAAATTGCAGTCTTTGCTTAGGAGTTTTAAATGTTGTACATACTGATCGATAGTTTCGTTAACTTGTTGCCGTCTAGTGGCCAATAAATGTCCTGCAAATACTTCATTTGATTGCTCGATAAACACACGGTTAAGTGTCTCGATAGCTTTGTCGAATTCCTTGATTTCGCTAATGTATTCATACACAGCATGTGATATTAGGTTGATGAGTAGTTTCAGTTTGTCTTCATCTTTGATTTTCTTTCCATCTTGAACATCGATAGTCTTCAGAAAATTCTCAAAAGTTTTGAGCCAGTGGGTCCACAGCTTAGTAGCGTTAGCAGAATTCGGATCAGCGTCAAATTTCTCAGGTCGTAGATATTTATCCATTATTCAGATTTGCGGAATAAATTGTAGTAAACCTTTACAACTTGTAGGCTATATTCCGCAAAACATAGACGGGTTTACAAATTAAGGTATGATTGACAAGTACTGTCAGAACAATCAACAACTATCATATAAAATAAAGTACAGGGTATTGAATTATTATCACAGGACTCGAACCCACGATCGATACCTCGACGTGAATCGATATTGAAGCATCGAAGCACTGAGGTACGCCGGCCTAAGACTAGGGCTTATCTGAGCAATCCAGCGACGCGTTCAACAGGAACTAGCGTTCCACCAGGAAGTGGGTCAGGTTAGCAGCAATCCAGCTGACCGCTACTGAAAACCTCTTGATGATGAGTGTTCCCTGGTGGTCGGGTACACTCCAGGTTGATTCCCAATGTACTCCGGGATCCACGTATAACAACAAAAAGGCCTAAAAATATGATTGTTGCAATGCAATGGAAGACCAGGTACCTTACTACCGATGTATTTGGTCTAGATATACAATCCGTGTGGACCTACCTTGGATGGCGTGTGGCCTTTGAGATGGTTCGTGATGATAACACTTTGGTTTGGGAGACTGGTCGAAAAGTAAAACTAAATATCCACAAATAGTGCGTAGAATCATTAGATTACTACAACGTTTTACTTAGTTGACCAAAATCAAGAAAATCCGCAAAATGCGATGGAAATTGTTGCAAGCACATGCAAAACCCCCTAACCTCAATCTCTCCCAAAACCCCTCCAATTTTCACTCTTTTCAGTGTCAATGTCAAGGCCAAGCTCACAGATCGATAGATTTTACCAGACAATCTAGCAGAAGAGGTAATGTTTTGAAACATCAGCAACAGCTGATTCTAGCCAATGTTTACTTTTAGGTTCTTCCAGACAAACCCCATGGATACTAACAGACTTCCAAGTCACGCTATAAACCACCTAGGAAGCACTGGAAACCATTGCTAATCGATCTTCCAGAGGTGTTATTTTGAAGGATTGTGAGATTTCGTTTCCAGACTACCTAATATTTGCTTTCCAGATACCACTACGACTGATTCACCATAATATCAACGAAACACACTTGAGTTGTACAATAACGGAAAAAATATCTTGATACTAGGACTATTTTCACTCAGTACGTACTTGATTTATATCATATTCCACGCTGTACCAATTTGAACCCGTAACAACATGGACGCTGATAGTACTTCTAGTCACTCTTGCAATAAGAGCGCTAACATCATCCAACCACGACATATTCTTTGACTGTACCAAGTGATGATATAAGGCAAAAGAATTTTCATGTGCCCAGATGGTGATTCATCAAATTAGTTTTGCTATCACGCCTGAACCTATAGTTGCATTTTTTGTTCTTGAAACAGTGCTGCAAGTGATATTTATTCAGTATTCCTAATGTTCACCCTCGTGAAGGTTTTACTGCTACGTATTCTTTGGTCTGGAAATCTTCTATGTTATTAAACATTGCAGCATCTGAATTTTTGTCTTGTTCAGCACTCGAAATATGAAGTGGCATATTGAAAATGAATATTCTCAGATATATTTATGAATACAAAAAGAAGATATATATATATATATATATATATAAAGAAATACATTGAGAATTCGCATTCAGCATGTGATGAAAATAATAATTCTTTCTCGGTTTATTCAATAGAAAACCTACTTTCCTGGCTATATGCCACAACGAATATTGAATTACATCTATTGAACACACACGTTGAAAATTTGAAAACAAAATCTTCTAAAGTAGAGAATTTCCATTCTCCTTCATGTAAAGATATGCATTCAATATCATTCTGAATATTCAACAGGAATTAACTACTTTCAGAATGATTTTATATGCATATCTTTATATGAAGGAGAATGCAAATTCTCTACTTCAGAAGATTTTGTTTTCAAATTCTTATCGTGTGTGTTCAATAGATGTAATTCAATATTTCTTGTGTCATATAGCCAGAAAAGTAGTTGTTTTCTGTTGAATAAACCAAGGAAGAATTAATATTTTCATCACATGGCGAATGCGAAACCTCAATGTATTTCTTTATATATATTCATTATATTTGTGTTCATAAATATATCTGGGAATATTCCTTTTCAATACTTTCACCCAATCAAGGGGTTCAAACTTGAGAGATTACAACTTGTTATTTTTATAGACCTCAATCGCAGATTCGTGATTAGGTGTTCTCAATTCAGAAATTTCCTTCCACGTCCTGTATGATGAATATCAATTTATTATACAGGGTGTCAATTTGAAAACTTCCCACCCTCAATATCTCCCTCCAAGTCGATAATATGGAAAAACGAAAAGACAGGTCGATTTTATTTTCGAAGGGGACATGGTTCTAAAATATTTTCAGCCCCGCGGCGTTGCCGCTTCTAACGAAAAGAAGCAACAACTTTGTTATTTCAAATGGAACACCCTGTATTTTATTGCATTTTTAGATTCTCACTGAAAAGCTGATTTCATCAATGTATCACACTTGGGGTCTAGCAGGAATGATTACAGAGATATAGGGTGTTCAAAATCGAGATTTTTCAATTTCAGGATTTTTTTGAGTCGAAACTATTCATTATTGGTCAAAACGGCTTCTATGTCCCTATCTCAATTTTTGATCTACTATCTACTGACATTCATTTGAAACAAATACAGGGTGGTTCAAGATTCAGACTTTTGATCACCCTGTATTTGTTTCAAATAAATGTCAGTAGATAGTAAATCAAAAGTTGAGATAGGGACATAAAAGCCGTTTTGACCAATAATGAAGAGTTTTGACTCAAAAAAATCCTAAAGTTGTAAAATCTCGATTTTGAACACCCTATATCTCTGTAATCATACCTGCTAGACCCCAAGTGAGATACATTGATGAAATCAGCTTTTCAGGAAGAATCTAAAAATGCAATAAAATACAGGGTTTTCCATTTGAAATAACAAAGTTGTTGCTTCTTTTCGTTAGAAGCGGCAACGCCGCGGGGCTGAAAATATTTTAGAACCATGTCCCCCTCGAAAATAAAATCGACCTGTCTTTTCGTTTTTCCATATTATCGACTTGGAGGGAGATATTAAGGGTGGGAAGTTTTCAAATTGACACCCTGTATATACAACAATGAAGTGGCATCTTGAGTGCAAGAGTATTTCGATTACCAGTGGTTACCTATCAACAAACGCCACGTTACAACATACCATAAAAACAGGGCCTACTCGTTACACTTCATAACGAATTTATAAAATAGAGTCACGACTAATCATATCTAGAATTTCGAACATTTGAGATTATCAAAAAATCAGAACTACTCTCTTTTCTCAATTTCTATCCAACAAAAATGTACAAAGAGTCAATCTACATGATTCCAGTTGAGAAATAAGATTTATGAGCTAGGTCGAAATTGAAAATTCAATCGAACATTTCTATTCCATATTTCTTTATTGAATCGTTATTGAACCGGTAAAATGTGCCGTGCAAATTTGAGAGCATTTTGTCTGATCTTTCTGAATCTGATGAAATCTGTCGAAAAAAATGACCACCATATACATATACATCAACTCGTCTTGATTTCGCCTATTCACATGGGTATGTGGCTCTTCTCATGGACCACCATGTATAAATGAACATTTCAGATATCTTATGGATGTACAGTGCATGAGAATGTCCTATGGATGAACGATATGGACATCTATTATGTTACATGATCGTTTAAGAACCTCCTATGAATATTCAAAATTGTGGAAAGTTAATGTCCGCCCCATGGATGTCCATATGCAGTCCAATGTACGCATTATAGTTGTCCAATTGATGTCCAGATTTTCCAGACGAGTCTGTCCAATGGATGCCCATCGGCCTTGTGTTATTAGGGACTATCTTTCAACGAGGCATTGATATCGAAAATTTGCAGAAAGTTCAATAACTAGATTTTTCTGCAAATATATAAATTCTCAAATTGTCATTAATATTGAATCATGATAATCACTGCGCTATAAACAATTACGGCATGGAAACAGATAATCACGATGTTCTCCACTCTCATTACTTCATTGTCTGAACCGAATGACTGCATTGTGTTGGGAGAGTGAATCTATCATCAGATTTCGGTTTGCTTATTTCGAGAGAATTTACATTTTCATATAATTTTCGATAACATGCCTCTTCTTCCCTAATCTTCGTCAGTTCTTTCTAGATTATTCTTACTGACTACATGCAAGTTTATGTTCTCGAAGACCTTCCATTGATATTATATTACTATATACCGAGTGTCAACGATGTCTATTAGAAAAGCCATAACTCCAAGAATATTCGGTGTTTCAAAATGATCTTCAATATGGGTATATTGTATGTGCAGTCGAACATTTTCGCATGTTTTTCACTTCCCGGTAACTTCCGGTTTCACCGGAAATAGCTCCGGTTTCGAATTTATGACTGCACACCCTGTTTGTTGTGAAATTATTGAATTCCTGAAATAATTCTGGATGATCATATGATATTTTCAGAAGTTTTTGCGCCTACTTGATTTTTTAGAATTATTCTTAATATTGTATCTAGGTGGTCATGATCGGAAGTAAACTCATGGAAATTATAATCGCAAAGTTTCAAAGACTAGTATGATGAATAAGAAGAAGACAAGTTTACAAAATAACATTTTCGGGTCTCACTATTGTTTTTCGTATGGCAACCATTTTTTGACAAGCACTTTTCGAAAGAATAAGGATTTTTTGACGAATCGAACGATACTATTTTATGTGCGATTGGAATGAAAATTATAACATAAATTCAATAGTTGTGTTCAGTTTGAACTGACAATTATTCATAAAAGCCAGTTTCAACTGGCATTTAGTGATAATTGCCAGTTTGAACTGGTATTTAGCAATAATTGCCAGTTTGAACTGGCATCTAGCGGTAAATGCTAGTTTGAACTGACATTTAGCTTTAATTGCCAGTTTGAACTGTCTTTTAGCCATGATTGCCAGTTTGAACTGTCGTTTAGCCATAATTGCCAGTTTGAACTGGCAATTTGACATGATTGCCAGTTCGACCTGGCATTTATTCATAATTGCCAGTTTGAACTGGGATTTAGCTATAATTGCCTTTGAACTGGCAATTATATATAGCGGTTCGTTCAGCAGACCATTCGTTCGAATCATGTTCGAGGGGGAAACCTCAGATATACGAATAATAGTACAGGTGTGGTAAGTCACCCAACCTACCTACCTACAGATCAAGAGTAATTCAATATACTTGAAGCAATTATCAATAGAAATTCAATAGAGATAAAGAAGGAGTTCAGAACAATGAATAAAACAAATGATCAGAAATTGAAGAACTTTGGAAGAATCATATCAGAAGATTGAGGAGAGAATAACCATCATTAAACGAGCTGATACGGGATACAAACATCAGAGCAGAAAACCATTGAGGAAACTACGCTTACACAACTCAATACTAATTCCAATTATGATCTCATATACTCGCCCATATTCCAAACATACTTAATCGATACCTCCAAATGTAATTACACAATAAACATATTCATTATGACAAAAATGTCAAATTGATTTGAATCGAGAGATAGACCGCGTCTGACGCAAAATTTTAAGGATGATGCTTTCGAATATATTTGCGTTCGTGGCGTGGACAAAATCATAAATATATCATGGTAGCAAAGTATCATTTCCTCCCATGGAGGAAATTGATACCTTTGCTCCCTCGATATATAAATAGTTATGTCTTACACTAATTATCCTACAAGTTATGGCTTGTCTAATATACTCGTTAACACCCGGTATACTTACTTTCATATAAATTCAATATTTCCAGCCTATGGACTTGACGTATTTGTGAAACTGAAATGCGGAAGCGCAACTGAATAGAAATGACATGAATATTTATACTACTTTTTGATTCGCTTCTAAACTAATGAATGATTTCCTTCACGATAAATGGATCTATTTGTTCGATACAGAAGCGAAGTTTACATTATTAGCTTTGAATTTGTTATTTTCTGCGGTACACACAGTCAAGTCAAGATGTTGATGACATACTGTACATAAACAAATTTACTATTTATCTAAAGCTTAAAAACTGAACTCTCATCACCGAGAATCGTGCGGAGAGTATAAATCACAAAAATAAAGAAAAATTGGAAAGTACTGAGAAGAACAGTCCGACTTATAGGTAGGATGGATGCTCATAATTATTCCAGTCGCGATCATCAATCTAGGTATAGCAATGTTCTGAAGATAACTTTTTATGTCCTAGAGCGCACGAAAGGGAATCCCTTTTAAATTCGAAGAACATCGTGCCTATATACCTACAGGGAGGAAAAGGAAAGGAAGGAATACTTCCTTTGGCAAAGAACTCCAAAGCTTTGTCGTTTCATACAGGGTGTCTCAAAAGTCAAAATTCTGGACACACAGCTACCACGTGTAATACAGGTCATAAATAACTTGATTGGATCCAATGTATTTATATATCAAAGTACACCGTTTATTCCGTGGAAAGAGTCCTAAGTTTACCTAAAAAACAGGTGCATTTCAAGTTTTTTGTCGAATTGACCTTTATATTGATGGAGGTGGCCATCATATTGAACATTTACTGTGAAAATCATTCCGCTTTTGTTTCCACTGTTAACCAAATTTTATATTACAATGTAATCAAACTTATACTGGGAATATATGTTATAAAATTAGTAAATAAAACATTTTTTTGTTTCGGAAATATGGAAACTACTAAGGTCTCACAAGAGTACAGAATAAATATATTCAATCTGTCTTCTTATTGGAAAAAAATTGAGAACCCCTCAAGAATGTTCTGATAAAATTTCAGGGGGTGAGGGTAGTTTAAATCCTTCTACAATTTCTTTTGGGTTTCTTTGACAACTGAAAGGAGACTAATTCTCTAAAATGCTCTCATGTGAAATTTCATATAATATGTTTCATTCATTTCTGAACAGCAAACAAACATGTGTTTCTTTATGTAAACTCTAAACTCTTCTCACAGACAGACTGTACATTTTGGTATATAAATGAATTGGGTCCAATCAACTTATTTTGACTTCAATAGATTACACGTGGTAGCTCTGAGTCCCAGCAATTTTGGGACACCCTGTATATCACCATGGGTAATCAAGAAAAATTTCGGAAGTGATGATAATAATGATAGTGATTCATTGCCTGAGGAAGTATTCCCAACAACATATAATCTCCAGAAGTTCAAAAATAATTCCAATATTTCACCTCCTGCCCCTATCCTCCCTAGGAACGCACGATGTTCTTTGAACAGCTTAGGGATTCCCTTTCGTGCGCTCCAAGCGATAAAAAAAAATAGAAGAGCGGCGACCTCCCACTGTTTTAACACCCTTTTATATAGGCTTCACCGTTACCATCGATATATTGTCTCGATGGTAACGGCTTCACTTGTATGTTATGTATTTATGTATGTAACCTACTCCTTTGGACTCGATAATTTCGACCCACTTCAAAGGGACCGATTGAATTGAAATTCGGCAGGTGAACATAATTCTGGTGGCAATGCATTATGAAATTTTTGTGAGACAGAAAACAAAATGACGGCTCCAAAATGGTCGACAAGTTATGTTATTGTGGTCCGAATCCATTCAATATTCGTATCTTGGGGTTTTCAATTCAAGATACCGGATCAAATACGGCGAACGAGTTTTGGAAATGGGATCAAATTTCATTCAAAATTAGTATATGGGGGTTTTCGGGGTTGGAGATTATGATTATATCGTCGACATTGGGTAATTGAAGATAGTGGATCCGAAATGGTGGACGAGTTTTGTAATTATTTGATCTGATTTCATACATAATTGGTCTCTGGGCTTGATTTTTGGGCTTGAAGATTCTGATGCTTTTGTCAAAATTGGAAAATTCAATATGGCCGATACAATATGGGGGACGGATTTTGTAACCATAATGCGATTCAATTGAGAATCAGTATCTGGGGGTTTTCGGGGTAGGAGATTATGATTCTCTCTTAAAAATTGGGTACTAACACAAGCACAAGAGGCACAAGAATCATTTGTTCTCCAATTGTTATAATACCAGGAACTGTCATAATATTCAACTTCCAATACCAAAAACGACGCTAACAAAGAATTCGCTCATTTATGAAAGCTTGAAGATTTACAATCATCTACCAAATTTCCTAAAGAAGATGCCAAACGAAAAATGATTTAGGAAGTCTGTTAAAAATTTGCTTCTCGATAAGGCATACTATAATTTAACTGAATTTTACTGTGATCCACTATGACATTTTTTCATCTGCACCTTCTGTGTTTTATATATTTTGTGTTTGTGTATATAAATATATGTTTTTTTTTGTATATTTATTTCAATAATGACGTGTACCATGTACATTTTTTGTTTTATTGATTTCGATTTTATAACTGTATTTTTCTCATGTGGCTTCGTCGATAAGATTTCTTTTTCTTGGACAATAAAGCATACTTTGATTTGATTGAACACAAAAATTCAAGAACACTAAAAAACACGCTTTCATAGTTAGCCGAACTGAACAATAAAACATAAATACAAGTTGAAAAATTGAAGAAACACACTTTTATATAGCCAAACTGAAGAGAGGTAGACAATAAAATTAGAAAAGTGTGTTTATAAATACACAACATAGAATGTAGCTACTGAGTTCCAAGGGTTGCTGATATTTTTCATGTTGCGTATTTATCGACACACTTTTAATATCTTATTTTCTACCTCTTTCTCGCTGGGGTATACAGGGTGTCCCATTATTTTTGGGATATAGAGCTATCACGTATAATAGAGGACAAAATTTCCTATTACAATGTTGATGAAATTAATCAATCTCTCTTCTCATTGAAAAAATTTGAGAATCGTATTTACCACCCTTGAGAATATTCTGGAAACATTTTCAGAGGATGAAGGTAGTTTCAATCCTTCCACAATGTCGTTTTGGGTTTCCATGATCATTGAAAGGAGAGCAATTCTTTGAAATACACTATTGTCAAACTTCACTGAATTTGTTTCACTAATTTCTGAACAGTTATCATTCATGTGTTTTTTGAATAAAATTTTGAACTCACGGGCAAACGGTTTTTTCGGTAAATGAAGAAATTGGCTCCAATCATTTGATCTCTACTACACCCTGAATAAAAGGGTGTTCCTTTAGGTTTTTGAACTACTATTTATTATAGATTCTTCCACGGGCAATGTTCTTCAGAAATCATTTCGTTACTAGCAAAACCAGTCAGACATAGTGAACAAGGCCAGCAAGCACATCCTTTCGTCGTCAATCTCGGAATATATCGAACAACTCTTTTTCAAAATTCGTTTTTTCTAGAGAACGAGAAAGCTTTGCAATACTTTACCAAGTGTTTGAAAAAAATCCTATACCTACCTACCTTCTCTTCCTATCCTACCTAGGTACGGATTATGTTCTTAAAAAATTATGGGAATTCCCTTTCGATTGCTCTAAGATATAAAATAATCACACATTTTGCTAATCCGAGAGGACAATATTCTTACATGTCGTAGTTTATACTCACAATTTTCCAACAGTAACGATACAAATTGAGCCAGTGGCAAATCTGAAATTTGAGGGATCCTAACCTTGATAACTTTTGTGTATTCAATTTTCGTCATTTTTCTTCCTCACCTGGAAGTTTTATCATTTTTCCTCATGGATTATATAGTATAACAAGAACTAGTTATCATTTTGATTGGTGAAAACTTTTATTGTATAACTGAATTACCTACATCATCAATGTGATAAATTCCTAGCAATATTACAAGACATTTTTATAGATAAGAATACATGTGTTATTTTCGTCGAGGTGGTTGAAATCCTTCATGGACATCATTTGGGTTTATTCTTTCATTTGATAGTGTGAGGGGTCCCCTGACTCCATCAGGGTATACCCCGTTTGTAGGCTAGTCTGACTGATGTTTCCGACGACACTCAGTCCTAGTGGCCCATTGTATCTTACCTACATGTCACCATATACGACTCATGGTGCTCATTAAGGGCCGCTTCAATATGAAAAACCATATTCATTCAGGTTCCTGAAGATTACTTTGTCGATCCCTGTTTTCGTCTACGAAAAAGGCCCAGAGTTTATCGTCTCCTACGAGTGATGGAAGAAGGAGTTGGTCCAGTCCTGTGATGCTCCCTGCGCAGGGCTGAGGCTGTTCAACCTGAGATGTCACCTTATTGTTTCCCAGAGGCCTCGTTAGCGACACCATACCTCGGTGCCATTCATCCATCGCCACGGGTTCCCACAGCTTGGATTAGGTTGCCAGAGCCTCGTTGACCAGTCCTTGGCCACCTAAATAGATATCGGCAGATTGCCCTATCCTTGCCACAGATGTCCACAAATATTTGTCTCATCTGGCTCGAAGATAGCAAAGATGTTCCCAAAATGTGGCCGCAGTCTGTCCTGCCCACACTACTTGATGGTGAGGTTGGGCTTGGTGGAGAAGAGCAAAAAAGACTTTGGCCAAGGAAGGCCGACAAAATTGATAGGGAAAGGAGATGAGAAGAGGATATCACCTAAGACAAGTTGAAGATCTGTGAATATCCGGCTAGGGTACCTCGGGTACATCATTCCCGTACTCCAAAGTTGTGAGCCCCTGAGGGAGAAAATACATGTTGCAATATGCAACATTTCCATAGATGAAAATACATGATGCAGTTCGATAGGTGAAACATCTAGTGTATAATTGGAGTACCTACATCAGCCAATGTAATTGAATCCTCGCAATATTACAAGACACTTCCATAGATGGAAATTCATGATGCAGATGTCGAGTGCCCATTTTGCTTGACGGTGGCAATGATCGAATGATTTTGAAAGCAAACATTTTTCGAAATGAAAATACTAATGTAACAATAGTTACAAAGTGATGATTATTAAAGGTATGTACATATTTCTGTTTTTCAACTACAGAATCTTGATGAATACTATTGAATACACAGAAAAAAAAAGATTTGATATCATAACACAAAGTGGGTTCTAAAACGAATTAAACAAAACATTATTTCAATGTAACAAAATTTATCCAACATCAACATAAAAATTATCACGAAAAATGAAGAATTGAACATAATTTTTGTTAATGATGGAATTAATTTCTCTTTGTGTGTGTTTCCGTTTAGAAATCATTTTTATATCATTTACATAATGTTCTCTGATATTAATAGAAACACTTCATATGAAAATATAGAAAATACTGTTATTTTGCGCCATTTATTTCGTGTGATTTCTATATGAATAACAGATTTTTTTTTCAAAATAATGAAATATTCCATTAGAATTGCAAACAAAAATATTTCGTGAGTTTTCGAATATTAAAAGAACTTCAAATGAAGTGATTATGCTGTGTTTGTAACAAATAGTTTTGTTCCATTTGAAGAAATGTTTGGGTCATTATGTCATTTTCATCCAATCAGGGCAAACCAGCTTTTTAAGATCGATTGCTCCTGGCACTCCTTGAGTCCTCATACACACTTCGCATTTTGTGTTGTGAAGACAACAGCAATGGCCGGGTGGACTATTTTTTTTTATTTCTCAAATTGAATCATCACTCAAATACCTTTCAATTTCATTTTTTCAAAGAATTATTTGGTCAACTTTCAGGTGCTGAAATCATCAATGATGCCACATTGATTTTCAAACTTCTAGAAATTTACCGCCAGTGAAAACTGACGCCACGATTTCTTTAGTAATGGCAGACCATAGCACAATTGCCATGTGTTGAAATACGGTTGGGGACTTCAGAAATATTAGCTTTTCGATAATTCATAAATTCTCAATTGAGTATTGGTATAACTCCTAATTAGCAATAAAAATTCAATTGTCTCAAATTTTTCCCTTATGATTCATTGTGGCATATTGCTTATAATAAATTTTTTAGAATAATAATTATATCAATTCATATTAGGGCACATTTGAATCGGTGAACGTGACAATCACGGCGCACGACTTGCGGGCGTGGTCTTGTCAGTTCTCAGCATTCACCACAATGTTGCGAGGTCTCCAACATTCACATGATATTTTGTTATTGAGAATAATAAATTATTGGACATGCTGGTTGCTCGAAAAAGTCTAGAATGAACTAATACATCATAGAGGTTCCTCCTATAATGTTTCATTCAACGACAGGACTCTGACATATTTTTGAGAACTCGATTATAATTGGTGACTTGACAACCTTGCTACATGAGTGGAAATGAAAGATTATTTGACGTCACCATTTATTCGACGTATCGCCAAATGGCGGCCATGAAGGTTCGTTTGAAATGAACTCTGAAATTCAACAATTTCATTTTATAACAAGTAGTGTGTGTGTTTCAATTTTCTATCGTTCTGGGGAGTATCTACATCTACTACCAATAATTATATAATTTAATATTCATTCGTCAGACAAAAGAGGCTAACTATATGATTCTGTTTCAGGTTGAGATTGCTTGATAGAAAACTCATAAAAGACAGGAAACGTCTGGGAGATATTTCCGGAAAATCCAGCTGGATGTTTTTAGAAAAATTCCAAGACGCCTTAAAAAAATTATGAAACATTTGTACTAAAGACATCGATTCTTTGTAGATAATCCTCACGCAAACAATTATTAGTAACTACCGGTATCCTAAAGCAGTTATACATATAGCGATGATAAGCTTTATAATATCATGAATCAAGGATTATATTTTATATCTTTTTCATGAACCTAATATTGATAAATGTAATATTCGATATTACTCTCAATTCACTCCATTTTGTTTCAGGTTGAAATTGCTTATTGAAAATTCATGGAAGACAACTACTTGAAAAATCATACTGAATATTGGCGGAATATCGTACTGAATATTTGCAGAAAAACTCCAAGATCCCTCAGGAAAATGATTCTTTTGTAGAAAATTCAGAAAGAGGTTTCACCAATTCTTCATTATGCTTGATGCTTCCAATGCTGCTGGAAGATTCTCTTGGATTACCGAAATAATTCTTTCAATGATACAGAACTATTTTATACTTTTATAGCTTCATTCTCTCAAGTGTACAGAACTGTATTTTGCAATGATAGATATTTCTTTAAAAATAATAAACACATTCTGTAACATCATATGAGACATTTATTTTATTATTATCAAAACTTTTTCCGACATGTAGAGGAATATCTGTTGATGGAAAAAACAAATTTCATCACAACTAAAGAAACTTTCTTCCAAAATAAGGAGTTTTGTCTGAATATTGAAGAATCTTCATTGGGATTTTAAAAGGAATGGATTATAAAATATAGTATCAACAGAAGTTTTCATTGGCGCGATAGCGGAAGAAATTTCTGTAATATGTAAAGGGATTCTTTCAATATTCACCTAGTATTCATAGATTTCTGTGTAGGTAATTTACATGCTTGATGAAAGACCGATAACCTGAGATTCGACTTGTATAGAGCAGTAGTAAAGAGTTAGCTAACCATAGATCTAAATACAAACGATCTATGAGCGAACTATATAAAAGAGTACCGTTGAATCCGCCACTGAATCGAGCAACTTCTAGGAAAACACGATTTTAAATTCAGGAGCAACATATTTTATTCTATCTTCAATTGTCATATAATCTCCAAACTGTTACATTGTTGACCTATTGAATTTGAATTGAAAAAAGTGTACCATGTATGACAAAAAATAAGTGACGTTTCTTTCAGTTTTAGCGTCATTTAACCTGAAAAAACATGTTCTTGGGGCCTGAAAATGTTGAATTTTTATTTGCATCGACTAAGTATGGTAGCGGGTAATATATAATTTTCATAGGTAGAAATGATCATTGATGATGTATACTCTGAAGATACGGCAAGAAGTGGAAAATTGTGTTATTGCGATGTCTAAGAAAAATACTACATGCTCTTCCGGCTGATGCCAGGCACATGAATTAGATCAAACTGTACAATCAAAATGTTTTCCCATACTGTATACCTACCGTTTATCCATGTTATCAAACGAAACGAGAGGAATTCATTATTAGAATGCACTGCTTCCAGACGATGTGGAAAAGTTATTTTTATATTCCAACTGACCTAAATTCTCTATAGATGCACGAAGAAAATGTATTTAATCACAGTGAAAAACCTATTTGAGGAAACAGAAATATAATATGGTGCGATATCCAGGACAATGCTAATTATGGATAATTATAATTTACCCATACAAACAATGGAAGTTCGAAACCCGCGAACAATTGAAGCGGTTGCGAGACCAAATACAAATACACTAATAAACAAAACCGATTATCCAAAAGGTTTCATCTTGATTGATTTTTTTCGTTCTGCATTGTTGGTGAGAAGAAATATTGGCCCATATGGATGTTCTAGTAGCTTGTGATTTCTTGCCTCTATACGGTGGGCTTTGTGAGCGTTGTAATATTTACCAGAAATTATTATATCAGGCGTACTCAGTTCGAATTTCATAGAGCAAATGATATAGTTTTGTATGTTTATTCACCTGAAATACCAGACATATCTGCATTCACCATTATCTTTTATTAGTTTCTTGTTTCTGGGATGGAGTTCTCGGAATTCTGGAAGAAAATGCATCCGCAAAGATGAGAACAGGCAGGTGGTGGTTTCCTATAGGTATTAAATATACAGCATTGCCAAGATTGTTCTGGGTTAATAACCTTGCTATCGGGTATTGGTACCAAAAATGACCACATGCCTAAATTTATGTAGAACCCGGAAGGATTATTTCATATATAATTTTTCAAAATCAGAATATATACACAATGATAACCTCCAAGAGGCCTACAGGCTGGAATCACGTCCGAAAATCTGTTACTACCTGCCGATCTGATAGTGTACTGTGATTCAATATTGTCTCTCGACATTTACATGGTTGATTATGAGGTACTATCTCAATATACAAAGTTATCATTCTTCATTAACTTAGTTTCGAAACTTGATATCGAACCCTTCGACCCTTCTATAGAGTAGGGAATGTTATAAATACATATAAGTTTCACAAAGTGAAACGATTCATAGTTTTTTCATATCTCTATAGTATGTAGACGGGCTCTAGATAACTCTCATCAAATGGAACTTCTTATCAAAGTTGTGAGCCCTTGGGGAAGCAAAGGTACATGCTGTTCATTGTTTACAAAAATCAGGGGGCATTTTTTACTATAACATCGCGCATATGAAAGTTGCTAATTGAGGAACTCATGGAAATGTTAAAATGGTACCCGATGTTATTACGGATCTGGTGATGTGATCGTTGTCCGATCGCTCTCACTTCAGTCGACTAGACACCAGTCAGTTCATACAGTGCTTTTCTTCTATGTCATCCCCCCTTGACAACAAAAACAATTGAAACTTGGAATAAAGAATTTGATGCATGAATACTATATTTTAGAGTAAATTGACAGTTGAAAATTTCAAGATGGCGATTGGGCGCCATCTGGAGAAAAAAATTGAATGGGAATAGAATATAAAGTCGATATTTCTACATACTACAAAATTGCGGAACATTCAATTATCGCCTGAATACTTCGACATTTACTACATAATTTGAGGAAATGAGCTGAGTTTATTTCAGAATATGCTTGAATTGGTTGATTTGTACTTCTTGACATAAGAACAGACTATCCGATATTTCACGCCGAACACTTTCGAACACAGTTAGGTCAATATTTTTACAAATATTCATCATTCTCTGTCCTATATCCAATATTGAAGCAGATGCAGTTTCGTACACATTTTGCTCCGAAAGTGTCTGTTGTTTTTTTATATCCCTTCAAATAACGTCAGAACAAAATAAAAACGAAGTCGATAAATTTTGGTATTTTAGGCATATCTACGGATCTACACGGAATTTTGAAACTTTCGAAACGGCATATTGTTAGGCTCAACAATCTTCGTATCTGTTATGGCTTCCGAGATCATCATGATATACATTCTCATCTGGATGCATATGGTGAACTATCAACAATCATGGATCGGTCAACTCGACAACAATGTTTTGTTAAGCTCTTTTTAGTTGTATATTCCTCATCCAATATCTATTTCAATATCATTTGAAAAAATGTAAGAATCTTCTTGCAGAATGTGATTATTACTTCTGTGTATTCCATTATTGTTAATCAATTTTGTGCAAGAGGAGAATTTAAGGGAAAAATATAAATTAAAATAACGTGTTTTAGAACGGATATGCTCATTTATCTCGAAAAATGGTTCGTTTCTCGAAAGAAATTGAAATGCATAAAGCCTCTCGAATGAACGATTCACTCTATTTGGTAATTGAAAAATTTTAGAGGCGTACTATCAAAAAGTATGGGGTGACAAATAAGTCTATACCTCCAAACACGTACCACCCTATTGATTTGAAAAATATCTAAAATGCTTAAAATCATTGATTCCCAGAAATCATCAACCACACCAAATTTCTAATCGAGAAATCCAAAAGTGAGCAAGATATTCCAATAGAAAAAAATTATCAAACTTTGATCCGCTACTGATCGAGATCGAGATGTTTATAGAAACTTTTTTAATTGAAATTATGAAAATCTATCACCCATTTCAGTTTTTACCTCAAAATCTGAATCACCCTGTATACAATCCTCAATAAATGAGCTGGCAAATCTACTGAAACTGGAAGGATTGAGCCAACAACGCGAGAAAAACCTGGAGAGGTAATAACCTCAAAAAAGAATGACAATAAAATGGGTGGGTGTTTTCGAGATTGGGGCGATTCATGAAATGGATGATAGAAGACGAAAAATCAAAACAAATGAGGGAATACATTCTTGTCTGGAAAAGATTATTGTGGAAAATATTGAGCTCCAAAGTTTCAGGCAAAATTGAACTAGGAACTGTAAATAATTTATCAGAGATTGATAGCCCAGAGCCCAAGCGTTTGCTTTCGACGAGATCACAAGCACCGGAAGTATCAATCATTTTTACAATGTTTAATAATAGTTGAGAGATATAGTATGGTTGGAGTGCAAATTTTTTGATAAATTTTCAAGACAATTTCTTCTTGTGACTCATCGTGTCATTATGCCTCATAGAACACCTCATTTTATTCATTTTCGTAACACCCTGTATAGCACCTGAAAACGATGTTCAAACGTACAAAGAACGTTTCACATATTATGTTATATAGGAAATAATCTAAAATATCATGCTAATTAGTCTGATTATTTTGGTTATTGTTCGTGTAATGCGACTGTGAGGTGGTAGTTGATGGCTGAGAAGAAAACATTCGAGCTAGGTACTTAAATTTTTCTCCTCACAGAAGCCTCTATTGAATCTTCAGCAACTGCTGATTTTTTATTTCCATCCTCCATGGCGCTTCATAGTAACCAAATCACACACACTAGAACGCCGAAAACAATGTCCATTAAAAAGCTCAGGATTTGGTAATTCAAGATATTCCGCATTGATTTTCAGCATTTTTCAAGTTGTGTTAATTCCAATAATAGGACTATTTATGCAGTATAACCATAGCGGTAGGTCAACAGGAAGCGTTTACATATTGTGGTGGTAAGTTGTTAGTTAATATACTTCTTTATCAGCTCAATCCACAGTACTTCATACTATTTTTACATTTCTCCTCAGTTCAATGTCATCTATCATCATATTTGTGAGTTTCTCACGCCTATACAAGCACCACTATAATCCACTATCAAGACAACCTGAAATCACAATCAACATACTGATGCCTATGAATGTATTCATGACAAAATCGAACTCACATTCATCGCCAGGTATGCATTATCATCACCTCAAGTGATACATATTACATTACACACCAAGGAAAAAAAAAGTGGTATTTTAAATCCCTCGACAAAAAGTTTATATAATTTGTGGAGGGATTCGAAAACACTTCAGTCCCGAGGAGTATATACTATTCGATGCACTTCAGCATAAGTAGAAACGTTGAAGAAAGAATAACGAAAAAAAATTTAAATGCTACTAAACGGTAGTTACTCTATTCCTAAAACATCATCGAAGGGACTGATTGTAACTATATCAACGAGCTCAGTAACTATGGTGATCCAGATCATGATTGTCATCGGCAACTGAAAATCTTGGTGTGTGACAAGTTAGTGAAAAAAACATAAATAAATAAATATTAGTCAAAAACACCACACCGATTGAAAGACGTAGATCGCTATGGAACAATAAATCGATGAGGCAGCTCAAGAAGCTGAAGGCCAATTATTACTAAGAAAATCCGGAGAGAAATATAAAAAAAAACAGTTATCTGAGTTTATCAAATAGTGCAAAGAATGGAACGTAAAAAAATGTATAAAAGAAAAGGTACTGTTAGCATATTTCTTGGAAAAGTCAAAAAAGCTTGAAGCATCGTCATTGTGGAGCGTATATTCGATGATAAAAGCCACTATTGCAACGAACATTTTGAAAATACATTTCTAGAATTCAGCTTCCATTGTAAAGAAATTCACTTTGAATCCCTATGGATTCTATTAGGGATTCTAAGTACCACTTCTTTCCCCGAGAATATGGAATAAAGGTACCCTTCGAAACCCTGAAGTGCATCAAAGAATAATTTCATCAGAATCCAAAATCACTGAAAAAATGATAATAATTTGAATAATTTGTCCAATCATCTGTCAAATTAGATGATGAACATTCAAACGTTTCTTCATTGTTACCAACTACTTACCTCATATTCATAATAATATTTGATGTTTTTGTTGATACATTTTTTTTTAATAAAAGAGCATACAAATGAATGCAAAATAGAAAAAAAATAGTATATTACATGCACACGTTTCATGAGACATTGTGGTACTAGTTTTTCTGGAGAAATAGTGTCTCATAAAACTTTATATACAGAGTGTCTGTAAAAGGTGGGGACATGGCTCGGCTGTGGACTCCTGGGGATAGAAACAAGTTGATTTAGGCCAACTTACCTATATCCAAAATCGTCTCGTTGAGTTGGTACAAGGAGATGAAGTTTTTTTGGAAAAAATAATTTTGCTCATGTAAAGAGTAGGCTGAGATCGGTTTCCATAATTTTCGACATGGCATGTTCTGAGACTGTAAGTCACGTTTTGAGATGTTTCCTGCGCATTTTCGAAAATTGATCTAATTAGAGTAATTAGACGGACTATTTATTGATCATGGCTACAATGTATTCTTATGTTGCTGGTCCTCGCGGGCTTCACAAGAACTCTCGCGGTACAAATTCAGTGATAACTATTCAGGACCAACGCCAACGCCTTGTACCAACTCAACGAAATTTTGGATATAGGTAAGTTGGCTAAAATCGACTCATTTTTATCCCAGGAGTCTACAGTCAAGCCATGTCTCAACCAGATTAATAAAAAAAAATGTTTAAGATGCCTCAGATCAGAAATTATTCATTTGCAAATGATCCTTGAGACTTTCCAAAAATTAACACGTTGCAAAAAATATTTCTGAAGGGAATATCTTTCTGGAAGAAACTGAAAGTTTCCTGTGTGACCTCTGAAAAGTTATCACCAAATTTGTACGGCAACATGGTTGTTTGGAACACTCGCAGGTCACTGATGATGATGAAACACATCTCAAAACGTGACTGACAGTCACAGATTATGCCATGCCAAAAATTATAAAAATCGATCTCAGTCTACTCTTTTTATGAGCAAAATTATTTTTCGTTCAAAAAAACTTCACGCCTTGTACCATCTCAACGACATGATTTTGGATATAATTGAGTTGGCCTAAATCAACTTGTTTTTATTCCAGAACTCCACAGCCGAGTCATGTCCCAACCCTTTAGTGACACCCTGTATATAGATACCATTCTGGGTTTTCTAATATTTTCTCATGCATCTATGAAATATTCGCACTATTCTCTAGAATTTGTATGTACGGACCCATTATCATTGGTCTCAGTTATTGGTTAATTCATTTTGGATGTAGGATGAACATTTGCACTGTGGGATCGTTGTTGGATGAAGTCAGTCAATTCATTAGACAATGATAATTATTGATAATATTTCTCATTTTTTGTCCAATAATAGACTTTTTATTCCATAGATAGTTTTACACTATCATTATTTATCTATGACATTAATTCAAATACTTTCCTTCATGATTGCTTCAGTAAAGTTATCGGTTTTTTTCAGAATTCCAGAATTATACGTGTAAAATCGAAATATTCAAACTAATTTTGAAAATGCGATAATGCAATAAGGCATTGTTTCGCAGACACAACAATTCAGTATTATATTCTGTTAATCCTATCCACTGTTGCCGTATTTCCATTTCCTAATGAACTCAAAACAAATTTTGTTCCTGACTAGGTATTTTCCTTTCTGCTGTATAATATGTACCTATATCATTCTACTGAGCTAGAGACGAATCAAACTTCAAAGTACCCTCAAAATTCCTTTCAATATATCAATTATAATTGAACTGGACAGCGTATCCATCAGAGTCGATTTCCGGTTTTAGTCCGGCCCACAGCGAAAGGATATATACGCGAACATCAAGAGCGTGGAGCGTGTTTAAAAAGTGAAAATAATAGAAAACTTCTCTTATATAACCAAGCGGGATTCATACACACACACATAATGAACGGTTCATAAAAGTTGAATGTGTGCCAAGGTAGTTCGGTCACTATCTTCGGCTTCGAGTAACTGTCTTTGTGGATCGAGCAACACGACAACGTACGAACCGGAGTCAGCGGGCGGGTTCAGTTGCAGTTCACGGATGAATAAAGCGAAGCAGTATCATTATTCCATGCTTTCCTTTCACAATTTTGTCTAAAATTGTTCTATCCGTCATTCGGTTGCCCCCTTACGAGCAACCCTCAGAAGTCTTCGAAAGTCTTGTGCGACCAAGGAATGATGGGGGCCTTACCTTTTAAAGTGTGATCCCAAACACTTTCTTGGGCCATTAGAAAAATTTCTGCAGTCGACGGGAATCGAACCTACGACCGGCAAGCGAATGCGGATTAGAATATGGACACTCTGTCCGCACGGCTACCTGACCACGAGTTCCCTCGATATCACTTTTATCTTATTGTTTTCATTCATGGACACGGATGTCACGCAGGTAGCTATAGCTGCCCCCGTGGTGACGTTAGCTGTTTCCCTGGGACCTCAGGGTTTGCTGACCGAAACCACAAAAGTGCGGCTGGCTTCTGTTTGTTGGCTCCGTTTATTTGTTGTTTCGTTTTCTACCAAGTCTACCCATCCTTTGCACTTCCTTTCTCCGTACTGATGAGGGCCGAAAGCCCGAAACACGTGTATACGGTTTCTCTTTGTGAGAGCTATGTCTAATAATCTCTTTCCTAGTCACTTTACAGTTCCCTCGATTTTACTTTTATCTTGAATCAGAATATGTAATCTTCAGATATTTTTCGAATCAAGGTGTAGATATACTCCCAATAATTCACACAATTCGAGTGATTTTCATTATCATTACTTTGTACATGTTTCGAACCTATTTATATAGGGTTGTCATTTGAATTTCTGATTATTAGCACAAAGCAGTTAGAAATCATGGCAGTCGATGAGAAATACATTGTAAAGTTCAAAGACATAAGAGCGTGCGAGTAGAGTGGCGGAATAAAAAACTTACCAAGGTATACCTAAATCGGATGCATTTATTTTTTTTTTCATGTTTTGAAATCAGTGCTCATCATATATCATGTGAAGGGCAGACCTAATTTCGCAGTGGTGTATCTGGCGACTTACTCTGGGGGGAGGGGGGTTTTCCAATTCAGGAAAAAGTGGGTAGGTAGGTAGTTACAACAACAAAAAAAGATCACAATAAAAAAGGAACAATACTGTTTGGTACTTTGTACATCACCCTTTATGTTATATCTAGGTCAAGTAGTTAAGACACCATGTATGTCCAGTACTTTACCTGTATGATACTGTATAATGGTAGTTGCTAGTGGTATTACCCTATATAGGATAGGATTTCATTTGTTGTTATCATGACGACGTGTTGTTGAAACATAAGATGAATCCTCCAATTTCCCTTTTATTCTTCATATCATATCAGTTTTTATTCAACGATCGAAATACAGTCCACACTCATCACCAAGAGCATCGAACAAATACTCGGAACATTAAGAAAATAATGACTAGGTATTCAGTATTCACATACCTAAACCTGATACCTGATAATGAGTATTATTAAAAACAAAAATAAACAAAACAAACACTGAATATGGAAAAAAAATCGTGCTGGTGCCTTATATCATAAGGTTATCTTATTATTTATTTAATCAATCAGAACATTGAAACTGAAAGAACAAAAAAAGAAAAGTTATAAATTAGGCCATCATCAACGAACAGACGGACGGCTACTGCCGGAGTCAGTGTTGACAGATGCTGAAAAAAACCGATAGAAGTCGCTATAGCGAGCGAAACGAGCTGAAAGCTCGCCGCAGGCGAGATTTCTGAAAATTTAGGGACGTTTTTCCTTGATCTAGCGACATTTAAAATCATATTTTGTCATTTTCTGCTGAGGAATATATCCATTCAAAATCTGTTCAGAATAAAACAGCACATTATAAAAAACAAACTGAAGATCAATTTTCCTATAAAATTACAATGAGGAAAATCACAAAATACATTTCTCGATCGTATTATACAGATCTGCGACTTCAGTACTGATTTAGGCAAAATAAAATCTTCACGTATTCACGAGCATCATATAATTTGTCAAACCATAGTCGCGTTCGGTATTTACAAAACACGCACCTTTATGGTGTCAGATGAGAATTATGAAGAAAATGTCACAAATAATAGTAAGTGAACAAATTTAACTGATGTGCTTAGATGATAAATTCAAAATTATTTTTTCTTATAGATTTGACTCTGGCTGCGATTTTTTTGGAAAAAGAACAAGAACAAGAACAAGAAAATTTCTGGTATACTCATATTGAAATGGAAATAAATGAAATAAATAAATGGGGTTAGGTTAGGTTACCATCACACTGTCAACAAAATGTCCACTTCGTTCGTTTATTGCCGATTGCTCCGATCTATCTGCGAACACGTGACTAGAATCTGCTCTAATCTGCGATGTAAATATCGAACGTGACTCATATCGAATATACATGAATCGAATGACAAAATATTATTGAAAAGTGGAAAAAGTGGCACCTATGATGGAAACATATCCTGTCATCTGTCATTTCCTTCTCTTCTTATCTCTTCGTCTCGAATGTTCCAATGTGAATTCATATCCGTCATCACCAATTCATGTGATCAGAATGTCTCCATATAAGCCGCTATGACTATGTTGAAAACGCTAGAATTCCGACAAATCAAGTTGAAATATCGCATTCACCTACCCTGAAAACTCTAGATTTTGCGACAAAACCGCCAAGATTGTCAACCCTTGCCGGGGTGCCTCTTGTGGCCACAAGTTGAGGGTAACTTATCTCTGGTCAAGGAGAAACAAATTTAAATACAGATGTTGCGCGTGGTGTTCGACGAATAGGGTAGGTAGTAGGTACCACCCGTATGAGACTCTTATATGGTAATTCTATGGGTAAAAATTACTTCAGCTGATATTTGTTCTGTATAGACTTTGTTACTGATTCCATACGCCACTTGAAGAGCAGCATTGTTGATGCGAACGTTTCAGTGAATCGTACAGAATTATTTCAGGTCGATACAATTTTCAATCGTAGAATCGATAATATTGCAACCATATACCATAGACTCCTATTTTTCTTTCAATTCCTTCATGCTGTTTTTCCAATATAATAATAAACCTAATTCGAATGAATCATTAACCACTGAGAATGAAATTTATTAATCTCTTGATTTAATGGCCTCCAGGTTGGAATTTTATTGGTCTATTTTCAATCGAAATATAGTTGGATAGTAACATTTGATACCTATCGATGAAAATTGCATAGTTGTGCAATCTTACGAGAAACAGTGAGGTAATATTGAAAGAAGTGTCGAATATCATCCAATATCATGAAGTCAGGAATTTCGTAAGGCATTTGAAAATCTGAAATTATTAATTCTCATTCGAACCCCTATCACCACGAAAAGAAATATATTCATATAAAAAATATGTTATGCTATATCTGTCTACTAACATTGGTTTTTCATATAATGTCCAGCTGCGGTGAAGATGTGCATATTAACGCTGATATCATATTATATACGAATAATATATACAGGTTGATTCACGTGGAGAACGTAAGTTGGGATCATTCTGAAAATTTGGTGCCTAGAATAATTAGTTGTGCTCTATCGGCCAAAAATATTCACAGCGCTACGACGTTGCCGCTTATATTGAAAAGTAGCAACAACTTTGATTTTTTTGAATGGGACACCCTGTATCATCATTCCATTTTCATATTTCAAGAGTTGATTTCATTGACCAATAACACTTGAGGTCTAGCAGTGACAATTACAGAGACATAGGGTGTGAAAAATCGATTTTTTTATGTCGAAACTATTTATAATTGGTCAGAACGGTTTCGATGTCCCTATATCAACCTCTTTTTTACTGTCAATTGATATTTAATTGAAATAGATACAGTCGTATTCAATAAAAAAGCGTACAAGTAACAAAAAGAGAGGATTTCGGGATCCTAGTTCTAGTTGTGTGAAACTGGCTCAGCCAATGCTTTGTGTTTTCGTGAACCTATGACAACTTTACTGTCAACATTTGGTGAACAATCATTACCGATAGCCCGATTTATGCAGAATAGGATGACGTTAATTTCTCTCTGTAATATGCCTGTACGCTTTTTTTTTTAATGCGACTGTACAGGGTGGTTCCAAATTGAGATTTTCAACTACATTTTGACTATTTCAAATAAATATCAATTGATAGTACATGAAAAGTTGATATAGGGACATAAAAACCGTTTTGACTAATTATGGATACTTGCGACACGAGAAATCCTTGAAGTTGAAAAATCTCGATTTTTCACACCCTATATCTTTGTTATCATTCACGCTAGACCCCAAGTGTAATTCTTCGATGAAATCAGCTCTTCAGGAAGGATAAGAAAATGGAATAATATATAGGGTCTCCCATTCTAAAAATAGGAGATGTTGCTACTTTTCAATAGAAGCGGCAACATCGCAGTGAGAATATTTTTGGTCGATAGAACACAACTAATTATCCAAGAAACCAAATTTTTAGTACAATCCTACGTTGCGTTCTCCAGAAACGTCTAATGTGCCATCCACCGTGAATCAGCCTGTATATACGAAATCATTGGCCTAGGTGTCATTCAGTTGTTAGACTTTTGACATTTGATTCGGAGATATACCTCCTCAAAACCTATTTCTTCCATGAAAATACAATTCGATATCACTCTCGGCTTTTTCCCGAAATAGACACCTAGGTCGATTGCGAGCAACCTGATGAACTAGCACTTTGATGAGTTTTTGAAAAAACATGCAAGACATTTTCATCACAAAATACTCTAAAACCATTTAATACAACGAAATTACAGGCGCGTATCTATGGGGGGGATGGGGGGAAGAGGGGGTAATTACCTCTCCTCAATCCTCGGAAAATATTCACACAAAAAAACAAAAACTCAATAAATTGATGACCAGGACACAGAAGTTTACTGTTACTCAGATATATAAATATTATCAAAAACACATTATTACCCCTATATCATTTTTTGACGGTATCAAGTATGGTATTTAAATAAAGGTATTATTTAGTTGACAGAACCAACATATACATCAATTATTTTGTAGATTAATTATTCAGTTGAAAAAATATTAGGAATCCAGAAATGTCGAGAGGAGAATATTTCTGCTTCCTTACCAAACCAACAAAAAACAACTAGGTAGGTATATCACTAAAATGAAAAGAAGAAAGACAGAGCGAACCCGAACAATCAATGGAATGATATGAAAGTTTTATGAATATATTGAGATATTTTATAAGTTGATGAAAAGTTTGTTCATTCTGCTGACGTCATTGCTGGTATAGTTCATGCAAAGTCAGTTGAACTGAACATCAAACGAATGTCGGGCCGCGCTGCCGCACTCTTTGAACTATCAAAGAGACCGGCGGCTTGCGGTGATGTGTTTTTCCAACTGACTTTGCATAAACTATACCATAATTATGTTTACAAAGAACTATAACGCGATTTCTCTAGCGCGAATGCGACGTTGCCATGTTCATTAATATATTATGTAGATATGGGTACCTATACTCAGAAGTTCTGTATTCACTGCAAAGATACTTTCCTGTCTTGCGCTCCAAAAGATGACGAAAAATATTGGCGACTTAAGAATGTAGAGAGATATTTGTAATTTTGATTACCCGATTAGTTGATAACCATGAACCAAATTGTTCATGAAATCAAAAGTCCAGATGTCTGATCAAATGACAAATCAAGACGAAACATATAGACATGAACTTATATATTTTTTCTACTCACATAACTAAAATGGCATTTAGCGTACGGATATGTACCACGCTAAATGATCGATTAATCACGGATTGTCGATCTGTGATTTATTCGAAATATTAAATACGTTACCATGGCAACACGATTTCTTAAACACATTACCATGGCAACGCAGTTCATTAAAAATAGCTTCAGTAATTTGAGACATGTCTGGCCTGTCAATTGTATTAACTGTCAACTGTTATTTTCGAATTTTGTATCAGAATTATTCAAACAATATTCGTTTGTATCAAAATTCTTCATTAAAAATATATGCGAAAAGTAGACGAAAGTGAAATCGAAGAAAATGTTCTGGTACTTGCATATCTCCAAGAAGTGTAAAAATGAAGCATCCATCTTTGAGAACAATTTATTTATTCTGCGCTAAGCATGACAATAAACGTGAAACAAAGGTTAGTAAGCAATGGACTGGACACATCTACAACCAATATCACTTATACGTGTTTCGCTGGTTGCATGCAGTTGCATGTATTATATTCTCAATTCCCCTTCCTTTCGAATTATTTTGTAGGTTAGCAGAAATTGCAGGTATGTTAATGTAATTTTCGGAGTTCGTAGAAAAATCATAGTATGTAACGCGTTTATAAACTCTTCTAGACACTCGTCTATTAAACACTCGCTCCGCTCTGCTCCGCTCGTGCTTAAACTACTCGTTACTAAAAGGACGTTTATAACACTTGTTACATAATATACTATTAAGAATATTCTGAAATCAGTTTTACAGTTTTATGACACAAGTTGTGTTCACCGGTTGATAAGCCCAACTGACCGGTACGTACATATTATTTTGAAGGACATATACAGGGCATCGCCCTAGCTTCTAAGGTAAGGCACTAGCTATAAACGAGGAGGTTTTTGTTTTTGAATGTTAATTGTCCTCCACAAAACACAATACCCACCACTGATAGCGTCTGAACGACTACCCCACCCACTGGGTAACCTCAAAGAAATTACCCATATAAAGGGCTTAGCCCTATGAGATAGGCTCCTTCCACATTCCTTGGCCATCACCAGCCACCTCTGCCTTGCTCGGAGGATTTTATCTATACAGTTTTAGAATTGTACATATGTCATTATAGATAATGTGGATGTACCTATGTGTTGTAAACAAAAATGTGGAAGACAATAAACGACTTCAATACTAGCCGTTCGATATCTAAGGTAAGCAGTGTCAATTGTGGTTTTGCCGGAAATCGAGATACACCGTTTTTTTACTCTTAAAACTCACCCCTTTCCACTTCCCGACGTCAGATCGCCCGTAAATTGTTTTTCCTTTCATTTTTGTTATATTCTCGTCCTTTCTCAACGGGTGTCATCCAACTATTATTTTTTTTTGTTTCAAAAATTTTCGACCCTGGTCTATTATGTATCTTTTCATGTAGCATCGGAAGTGTAGTGTGCTCCTTGTGCTATGTATCGGACATATGTGTGTTTACTGGGAATTCATACGAATTTATATCGGTTGTACAAGATCATTATCACTTCACAATAGAACACAGAATATAGTGGAAAAAGAGTCGCGAAAAAATAGTCATAGAGAAAGGACTGCCCATGCCCAATGCCCATTATGGAATGTAGAAAAGTCCTTTAATTTGCGAGTCTCCACTCCATCACCTCTCTGAATTGAAGTAATACAAAAATCTGGACCACCCTGTGTCATTTCCCATCAGTGGTTAAACCATGAAAACTGCATACAATTTTCTTTGTTCTCTTGCGTCACTCATAGTTTATACGTCATTCATTCATTACTCTCTGTCTGAGCACTGACAAAGGAGTCTGCGACATTCTTAATGTTAATTCACCACATTTTTACCATTCTCAATGCAACCAAGTCGAACAACACATCCTGAATTTGTTAATTTTTCTCTAATAATATTAAGGTCGTCGATAATAATTATTGCAAGAAAGGTCGTTTCATACTCTAATAATCGCTGGTGAATTCATTAAGTGCCGGTATTTTTGTTTTCAATTGATTAACGAGATTAAAACGATCAAAAAGTGTCTAGAATTTTTATAGAAGTTATGGCTAGCAATAATTTGTTTGAGGGCGTTGCGGAAAATTAGATTATTCAAATGATCCAATTACGCACCATTATGTGAAGGTTATATAGAAGTTTATTCGAAGAAAAATCATCATTGTACAGAAAATAAGTCATGGATCAAAAGAAGTGGGGTAGTAGGGAGGGTATAACGGTATATGTGCTTATCAAATGGTTGATGGTTCAAAAGTTATTCTGAAAAACACGATCCATTTGAAAAAAAAATAACAATAGGATGTCTGTTGAATAACCCCGTATGCTATCTACCATTCCAGAATCTGTATCAAATGGGCAACTTCTTATAATTGGTTATCTTTGTGGGGTGGTTTTTGAATCTTCCGGCGGCATTTAAAAATCAACTGAAATATTTCATTCAATGACAAAACTCAAGGAAAACAACATCTTTCATAGGTCTCTCGTCCATCGCGTAGGTATTTACGCCAACAACGGTGACATAACGTCTTTCATATGTATGAACCATGGGGTAACCTGTGCCATCATGAGATGAGGCTTCAACACTTAAAACTTACTTGTTGATTCATTTTGAAACAACGATTTTATTCCATACATTTGCATTGAATTATTCATGTTTGTCGCGGCGGCTATTTAGATAAAAGTCGCGGTACTGACATTTCTTGTCTGTAGAAAATACCAACAAAATATATATTATCTTATATTATTCAGAGATTGCAGTTTTGGAATTTGTTAAACCATTTCAATTTACCACCCTGTATAACAAGGTGGGATTATCATCGGCTTCCACCAATGTTTAGATTGATCTTTAAACATTTTGTCATGACAATATGATACTCAGTGATTTTAGATAGAATTTCTACAGGATGATGATTGAATGAGTGTAAAATTGCAATGTGGCTGTCAGCTCACCGTTTATTTTGACCTGTATCCTGATGATTCATGCTTGTTCTCGAAACATTTTTGGAATTATTGAACTTAGAGCTGTGATAATCGTGTTATGAATATCAATTCAAAATGATGCATCCTTCCAACGATTAATTGAATAAAATTGGAAGTTGATGTTCTTGTTCGAAGAATCAACCTGTGATGTATATAGTCTCCAGATATGTGATAGTGTTAGAACACAGAAACTCTTCGTCTATACGAAGTGTCACAAGAAATACTGAATGATCGAATGGAGAATAACGTACTCCTCATTAGATGAAACTTGATGTTATCTGTATCACTAGTGAAATAATGGAGTGTTACATAAAGTCTGGTGTAAGGCCTTCAAATAGAATGACGATTGCCATAGATTCGACAAAATCTATTTCTCAATTCTGAAGAGCATTCAGAAACAAATTTCTTCCATTTGCAATAATATTTGAGGAGTCTATGATGAGATTTGAGTTGCATTTTGTATTACTGATCTAACACCCAGAAGGACAATTGTGATATAGTTAAAATGAGATAAAATAACTCTTGAATTTTAATTTTGTACAGATTTTAACAGGGTGATCCATATAAGGAATTCATAGTATTTCACCTGCTATATTGGAAAGATGCTTCAGAATTATCTCATTAGTTTTCATGTGATTTTCCTGAAAAGGACTACAAAGAAACGTTCCAAAAACTTCAACTCATCGATAAATATAGGGAGATTCATGAGGAATTAATTATATTTCACCTTCAAGGTTCAATAGTGAATAATTTGAATTCCCTTGTCAATAAACTCCTTGCACGAAATACAATAACTCTTCCCTTCTCTGGAATGAATTCAAAGGCCAAATATTTATGGATACTTACTGTGATTTGATTGTAAATGATAAGTCATACTTACTGGTGATTTGATTGTAAATGATAGGTCAGTTATGTAAATTCTCCACTATGGTGGAAAATCCCTTATGATGAATCACCTTGTGAAAGAGATATTCAAGAGATGGAAATTCAAGAGTTATCCCATTTCAACATTATACTGAATAACTGAGAAGAAGACCATATTCTGGGTGCTAGATCAAGATCCAATGGTTACAAGTTCAGTATTCATGATTATTCGACTCACTCCTCATTGACTTCTCAAATTCAATAACAAATGAAAGGAGTTTGTTTCTGAAGGCTCTTTCATATTACCCTTTATAAGCCCCATCAGGAGTTCCTGTATCCATACATTTCACAATTCTCGACAATGAACGACATTGTACTCTTTTCCATTCGAAACGTAGCGATTTGCATCATCATTAAAAATATTCCTGTTCATCCCGGCGCAATTAGTACCTATTTTTATCGCAACTTGTATATTCATTATCGAGCATGAAATAAATGTCATGTTTCTGGAACTACAACCTCAATTATTTCAATTTCATAATTTATTTTGACGAAAATGTTTCATTTTGATTTAAAATGCATACCTTATTCATTATATTATGCTATTTGATCCGAGATATTACAAAACCATTCCAATGCCTCACACCAGACTTCTTCTTGACAATGTTACACCCCATCATTCCACTAGTGACACAAAAAAAATCAAGTTTCATTTAATGAGGAGTAGGTTATCATCTCCATTCGATCATTGAGTATTCCTCGTAGCACTTTGTATAGACTCCTCCAGGAGTTCCTGTGTTCGAATACTATCACATATCCGGAGACTATATGTATACATAAAAGGATGATTCTGCGAATAAAAACATCAACTTCCAATTTTATTCATTCAATCGTTGAAGAATGCATCATTTTCAATAAATATTAATTACACAATTATCAAAACTCTAAATTTGAAAATTCCTAAAGGGGCATCAGGATACAGGCCAGGAAAAAACTTATAACGTCTGCTCAAACAGTAAGGTGACGACCACATTGCAATTTCACACTCATTAAATTATCATCCAGTAGAAATTCTGGAATCACTGAGGTCTCATATCGTCAGGACACTGTTTATAGTGCTAGCGGTACACCGAAAATATCAGAAAAAAACCGCATTTCGTATAGAAAGCAAAATTTTTTGCACACTCGTTCTTGATACCCAAATGAACGATTTGCCCCGCAGCACCCATTTTTTTGGGTGTGTGGGTTCGATTTTCAGGGGGTAGGGGTGGTTCATTCCACGATGATTTGAAAAAAATTAAAATGAAGCTATAAAGATGATCCAGATGTCGATTCCATATTAAATTGTCTTGAAGAATATAATGGTGGCACCCTTTCAGCTCTCGGTTCACTGGAAGTGTCTCAAAAAGCTGCCATTTTGGAAAATGGCGCCTGGTATGGTACCATTGAGAAGCTTGCATAATTCGAGCCGAGTGAGGTATGGATTTACATATTTCAGGGGTCTCTGTGTAAGAATTTACCAAAAAAATATCCCAAGGTCACTCCCAAGATTGTCATGAAATGCGGTTTGAAAGGTGTGCGAGTATTTTCAAAATCACATTATGAATCTATATAGGCGCTATTGAAGTGGAGTTTTCTACTAAAATAGTCCCACTTGTGTTTATAATGCATTATCTACCTAAATTGTTCAAAAGCCTCCATTTTGTGATATGACTGCCAGAAAAAAAGTATAATGAAACATATTAAGATAAATGATCCATAAAAAAATTGACATATAAGAAAAGAATAATCAAAAACATTGTTGACGTGCAAATATATATGAAATTTATCACGTGGTATGAAAAAAAATGAGCAAAATAACAGTTGAATAATCACAATAACTTCGGATACTACTATGTAGAAAATGAATAACATAAAACAATCACAAAGTCATTGCATTTCATGGACAAGTAATAGTTTGGTCAATACATGGATCGATTGTAGGAAAATTATACTGCTAATTTGAATAAGCGCGCCACAGACGAGCTGGAATCTAGTACCTAACCTCTGGCTCACATCCCCTCTTGTTTTCCCCTATCGTCTCTCTCGCTTGTGTCTGCAATTTCCTGGAAATATGTCTCGAATAGTCTGCTGCAGTCAACAGCAAAGCGTGTGTGGATAGAGAAAAAAAGTGTATGATTTGGCCTAGGTTGTGTGGTGTGAATTCGTTGCAGTAGTTTTTCAATTTTCGGTGAGTAGGTACCTACCATATTCCTTTTATTTTTGCTTAAAATGTCCAGGCTCTTGGTAGTTAACTTCATTTTCTTCCTGTTAGTTATATATTTGGACAGAGTGCTTTAAGAATGCCGAAAAACAAACATATTGTAATAGCAGTAACAGACGATCTGGTGAATGTGTCAGAACCAAACTTTAACTGGAACGCTTGCTGTATCTGTCAGGGTGAAGGCAAACTTGTGTGTGCTGCTAATAATCCAGTGGAGGCTAAACGAAACAAGGGGTACCAGACACTTGCAAGTAATCTTGAGCAGCTGAGATGCTATAGTCATTTCAAACTCAAATGTGGACGGAGTATTAACGTACTTGATGAGGGTAATGGAGTGTTGGCTACTTTCATAGCACGAAAAGCAAAGTATCACAAAGCATGTATTCTACCATTGACTGCTAAGTTCAGTTCTCTGCTGAAGAATGTTATGGCACAGGTAGATCAAAATGAGTCCTCAAATAATGATATACATGTTCATGCCGAGGAAGTTCGTCGCACGACTCGATCTAGTTTTGCTGCTGTTACCCTCATGGCTGAATCATGCTTTATTTGTGGAGAGCCAGAAAATGAACAGCAATCACTCCATCGCTGTGAGACTCATCATTTAGATGAAAACATTATGAAGTATGCGAAAGGTACAGGAAATACAGAACTGATAGCTCTACTGGAAACCAGAGGAGATTTAGTCGCTCAGGAGGGAAAGTATCACAAAATTTGTCTGACTCGTCTCTACAGTAAATACTGCCGAGCTAAGTGTACAAGTCCCTCAGAAGAAGAGACACTTCTATGTGAGGGTCTCGCATTCTCTGAACTTATGATTTTTATAGAAGGAAAACTTTCGAGGCATGAGTACACATATGTTTTCAAAATGAGAGATTTAAAAAACATGTATGATTCGAGAATTGCACAACTGAATGGAGTATCTAGGGACGATATTTCAGGAGAACATACGACACGCCTCAGAGAGAGAATACTAGCTCACATGCCCTTCTTGAAAGAAGAGAAGTGGGGAAGGGAATATGTTCTCATGATGGAAGGGACAAATCTGATGCACAACTTCTCAAAAGAAGATCAATACGATGATGCAATTGGCTTTCAGAGGTTTGCAAAAAATCTCAGGAGAGTTATGTCTCAGTGCAAGTCGGAATTTGATGGAAGCTTTGCACAAAATTGTGAGGAGAAAAGTGTTCCAGGACCACTGCTGGCCGCTGTCAGTACTTTGTTGTACGGTTCTGGGGTCAGAGCTGAGTGTGGGGCGACCGCCCCTGCTCTCACGATTTCACAGCTAATTTTAGCGAATTTTCATGAAAGCATGCCACGTGGTGAAATTGTTAGACAGAAAAGAGACAGAGAACCTCCATTGACGCTGTACATGGCACTATCTTGCTACGGTAGAAACAGAGATCGAACCTCGATCGACCAGATGCACCGAAAAGGAATTAGTGCCTCGTCGAACAGAGTGATGGAAGTGACAGCGCAGTTGTGTAGAATGGTGGTCCAAAGATCAAGGGAAGATAATGTTGTTTGTCCTTCTATTCTGAGGAAAGGCCTGTTTACAATTGCGGCATTAGACAACATAGATTTCAAATCTACGAGCAATACAAGTGCAGGCGACTTTCATGGCACTGGTATCTCCATTTTTCAATGTCGTCGTCGGGGAGAATCTCAAGGAGAAATCAGGACATTCGCTACATCCTACAAGGATGTTAGTCAAAAAGGAGACCAGATTTTTATGCTGAGATTCCCGATTGCACTCTCCCCCAGAACAACCCCCCTGCTCTTGGATGCAGTTTTGAGATAGGTTCTCGTCTGTATCCTTTAGGTAAGTTCAGATTTCTTCTCAATTTTGTTCAATTGTGTTTAACTTCAGTTGATTATAAGCAACAAAATAGTTTCGATTGCTTTCAGGTGATTTTTCAAGACAGTGGCTACAAGAGGCAGAATGGTTGACACATCTTCGGGAACAAAGTGGCAATTTGCACGAGGCCATCACTGTTGCCTGGTCGGCTTATCATGGAAGTCGTTCATCTGATCGATCGCTGTTGAAAGCTATCAATGTCCTCCTACCCCTATTTTTCGAAAAATCGACATCAATTCCAATGCTGAGGCATGGAATGAACATTGTGAGGAATATAACGAAGTATCTGAATGGAGATCAAATACCTGTAATCTGCGTGGACCAGCTTCTCTATGCCCTCATGAAAAAAATTCAGTGGAGTTGGCCTCAGGAATATGGTGAAGATAAGTTTATAGTGCTCCTAGGCCCCTTACACATTGAACAGTGGTTTCTTCGAATATTGGGTCAATTTATGGAGGGCTCTGGTTGGACAACTATAGTTTCACATGCCGGAATAACCACTGCTGGATCAGCAGAAGCTATGATGAAGGTAGGGTGCACGATGAAGCAACAATCTCGGTACTGATCTATCCTTGCATTTGTGTGTTCCAGGTAACTCACATTAAACGAGCAAGGGAAGTTCATCAGATCACTGCAGCAGTTCTCCACAGTTTGCTTATGGATATATATGAAAATGTAAACCCCGAATGTGAACTACAGGTGGAAGAGTGGATAAAGACGAAATCTCAGAAATGTCCAACATTTTACTTCTGGCTCACTGTCTTGAACCTAGAAATTCTCCTCCTATGTTTTGTGCGATCGTTGAGGCGGGGTGACTTTGATTTATTTAGAGAAACTCTGAAACAAATGGCTCCGTGGTATTTTCTTTTTGACCATCAAAACTACGCTCGGTATCTCACTGTTCACATCCAGGACTTGGAAGAGCTACCCAGCAAAGCCCCTGATATTCATATAGAATTTTTATTGAGTAAGTATTGTCTCAATATATCGTGATAATTCATTACCTATATCAAGTATGATCGAATTTGTCTGGAATATCTCTTCTCTGTCGTAGAAAAGTTCGTGTTGCCCATAACTGAAAACCCTGATTCTTATCTTGCTATCGATCATGCCCATGAGCAAAATAATGCCAAAGTGAAAGGGAATGGTGGTGCGGTCGGTCTCACTAGTGACCCATCTGCATTGAGACGTTGGACCATCGGAGGACCAGAGATCTGCCGACTTCTGAATGAATTCAACCATTCAGAAGATGCTGACGATGACGAAGTTCCAATCTCGAGGACTCATCATGAACAGACAAAATCTTATCAATCAAGATTTGCCGATCATTTTGCAGCACTCAAGGACGCTTTCTTGACGTACGAGAATCCCTTTTCTGTTCAGGGAACAGAACTTGTCGCCATAGACTCCAGCGGTGTTGTAGGCACTGATGCGGTTCAGACCTTGTACGATGCTGTGGAAAAGAGCGAATCCATGTACAAGTCCTTTGTCGACGAGAGACTGGTCAAGAAGTCGAGATCTCTTCATGATCCAATTCGAAAGTGTATTACTAAAATATTCACACATCAGAAAAAAACAGCAACTTCTCCAATGAAAGCTCTGAAATCGGATGTGCAACTGTACTCACGGCTCTTTATTGTGTGCATTTCACGAGAATTGGACCTTGATATATTTTTCCAGCATGAGAATCAACTGTATCCGCCATCTTTATCGTTGAATGGATCTATGCGGACTGGAAATAAATCTCAGCTCGTAGCAATTCTTGAAAATCTGCTCAAGAAGTTGCCTGAAGTAGACCCACCTCACAGATGTGAAGGATTGATCATAGATGGAGCAGTCTTAGTTCACAATATCAAGCCTCGTCCTGATGTGAAAACCTTCAAGAGCTACGTAGGCCAGCTGATTTCAAATATAGGGTACACTCGAACACAGATGGAAATATTCAGAGTGGATATAGCATGGGATCTGTACTCTTGCTCGAGTCTTAAAGAGGCCACTCGGTCAAGCAGGGGAACAGGAGTGAGGCGTAAGGATCTACCAAACAAAGGTAAACTATAAAAATACTTTATATCTCTTCATCTCTTGTGTGCCCGTGTCTAATATTCCACTATAGCACATGTTTTCACAGGTACTCTACCGACTAACTGGGATGACTATTTGAGAAACGATCACAATAAGCAAGAGTTGTTCTCATTTCTTGCCAACGAGATCTTGAAGGAACTCAAGGATGTGGAAGTCGTAACTAATGTCGATGATGTTATACGCTCATCTGAGGGTACACAGTCGTATCTGCAGGGTGTTTCGTGCGCTGCGATGGAAGAAGCAGATGGAAGGTTGATGCTTCATGTGAATGATATGGTGGAGAATGGTATCCGTTGTATAGTTATACGAAGCTCGGATACAGACGTTTTGGTACTGGCAGTTTCTCATTACCATGCCCTCCACAGAAAGGGCTTGCGAGAATTGTGGTTACACTTTGGAGCAGGCCTCAAACGAAGGTTCATTAGTGTGCATGGTATCGCTGGTGTTCTTGGGGAGGACACTTCTATCGCACTCAGAGGGTTCCACGCCTTCACTGGATGTGACACGGTATCCTTTTTCGGTTCGAGAGGAAAACAGTCAGCATGGAATGCTTTCTTGAATTGCTCGAAGTAAGTATATTTCCTGGGTGATCTATTGATATGTATTCATCTGTTATATAAGAAACGCTCCATTCCATTCACAGACGCGAAGACATTATATTAGCATTCAAGAAGCTCTCATATCCAATGCTAGAAGATACCATAGACGATGATCTCATCAAGACGTTGGAGAGATTCACGGTATACATGTACGGGATCCGTGACGAGACCTGCTCCGGTGTGAATGAGGCTCGGAAGCACATGTTTGCCACAGAAAACAAACATATTGGTGCAATTCCGCCTTCCCTGGAAGCTTTCGTTCAACACATGAAGAGAGCTGCCTTCCAGAGTGGACATATCTGGGGAAGGGCCCTTGAAAATTCACTACCACCATCCCCTGAAGGGTGGGGATGGAAAAAAGAAGGAGATACCTGGGTTCCGCTTTGGAGTGAGCTTCCCGAGATCTGGTCGGCTTGCAGGGCTCTAGATAAATGTGGCTGCAAGTCTGGATGCGACACAAAACGTTGTTCCTGCCGTAGGAACATATTACCGTGCTACCTGGGATGCACAAGTTGCAAAGGGGAATGTTCTAATAAAAAGTAAGTCGCTTCGAATTATCCAGCGTGAAAGATTATTTCATATCACTGCTTGATGTAGGACCCAAACGCAACTCGAACCCCACTCAAACCAAAATGAAGAGGAGGAGGTTGATGGAGGAGTAAATTAGTTGAAACATTGATCAAGGTTTGTATGTTCATCAAAAATAGTTATACCTAAACTAAAATGTTCTTTTTTCTAGATATGACCTGAACATCCACCCTGGATATTAATGTTTTCGCATGTAGGTACTAGAATTTTTGTATTGAAACAATAAAGTCCAAAATTAACAGCATCGAAAAGTGCTAATCAGTTATGTTTAATTTATCATAGCCGCTCAGGATTTTTTCACATTCATAAAGTCACTTAGCGAATTTTCAATATTATTGGTGGCCGTGTTGGCGGCCATTTTATAAAATGGCGGATTTTTAATTACATTATGCTCGTCATAGAGCGATGCTTCATCTATGTCGAATAGGAAATCTCCATAAGAGAACGTCTCACTTTCATGAAGAATTTGGCTTTATTCTAATTTTCAGCATATTCGCATACCTTTTTTCTGAATTTTCTTCGAAATTTTTATACTAAAATACTCTCCACATAATTTCGTTGGTTCAATCATCTTCAGGCATGCTTGATATATGAAAAACCATACCTCACACGCCACGAATCATGCAATCATGTTAATATGGCACGATATCGGACGCCATTTTCCAAAATGGCGGTTTTTGAGGCTTTTCCGATGATCATAGAGCTCGAAGAATCTCAATATTGAATTTATCAGGACAATATCATTTGAAATCGACATCTGGATCATCTCTGTAGCTTTATTCCGATTTCTGAAAAATATATCGTCGAATTAACCCCCCTCTCCCCAAAATTCGGACCCCCAAGCCCAAAAAAGTAGGTGCTGCGGGCCAAATCGTTTATTTAGGTCTACTGAGCATGTGTGCAAATTTGCTTGCTTTCTATACGAAATGCGGTTTTTTTCTGCGTACCTCTAGCACATTGGTTAGGCAATTCGTAAGTTATTCCGCATCACATAATCAATGTTGACCAGTTTATGTCCCATAGAAAACTATCCTAATAAATTGATAAACATTGATATGTTACTATGCTTGTAGTCCAATACTCATAGATGATGCAACCCGAATAAATTGTTGTCTTGTTCATCTCATTCATCTCATTAAGAAAAGTTTCCACGATAACACGTCAATGATTAATTTTAGAATTATATCAGTCGTTATCAAAATAGTGGTTTTGATTTCCGGAACGACGCTCTTCGTGAAAGTGATCTGACTACATGTACGATTGTACGTATTATTCTTCTTATTCCTTCCCATTTGTAGAGTCTTTCACGAACGATACCTATATATATCGACAGTTTCCTTCAAACACCACTCAGTTTTTCATCAATTGTTTGTCAAGCATATTTCTCCGAATTTTCTAAATGGAAATAAATCAGAATTCGTTTTCAAAAATGTTTCGAGACAGGCCATGCTTCACATTTCAAATTTAATATTTTCCATTCAAATAATCGCAGAATCTGTTGTTTCATCAAACTTTGAAAGATGTCTGATAAAACAAGTCGAAGAGTTTTTCGTTTCCTAAAAGAAGTCTCCACTAATTTGATGAAGAATGAATGAAAGAAGAGCGCACGAAATAAGGGATCACCTGTATTATGTTCGTGAAATATCATGCGTTTCTATAGGCAGGATAGGGAGAGAAGAACATGAGGCGATGAAGGCCGCCGTTCGCTTACAAATCTGTAACCAGTGGAGGAGCGAAGGAACATTCGGACATTCTCGCCTCTGGAAGCAAATTACAGACGACTACCCCTCACTCAGTATGAAAGGGGACAGCATAACACCGATCATTCGATTCAGGAAAATGCCCCAAGTCAATATTCCTACTAGGATAGACTGGGAACAGAATGGGCACTGCATAATACCCACCAAGGGCATCATCTGGTATACGGATGGCTCCAGGATGGAAGAATGCGCAGGTGCTGGGGTCATGCCACGATTTTTCAGGCTGAAGTCTTTGCAATACTTGCATGTGTTCGAGAGAATATCGAGAGGGGCTATCACAGCCAGCAAATCACTATATGCACTGACAGCCAGGTGGCGATCAAGGCGCTCACCTCGTATAGGGTGATCTCCGCCTTGGTGTCAGAGTGCATAGATAGCCTACAAAGGCTGTCAGCAACGAACAAGGTATGTCTTTTGTGGGTTTCTGGTCACTCAGAGGTACCAGGTAACGAAATGGCCGATGGTCTGGCCAGAAAGGGGGCGAAGGGTTCAGTGATTGGCCCAGAGCCAATCTTAGGGGTCACTCGATCCTGGAGCAACTTCAAGATGAAGGAAATCCTGACGAAAAAGTTTCAGGACAGCTGGAGAAAGGCTCCTCGAATGAGGCAGTCCAAACTCCATATAGGAAACCCGTCACGAAGACAGACCAATGCCCTCTTGGCTTTGAACAGGAAGGAGCTGAAACTGGTGGTGGGCCAGCTGACAGGGCTCTGCCACCTGAACAAACATCTCAGCATGATCGGGTTTGTGGAGGATCCTGAATGCAGATGGTGGCAATAGTGGCAGCAAGGGATATCCATTTTGGGAGCAGTATCCTGGACCCAGAGGATGTTAAGAAGATTTGGCCTAGGAAGTTGGTCTCTTTTGCTCGCGAGATCGGCCTTCTTCATCGCTGACTTGAGATCCCAGGAATGTGGGTGCACAATGGGCCCGAAAAGGGAGGCCTAAGTGCGTCAGGTCCCGGACCGCCCACACACATACATACATACATAGGGAGAGGAGGTAGGAATTGTTGAATATCCTGTTCTAGATTACCTATAGTATCTCAGACAAGAGTTGGAAGAAGAATCTCAATGAATGATCGTATGTAATGTCAAGTTCATCAATTCCGTTCTCAATTCTGTTAATTACGAGTCATAGCACCACTATTTACTATATGATTACGGCAAACAAAAATGTAAATGAAATATTTTTCTGAATACTAATGTATAATAAGTTGACCTTTGCGAAAAATCAGCTGAAAATAATTAGTGCTTCGCCGACGAGAAATGGATATTTCCATAGTTTTCTGTTGGGTTATTGGTAGCGCTCGTCTCCTATGGAAAGAAAACATTATGATGTTAGAAAAATGATTCAATGGAAACAAATGATTACCTTAAGAAACTACAGGTATTCATCGCTCAAACTGGCTTCAGCCCTAAAAATAGGAGGTATTTCACGACAATTTTCAACCGCACCACACATTCTCACAGAAATTCGCTTGAACGATAACTCTTATATTTCATAGGGTCCAGTGTTTCTGATGAATATTTCTTCGATTCCGTCTTATTGGCACATTACTCCCTATCTTCGACTGAAACTATTCTGATAATTTTTCTTGCATATTGCTATAGCAGGAGAGTTGAGAAAAGATATTCTATGAAAAAAGTCAGGATCGGACTTGCTTCTTGAAAAGAACTACAAGACAATTATAATTTCCGAAAACGATTTGTCTGTATCCCGATATTCTCCAAAGAAGATTCTCCTCCAAGAATTTCTATACATTTTCTGCATCTCTTATGTTTTTTCGAATAATTTGCCTATATTTTCTGATCATATCTAGAGCTGTAACTATCCATAACATCCATCCGTAACATAAATTTTGTGGAAATCGTTTGTGGAGTTTTTACATTTGCCATGGATTTTCAACAAGTAACGTCCGAGTTAATTCAAAACTGTAACTATCCTTTTCCTCAGTTCCTCTCTGGTGCTGATTACGGTCTGATAGCCTAATCCTTCTATATTTCTCCATCATTGATAATAGCATATAAGAGTCTAATACTATGAGATTAGGGAATCTACGGGGCGAAGGATGAGGGACGACAGGACCTATCTAGCGAGTAGAGAATTGGTTGTCTAGGTATTCCCTCACTTGTATTGAGTGATGTGGAGGTACCCTATCCTGTTGGGAGCATAGAACTCAAAGAACTTGGAACTGTTTCAGTATTTTCTGGGTCATGAGAACGCCAAACTCAACATTTTGATTCGCTGATTGTGAGAGTTAACACACTCACACAAGTTCCTCTATGTGAGTAGTATAAGTTGCCACGTAAGCAATAATACTCTTTATTGAGTGTACAATGTTTCCAGATTTTCACATGTAGTAACAGATCACAATTGAAAATCATTTGTTTCCATGTTATGACGATTCAGAAAGTCGAAATTTTGACATTTGGAAAGAAAATGAGTTTGCTAATCCTAGCTCTCAAATTTTCTTGTCCATAGTAGGCCATTTTGTGGAGTATTAGTAGAGGTGAGTTGCTGGTGAATTCCAGTCAATAACATCCAGACGTTCTTGAATTATCTTTCATCGTAGTTTCGCCCAGAATTAAAATATTGCTCTGTATTTCTATTAGGAAAAGGCAATATATATTTTTTTCAAATATATATCAACTCACCTCGACTTCCTCTATCCGGCATCAAGCTATGGCTTCTTAGTCATGACTTAACCTGTAGAAAACACAGCCTTTTCATTTGGTGTCGTTGAATTCAATCAGGTTGTCGGTTCCTCAGGCTGTAATTTCATCATGGTCTATATTGACGACGTTGACTTACTAACTTACTAACTGTTGTCGTGAGGTCTAGTTTCATGGAATGAAGTGGGTAGTCAGGAAGAAAACGCAGTATGGAGAGTACTGTCATCTGCGAAGCTGTTGATAGGATAGGTAGTTATCCAACGAAATATTGATATGGAGTAGAAACAATCTTGGGAAAATAATCCTCTTGAGATACCTACCGGTCTGTTTGAAAGTATAGGCTTGACGGAAGAATTATGTTGAAAAACGATGTATCTGAATAACTGAGCTACAATTTGAATAATAAATGTAATAGGAAAATGAGATCTTGACGAGAGCTTGGTTTTAGTAGAACTGATTCTTAGATGTGCAACGATGTAGCATTCAAGTTCCGAGGATTGGAGTCATCAGTAATATGATACTCCTGAGATGGTACTTGCACGAGAATACTTGGAATATCATCGGAATATTCCTAGAATAGCCCTATATAGTTAATGGACAGAACGGATGAAGCTGGGCGACAAGCCAAAGCTTTCGCCATCACTCACGGCTTAGAGCAGCTCATCAAAGAACCCACACGAATTCCCGATGCCAATAACCATTCAGCTAACATACTTGACTTATTCCTCACTAATAATTCAGCACCCTACACCATAGATGTACGAGCTCCACTTGGCAATTCTGACCACACACTCATCTCCACAACCTGCCCATTTTTCATTCCATCAATTGCTCCGGCACCCCCACGTCTTATATGGCATTACAATTCAGGAGATTGGGACGGTCTCCGCATGTTTTTCTCCGAGTTTCCTTGGCATAGAGTATGCTTTGACTCTGAGGACCCTTCACAGTGTGCTGCGGAAATATCCGAGATCATCATGCTCGGAATGGACACATACATACCTCATTTTTCGAAAAGATCATCACCTTCGAAACCTTGGTTCAACAAAAACTGTTCTAGAACTGTTGCCGTGAAACAAACAGCCTACCATCGCTGGCGCAAAAACCCTAACCTCGCGACTAGAGCAGAATACGTCAGGAATAACTGCAGCCAAACAATAGATGCTTCGAAAGAAACATACAATGCCAAGATAAGATCGAAACTCATAGATTGCCCCAATGGCTCCCGTTCGTTTTGGTCCCTTGCTAAAGCGGTCGGAAAAAATTTCACTAATAGTTCATTTCCACCACTGTCCAAATCCGACGGCACATTAGCAACAACATCGCAGGAGAAAGCGAATATTTTTGCAGAGATGTTCGCAGCAAACTCTACTTTAGATTCCCAAGGAAAACTGCCGCCAGACATTCCACCCGTTGAGAGTCGAATGCCCGAAATCGTCTTCCGTCAACGCACTATCAGACGAATTTTGCTTGGTCTCAAAACGAATAAGGCTAACGGTCCTGATGGAATTCCACCCATTATCCTCAAAAAATGTGCACCAGAATTAACACCGATTCTCTGCAAGTTGTTTACCATCTCGTACAGGTCGGGTATTTTTCCATCATGCTGGAAGACAGCTAGAGTCCAACCAATCCCCAAAAAAGGGAACAAGAACCTGCCCAACAACTACAGGCCCATTGCCCTGTTATCAGTAATCTCCAAAGTGATGGAGAAAGCCATCAATATTGAGCTTATCAAATATCTGGAGAGCTCAGGAATCATCAATGATAGACAATACGGCTTTCGCCACCGAAGATCTACTGGAGATCTACTTGCCTACGTCACTCATTTATGGCAATCTTCAATAGAAAAACACGGGGAATCTCTAGCTGTCGCGTTGGACATATCGAAAGCATTCGACCGTGTTTGGCACGAAGGACTCCTCCACAAACTACCATCATACGGCTTACCACCTCAGCTATGCCATCTCTTATCGAGTTTTCTTTCAGGCAGATCGCTTCACGTGGTGGTGGACGGTGTATCGTCCGATACCATCGGCATCAATTCCGGCGTTCCACAAGGATCAATTTTGGCACCAACATTATTCCTGCTTCATATCAATGATCTGTTGGGAGTAACAACTTGCCCCATCCACAGCTTTGCAGATGATAGTACCCTCCATACTGCGTTCTCTTCTAGAATTCCTATTTCTTCCCAGGAAACTAAGAACTCACGGCGCAGGCAGGTCAATGCTGTCAATAAAGATCTTGCTGAAATCACAGCCTGGGGAACGAACAACCTAGTTGAATTCAACGCCACCAAAACTCAAGCCTGCATTTTCTCTAGAAAGGCGGAACTCAGTATGCCCGATATTGTAATGTCTGGCTCCACCATCCCCACCAAGCCCACCATATCTATGCTCGGTATTTCCATCAGCAACACTCTTTCATGGGATAATCACGTCAGATCCATCGCAAAAGCTGCTTCACAAAAACTCGGATTCTTGTTCCGTGCGAAAAGCTACTTTACACCCCAACAGCTTCTCATGATCTACAAAGCGCAGATACGGCCTGTTCTAGAATACTGTTCCCACATATGGGGTTCAGCACCAAAACATACGCTGATGCTCTTAGATTCCATCCAGAGAAGAGCCATTCGCCTGGTGGGTGACGCCACACTCACTCACTCCTTGACATCATTGGAACACCGTAGAAAGGTCGGCGACCTTTCACTTTTCTATCGATACTTCCACGGGAAATGTTCTTCGGAAATCTCTGCAATCATCCCTTCACTAGCAATACCAATCAGACGAACTAGACAAGCCCAGTCAGCACATCCTTTCGTCGTCAACCTCGAAAGATGTCGAACAGCACTTTATCAAGACTCCTTCATCCATAGAACGGCTAGGCTCTGGAATTCATTGCCTGTGGAAGTATTCCCAACAACATATAATCTCCAAAAATTCAAAAAAAATTCCAATACCTACCTCCTGTCCCTATCCTCCCTAGGAACGCACGATGTTCTTTGAACATTATAGGGATTCCCTTTCGTGCGCTCCAATCGATAAAAAAAAAAAAAAAAAAAATTTCCTCCGCTATTTTGGGAATTGGTTGTAGTCTAGCTATTCTTGAGCAGGATGAAGAAACACCTGGATTGTACGAGATGGTGAACTACTTGCAGAAAGCTAATAAAGTTCAAAAGGACCAAGAGTAGATACACGGTGTTTTTTTGCTGAAGTTTCCCCAATAATAAATTTGGAAAGAGTATACAAATTCGATTTCAGGCGCATGTCTGATTATACTCCATATTTTGCGGCATATCCATTCACTCGTGCAATATTTGTTCTCGTCTAAGTTGTTCCTCAATAAAATAGCTAATGGAAATTATGTTCAATGACGTATTCAAAATTGAGTAATCTTGAATAACCAATATTATTATTTAGACGACCAGTGGTTATATTTCTATTGAATCAAACTATACCAAACAATTATTCACATGTAAAAACTTCCCCAATCTACAAATCATCTTCATAACATGTGGGACCGTCCTACTTTCACACATGTTGATTTATACGCCTAAATTTGAATACATACATTTGTGACGATTTCGACTTGAATCGATGTGGGTTTCCTATTGTTTTTATTATTTACATTGTGTGTGATGGATAATACAATCATATCCGTGAATTTGAAAATTCATAATGTTCATTGATTATTTGAGTGTTCGGAATTATGATTCCCCTTTTATATGAACTTCATTCCTTAACTACATACAGAAATTCTGATTTGAAATGACACAAATGTTTATCATCTGATTTTTTTTGAAGAAAACGCATTATCCTCCTGAAATTAATTTTTGCGAACAAGTTGATAGGAGGAATTGAAAAGGAATATTCTTAGATATATTATAAACATCAGAAAAAAAAAGGGGATATACCTACATATTAAGAAAAACATTGAGAATTTGCATTCTTTATCTGATAAAAATATGAATTCTTTCTCGTGATATTCAATAGAGAACAACTAATTTCCTGGCTATATATGTCACGACGAAGATTGCATTGTATCTATTGAATACACACAATAAGAATTTGAAATAAAATCTTCTGGAGTTGAGAATTTGTATTTTCCTCCAAATGAAAATATATATTCAGAATATTCAACAGAAAACAACTACTCTCCTGTCTATTTGCCTCCTCTAACATTGTATTACATTCGAGTTCATGTTCACTCTTCTACTTCTTGTTTCTCCTCATAGCCTTCATTTGGGTTTCTCTCTTCTCGTTTCTATACAGGGTGATTCATGAGGAGATTCACATAGAAGATACAGGGTATTTTGTGATGGCCGATGTAAAAATGTAGTGGAGAAGAAATTGTTACAGGAAAACAAAAGCATTGAAGTGTCTCAGCCATCCCTTTTAGACAGGGTTGAAAGTGGCACAGCAAAGCGCACAAGGCGCTGATACCATATGTGAAATAAATTATAAAAAATTAATACTTTCTCAAACATATTCCCATCTTTGGAGGGCACCTTCAAATAGATAATTGCTAAACGAAATAAAAATAAAAATGAACACAATATCAGGAATAGTTTGGAGCACCTATGAAGTTGATCGTCATTGTTTGTGTTATTTCATAATATGAAGAACGCGGTGGTATATCTTGGTATTAGAAATCTCTGCTCTGATAATATCATCAAGTTTGTGTCTTCCATAACCTTCTGAAACAATGTTTCAATATATCATGTCCATTATATAATATCTTTGACTCGATTGACCTACCTTCCTTCCTTCTTTGGAGGAAAAGGCATTATCACTGAAATAATATTATGATTCTTGCAATGTTCTGATTTTTTTGTGAATTAAATTCTTCTCGTTATGATTTGTGATTTCTCATCCCTGTGTCCATACTTCTGATGTTGAATTTACTTTGTACAACCTTTTTTCAAATTCCCATCAAGAAGCCAAAATATCTGAATGCAACATCATGATCTGTTCTAATGACATCATCAAGTTTGTGATTTCAATAACCTTCTGAAAAGAGTTATGTATTGATATTTTATGTCCAGTAGTATCTATGGTTTGATTCACTTACCTTTGTTCTTTTTCTTTCTCAGGCAAAAATCATCAGGTACCTATCTAATTTTGATGCAAACTCTTCCTAATTGTTATCATTTGTGATTTATGGACATACTTCCTTTGATGCTGATGGTCCTACTGAGAGTTCAAAAAGCATGTATCCAATCTTTTAAAGATTCCCAAGAAGCCAATAAAACATCACCTTATGAGACATTATTTCTGCTCTGATGATATCATCAACTTTCTGTTCTCAATAACTTCCTGACAAATAATGTATTAATATTTCATGTCCAGCAATATGTATGATTTGATTTACTCACCATTGTTCCTTGATTCCTGGGAGAAATGTCAACATTAACAGATTATAATCCTTGTTATTAATTGTATAATTTTTCAAATTTTGTTGCAATAAGAGTCTTCTCGTAATGAGATAGTGAAATAGCACTTTGATCAATGCATGATGGATGTTATTTTGATAATTTTGAATGATATATTATTATGATGATGTATTTCGAAAAATTCATGAGACATATGAGACATAACCTCAATTTCATCATGCATTAATCTTAGCATAATTTATACGATAGGATTGAGGAAGAAAATCTAAAAGAATCTGAAAAATAGAGCATCCTACTTCATCAATTAACCTACAGATAGTACTTATCTCCTCTTCCCAAACTTGATGGTTTTTTAAATGGTACGTATTGAACAGATATCAAACAACTCATGTAGCAGCCCGTAGCACGTGATACCCATTAATCTTGACTTTAATGGAGTTGGTTTTTGATTTCATTTTTGCTGATGGTACCTACTTGGTTGATTTTTTTCGAATAGGTTTCATTGAAAATCACCTGGAGAATTCGTCGGAAATATCTTTCCATTTTTCCATTCGCCATTTCACTTTTGCAGCGCATCAACTTGCACGATGAAGTCATATCAGTTTCATCATTGGATTGTAAGTCTGACCTTAGTAATCTCGTATACCACTTTTTTCAACCTAACCTAACCTGACTTCGCTTGTCGAGTTCGTCTGACTGCCTACATAATATATGAGTTGAAAATATCACAATAAGTTGAAAATCTTCCGATAATCTTCTAGGTTGATGAACTTAGGAAACACTATAAAGGCTGGGACTTGAATCACCATTTTCGTATAGTGGTTTGACCACTGCTGACTTGAATGCTTCTGGGAAAATTCCTGTTTTGGAGATCATAATATGATCTGGAGCCTAAATCATGAAAATTGTTTCACTCATACTAGTCCATTCATTAGAGACATGAAAATATTGTTTTCGTGAAATAGGTTATGATGTTTTGAAAATTGGCAAGATCGTAGACTTGATGGTCCTGATTATAACCATAAATTTACTACTATTTTGTTTTTTCAAATGGAGATATTGAAATTTTTCAGAAAACTTACATACAATAAGTTCCTTGACATTATAGTAAACTCACAGGTCTGTGAAGTAGGCGAGAAATAGGAAGTCTCTTGAATAAACAGTTTTCATCCGATTTTCCTACACCATCTTCGAATGATCATAATTATGTTTGAAGTATGTTGCACACGAAAAATTTTTTATTTCGAATGTTTCCACCATACTTCTTCATAATTACTCATCGTTGTCGATTTAGTACTTGATTTAATATTTTTGTTGGTTGGCCGAAATTAATAGTGTATCTAGTTATTCAGTTTAGTTTTTGGTTAAATTCAGTAATGTACGTACGCAATGTAAGGTTAGGTTATCAGTTATTCCATTTGGGTGGAACAAATTCATAGGAAACAAGGATGTGAAATCGAATATATCAATGCATATACCAAACCTATGATAGCACTAACATTTTTTTTTCATATTCAGTTGCTGTGTTTGTGTGATAAATATCAGATAAAATGGCAAAAAGCGAAGTTTTAAGCACAACAAACTGTTCTCATTAGATTACATCTTCTCTGAATGAAATATATTATGAGGATGATATGATTGTATCTCACACACTGGATGAATCTACGCACTAGTGGGGTAATTTTAGCCAATATCAATAGGTCTTCAAAATACAGAATATTCCAGTTTATTGCTGAGTTGAAGGTATTTTCTCCAGGAAAAATTAATATAATTGAGTTAAATTATCAAATCAATAATAACTTTTTAATAGTGAGCTATTGCTCAAATATGATGAATCAACTCCTTTCTTACCTATTTTGACAAAAGAAGTTGGCTTAATTCGTAATGTCCTGAAGTCTGGAAATGTAGGAACTTTACTTCTATATAAAGGGTGAGCAGAATTCGATCTCTCAGTCCATTTCAAACCAAAATCGCATATTTTTGCCTACCTCTATAATGTCTCCGAATTCTTTGATTTTCCCAAACAAACAATGTTAGGAAAATATTTGCTACTTCCTTTGATTAGGTATATAGAGAAGAATAGAAGAATGTAATCAAAAAACTTCACTATAGGAAAAAAACAAACAAAGAACGCGAAGTTTCTGGTTCCTTTCATCATTGCAATCTTCTGCATTCCGTGATTTCTGTCTTTTGATTTTAAACGACAAATTTTTCATACTTGCGGATCACATTTTATTCATTCACAAAGATTTCTTGAACATAATGCCATTCGTTTCCAAAGACTACTTCTTCGTATCGTGATACAATATCCTACATTATCACTTTCTTTCTTACGATGCTCATAATTATTCAATAGAAGAAGATATCCAGTTTTTTTCGATACAATATACAATATAAATCGCCTCTTTCCAAATTGAAAAAATTATGATTACAGAAAGAAATAATTTCAAGACAATATATGTACACACTGTACCAAAATGGCTTAAAGAATATTTATTTATTTATATCGTGTTTTCCTTATCCAGTAAAATTAGTACAGAATCGTCCAGCATATCAGCAGCAAAGGAAGCATCAAGCTTCACACGCCAGAAAAAAAATGAATTTTTTTCCCTATTACTTCTTATTCACAATGAAAAATGTGGCATTTACGTCATAATATAATAATTGTTTATCTCTAGATTCTACATATTCCAGTGCACTGTAATATAAATTCTCAATGGGTTTTTTCTAAATCAGTTTGGATAATGTGTACTACTGAGTTCAAAGGGTCAAGAATAAAATATTATAGTGCGTAAGACTTATTAGTTATTACTCGTGCGATCAAAACAAAACAAGTATTAAACGACGTATATAAAGTTTATGTCGTCATTATCTTCATGAAAATAACTTATGTCAAATAATTGTGTTGAAGAGTATTCCTTACGCTTCTTTTTTCATAAAATGGGTCGAAGTTGAATTGAGCGAGATCTATGCGACATAATGGCACAATATAATATCGCAAGAAAGAAATGTTCCGAAACATTTACGCTTGTCTATTATTATAAAAGGTGTTGGGAACCTGAACATAAAAGATGAAATTTGAAACAACTCAGAAAGCTGAATTTATGTTCCAAGGAAACTATTCCGAGTGGCCATTATTAGTGTGCGTAGAGTTATTCTACAAAAAACGATTTCAGGCTACCTCCTTGAGGTGCTCAAGATATTTAAATTTCTCTTGGTTACCTAGTATTATACTCCTACTTCAGTGTCTCCTGTTTAATTGAAATAATACTACTTGTTCCTTGGAGGGTGAAGAAACCAACAGAATTAATTATAATGGACTAAATTTCATTGAATCACCATGTAATAGTTTTGGCTAGCTATGTATGTATGTATCTTCGTGAATATGTTCACTAATTAGATCTATGCTATAATATTCAAAAACTGTCAACAGTGTTCTTGAAGATTACCGTGATTACAAGTTCCAAGCAAATGGGTAGCATTAATGTTACTGAAGAAAATATTTTTGTTGAATTGATATTCATTCTCGTAACATCAAGTTTCTCAAGGGGTTTTAGGATGAGCAAAATCCATATTCTTGAAACAAACTAGAATTTTTCATTGAATAATACAAACTTCTAAGTCTCTCTAAAATTCCTAATTCGAATAATGATATTTCCATTCACACACCTACTGAATAACTTCGGAAGACTGATATAGTCACACATTAAGATGTTCGGTATATGTAGAATTTACTTATGAGGAAATTGATAATGATCACGGTTCTACTGGGCAATAGGAACTGAGTACGATTCAAGGTTTGTGAAATGGTGGAAATGAAATTGTCTAATTGGCACCATTCCTATATAAATCGATTCCATTCATGTGTAAATATTATACTGAGTCTGATTGAATTAGCATATTATGGTGCTGAAATTTTTCAAGAATATTATTTAAACCCAAGTGGCAAATGAATTGATTGGAGTAGAATTCCATGCGAGAAATATATATGTAGTTTCAGCCAAATAAGGACTTTATGAATTATTCTAATTGGGATTTTTAGGAACTTTCATGGAAACTAATGTGAATGGAAGAATGATAAGCGCAGTTCAAATATGAGATTCGATCAATCCAAGAAATTAAATTTAATTTCAGGTGAGTAATTTGAATGGAATTATACACCATTAATTATAATGAAATATGAGTCTTATGATACTTTTTCATAATATGAATCGAAAATCATTCATAGCTTTCCCAAAACAATGATTTCGACTACAAGAGATCTTCGTTTCGTAATCCCGATGAAAAAAAAACATGTTCATTTACTAACTGATTCAAACTTCCAATTTTTTTCCACGTGGGGAGAAGAAGATGCTCCTTGTGGAAGCTTAGAGCTATTCAACATCAATGTAGCGAAGGTTTTCATTTTCCCATTCGATGCCTGACCCGCAGCGAAGATAATTGAATGTTGGAAGACATTCTCCTATTTTCACGATTCGATATTAACACATGAACCTTTTGAAACTACAAAGTAACAAAAGTTCGTAGTATATAGTGACTGAAAAATTCATAACTCAGACTTCAGAGTTTCATTGTTTGGTTCACATTAGTGACTGAAGAACTTCCCTACGACATATTTCAACATAGAGAGCTTTTCTCTCGGCTTTTCTAGATGCCAATAGAGACTTGAAAATACCACAAGAGCAGTAACAGCACGTTAATAGCCGAAAAAATCTGGTATATTTCGAATATTATCATCCCCCATATCGTTTCGGATGAAAATATTTGTCCTCCTGCAGTCGAATTTTTTTGATCAGCAGCTGATAGTAACATTGTTTACTTCTTTGATTTAGTTGATTATGTGTTATGTATGGTGAGAATGTAGTCTGTGGCCTGTTTTGTTGTAAGACCAGCTGGAGGAGTGGCGATATCTTCATAACAAACCTGAATATCCTCTGTTAGAAGCCAGTCAGCGAGTTCTGATTTTGGAATTGAATGAATGAGTTTCTGTTCTCCTCCATTGAATATCACCTCTTCGTCTCCTGAATCCGTATCGAAACCATTCATGTCAGAACTATTAGCGTCAAATACTCCTTATCATCTATTATCAAATCCGCCTGCGATCGCAATTATCGTTCCTAACGAAAATTTTCCCAAATACGTCTATGTTGATAGTAACTTGTCAGAATTTGTTTTGTTCAGATATATGGCAAATTGATATTCATCATACAGGGAGTGGAGAGAAATTCAGAATTGAGATGAAACCCAATCGCTGTGTGGACGAATCTGAGATTAGAGGTTTGTGAAAATAACAAATTTCCAACGTTCAAGTTTGAACCCCTCGATTGAGTATATGGAAGTATTGAAAAGGAATATCCTCAGATACACTATCGATGAAAAAAACTAGAATACATATAAAGATATACATTGAGAATTCGCTTTCTCTATCTGATAGAAATATCAATTCTTTCTCGGTATGATGAACAAAAAACATCTACTTTCCTGGCTATATGTCATGACGAACATTGAATTACATCTATTGAGGACACGCAATAAGAATTTGAAAATAGAATCTTCTGAAGTTGAGAACTTCATTATTCCACAGATGAAAATATATATATGTATTCTGAATATTCATCAGTATATCACTACTTATCATGCTATTTACAACGTCGAACATTGAATTATATTTATTGCACATCCAAGAGGAAGATATATGAAGATAAAAATCTTCTGGAAATGAGAATTTACATTCTCTCTCATATCGAATAAATGATATCGTGATCATACAAGTCAAATCATATAAGTCCATAAAATGAGATAACGAGAAAAGCGTAATCGAATTAGTATCCACCTGTGAAAAAAAACACCAAAGGGGAGTTAGTATGCTATTTCTTAAGGCACATAGGTAATGCAATCCAACGAACATTTGAAATAAAAAAGACATTGGGCTCTCAGCTTTCTGAAAATAAGTCTATACTCAAGGTATTTTTCCTGTTCCATTTATCGATATTTTAAGACTAGGTGTACTAGTAGCTGTTTATTTGGCGAAATAGCGCAGTGGTTGAGGCGGTCTACTAGTAATCAGAACATCGAAAGGTTACAAGCTGGAAAAACTATACCTATTTTTTTTTAATGCAGTGATCGGTCAATATAGAAATTGAAAATCGTGCACGTGTCCAATTAGGCATGTTGGGATTATTATAAAATCAGAATAAAGTGGATTCTCATTGGCGATATATCCTGACACAAACGCAAAATGGACTTGCATGCTTCTTTACTTTCGAAAAAAAAGTTCTGCTTGAACGGCCGCGATATGATGTATACCTATAATTTATTTGGAATAAATTATGAAATGTAGAGGAGAAGTATATTTCTACAAACTCTGATCTTGATTAGTTTGAAGCTTCCAAAAATCATTCGTATCAGTGATGCTCGGGATACATCTCTCACAAATAGGTTATATGACTTTATTCGAATGAAATGAAACTTGATATCCGAAATGAAGTGGCCTATTGCCAGGAAAGTATAGTTTTTTTTCGTTGAATAGATCGAAAAACAATTAATATCTTCAGGAGATAGATAATGCGAATTCTCAATATATCTAGGTATATTTATTTTCAATACAGAATTTGTTTCCCAAGATAGCCCAAAATACCCAATGTCCATTTGAATGTACATGACAAATTTTTGAGCCGAAAAAAGTTATTGAACCAATTTGTTGAATTATATCGTATGATTATGTTAATCAATCATATTCGAATGATACTGTATCAATAATCCTGTATCACATAAATATAAAAATGACAAAAGGAATTATGGAAAGTGAGTACTTACTGTAACCAAAAAAATCTAGCCATTCGAAAGTTGACTAGGAGGCTGGAGGAGGAGTTACCTTATAGTTCAAACAGCGAATGCCAAAAAAGTCGAATACTTGAAATGGATGGATAGTGAACATGAAGAACATACTAGAAGTCTATATGGGATGTGTTTGAAAGTCACCTTTTCAAGTTTTTCCCTAATGAATTGAGAATCGATACCGGTATAGCAAAAAGAAAAAACTGATGTATCAATTTCTCGTCATCGCTCATCTCATGCAATGGCAACTGAAAAACCAGCAGCACCTGAAGCGATATTGATTAACATCTTTTGTCGATGTGCTACTGGATGTGGGGGACGATCTGGGTGCCGAAAAACTGTAATTCCATGTTCCGTGTTATGCGGCATGTCGGCATGTGCCATAGTAGTATATGTATAGTGTATATGTAACGGCTAGAATCGAAACATAGTTATAGTTTCCAAAATGACTAGTTTGTTTAAAAATAGCCAAATGCTCAGATTTTGGAGGAATTGGCTTTTACTAGTATAATAGCAGACGGCAAGCCCCAATAGTTTCACAAATTTTCTAGTTAGTATACAAACCATGTGTTAACCGTAGTTGAAATGAAGATTCAATGATATTGTGAGTATATGAGAGTATATTAACCAATAATGTTAGCTATTTCGAGTAATAAGCAGATGCAAACTTGGTTAAAATGATTAGGTAAGTAGGTACTCTATTGATTTTAGTGAACAAAATAGCAAGTTTTATGCTTACGGAGTATCGTATCGTAGATACCAAAACATACGCTGATGTTCTTAGATTCCATCCAGAAAAGAGCCATTCGCCTGGTGGGTGAAACCACACTAACTCACTCTTTGACATCATTGGAACACCGTAGAAAGGTCGGCGACCTTTCACTTTTTTATCGATACTTCCACGGAAAATGTTCTTCGGAAATCTCTGCTATCATCCCTTCACTAGCAATACCAGTCAGACGAACTAGACAAGCCCATTCAGCACATCCTTTCGTTGTCAACCTCGAAAGATGTCGAACAGCACTTTATCAAAACTCCTTCATCCATAGAGCGGCTAGGTCCTGGAATTCATTGCCTGAGGAAGTATTCTCAACAACATATAATCTCCAGAAGTTCAAAAAAAATTCAAATTCCTACCTCCTGTCCGTATCCTCCCTAGGAACGCACGATGTTCTTTGAACATTATAGGGATTTCATTTCGTGCGCTCCAAGCGATAAAAAAATTATAGTTTATACAATATAACTCAATTTCCGAATCAGGATAGTATTGTGTTGTTGTTTGGTACCGATTCCTATTCATCATTGGATGATTAAATTTTATTTGTACATGAAGAAATAAATGAACTATAAAGTTATTTCTCGAGTAATAGTACATTAGGTATATCAAGGGATGAAAGGTATCCATTCCCTTCCATTTGCTCCCATGACGCGAAATCGACATCTCCCTACCAAGACCATTATTTTGAGCGTCCGAATTCAGTGCAAAAGTATGATAACTTTAGATAGTAAGGTGAGCATCTAGCTCGAAGAAATGTAAATATCGTATGTAATGTCACATTACGAGATACTATTCTGTGCAGAAGTAATGTATATGCCTAGACTAGTCTATCGTGCTTTGTCAAGAAGAACTTAGGATAGATCTATCGAAACATTGTCTTTTTTGTGCAATTGTTTCATGGACTTAAGCTCATTCTGACCTGTCCGGATGACTACAAATATAATCGTACATGTTGATTTGAACCCAATAGTTGAACTTGAAACTTGCAATCGAAAATTAACTAACCTTGAACAAGATATTGGCAACTTTGATAAACAAAAAAAAACATGGGATATTATCGCGATTGAATCATGTAGATTAACGAATTGAAAGAATTCCTGTTGATACTGAAGCGCGAGTTATCCAACTTATGAATTCTGTCGGTTCATTGAATGACAACCTTATGGTGCTTGACAATATATAACGTGTAGTCGAGGATGAGATTTCGGATGATCTTTTAGATTTGAGTTACTATCCGGAAAGAAGTATAATCGACGACCCAACTCCTTTCATACCCGTCGTCCCTATGATTGAACATTCTAATGCCACAGGTCAGGAAGTTGATATGCTGACTCGGTGGAGTGAGGTTGGGTCGGAACGTCCGATTTCAGTAGCGCGACCACGTTCTTCATTACGAACATCAGGTACGAATATAGTCGACTATACCGAACATGTAAGTTTGTAAGGGCTTTGTTTCTGAGGCCCTTACTTTGACGCTCTGTACAGGGCGGAGACTACTCTGGTATTTGACGGGGGGGGTGGGTTCTTGAGCGCCAGATTGTTTTTGAGGTAGTTTACTCCACCTGCTCTGTAATAATAAAATGTTTTTTTACAGAGGCCCAAAGTAGCAACAGTGAAGAGGTACAGGAGAACCTACAGTATAAACCAGTAGTCAATGTTATTGAATCGACCTGGAATCAAGAAGGGAGCCAAGGGCTTTAATTGAAAACCCTGGGTTCAGCCTGGAATACTGGTTGCTATTTTCAGTCTGGATAATTACAGGAATCAAAACGAATATCTTTCGGGACTCTGGTATTCTTAGGTTAGGCCTGGAAAATTATTTATTCAAACTATTCCATCAAGTCTACCTGGACCAACGGAAACACAGTTCCGAACGAATCAAACAGATTCGATTCCTATTTATCCTTCCTTTTCCTTCGAATTTCTAATTTTCTATCTCAGGATTTCAGTGAGGTTAAGAGGTTAATTATATTTTTCTATCCATATCAACATTTCATTAACCACCGACCACAGTCTGACAGGATACTAAGCACAGGGACACGGATGCACAGGACAAGATTTCTCAAGGAAAAGCAGAGGAAGAAGAATTGATGACTGGCTTGTCAGTGTCAGTCGTCAGTCAATAATTAATAATCTGCAATTTTGACGAATGAAAATAATTGTAACTATTCGGAACTGAAAACAATGACAACAGAGAAAGAAATATGAAATATGCACACACAAAAAACCGTTTATTCGCAAATACCAAGTTCTAGATTCTTTTCACAGGTCCGGTGAGTATCGGTATGAAAAGCAACAGGAATTAAATGAATCTATAAACAGGATGAGTAATAATGGTGAAAACTATGATACAAACTTACATGTGTAACAGGAAGTCACTATACATTAACATTTTACACTGGCTTTGATTGAAATACGAGAGCACTAGGAGATCAGCAAGGGAACCAGAAGCTTGAGGAGCAGAGAGTGTATCACGTAGATCAGGTAGCGCAGACTTGTCGAGAAGAGGGTGATCTCTTAGCTGTCTTCAGTATTTATATTCCCCCCTTGACCTCGATACAAGGACAGCTCGATCCTAGGTTCTTATTGGTCGGAATCCTCAACTATGGCTGCAGGAACTATCATCCAAAAGCACATGTTCTCAAACTAACTCATAAAAATGCGGAAAAAATTATATTTAACCCTAAATGGGTACAGGAACAGGATCTACTACCCTTGCTCATGCTACTGAATTAATCTGACTGGAAAACATCCAATAACAAAAAAGTTATGACCAGGTAAACATCCACCATTTCAACTGATAAATAATTTATCCAAACTTCATATCATAAGCAAAGGGTTGAAGAATATTGAAGCCTTTAGGGTTGTTATGTTGTTCATCAGCGTTTATTATCAGGAAAAGCTTTGGAAAGTAAGGAATCAATGCATTACTTAGCTCTCTCAGGTTTTCAGGTTTCGCTTTTTCGAACAAGTGAAATTCAAGTAGAATCAGTCTCAGGTTACTTGGATATTAATCAAAACCAGTCTAGTAATGAAGCTGGTCAAAAAAACTTCATTACAAGTTCGTGTACACAAGTTAATCCGGTAGTCCGCGAGCTACTCGATATCATCAGAACGCGTGTCGTCAATCTAAATTTGGTACGATTTGAATAACCTGAGGATAGATATCCTGTTGGTGTTTCAGTATGACTACCATCATTTTCTCGTCCAACCGAATCGAACGTTAATAGCGTGGCCCCTAGAGATAATAGGGAACGTTTGGAGACGATGAATTTGACTAGGAATTTTGAGTCGAGCCTGATGCGCGATTTACACCTTCCTTCGATAAACCCGAATTCTGGGAATTTTAGTGATTCTAACTCCTACGTACCTCACTATGACGTATCGCGATGGAGAGGTAGGTAGGAAATTCTTGTTTTGAGAAGAGTATCACATGGACAACTCGTAATCTCGGCCTCAGAGTTGCTTCTATGGTGGAGGACCCACAACTTCAAGGAGTTAGTGGCGAAGCTAATAGAGGATTTCCAACCAAATGATTATGAATATAATCTATGGGGAAAATTCGGAAGGGGTCCAAGGCACAAAACTGAAGAAGCAAAGAGAGCTCAAATGATCCGCAGGAATCTCTTGCCCTACCTCCAAACACAACTTCCTCTTCAGCGACAAGGCAACGTTTAAGTATTGTGCTAAGTTCCGCGTAGCATGCTGTTATTGTCGTCAGAACGGATTGGCAGATAAGTCTCTCGACCTTCAAGATGGTAGAGACAGAAGACAGATTGAGATGGAGAAGGAAATATACGCTCACCATTCCGACTTCATACATTGGTTTGTTATACAGACGGATCGTGTATGATATAGAATGCGGGAATGGGGATCTATTTGGGAGGAAGCGGGGTGCAAGAGAGTATTCCAGCAGACAGAGGTATTCGAAATACAGACGGTAGCAATGCTAAAAGAAGCAATTGAGGGACCAGAAGAGAGAATATAGGGTGAACCGGTAAAATACGCCCCACCGGGAAATACATCCCAGTCCGAGTAACATAAATACTATCCGGCAGCCGGTATAGTTGCCGTCAACAGTATAAGATAATGAAAAAATGTTCAGAAAAACGCATATGTTTTTTGTGTCTATCTCTGCCACGCAGTGTTGGGGGCAATTGGAGCAAGAATTTTAAATATCTAGTGCATTAAGAGTAAATTCGTAATGGGTAACGAATTTCTCAATTTCATCCTCTTCGATTAGATAGACGGATAGAATAAAGATGGATTCTAGATGGATACTTATACAAGTAATTTGGAAATATTTCATAAGAAAAATTATGCAGGTTAATAATTCGATTCATCATTCATAAAAAAGTTATTCAACAAAAATAATAACATGAAATCAAATAAAAAAAATTAACATTCGCGTATATACAGGGTGTTCATTCAGTACTTACTGCATTTTTCGATCACGAGTCATATTCAATGTCTCTATTGTCAGGAATTCAGATGTTTTGTACAGATTATATAAATAGAATCAGGAGAAGGAAATTCTCAGATTAGTACGTATCTGGAAAATGAATTCAACTTTCCAGTCAATCGCCCTGTGTTGAAATGGGAGAAATCAATGAACGCGAATCGGACGACCTTACTTCAGAATCATCATGTATAACGAAATATGATATGCTAGTAAAAGTTGATGATGGTTTTCCGGAAACGAAACGTTGTACGGAAAATCTCTCATCGCCGTTTTGTAGAGTTCGAAAAGGGGCAATGAAGAAGTGTCTTTTGTTTTTCTATATCTCTCCAAATGACGTCAGAAAAATAAAAAACGATCCTCATGATAGACATCCTTATCTTGGACACAGTGAATATTAAACTGCCAGAAATGCATAGTGCCATGCCATACACACCTTATATGCATGGTAATCACTCTATATATGAGAATAATGTGGATTGGACTCGGGTATATAGGCTACATTCAGAGTTAACTATACCTACTCACTTAATTTCTGGAAATAACCCGGATATTAATTTTCATTTTGTCAATAAACAAACTAACATTTTTCAGACAAAAATTGCAATTGAACAATAGAATTATTAGAATGTCTACATTTATTCAAATTATTCCACCTATCGCCCCCATGTAACACTTGGCGCGGAAGATGCAAAGAGCCGCTCGACAAATAGGAGTTTTTTCGATGCAGGGTCGGCCGTGATAATAATCTCAGTTTTATGCGGTGCGCGCAGCTAGTTCGACCGGGCAGTATTGTTTAGTAAAGAATAGGTTTATATCATTGACCATAAAAATATGGAAAGATTCTTCAGGCCTTGGGAATCAAATGATGGGTCTTCTAATAGGCCAAATCCGTCAAATCACTTTTCCAGTTCGGAATCAGATTCCAGTATTGAATCAGTGACGCATAATGAAAGATCAGTGAGTGATAATAATACACGCCAACATTTGTGCCAACATTCCAAAAACATTGTACTGAAAGTTTACCAGAATATTGTGGACAGTGAGGGACAAGAAAATGCGATTGAAAAAACTTCGTTTTATACAGAAATTCCTGTACCAACTCTTTATAAGTTGATTAAACATGGAAGTGAACGACGCAAAACTCGTGCAGATAAGGGAAAGAAAAATCATTTGGATCCTTCCTTCTCCAAATTATTAAAGAATATCATCTATGAGTGTTATAAGTCGAATTTAATCCCTACAATTGAGATCATTTTTCAAAAACTACATGCTATGGAAGTGCCAATCAATTTCAGTGAAGCAACTATGCGAAGAATACTGATTCGATTGGGTTTCAAATTTAAAACAATCGATAAGAGGGCATCAATTATGGAAAGTCAGCGAATTGTTCAATGGCGCCAAGATTATTTGGAGAAATTGACTGCTTTTCGAAATGAAAATAGACTTATATACTATTTAGATGAAACTTGGTATGACACCCATGACACTGCGAAGAAAGGATGGACTGATAATTCACCACGCTGCCAAGTTAATGTACCTCCTAACAAAGGAACCCGGTTGATGATATTACATTGCGGGTCAGAAAAAGGGTGGGTTCCAAATGCTTTGAAATTGTGCGGCAAGAATTTGGCAGAGTGCAATGTAGATTATCATCAAAATATGACTTCTGATATATTTGAGGAGTGGTTTGAGAAAGTTTTAATACCAGCAATAGAACCTAATAGTGTTATCGTCCTCGATAATGCTTCATATCATTCTAGACTGTCACTTAAAGTTCCAAATAGTTCCAGCCGCAAATCTGACATCCAAAGCTTCCTTTTAGAAAATGACTTGTATTTTGAAGAAACATACAAGAAAAGCGAACTCCTTGAAGTCTTAGGTACCAAATCATTCAACAAAAGATATGTTATAGATGATATAGCTAGTCGTAATGGACACACAGTGTTGAGACTACCACCTTATTTCTGCATATTCAATCCTATAGAATTGATTTGGGGACAACTGAAGAAACGTATTCGCAGAAAAAATGTCGCCCCTAAATTTGATAAGGAAGTTATCAAATTAATCAATGAAGAAGTACACCAAATTCAGGCAAGAGACTGGCAGAAACGTGTGGAAAAAGTCAAGAAATATGAAAATCAGTACAAGGAATTTGGTGCCTACCATACCAATAATGGGAATAAATTTATTATAAATGTAGGAGACGACAGTGATGATGACTCGGATGGCGATGATATTCTACCAGAAGGAATCTAATATGATATTGTGAGTATTATTCTTGTTTTCAAATTAAAGATAACTTGTGAATTCATCAATCATACGATGCATACCTGCACGCATCACAATAGTTATAATGGTTATAAAATATAGTCGCATGATATACCAGTCCGACCCTGGTTCTCGGCATAGGAATCGATTCACGTGCTAATCGACCATTTTTTGTGCCTTTTTTTATTTATCTTATATGTTTGACGGCAACTATACAGTAGCAACCAGTTACTTCTGTTGTTTACTTTTTTTATCGTGGTACGCCAGAAATTTCGGCCATTTCGCCACTTTTTCACTCGAAAATATTCACATTTTTGTCGATCAAGGTCCCAGTCCAGCTCATAAAGTTATACGATAAGTAATTATTCTTCAAATTTCAATTTGTTTCTCAAGTTTTTTAAAATTTTGTTGAAGTCATGAGTAGATACGTTTTATAACCTATAAATTCCCATTTGTTCGTTAAGTTCGCACCTTGCCTTGACCCATAGGTAGGTGGGGCGTTTTTCACCAGTGATTGGGAAAAACGCCCCATCAACTATTATAACTTTCAATGACACCTAAATGATAAATAATATTTTTATCTTCAGAATATGGGGAAGAAATATGTCCGCAAGACTACACGGGCTTCATTTAGTTAAGATTATTTGGCAGAGGCTATGGGAAAAGTTATATCCAGAGAAATGGGTGTAAATGAAGCAAGTAGAAACTCTTTCCAAATTTTTGAGAGAAGATAATCTCATTCCGTTGATTCCTCACCAAATTGGTAAAAGAAAACAACATGCTTCAGAGCTAACGTCTCCTGAAAATCGTGCCAAAAGGCAAGTTTTTCCAGACAATGAGAAAGCCAACGCCGAGAAAAAAGAAATTAGGAAAAATGCAAAAATATCCAATGATAAAGGCAGTGTCAAATCTATAAAATCTTAATCACGTATTTCAAGTTCTTCAAGCTCCGAAAGTGAACCCATTCTAAGCTCTTATGATGAGATGTCGGATGATACTGGAAACTTTTGTGTCGAATATATAGCGAATACTATTTTTCTACGAAGTCAGCAGTTGACTGGATTGAAAAATGTCCTAAGTGTAGTGGTTGGCTACACGAGACTTGCGGGAGTCACTTAACCACATGCAGTGGTGGTGCCAATAAAACACTTAAATAGGTATATTTTTTAAGTGGGGCGTATTTAACGACTATGAGGGGGAAAACGCCCCATCGTATTATTTTTTTAAAATAACTCTTTCGGAAAACTATGTTACTGTTTTGTCAAGATGTGTTCAGCATAATGAAATATACCGTTTAGTTAATATATTTATGGAACTGAAATGAAAGATGAGTTTGAATTTTTTGGAAAATGATTTTTCTCCAAAATGTGGGGCGTATTTCACTGGTTTACCCTATTTATATCTAAAAATTAAAAAAAAATTGGTATTCAAGGTAACGAGAGGGCGGACGAACTCGCCAGGCTCAGTGCCGAGACACCATTCCATGGCCCGGAACCTGCATTCGGCATCACAAGAAGCCAAATTTCATCGGCACTCAGCGAGTGGGTGTGGAGAAATTCCAAAGAGGACTGGGGAGATTGTGTGGGGTGCAGGCAAGCAGAAGACTTGATAACAACTCCTCACAAAGAGAGAACGAAGTGACTGCCGAGGAAAGGTAGACAAGGAGTCAAACTTCTAATTGGAGTCCTGACCGGTCAATGCAAACTGAGCAGACAACTCTCGTTAATGGGTATAGTAGAGAACACAACATGTCAGCAGTGCGAGGAAGAAGAAGATACATCTTTTCACTCCCCAGGAGAATGCGGAGCGTTCAGCTGACTAAGATTCAACATCATTGAAACTGAAACGCTTCAGACAGAAGAGATGAACTCTCTCGAGTGGGCGGACACCCTAGCTTTCATGAGAAGGTCTAGAAGGTTCGGTGAAGTAGCTAAGTAACCGAGGTAAGATTTAGGCTGCCGGGGTTGGCAAAAAGGGCCCAAGAGGGCACTTGCCTGGCTCAAGCCTCCCCACAATCACTACCACTACTACTACCGAACCTCATTGACCCATGATGACAAGGAACGAACCTTCTTGTCGTTTGTCTTGCGAATAACTGACTAGAAATACTGAATGGACATTTCGTCTCTGATAGGTGAAAAGGTTATCACAATGAAATTCTGACAGATGAGTTGACCATATCTGCATGAACTTATATTCATATAGCAAATTATGCATAATTATGTCTGATACAATTTTCAATAAGCATTTTCCGAAGACCTTAATAGATCGAATTCCATCATGAAGTGATTGGATGGAAGGTTGGTTCTGTGATTCCCAAGAAGGAGATCAAGAACTTGATGGGTATTAGGATAATATGAATCTGATGTCGAATGATCATCGCAGAAATTCGATAGATAATATGAAAGTTTATTAGTTTATATGCAAGTTGCAAAAATAAGAAATGGAATCAAACTATTCCTATACATATATGAACCGAAATTTCGATATTCTAACCTTTACACCTCATTGAGAAACTATTCCGACCTATGGTTAACTTTGGTACACCACGTGATTCAACGCACATGCATATTCATTGCACGCCTGACCACGTACCGTTCCAAAGTTCAATTGATCCTACTCTATCATAAGCATTTCCTGAATTTGTTGGTTTCCGAATTATGTTGAGATATTTCGTGCACCATACAATTTTTTTAATTTCTCTTGCCATTCTACTTCGTGAGGATCCATCCTGGTATCAAGGAACTCAATAAATACATTGACAGAATCCCATTGTTCTATCAATTAAATGAAAGTAGCCGTCATCGAAACAATTCTGTACCCGGAAAAGGTGTGATCAACTGAGAAATTTAGTGGATTTTCATGTGTGACATGAGAACTCATCAAGAAACTGATTTTATATACAAGGTGATCCTGCATAATGATATCAACAAGAGTATTTCATTAAATCATAAGTATAACCTAGGTATTAAATACGAACTATCTGCTTGTTGTACATTATTAGGTTCGTTATGTTTTTGGCATGTTTGAAATGACCTGTCTCCTTGATCGTGGAAAATTCTCTAAAATAAATTGATTTGTAGTAAATGTAGTCTTGGTCTTGTTATTGGTCTTGATGTTTCAAGACCAAGACGAGACTTGCTCAGTCTTGGTCTTGGTCTTGATAGTCTTGGTCTTGGATAAAAATGCGTCTGAAAATTTTAATTATTCAATTCAAATATCCAACAGTTTATATGCATATAATAGTTATTTCGTATTCCTCAGTCTTTGAAATTGTGAATTTGTGCGTATAAAGTGAGCGAGATAAATTTATCCTTTTACTATAAGAATATAATTTTTAGGAAACCTTGAATAAACATTATATAAGACCCAAACAGCAAACAGGCCGACGCCCGACATTTCATGACCTACTATGATCAATAAAGACATAACCACCTTTCAGGGTGTCCCTGGAAAGTCTGTACAAAATGATACCATAGACTACTAAGACCAGAGTGAGATGATTGAACCAAACTTATACTTCTATACAGGAGTCTGAGGTATCATTTTGTACAGATCTTTCAGAGACACCCGTATAATAATGAATCCACTATTCTGATGCAAAATTCGCAGAAATGGTAGTTAAATCTTGTAGGTATTCATTATTAACGACTTGTCATAATACACTGTCATGGTCATGACTACAGTAGATTCTCATTAGAATTGAAAACAAGTGGTTTCTTGGTGATACTACTGACAATAAATCCATATATTTAAGTTCCACAGAACTACAATGATTGAGATATATTGCTAGTAGTGATAAAAAAATGTAATGTAATGTAATGAAGAATATCATTACCACGGGCCTTGAACCCCTCGGCTGTAGCCTAGGGATATAATCTTGGTCCCTGGGTAATAATGATATTATTTACAAACTTGGTGTATGATAACTAGTATTACCTGTCAAACAAGAAACATCCGTTCCATAACCTTCAAACGATGAATACTTTCGATGTCTTAATGGGAAATGGAATGAATTGCCCATCGAAATTACTTTCTGAATGCAGATATGTATCGTTTGTCACTTTTGATCACATCAAGAAATATAATTTTGGAGTCAGAAATGCCGTTTATTCATTGAAATTGTCCAATCTGAACATACGAGGTCACTGTCATATTCAGTTAAATTATAAAATTCATTTCACTCATTTTTTTCCTAATTGAAGATGATCGCTCATATAGTTTGAAAAATATATGTATTCATTAGAATTGTTTCAATGCCATCATAACATGGGTTTGAATGAAAATCTCTTGACATTCTTGAAAAAGAGTTGAACCTGCATGGAAATTATTATTTTTGTTGTGAATGACACTTGGCATACCTACCTATCTATAGTTATCTCCAGGATGTCATGTCGACTCGAAACAAGTCCGTGACTTTTTCGAATCAACCTGAATTTGAAAACAGAGGCTAATTTTCTGATAAAAGCATCAATATATTGTTCATGAATCTTTTTCGATTTTGATATAAGTATCTTACGTCGCGTCTCAACTGCCATGCTAGAAAAACTTCTCTTTTTTACGATCATTTGCTCAATTTGTGCAACTAATTCACAGTTGCAACTGTGAATTAGGAAAATAATCGTGAAAAAAATTTCCAGTTCAGACGCGTCGTAGTATATTTTGAAGAAAGTAAAAAGAATAGTTTTTATTTCGACATATCTCGATAAATAATAGCATTATTTATGCCCCAAACGAAAGGCCTTCGAACTTCCATTGAATAGGGCAGAGATAAATACTTAGTGGGAGGTAGGCGGGCGCTTTCACCCTGATTTTTTCCTGAAGGATTATTCCTTTTGCCACCGTGTAACTAGCACATTGTTATGTAAAATATATGAGATATTTATATTTTATCTTCATGGTCCTCAATCGAGCAAACATCCACGAGATCATTTATTCCTGAATGTTCAACAATAACTCTGTTTTATCTCTTGGAGCGCACGAAAGGAAATTCCTATTATGTTCGTGGAACATCGTGCGTACCTAGGGAGGATTCCTTTCAAGCCAGTTCTACACTATTTCTCATATCAAGCTAAGCATATTTTCACTTTAGAACTATATTATATTTTGGCGTTTGTAGAAAAAATGTTGTTCGCAACTCCAGCGCGAAATACTTTGGTCATCTCGACTATTTTTTCAACTCGGCTACGCCTCGTTAAAAAAATCAGATCTCGATCACCAAAGTAGCATTTCGCGCTTTAGATACAGAAATAACTATTATTCCAACATAATATATGTACCTTGTAATAAAGAAAAGAAGAACCCAGTGAAAATTAAAGAACAATTGCAAACAAACTGAATCATTGATGTCTCGAACGTAAGACATTTGAACTGTGAACTGTGGTAGTATAGGCAATAATCAATATTGAGTGGAGGGGGAAGCTATTCTCCTGATTTATTCAAGATGAATTGAGCCTCTTACCCCGTGTGACTGGCGCCTATGCGCGTAATCGTGACTTTCGTAGGAACATTCGAACGGAGTTGACATCAAAAACTTTGAACAGAAAAGAAAAGTCTCGCCTCAAATTTCATCCTATAGATATGTTTGTTTCATGGAAAGTAAAATACGGTTGTACAAGGAAGGTTATAACATACAATTTTGAATGAATCGAATTTCCAACAATAACAATTCAAGTGATACCTATTCTTATCGTGAAATGCACCAGATTTCAGAAATTTCATTACATACATTGAACCGAACTGGCGAAATAGGTATACCCTCTGAATTAATTTATGCCGGTACCTACCATCAAAGACTCCTCATTACAAAATCATATCTGTGCCATACACAAAAAACAAGAGACCAACACAGGCGAGAAAGGTCATCAACCGACAAGGTAAACCAAGGTAAAATTCCGAAAAGTAGGATGGCAGCGCACTCTCATCATGGGCGTAGCGTTGACTAATGAAGAGGACACAGACCTACAACGAAATTATATCAGTTTATTCAACTCGAGAAGATCAGGCACAATTACGGGGGGTTCAGGAAAATCGAATCAATATATTGAGGCATCCTTTATACTTGACTTATACAAGGTGCGGTTCGAGGAACTAATGACGAGTTTATTTATGTATATAAACAGTTTTTTGCTATGCAAATTCGTCGTATTTAACTTGAAGAATGATATTTCAGATTCCCCGTGAATTTCTTCAATTCGCTAGGGTTGTTTTATGAGTGGAGAATCGGGATACTATAATGGCAAAAATTCGAGAACCGGACTCGTACAACTTATTCTTCATAGTCATACAAAATGTTAACGAACGTTGTTTTCGAAAAAATGTTATCACATCCGGAAATATCAGGCAACATTGATTTTCAATTTATACGCGGCACCCTCCAACCGGCTCAGAGAAACAATGAATAATATTATAATCATAATATCATGAGTATCATAGAGATCAACAATTTTTGAACGGATTTCCAATTTTCCGATCGAAAACGTTGACAGATAATAATGCTTTCAACTTAATTGCATGAATCATTGGAATGACCCACTAATTAATATGTCAACTCAAGAATTGATCTATCATCTATTAGAATATCGAATCAATCCTGAGCTGGTTAAAATTACATCGCCCAGTATATTTCACAGTTCATCGAAATGGAGAGCCGAACCGAAATAATAGTTTACAACCCTCCTGTAACGAGTTGGTATAAAGCACGGGTTTCTAATAGCCCTCAGTTGACCATTATAACAGCAAATGAATTTGAATAGATTTAGTTTTGATATGTTGGGTCCAAAATACTGATAGATTCAAGTAACTATTGTCCTATTTCCCTATTAGTATGAGATGAAAGGACGTGGTATCCAGAGATATGGTTGTTGTTTTTTTACTATGCCTTTTTTCCAACAACACGATATCATTTTTGGATTGTAAAACGGACAAGGCTAGCTCTGTCTATCTGACTGGGGTCCCAATAGTTTTCTTTATTCAACCACATACTGTAAGGGATCTGGGTTTATTGTTATTTGCCCATGCAAGGGTAACCATAATATACTACTTATAGTTTTTTGGAAGGATAATAAATTGTCAAGTGAATTTGGTTGGGTTTGAAACATATGTTGAAAGTTATTCATGGTTTCCTCTGGATGGATTCAATAGTTGAGAAATTTCTAAATACCACCTAAACGATGGAATAACATCACACGATTGGTCAAATACAATTTGGCGCTGGATTTTTGCTTCCCTCATGTCACGTGATACACTAATTATACAAAGGTAATGTATAATCTTTTATTTGAAATCTTCACTTCCATTATGAATTGGAGAGTTATCAACTTCTCGAGTTGTTAACTCAATTATCATGGTTCTTTATGGTTAATATTCAATTATCACTATTTCCCAACTAGTCTTTGCATGCAGTAAATATGGAGTCATTTTTATGTCATTCAGTTGGGTCCATATCCTATTTTCAATAACTTCCATTCATTCATTATTCATCTATCTGATAATAAACATAGTTAATTCAGTTAGGTAACCGAATAGTTTGATTTATGGACCTCCTTCCTATTCCTTTTCCAGGTATATTTGAGATTGAGAGTAAAGCTGACGTAATTCATTGTTGAAAATAATAACTAAAGAGTGTCTCGAAGCTGAGTAATAGTGTCGCTCGGCAAGAAATACTTTTTGTTGAAAATTAGAATTATATTAAATGGGGTGATTTTGAGACAGGTTAATAAATTAGTGATCAAGATAGGTTGATTGCTTATCAGAGACAACCTCATTAACAACACACCAGTATTTTTGTGTCCTATCTGACAATTAAGAGTCGAATAAAGGCAATTTGGTATATTTGCTACCCAACATGTTTCTGACCCCGAATGATTCAGGAGTTACAGTATCGACCGTTTTTGTATTTGTAATTTTGAATTTTTTTAATCTTCATTGAGAGCTGGATTCAAAAATATATCACACAGCGAGTTTGAATGCAATGCATCCATTTAATTCAGTTCTCTCGTAGAATGAGGTTTCCACACAAAAAATACCGAAGGATTCATTTCTCATACCCGAATAATTGATTGATTGAATTCGAAAAAATGCCCACATTACATAGATATTGAGGTAACCACTTAGGAAACCCTTCATTTTGTGTATCGATGGGATTTTGCGGGACGAGAGAGATCCCGCACAACACAGAGTTAATGAATTCAAAGATATATATCGTTCATATATTATCATCGAATAGAACTTGAGAAACAACCGCAAAACAAGAAATCATAATTAATATGTAATGAACAAAGAAGTAATAATGCCTGGTAGTTAGACATCAACAACAATGGTAATATTCTATCATTTGGGATATACAAATATTACATATTTCGATGAACATGTCCACATTGATCATAGAAATTGGAATGATTCAAAATATTCATTCGTTTTCTAACTCCTGAAGACTTTTGCTGTCATCAAAATGTTTATGGTGAATTTCTTGCTATAAATACCCCCTAAGGAAGTTATCAAGCGGATTGAGGTAAGTGCTGCGAGCTGGCCATGGAATCGTTTTCCATTCTTTCCGAGCCATGTTGGGTATCAATCACTGGAAAACCTTACGACAGACTTTGTGTTATGGAAAGAAGGTCCATATCACTGCCAGATATTCCTTTGGATAATGGGTAGATTATCGAGAAAATTTTCAATTTTGCCTTGCAGGAGAATTGAATAAATTTGTGCTGTGAGTTCATTCCGTATAATGCTACACCATCCGTTCACTGTATGATGACCATGATTATTCATGACTCTTATTGCTTTGGGATTTTCTGCTGCCCACATATGAGCATTTCATCGATTGGAAAGTCTTGAGGTTGAAGGAGAAGATTTATCGGTCCATAATATATTTCTCAAGAAATAATTTTCCAGCATGGTTCGGCAGGAATTGAGCCTGTTTTCTCGATCCCTTGGAAATATTTGCTGAACAGATAGGAATTCGAATGGTTTCAGATTATTCTTCTTCAAATTTCTTCCTATTAGGCTTTTCAAGACCTTCAAAGTATTCTTAGCTGATCGAATTGAATCTACAGGATTCTGTTGGAAATGCAAGAGAATTTCTCTTCCGTAGCAATTGTTGGTTGTTGAGTTCTGTTGTAGATTGTAGATTGGTCGTATAGGCTGGGAGACCTCTCGATCACTGCGACCTAGAAGATCTATTGTGATTACCCCTATCTAGTTTTGGTCCTCTAACCCTAGATTTCTGATGATGCCTAGAATTTTCCTGACGGTTGAATTTTCCACCTCAAGAGGGGTGAGATAGACCTGTTCTAGGTGGTTCAGCCTTTGGCAGACTAATACTTCACATGAGCAAAGTATGTGTTCCGCGGTTCCGGTCGCATTTTTACAAAAGCGGCAAGTACCAGTCTCCGCCAGGCCCATCTTCTTGAGGTTTATACCTCAGAGGGCCATGTCCTGTGAGAAATCCTGTGATAAGCTTTTGCTCTGGTTGGCTGAGGCTGAGTAGCTCTTTGGCTCGGTTCTGCGAATGGTTGATGAACCTTTTCGCTTGTCGTTGACCTGCTCTCCAGTAGCGGGACTTTTCAATTTCTTCCCATTTCCTGAGTTCTTCCTTTAGGTGACATTTGCTTATCCCAAAAAAAGGTTCAGGACCAAAAAGTGCAAATGCTGCACCTTTCTTTGCAAGGCGATCAGCTGCCTCATTTCCTTCGATTCCTTCATGCCCTGGAACCCACATAAGTGTGACTTTGTTGTCCATTCCCAGTTGCATGAGTGTTTCAAAGCAGTCCCATGTGATCTTTGATGTGAAAACAAATGATTTTAGGGCTTTTAGTGCGGCTTGGCTGTCTGAGCAGATATATATGTTGGCATCCTTCAGACCTTTCCTAAGACACCTTTGGGCGCAAAGGTTGATGGCATGTATTTGAGCTGTCGAGTTCTGTTACTATCTGCCACACTCTTCTGACGCCAAAATTTTGCAAAAATATTGCGGAAGGTTGTTAGGGACGAAACTGGCCTTTCCTGTTCTTCTAGTAAGTGTCTCATTTTCAAATTCGATCTGACAGCTTGCAGAGTATATAAATAAAATTAGAGAGCAGCAATCATGGCTTCCTCAGAAAAGACTATCGTAAGAGATGCAACTGTATTCGCTTCGCTTGGGTTTATTACCAGTTTCGATGCTATGCGTGATAATATAATATGAATGCTATAGGTATACATCAATCAATCAAGATATTATTCTTTATTGTCGAAAAATATAACTAATGCTAATTATCCAGCTAATTATAAAATAGTCAAGAATAATTCACAGTGAATACAAAATAAACATCCGTATAGAAACAAACGGAGACAATACAGACGAAGTTTATATACAGGGTGGCCCTTTGAAATCGAAACAGAGGCTCTGTAGGTCGCCAAAACCAGATTATGACAAAAATCTGAAACACCTCAACTTTATTTTCGAGGTGAACATCGCTCTAAAATATTTTCAGCCCTGCGACTTTGCCGTTTCTGAAGAAAAGAAGCAACAACTTTGTTACTTCAAATGGTACACCTTGTATTTAATTGCATTTTTAGATTCTTCCCAAAGAGCTGATATCATCAATGCATCACACTTGGGGTCTAGCTGGAATGATTTTAGGGATATATATAGGGTGTTCAAAATGGAGATTTTTCAACTTTAGCATTTATTTGTGTCGAAACTATTCATCATTGGTCAAAACGGCTTCTATGTCCCTATCTCAACTTTTGATTTACTATCTACTGAAATTTAATTGGAACAGATACAGGGTGATCGGAATTCTGAATGTTGAACCACCCTGTACTTGTTTCAAATGAATGTCAGTAGATAGTGAATCTGAAGTTGAGATAGGGTTATATAAGCCGATTTGACCAATGATGAATAGTTTCTACATGAACAAATCTTATACCTAGTTGAAAAATATCGATTTTGAACACACTATAGCTCTGTAATCATTGCCGCTAGCTCTCAAGTGTGATGCATTGATGAAATCAGCTCTTCTGGGTGAATCTAAAAATGCAATGAAATACAAGGTGTTCGATTCGAAATAACGAGGTTGTTGCTTCTTCTCGTTAGAAATATTGCGGAATTTTTGAAAGTCTAGGTAGTGGCGCAGTGAAATAATCTCTGATATCGTAGAACGATGGCTGTATAACTGGATGTTTTTTAGATTTCTTTTGAATAGTTTATAACATGTAATATCTCTTTTGCTTGTAGGCAGGTGATCGTGCATTTTGATACCATTAAATATTATTGAATCATTCACCGTTGTACGATTATTGTTGATTTTATTGTTAGTCGACTATTTCAAATGAGTTTTTATTCTTGTATAAGAGGCTGGCTGATTTTAAAATGTGTAATGATAAGATGCTGCACTTTCGGAACAGCTCTTCACGTGAATCTCTAGGTTTTGCTTTACAGATAGAAATCTTTTCTGGAGTATAAGAACATTCCGAAAAAATTGTCAGTTAAGTACATATCCCCCAAAAATCAATTCCATACCTCAGGTGAGCTTCAATCAAAGTAAAATACGCAGTCCTTGCAGCTGAGTGACCTAACTCGCTATAACTCGTATTGCAAAAAATCCAGATGCGAGTTTGACATGATTTCCAAATTTATCTAATAATCAATGTCTAATCCAGGCAATGTTGTTTTTATTTTGTATTCAATATTAGCCTCTGCCATTGATATGCTAACGGGAGAAAACAGCGAAATGTTATGATGTTCGTTCACTTTGAATTGAATACTCAGAAGTTAGGTTCACATCCTTGCTTGATACTCAATCAATCGCTTCCTATTGTTCCTTGCAATTCAATGGGTGATTTTTTATGCGATTGAATAGTTGTGTCATCTGCAAAAGTAGTGATTTTTGCCGTTATTTTCAGGTTCGTCGTGATATCGTTGATATATAGGAGGTACAAAATTGGCCCCGAAACAAATCCCTGTGGCACTCCATATTCAACTTTTGCAACTCCCGAATTGTCCCTACTACGCACTTTGTTTCTATAAATAAGATTTGGATTAATGAAAACTCATATTTCTGATGCCATACCGTTGGAGCTTTCCTAACAGTATTTCGTGATTCAGGCAGTCGAATGCTCGAAAGTTCCGACATAAAATGCACGATTGACACCCGAATTGTTCTGCACTGACTATTCCAATAATCAGGAAAAGGTTTTGGATTCTTTTCTTCACCAGCTTTTATATTATCGGTCTATAATTCGATAGGTCATTTTCATCATCACCTTTAAGGATAGGAATAACCACTGATATCATCAGGAAGAATGGGGAGGTGCCAGTTCTAAAAGAATCATTGATGAGTTCAACAAGAGCTATAAAGTCTTTGTCAGGCAAGTTCAGAATTACTCTGATTGAAATTTAATCGAATCCAGAGGAAGTTTTGTTGTTAATCTCCTTTAAATCTCTTTGACTTCGGGGATGTTAGTATCGGTGAGACAAATTACAATTTTTACTTTTTTTCCATTCACGCATTGCAAATGTGAGTTTGTGTGGAAAACATTCTTTGTTAATTCACGTGCAATTGTACAATAGTAGGAGTTCAGATCATTGGGCACAATTGAAACAAGTTGATGTATTTTGGTTTTGCCTCTCAATTTATTCATCACTTTACAACACTTCTTACTCTTAATATCAGCTTCATCCAATCTCTCTCTGTGATAAAATTGTTTCGCTTATCTGATGACTCTTCGATGAATACTTCTACATTTGTTGACAACTTGAATATGGACTTGGCAACGATTCTCGAACGGGGATCCAATAACTTGGTATATTTGATGGCAAACAACACAAGCATGCCTTTCCTATAAAAAAGCCGATCCCACTGTGCCCAACCTAAGATTGTCAGGAGTAACTATACCTTTGAAGACATACATCTCGATGCTTGGTATTACTATCGGCAATAACCTTTCTTGGGAAAATCACGTGAGATCAAGTGCTAATAGTGCATCCCAAAAACTTGGTTTTCTTTTTCGGGCCAGGAGCTATTTCACTTCCAGTCTATGCTTATGATGTATTAGGCACAGATTCGACCTGTCCCGGAATACTGTTCCCATATCTGGAGTGGATTCTGTCCAAAAAAGGGCAATTCGTCTCGTGGGTGATGCCCCGCTGACAAACTCACTCACTTCTCTAGAACACCGTAGAAAAGTTGGCGTTCTGGCTCTATTTTATAGATATTTTCATGGACGATGCTCTTCTGAAATATCAACAATTGTTCCTCCCTTGGCAGTCCCCGCGAGATCAACCCGTCGAGTTGAGGCTTCGCACTTCTTCGTGGTCACTTTGGAGACCTGCAGAACATCTCTTTCCAAAGACTTGTTCATCCAACGAACAGCAAGGCTCTGGAACACATTGCCATTGGAGGTGTTCCCCGAGGCATATAACCTCCAGAAATTCAAGAACACCAATTCCTACCTCATTTTCCTTGGTTCTCACGATGTTCTCTGACCATCACAGGATATCCCTTTTCGTGGGAACCAGAACATAAAGAAAAAATTGAGATGATAATTGAGAAAGAAGGGTTCGGTTGTGAATTTGCGAATGCTATGTGAACACTGATATTTTCAACTGATGTCATGATTGCTACATGGGGATGGCTTTTTTTTACGTTATTTGAAATGATACAGGAGAACAAAATACACTTTCTCATTGACACATCTTGAGCTCTACAACACAGCGCTGAGAGAATTTCCGTACGACGATTCGATGTGTAGAAACCATCAACAACTTACCCCCATGGTAGACATCCTTATCGTATATTTTTCAATTCAGATTGAAGAGGCCCATCGAATTATTTGAAAATTGAAAATATTCTTCTAGTCGCCATGTTTTTTTTTTATACAGAAAAAAGGTGAGCTCAGATTCTGAAACTTCGTGAAAAATTATCCCAAAGAAGTTTTTGAATTACGGAAATATGTTAAGAATTATAAGAATAAAGGAGGGTGACACCTTTCAGTATGACACGAAATGAATATTCTCAATTCTGTTGAAAATTCATAGCAGTCATTTTCAACCACTCAGATGCTTTATTTTGACATTGTTACAATGTAAACCAGCAAAATTTATGGAAATTTTTCATCAACATGAGCATGTAGACCTAGAATTGATAAGTGGAAATTTTCTGGCACATGACAGCTATCATATAATTAGTCATTAGTCAAATTGAAATGATTTTGACATTTTCTTTTCCGAATCCAACTGGGAAAATCATTTGAAATCAATTATTTCTATACAAGTTCGTATCTGATACTATGAATTTCATTTCACTAGAATACAGAAAGAGAACATATTAACTTGATGTGTTTTTTTAAAATATTATTCCGGTATAACATTTTCTCAACGAACCCCCCACGTGCATGAATTGTGTTCGGGAGAATTGTCTCGTGAATGAATCTTTAGAGAAAATTATCCCTCGTGGCATCGCGACTTGTGATAATTCTCAAAAAATATCTGGCAATAATTCATTCCTGAGGGGGATATTAAGTGAAGAATCTCGCTAGAACAAAAATAATCATCAGTTCTACATAAAACTCTCGTAGAAGTCCATCGTATCACAAAATGGAGTGGTTAGTTAACAAGGATCAAAACACGAAGTCGTCTCCACAATTTCAATTATTGAATCAGATCATCGTACATGTATCGAGCCCATACAGAATCATCTTCAGATAAAATTTCAAGACATATTGATTAATTATGCGAAGTTAGTACTTGAGCCCCATAAGGTGGCGAAAACACAAAATCAGGCCCATAGAAATTAACGTGGTAATGGTCACCATTATGTCCAAAATTTATTAGACAAGTTCACTTTGCCCGTCACTTTGGAGTATCCGTCGAACAATATAGCAATGAAATTCACGGACTAGATTTGTTAGTTATATATATAAGTGAAAAAAGGCTGATTAAAGTTCAGGTTTCCCAAGTGATATCGAGGAAGCAACAGAAAGTGCAATATTCTTCGTCTATCCATCATAATTTTATTACGCCAGTTGTGATCTTCCACAACCTTCTGATGTTGAAAACAATTCCACCACCTACATCCTCACACTATCCTCCCTAGGTACACTCGATGTTCTTCAAACATGATAGGAAATTCCCTTAGTGTTGTCCAAGGGATAAACAATATATTATATTCCATTTAACGTAACTGGTTTATTGCATTACAAAGAGAAGGAGAAGGAGAAGGAGAAGGAGAAGGAGAAGGAGAAGGAGAAGGAGAAGGAGAAGGAGAAGGAGAAGGAGAAGGAGAAGGAGAAGGAGAAGGAGAAGGAGAAGGAGAAGGAGAAGGAGAAGGAGAAGGAGAAGGAGAAGGAGAAGGAGAAGGAGAAGGAGAAGGAGAAGGAGAAGGAGAAGGAGAAGGAGAAGGAGAAGGAGAAGGAGAAGGAGAAGGAGAAGGAGAAGGAGAAGGAGAAGGAGAAGGAGAAGGAGAAGGAGAAGGAGAAGGAGAAGGAGAAGGAGAAGGAGAAGGAGAAGGAGAAGGAGAAGGAGAAGGAGAAGGAGAAGGAGAAGGAGAAGGAGAAGGAGAAGGAGAAGGAGAAGGAGAAGGAGAAGGAGAAGGAGAAGGAGAAGGAGAAGGAGAAGGAGAAGGAGAAGGAGAAGGAGAAGGAGAAGGAGAAGGAGAAGGAGAAGGAGAAGGAGAAGGAGAAGGAGAAGGAGAAGGAGAAGGAGAAGGAGAAGGAGAAGGAGAAGGAGAAGGAGAAGGAGAAGGAGAAGGAGAAGGAGAAGGAGAAGGAGAAGGAGAAGGAGAAGGAGAAGGAGAAGGAGAAGGAGAAGGAGAAGGAGAAGGAGAAGGAGAAGGAGAAGGAGAAGGAGAAGGAGAAGGAGAAGGAGAAGGAGAAGGAGAAGGAGAAGGAGAAGGAGAAGGAGAAGGAGAAGGAGAAGGAGAAGGAGAAGGAGAAGGAGAAGGAGAAGGAGAAGGAGAAGGAGAAGGAGAAGGAGAAGGAGAAGGAGAAGGAGAAGGAGAAGGAGAAGGAGAAGGAGAAGGAGAAGGAGAAGGAGAAGGAGAAGGAGAAGGAGAAGGAGAAGGAGAAGGAGAAGGAGAAGGAGAAGGAGAAGGAGAAGGAGAAGGAGAAGGAGAAGGAGAAGGAGAAGGAGAAGGAGAAGGAGAAGGAGAAGGAGAAGGAGAAGGAGAAGGAGAAGGAGAAGGAGAAGGAGAAGGAGAAGGAGAAGGAGAAGGAGAAGGAGAAGGAGAAGGAGAAGGAGAAGGAGAAGGAGAAGGAGAAGGAGAAGGAGAAGGAGAAGGAGAAGGAGAAGGAGAAGGAGAAGGAGAAGGAGAAGGAGAAGGAGAAGGAGAAGGAGAAGGAGAAGGAGAAGGAGAAGGAGAAGGAGAAGGAGAAGGAGAAGGAGAAGGAGAAGGAGAAGGAGAAGGAGAAGGAGAAGGAGAAGGAGAAGGAGAAGGAGAAGGAGAAGGAGAAGGAGAAGGAGAAGGAGAAGGAGAAGGAGAAGGAGAAGGAGAAGGAGAAGGAGAAGGAGAAGGAGAAGGAGAAGGAGAAGGAGAAGGAGAAGGAGAAGGAGAAGGAGAAGGAGAAGGAGAAGGAGAAGGAGAAGGAGAAGGAGAAGGAGAAGGAGAAGGAGAAGGAGAAGGAGAAGGAGAAGGAGAAGGAGAAGGAGAAGGAGAAGGAGAAGGAGAAGGAGAAGGAGAAGGAGAAGGAGAAGGAGAAGGAGAAGGAGAAGGAGAAGGAGAAGGAGAAGGAGAAGGAGAAGGAGAAGGAGAAGGAGAAGGAGAAGGAGAAGGAGAAGGAGAAGGAGAAGGAGAAGGAGAAGGAGAAGGAGAAGGAGAAGGAGAAGGAGAAGGAGAAGGAGAAGGAGAAGGAGAAGGAGAAGGAGAAGGAGAAGGAGAAGGAGAAGGAGAAGGAGAAGGAGAAGGAGAAAAAATTGTTTCGAGTTATTCATTTCTGAAGAAGAAACCTTCGATTCCACAATCAATCGGGGAATGAATTCAATGAAAGGTCAGATCAGCGAATAATATCTCGGACGAAATGAAAATCTGACAACTCCTACTCAGTATTATCTTGATAGTCATGTTTGCTCATATTTTCCCCAGCAGAGATTGAAAAATAGAAAACAATAAACAATGATTCGAGATAAAATGTCGTATGATTCTGTTGTTGTTTCAAAATAACCATTTATCAAAATAGATTTCAAGAAAAAATATAACTGGAGGATAGACCCTGACGTACTGCTGACGTAATTGGGGTCAAATTCATCCGACGTACTGTTGTTTGTATTGTTATCACACATTTTTGGTTTATTTGATCTCTGACATTCAGCATTTTAGTGATCCATAATATGGTTCACAAATCGATTATAGAGCAACACAATTGTTCGACAAGTAATAATAGTAAGTAAACGTCAAGATTCAATTCTCGAATTTCATTTCTTGAATATTTCGAATAAGTATTATAACTAGTAGTTCAGTTCATAGTGCTTTTCATAGTTTTTATTCTTTAGAAAAAAAAATCAGGATATACACCACGATACATCTCAAAATTGAACAATTCAATTTTAAGCAATGGTTACTATCACGAAACTGTTAGCTGCAATCAACAAGCATCTACATAGAAAATTATATTCAACTTGGGAATACCCCAGGGCAGTATTATTCGTCCGCTAAATTGCCGATGATATGTCTAATGGTAGAGCAAGACCCCAGTGTGTCCTTCTCATCTTTTGGATGGACTGATAAACGCTTTCAAAACCTAATTTAAGTATTTGAGAACCTTATCAAGTCCTTATGTGTACTACTTGGGATTGAACGGGATTGAAATTTTTGTCGGATTCTTTTTTTCTGCTTGAAAAGTCGTAGAATTCCTAAGTGTTAACTCAAATTTATGTCTACCTATTAATGTATCTACTATTTGAATATCATAACCATTGCCGCCAGCCACTTTATAAACAACACTCCTTTCAACATCGAATCTTTTTTTGCTCAGAGGAAATGAAACTAGTCTATGTACTAGAATATTTAAACTTGCTATTTTGTGTTGAAAATAGTGATTGAAATTGGTTATGTAACTGTTAGTTTCTTTTCTGAAAACATCAAATTCTAAATTTTTCTTGCCATTTCTGATCACAAGAACAACCAAGAATTGTCTATTGTCTCTGTTCAGAAGAATGCAAGATACGTGAAAATTTTATATATTCTCAATATTTTTTTTTGATTTTTTTTATGTTCTGGTTCCCACGAAAAGGGACATCCTGTAATGTTCAGAGAACATCGTGAGAACCAAGGGAAATAAAGTAGGAATTGGTGTTCTTCTTGAATTTCTAGAGGTTATATGCCTCGGGGAACACCTCCCTTGGCAATGTGTTCCAGAGCCTTGCTGTTCGTTGGATTAACGAGTCTTTGGATAGAGATGACAGAAAAAATTGTTGAACGCAGTGACATTTTGGGGCAAATCATCTGTCCAATATATTGAAATAATACTCATATTTTTATTTTATAGAAACGAGGAGAGGAAATCCCAAATGACCAAGTGATATGACCGATAACGTCATTTTTTCTACACGAATCATTCTGTATGTATCAATCACATCTGAAAGAATGCTAACATGGAAATGGAATTCGACGAAAACGTGCGTTTTTTTCTAAATATTATTCTATCATTCTTCTATGAATTCATCCAATACTTTACCAGAGCACTGAATTCTACAGAAATACTGTATACAAACCCTATGTGTGATATATATATTTGAATTCAGCTATCCAAAGGTGTGTCATTTGAGAAAATTGTCGCAGAGTTCATTATTGAAAAGATGATAACCTTGAATATTCAATTTTTTCTTATAAATGTGGTGAATTGAGATTAAATCTAACCGTTTCAGGAGATTTCTCAGAAATGGATCGTTTGGCTGAAATTGACGAAAGGGATTCCCTCGTGCGTAACTAAGAAGAATAGGGAGAGAAGGTAGGTATTGGATTTCTTCAATTTCCAGAGATTATAAAATCCTGAGAATACTTCCTTTGGCAATGTATTCCGAAGCTTCACCGTTCTATGTACAAACAAGTTTTGGTAGAGGGTTGTTTGACATATTTAGAGGTAGATGACAAGGATGTGCTGACTAAGCTTGGTATTAAATTGTGAAAATCCATTCATTTTTTAAAAATTACTTGAAACTCTGTTCCTCAATTTCTATGAAACTTGGTGGTTAATTTGGTAATAGTAACATGAAGCTTCTTCTGGTGTAATTAGATTCACATAGATGATTCCAGTGGCGTCGCAGTGTTTCACCATATCAATATTTATGTTGAATATCATCGTACGAGTTCTATATTTTCATTTGATTGAACAATTGGAAACATAACTTTCTTGTTCCCTGTATAATTATTGTATCTCTCATTGTTTTTGAGGAAACAATGGAATGTTGATTCGACTCTAAGTATTAATTTTGGTTTCCTCAACACAACCTTTATTGAGATCATAGAATTTTGGCACCATAGAAGCTGATACAGGGGAATCATGAATAACAATGGATACTACCAACTTATTTATCCTGTATATCCCAGAATCGAAGCAATGATCAGGACACATGTTCATAAAAACTTCATTTCCTTAGATATGACGAGGAATCACCACGTGATTTTAGTTTGCACTCACTCATTTCCACCCTGAATTTTAGTTTTTCCTCTCTTATAGCACAAATGTTTCAAATATAACAGTTTTTCTTGAGAATATAAGGTGATATTAATAATTGTTTTTATCATTTACTATGGGAGGAGAGAACACGCCTCAGTTATGAAATTCAAAGTGCCCCAATATCTTAAAATCTAGGTCATATCATCTACCAGCAATGGTGAAAATTGCAAGCTTCTCTACTATATGCCGATGCCGCTCCACTAAACACGCCTGGCAAGACTAATTTTCCTACAGGGAAACCGTGTGCATTCTGTGCATGGGCATTTAAAAGAGGAGAACGGCGACATTGCCATACGCTTTTCATCGATTCAGCTCCTCCTTCGAGCGAGTCCATTTTTCGGCCCGACGGAAGAGATTATCCCCTCTTTGTATATACCCAGGCGTTTATATACGTTTTTCTACTCACATAACTAAAATGGCATTTAGCGTACGGATATGTACCACGCTAAATGATCGATTAATCACGGATTGTCGATCTGTGATTTATTCGTAATATTAAACACTTTACCATGGCAACACGATTTCTTAAACACATTACCATGGCAACGCAGTTCATTAAACACAGGTTCAGTAATTTGATACATGTCTGGCCTGTCAATTGTATTAACTGTCAACTGTTATTTTCGAATTTTGTATCAGAATTATTCGAAAAATATTCGTTTGTATCAGAATCCTTCATTAAAAGTATATGCGAAATGTAGACGAAAGTGAAATCGAAGAGAATGTTCTGGTACTTGCATATCTCCAAGAAGTGTAAAAATGAAGCATCCTTCTTTGAGAACAATTCATTTATTTTGCGCTAAACGTGAAACAAAGGTTAGTAGGCAATGGACTGGACACATCTACAACCAATATCACTTATACGATACGTGTCTCCCTGGTTGCATGCAGTTGCATGTATTATGTTCTCAATTCCTATTCCTTCGAATTTTTTTGTAGGTTAGCAGGAATTGCGGGTATGTTAATGTAATTTTCGGAGTCCGTTGAAAAATCATAGTATGTAACGCGTTTATAAACTCTTCTAGACACTCGTTTATTAAACACTCGCTCCGCTCTGCTCCGCTTTGCTCCGCTCGTGCTTAAAATTCTTGTTACTAAAACGACGTTTATAACACTTGTTACATAATATACTATTTCATCACCTAACACGGTTCACCTAAAGGAAATTTATCGTTCCTAGATGTGTACATATTATATCGAAAGGAGTTATTGATTCATTCGAATTATGGAAATACGAATTGGTTTTGCTCAAGTGGTACCCTGTGCCCCTCCCTTCCCTACTAATTATCGAAATTGTGGAGACGACTTTGACTTTTCCTCCTTCGCCATTCATGATCAATTCTAATAATTCAAATTGAGTATAGATATCTGTCAATTATTATTATTTCCTGGAATCTCAATTAAAAACGAAAAAAACGAAGATAGATAATGTTCGATGGAACCCTCTGAGTTCCTTCATTTTGACAGTTACCATTTCAAGGAATAAGCATAAATTATGGTATCAATTGTTGAATTCCTAGATCTTAAATACGCCATACAAGATAATCAATATATTGTTCTTGGTTTCCAATTGATAAAATGAAAATACATTATAAAACTATTTCTGGGCATGATCTTCTGGAACCTAATGAAAATATGATTGAATCACCTAATTTCCATCAAGAATTTGTGTTACCAGATCGGAGCTTGATGGTAAATTCCTAAAATATTTTGCATTGTCTTTGTCTCTGTATAATGTATAACCGGATGACGTCATAACTTTTTTGCAGTCGAAAGAAACTATATGAAGCTAATTCCTATTTCTGTTTCAGTTCTACTGAGGATGGTAACTCAGTTAGCGAAATACGTATTTTCGCTTAGGCTTTATCTTGATATTTTCGGGATATTTTGGATACATTTTTGTATTCTGATTTTAATCGATTATAACAATGACTACCCCGATTTATATTGGATGAACTAATTTTTTTTCTTATTCTTTAACACTATTAAATCCATACATTATTTTATTTCAGGTAACTGTCGGTATAAACAATTTTGTGTCAGCCTTGTAATAAATTACATCTGAGTACTTAATTGCCGTAAACAAGCGCACATTTATCTTGAACAAATATTTTGTTGGAAAATTTCAATCTGGGCAGGAACATGTATGACACCTAGGAAATACTCTTTCACTGAACTATGTTTGCTTCACCTAATTTCTGATATTTTGAAGCAAAACAATTTCCAAGCGTATTTGGATAAGATAACCATATTCTGAGTTATAGAGTATATGCATGAGATAAGTAGATGACAATGTTTGATGATCGTTGTTATAATTTTTGTGATATTTTAATGGAATATACCGTGTAGCCACATGAACTGGGCCAAGGTTTTGAAACTTCACATTCACTTCAACTTTTTTTTATCGATCATTTTTGTATTGTCAAAGTCATTGTCATTTCAATTTTCAGAAGCATTCTCATATAACTGTGACCATAAATCAACGTTGTAGAATAATTATCCTCCGAGTTTTGAGCTCATCATTTCCCAAAGAATTTTCAAGAGGATAACTCAACTTACATCATATTCATTCCGTTTACATCTCGTCGACGCTCGCTACAGAATTTTAGATAAAAATACGAATAGGATATGAATTATTGATGTCATGGGACCGTATAGTAGGTCTGAGTACCAGCAGCCTGAAGAGAGAGAGTTAGCCCTACAGGTAGGTACCTACCTAAGTTGAAAGTTAATTATCTGAAATATTACAAATGAAGTTGAATGTGAGGTAATGAGGTTGAGGATAACTTGAAAAGAGTGTGAAAGAAGGAAGATATCATTAAATAATGCGTTGAGAGAAACATTGATGTCAGAGTTAGAGATAATGATGACAAAGTAAATGAACATAACTTTGGAAAAAGTGATTACTCGAATATGGCTATCCTTCTCTTCCTGGTGGGACACAAGAAAAAACGATTTTTTTATCGAATAAAGATTTTGAACTCAAAATGTTTCATACAGCAGATGTAGAAAGATAGGTTTCCGATGTGGAACATGCACGTTTTCTAAAACACTCCTTATATCCTGAAGAGGTTACCTTTCAAGTTTTTTTTCTGGAGCGCACGATAGAGAATCCACCTATTATGTTCGAGGAATACCTAGGAAGGGTAAAGAGAGATGGTACATTGTTATCCTCAGAGAACTTTTTAAAATGTAAACGCGCCTTTCACCATCATTTATCAAATACCAGCATCTCGCTTGCATGACTTCCGACCCAAATTAATTAAAGAACATTTTTTCAGTTAATTGTCAGTGACCATTCCAGACAACACACAATATCCATTAAATATCCATAGGATATATTCTATAGATATTCAGTTATATCAAGTGGATATACATGGATATTTATTAGACATCCAATGAATATCTAAATGTCCGCATATATCCAAGACATACTGAGATATCCCATGGATACATTCATGCAGATGCACAATGAATATCCTATAAATATCTGGGGTTGAGTTGAAAAACAGCTTTCTGCTGATACTCCGCCTATTCACCATTGCAGATAGGTATATGAGGTTTGGCAAACTATCTTCGTCTTTTGATTTTCATTCGTGCAATTGTTTTTCTGCAAAATATCAAAGACGATTTATTATTATTATTATTATTATTATTATTATTATTATTATTATTATTATTATTATTATTATTATTATTATTATTATTATTATCTGATAGAAATCAATTGGTTTTAATTTCCAGATATCTCATTGATATTCTATATAGATATTTGAAAGCCTCTATAGGTACATATACTTCTTCATGCCAACATTATCAAAATGAAACAAGGACCATATCATTTATATATAAGTGAACTTTTCCATACTCCATTCTGCATTTGTTGATTTGGAATGACATGGATATCATTTTCAAATTCTTATTGTGTTTTTTCAATAGTTAGTCGTGGCATATAGGCAGGACAGTAGTTGTTGTCTGTTGAATATACCAAGGAATAATTAATATTTTCATCCCATAGAGAATGCGAATTCTCAATGTATTTCTTTAGAACTATCCATTTTCTCATGTTCATTATATATCTGATAATATTGCTATCCAATGTATTATTGTTGAATTCGATAAAATATCTGTTGCAAACAAATATTTATTTATGAAATTGTGCATTTTTAAGTATATGAGATTCATATCATCATATTGTATCAACATATATTTCACATTCCAGTGAAAAATTTGTCACTGAGAACTAGAAAGTATCAAGATAGATACGACTTTGCTATTTAAATAACCATTTTTTATGTTGAAAACGGGAGCAGATTTGGTCCGGAAACGTCCAAAGATAAGTGAAAATTTGATATTTTTTTCATATACCTTTATTTCTCTCCAAACTTTTTTCAATACAAATTGTCACTGACAAGCAAGTGGATTTTTCTGTTAGGCTCTCTGATTGCCTTTACTACACGTATATATGAAATAATATTGATATTTTCATTTCATAGAAACGAGGAAAGAAAATCCCAAAAAATTTGGAAAAATCGGATTATATTGTTGTTGCCTGCCCTCATTTATATATTTTAAAGTGATTTTTTCATCATGACAGGCATTTTAGTATAGTCACTTTATTTTAATTCAAATTTGGCTCCATAAATGTCTTCTACTTGTATGATTTATATTGGCCATTTGAAGCGTAAACAGTCTTTTATCGAATACATAATAATATACCGATATCAGAACCTTCAGTTACGAGAAACTTCCAGAAAACATTTATTTTTATCGCGAATTAAATTCTGAGGAAAACAAAGAGGAAATACGAAATACTGCATTCTATCAAATATAGGTAAGTATAGGTAATTAGTTCTTGCACTCAGAGTCCCCCTTTATATAAAAAATCTAGCTGAAATATCTTCAAGTTGTCATTTGAGATCTGAATTTTCATTAGTCTACAGCTAGTATAGTTTCATCAATTCATAATGCTTTAAAAATGATTTTAACTGCTGTCCCTAATATACTTACCAGGTTGCTGAAGTAATTGAACTATTGTCATTTCTTTATTCCTCATCAGTTCCTACTATTTCTTCCTTCTATCAAAAGAAGATATAAGACAGTATGTATTGTATGAAGGATGAATACACCACCACCTGAAAAATCTATCGTGTCCCCTTCGTTTGGTATACGCGATGAGGTTTCTCTCCGTAGTTATAGCAATTTTTCTGGTCCTATATCCCTCAAAAATTTCAGGATATCAGATGGTGGTTTTAGGTTGGCTAACTGCCCCTTCTCTATTATGTGTGGTTCTATAGCTTTCTTGCCCTTGGGTTCTGTAGTGTCACAGATTCCTTCCCCACAGAACCTGAATTCGTATTTCTATTCTGAGCCAAGCTTAGTAAGATGTCCTTTCAACTGGCACTGCCTTGTTAGGACCGTTAGTATACTAAGTTTGTTTATGTTCAGGCTGATATATGCGTTTGATCTTTCGTGGTTGTATGTACCCAGTAGTATCCTAGCCTGTCTGAGATCTTGAAGATTTTCCCAGATGTCTGATCTCTGTTTATCTCCGTCTTTCCTGATTTCTTCTGATGCGGTATTGCTGCTGTATCCGCAGATGGGTTCTGGCCCCACGAAGATTGTTTGGGCTCCTTTCCTAGCGAGTTTGTATGCTAGTTGATTTCCTTATACTCCAGAATGTTCCGGACCCCATAGAAGAGACTATTTCTGTTGGCTTGCTCATTCAGATAGACAGTAAGAAATTCGAATATGTTGCACTAGGTTCGTGATAACATCTAACCTCTAGAAGGATGAGTTGTTGTCAACATTCTGGAAGTGTTTGAGAATCTTCATTTATCCAGGAAAACTCACAATACTTCTTTCTGCTGCTTAGTTTTCAGTTCCTCTTTGTACACAACTCAAGGACTTCTTCAAGTGTATTTGAGGAATAATGGACAATAATTTCAATTTGTCTAGGATCTAATACAATGAATACCTACATCTCGTGAAAGATCAGGCCTGTATTTCATCATGAGGATCTCCATTATCTGAGCACACTCCTATGAGAATCCTGTGATGACATGCATGATGCATAAGTTTGATTCCTGACTCACCTCAGCTTTTATTTTGTAACACTCTCGGCTATAAGATGCTCCGCATAAACATGAATACCGTATGAGCTTCTCAATTGTCTGGACCTCAGCAGGACTCTTTCTGTATCTTCGAAAAGAAAGTCTAATGAAACATCCCAGGAAGCACGAAGTGATCCTCAGAACATTCTTAGAATATTCCTGTGGAACATTTCGAATATGGTCATCATGATGTTCACACAATAAGTTGCAGTGAACGTTCTGAAAATATTCTTATTACGAAAATTCACGTTCCAAGAACGATCTCATGATATTCTTCAGAACATTCTCAGAACATTCTATGAATATATGGAACATCCTCAGAAGGATTTAGGAATATTCTCAGTATAAATGGAACAGTATGAAGCGTTTGGAAAATATTTCATAACGCATAAGTGCATGAAAAATATTTCATAACTGTATGTCCCAAAAGTGACCATTATAGGGATATTTATTTCACAGACTTCGGAAAAGAAGGAACATCACCGAAAAACTGTTACAGAGTTTAAACATAATACATCAACACCCATCAATCGCATCATGGATGCTTCACGAAAATCACGATGTATGAATGTGAAAGCGTATCAAGTTTCAGCGCCCCTAATGTGTAGGAAGAAAGTAATTGGGGATAATATCGGTAAATTTGAATTCACATTAAACCGCATTGCTACCGCAGATGAGCATGACAAGTTTCATCAACTTCAGCGAAAAATATTTTGAATAATCAATGAAAAATCGATGTTTTCTGAGAAATTTGAATCTTTCTCTCAATAACGAAGCAAGTTAGGACATATGTTTATGAAGAACAAATTTCTTCCTCTTTCTGAGAGTATTTAAATAATATGATAATCTGAATGAACTCACCTAGAATATTCGAAGAATACTGAATAACATTCATACAAATATAATGAAATATTCTAGAAACGTTCCCAGGAGTTTCAGATGAAATGTTACATGTATAATTTTGTAAAACATTCTATGAACATCCAGAAATTCCTCTTCATATTCTATGAATATCCTTTGGAGTATTCTGATTGAAGTTTGTTGTGTACGTTGTGAGGACATTCATGGAATATTATGTGCTCTCTGGGAGTATCCGTACACAAGGAAGAGTTCAAATGAGAAACTGATAAACACTTCCTGAATTCAACTCTCTGGTTTGTTCATTTGCGCTAGATGTTTTAAAAAACATTACAATCTGCTTGAAACCTTCGGAAAGGTTCTTGAATTCGGCACCACAGGCCTCATACCTAGTGATTTTCGCGAATTTAATCGTACGATATCAGCAGTTAGAGCTGGGTGACAGCGTATTTCCGCATCATTGTTAGGATGTTGCTGATTGGTTTACCATCGACCTTCACGCAACTCTAAAATAGCGGTTGTTTAGGTCACTCCATTCAGTCAGTGATGATTCCAAGTACCTTTGATATGCCACATGCCATAACATTAGATCTTTCGACGTCAGTCAGGGCCTACTCATCAGTATGTCTGCCCTTTCACATCAACTTACTCCGAAAACCAAAATTTGTTTGAACTCAGTTTATGGTTGAGTTTTAACTACCTTGTACATCTTCCTTGTGAAAATCTGAGCTTCTATAGTCGAGGATAATATATCTTTGTTTATTTGGTTTAAAAATTATTTTAATAACGGTTTATTCAGGAGAAGATAAGATGATGGAAATCATAATAGTACTACGCCTTAATTCTCATAATAGTGTACTACAACAAGGTCAATAGTTTAATCTAGAATTTTCGTTATCTCCAACGTTATCAAATTCACTACAGGTGTTAGAGAGCTTGTTGTAATATTTCCATAGTGATATTCCAATTTTTAATAATTTTTTAAATGTGAAACTTTTTTACTATCCCTGATAAAATAGAAATCCTGTCAATACACATGAAATAATGTAACATTTTCCATATGATATCACATATAATAAAGATTCGATCCGTTTATGATGAACAACAGTTACAATGATATACATATACAGAGTGGGCCATTGAAAACGAAACAGCGGCTCTGTAGGTCGGCAGAATCGAGTTACATAAAAACGCTCGGACACGTCAACAACATCTTCGAGGGGGACATCGTTCGCGATGAAATTCACCCGAAATACATTCCATCCCTCGGAGCTGTGACTGCCACCCCTAAATTTTTAAATGGCAACATAATATGGCAAGTGATACCTCATTTGAAAGGTATGTTCCTTCTTAATATCAAACAACAAAAATAAATTAATTCTATCGATTCGTTTTCGAGATATAGGAACTTGAAGTTGGGAAATCACTTTTTATTCACTCAATCAATGAAAACAATATATGATAAAGCAACTGTCGCAATAATTATTATTGTCAATGAATTAAATGTTCAAACTGTTTACCACCCATTTCCATACAATAGTACAAGTTCTGTTCAAATTGAGACCTCACATTTCGTAGCATTTCCGGCGTTATTCGACGGCATTCTTCAACAATTCTACGTCGTAATTCTTCCAGAGATTCTGGTTCAGTTGCATAGATTTTGTTTTTCAAGTGACCCCACAAGAAAAAGTCGAGTAGGGTTGAATCTGGAGATCTGGCTGGCCACTCTATAGCGCCTCTTCTTCCAATCCAACTTCCAGGAAACATTCTATCCAAAAACGCCCTAACAGGCTGTGCATAATGTGGAGGTGCCCCGTCTTGTTGAAATTTCAAGTGGTCTTCATGGTAACGATTGTCATTTTCAATTATGTCTACTAATTGTGGATAAACAAATTGATTCAATAACTCCAAATAAGTTTCTCCTGTCAGGTTACCGTCGAGAAATACTGGTCCAATCAAACGGTCTCCGAAAATACCGGCCCAGACATTGAGTTTTTGGGGAGTTTGAGTATGAACTTCGTGAAAAACATGTGGATTGGCATCTGACCAATAACGACAATTATGACGATTCACAGTCCAATTCAAAAAGAATGTAGACTCATCAGAAAAGCAGATGTTGAAAAGAAAATTCTCATCAGCATCTATTCTCGTAGTCATAATTTCACAAAATTCCTGTCGCCTGTCAAAATCATCTTCATTCAATTGGTGTACCAAATGAATTGTGTAGGGGTGGAATTTATGATGTTTCAGGATTCGGCGGATAGGTACTGGTTCTACTGATATTGGTAACACTTGCCAATTTCCTTGTGCTCAATGTTGGGTCTGCATGAACTTGTCCTAAAAGTGCAACTTCAACAGGTTCATTTCTAACCGGAAATTCACGTTCTGGGTCTCGTTTCTTGTTGGCTACTGACCCTGTTTGACGAAATTTCTGCACTAATTCTAGAACGTATTTTCTAGCTACAAGTTTATCTGGATGCGTTTCATTGAACAAATTAGCTGTACGGTTACCGCACTCATCATTCTCGAAAAAAATTGTTATTATTTCAACTCTTTCCGCGATCGTATACACCATTATTGAGGAAATATTCAGCAGCTTCAATCAAGTAATTCACTCTAATGTCGTTCAATCAACGATCAGTTTGACATTGACAGACGTCCACATTTGCGATTTGGCGAAAAAACTTATCTCATACATGTTTTTGTTGTACGCGCATTGAAGTCGAATTCGAGAAAACGTCTTTTTATCGATTCTCAAGAACCTCAACATCTTTTCGATCAAGTAATTGAGGATGAGATAAAAATTTGAAACGGAATTGCATGTTATTTGTTGGTTAACAGTTAGATCATCTAATTCCTTGACAATGATAATTATCTTTAAGCAGTTGCATTGTTAGATCTTTTTTTTTATCGTAAACGAATCGATAGAATTAATTTATTTTTGTTGTTTGATATTAAGAACGAAAATACCTATCAAATGAGGTATCACTTGCCATATGTTGCCATTTAAAAATTTAGGGGTGGCAGTCACAGCTCCGAGGGATGGAATGTATTTCGTGTGAATTCCATCGCGAACGATGTCCCCCTCGAAGATGTTGTTGACGTGTCCGAGCGTTTTTATGTAACTCGATTCTGCCGACCTACAGAGCCGCTGTTTCGTTTTCAATGGCCCACTCTGTACAATAAATCGATCTTACTAATTGGCACACTTGAATAATAAGTCTTGCTTTAACAATACAGTCCGAACCTACACATATAACACAAGTGTATACAAGAATGGACATTACGAATATCCATTGAACGTCCGATTATGTCCAGAGGAACATCTAATGAATATCCATCGGAATTCTCTTTGTCACAAAATCGGTCATCCAATGGCTGTCCTTTTCGATCCAGGTGATGAACATGTGTGAAAAAAAAGATGGCGTACGGGATTCGAAACCGCGATCATTGACTTATCAAGCGAGTCTGTTCATTTTATAATCAAGCAAGTACGCTGCTCCACTGGCCATTATACAAATATTATATGCTTCTTGCGAATCTACGTTCGACATATTTATAGAGGAAGAATAATCCTCATGGGATATGAGATTACACTTCAGTCTAATAATGATTTCAAATACTCATTTATTCTCATGAAACCACTGAATGCTGCCCTATTTACCTCCGAATTTACATTTTAGCGGTGTTTGTAGATGCGATGAATTGCACGAAAAAAAAAGTTTTGTTGCACCAATAGAATAAATTTGATCATTTTTATTTTGTTAAATCAAACACAATTTTGTGGAATCAATGAAATGTATGTTCATTCCAAATAAGCGACTTATTCAAAGAAACAAAATAATTTGATTGAAATATTTGCTGACTTGAATAAAAGTTTAATTTCTTTCAACAACATTTATAGTTGACATAATACAAATTTTGTTGATCCAACTATAATCTCATTGTTCAATCAATCATATATGCATCTTGTCTATTTGACAAAATTAATTTAATTTTAACAAAGATTCAACTAAGTACAACATCATATTTTGTTGATTCAACAATAATTCCATTGTGCAATCAATCAAAGGTTTTTTTTATTCGACAAAATTGAATTGATTATGACAACATCATATTTTGTTGATTCAACACATCATTATCAAGAAATAATTTTCTATTTCAAACAGTTGAATAGAACCCACAGAAACATCAAATCAAACGAATATTTTGTTGAATGATTATCTAGTTGCATGTTCGCCACCAGGTGGCGTTTCTATTCATCTTCCTACGCCCGCCTCGATTGGGGTGTACATATACTTATAGTTCATCCAAAAACAATTGCAGAATCTTGTGCCGCACTTGCAGTCACTTCAAAGGAAACTTCAAACACGCCGACGCCGCACAGTGCGGAGTATTTTGCAATTGATATTGGATATACTATACCTAAACCATCCGTTTATATAATCATATTAAGCTGTCCTAGGATTTGTAATGACGCTTATACAAGCTAATAGTTTTGAATCAACTAAGGAAATTGATCTCTTATTCTTCTCAGTTTTGGAATTCAGTTATTGGAATTTTTTAATATCATTCAAGAAAATATTTTGTCAATTCTAAATACAATTCTGTTGATCGAAACAATTGTTTCATTGAATGAAAATACTATTTCGTTAAATTCAGAATACCTATATATTGATATTTCAACATATTCACTCTCTGAAAAACTGAAGATTTTGTCACTTGAATGAAATGATATGATAATTTCAATCAACAGAATCTGTTGAAACAAACTAGTCTTTGTTCATTCAACCAATTCCTGCTGTTCATTTGAATCATTTATGAGTTACACCGAATGAATATCAAATTGAAAACTGGAAATATTTGGTCGTGGATATATAACACTCAGATTTTGTTGAATTTAAAAAGCATTCCCAGTTTCAAACACATTTTTTTCCTGTGTGGTCAATTTGAAAATAGAAAATATTCAAGACAAAGGGAAATATCTTCACTTAGTTTTGCCAGACACTAAAACCAAGAAATCGAGGAGTTCCACCATACTTGAAGAAGGATTTCCAGTCAACTCGATCGTGTGTGTAACAAATACATGTCCTTGAGACCGCTTTTTTGTTTTTTATAAAAATGGGAGGTGTGGAAATGAATACGTTGTCGATGATACCTTCAAGAATTGTGAAGTTTTTGAACTTGGAGGAACCAGCGCTCTACCCCGGTCACTGCCTGAGAAGGTCTTCGGCGACTCTTTTGGCCAATGCAGGGGCTTACATGACTACATCGAAGCGTCACGGAGGATGGAAGTCCTCGACGGTAGCAGAAGGATACCTAGAAGGATCGGTGCATAACAAAATAAGAATTGCAGAAAAAATACAAGGTTCTAATGTGTCGGCGTCTTCCAGCACTATCAGCAGCTGTTAACAATGAATCAACGAATTTTACAATTACTTCAGATTCGAATAAACCGTGAGCGTTCTCCTTCAATTTCAATATCAATGTGAGTCCTGCTTGTAATAGTAAAAAATAAATAGAATACTACCTCGAATACGAACTTGAGTTATAATCCACAACTCCATAATCCATAACTCACTAGTCTGAATTGACATTAATAATGACAATTATCACTGTCATGTGTTCGATAATAATATGATGAACTCACTATTCGAAGGTGAAGAATCAATCGTTTAGCCAATGGTAGGTATATATCGTGGTATATTTCGATTCGACCAAAGGATGTACAAAGGAAGTCAAATGAACGTTCATCATCCAATTCAATCTTCACGTCCAGTATGGATGTCTACAATATATTTGCTTGAAACAAATAACAACAAGTTTATTTGACATAAGAATTCGAAATCACTATTTTCAAGAATATATTTTTTTCGCAAAAATATATATGGTTCTGTAAAGTATAAAGATACAGAAATTTGTACATAAAATTATGACGTAGCCCAGGTAGCACATCATATTGGCTGGAACCCGATTTCATATTGGGCCGATATAGATATATCGTACATGTGAAAAATAATATAGGTCCAATATGAGAGTATATTGGACAAACAATATTGGAATGATAATATTAGTGGAATATTGGTTCAACTTGAGCTGAATATGGATTGTCAGCTACAATATTGGAGCAATATTGGTTGTAAAGTTCGTTAACAATGTGTTGAAAAACATATCTATGAATGTTATATAATATTGTTTTACGAATGTCGATACAACAACATCGTATACATATTGTTCCCGACATTTACAACCAATATTGCAATTTGAACATTCTCCCCATGTCGATTCTGAAGCGGTTATGCAATATTGTATTTTTAAGTTAAACGGCATATCGGTTGGATATTGTTTTAACAATATTTGAAACATTATATTCACCCATCTTGATTGATATCATTTCATCTATATCATGCGGAAGATATCGTATACAATTTGCTTCTTACATTTATAACCAATATCGCGATTTGAATATTGTCCCCATGTTGATTCTGAAGCGGTTGTGCAATATTGTATATTTGAGTTCGACGGCATATTGGTTGAATATTGTTTCAACAATATTCGAAATATCATATTCACCTATCTTGATTAATATCATTCTATCCATATCATGCGTAAGATATCGTATACATATTGTTTCCAACAATTATAACCAATATAGCAATTTGAACATTCTCCACATATCGATTCTGAAGGGGTGTTCAATGATTCAAATATGAATATCAATAACGGCAATTCAATATGTATCTCATATCGGACATAGAAGAGAAAAACAATATTGTATTTTCAAGTTCAATTGCATATCGGGTGAATAGTTTTCTAGCCATATTCAGAAAATAATATCATCTTATATTGGCTGATATGTGATTCACTATATCATGTAAGCAATATTGTTCACATATTGTTTTGAAAATACATATCGATATCGGAATTTCGATATTTATTCCATATTACGCACTCCTAAACCGATGTCGATAGATGGCGCTATAAATGATTGGTAACGTACTCTCATTGCCGATCCGACGAGAGAATTTAAATATTGGCTCTAGACGATTGTGAAGTATTATAACATAACCTGGAGTAGGGGTTAACCGTGATCAACAAGGCGGCTTCCCTAGGGCAAGGCCCTCCCATTGCACTCCGGCTGGGCTGACCTTTGTGATTATTCCTGATGCGAATAACTCGCAAATATTGGTATGAAAATATTCCACCAATATTTTGAAGACAACATAGCTACATAATGATTTTCAATAATGTACCAATATTCCCAACCAATATTGCACCAATATAACTTCACGAATATACCAGCAATATTGGTATGAGAATATTCAACCAATATTTCTGAGACAACATACCTTCATGATGATTTCCAATGATTCACCGATATTTCCATATATTACACCAATATTGCCGAATGTTCACCATCAATTTCTTGCCAATATTGATATTACATTTTGTGTCCGATATTACTCTACGAATATTCAACCAATATTAATATGACAATATTCTACCCACATTTGGAAACTGATATTGTATCAATATCGCCGAATGTTCACATTTTTTTTCTTGCCAATATTACTTTCACAATATTTTGCCGATATTTTTGTAATATTGCACCGATATTGTCCCAATATATGTGTGCTACTTGGGAGATATACAGGATCTACCAACGAGAACTTGACCTCTCTATAACTAGGGAACCGAATCCTCTATCAGGAATCGCCGGAACCCGTCGAATTTTATACTTGGAGGAAACATTTTCGACGGTTAAACAAACTTGATGTGTTTATCCACCTAACCCCTAGCCACCCCAACTTTGAAATTTCTAATAGAACTACCCTATTTTCAGCACAACATTTCAAAGCCCTTATAGAATAGGCGAGTGGACTTTTTTTTAGTTCCTAAATAGAATCATCACTCAAATACCTTCCAATTTTTTATGGTCTTAGAATTTTTCTTTGGCTTCGAGGTGCTTGAATCAGCAATAATGCCACGATAATTTTCGAATGGGCTAGAAATTTACTGCGAGTAAAAACTGACGTCACGATTTCATAAGTAGGGACATACCATAGCACAGTCACAGCCTAATGTTAAAATATGATTGAAACTTCAGAAATATTAGTTATTCGATGATTCATAAATTCTCAATTTTATATTGGTTATATTCCTGATTAGACATGAAAATTCATTTGTCTGGTAATATTTCCTTATCTGTCGTGGCTTATTGCTTATAATACATTTGCGTTAATAATAGTATTAGTATATTAATTCACACTAGAGGACATTCGAAGATAAACATGACAACACCGCGCAAGAATTGTGAGCGCTGCCTTGTCAGTTCTCAGCATTCTTCACATTGTTGCCAAGTCAACATGATATTTTGTTATGTAGTATGAGAGATAATTGGACATGCTGGTTGCTTCCTTATATTATGTAATCTTGTTGATGCATTGATTATAATCGGTGAGTTGACAACCTTGCATCCTGACTGAAAATAGAAGGTTATCTGACCAATAATGAAACAGCATAGAAATTGACCACACCATTTATTCGACGTATCACCAAATGGTGGCCATGACGGTACGTTTGAAATGAGCTCTGAAACCCAACAATTACGGACAACGCATAGACTCATTATTTATATGAAAAAGCGCCAGAAGTTCTGCAGAAGTCAATTAATGTCCCTAACGACACAGTGGAGTAATTGAATGCCAATGATTCAATATCCATCCACTCGCTCATTCTTTGGGGCATCGTTTTTGAAAATCGACAGAGTTGTTGAACAAAATCAATACTTTTGACAATAATTGAGAAACCGACAACGAAAGTTTTCAATTTACTTCATATCCATGTCCTTTTTTTTTGTTATGTCGATAATTCACCAAAAATAAACTACTCTACAATTGAAAGATCTGACGCAAAATCAAAGTATTGTTCAATGTATAGTTCAAAATGACCTTCATCAACTGGCAAACAATAAAACAAACTTTTTTCAGATTCTTTTCGAACATTACTGAAGAAATCGGGTTTTAATTGGCATTCTTTCAAAATTCTCTTGTACGTAACACGTCTAGTATATCACGTTGCGTGGCATACAATCGCGATTCCGAATGGGCCAATAGAAAAGTACGAAAGGGTTAGGTCAGTTGATCTTGGTGGCCATTCGATAGGACCTCTTCTACCAATCTAATGACTTGGGAAATGAGAGGATCATTTCATCATTGATTATTGCCGTACAGCAACAGAATAAGAAGGTGCACTATCATGTTGAAAAATTATTTAATTTTCTATTGATTCACTTGCATAGAAAATAGTCATAGGACAATAGCCTTTGAAAGAAAAATGAATATATCATTTTGTATTAGATGAAAAACTTCTGAAGAGTACGCAATTTTGATTATGAATCATAACGTGAATCAGTTATTTGACAATCATTGTCAAATATTGATTTTGTTCAATAACTCTCTCAAATCTCAACAAATTCTAAGAAAAACGATGCACCAAAGAATTAGCAATAGCAAGGGCTTCAAAATGATGTGTTGGAAGTAGGGTAGTTCTATTTGAAATAACAAAGTTGGGGTTGCTATAGGGGTTAGGAGGATACGGGGTTGAACACATTATGTTCGTTCAACTGTCAAAAATGCTACTCCCAAGTAGAAAAATTGACGAGTCCGGGCGATTTCTAATAGAGTATTCGGTTCTCTAGTCATAGGAGGGCAGTCAAGTTTTCGTTGGTAGACCTTGAAGATGAATATATATCATTTTTCTTGATAAAAATATCAAAAAACATATATTTCTGTATTCATGTTTGATAAAGAGGCAACGTGGTAAAGCTCCTGCTTGATACTATGAAGGTTCCATGATCGAGTAGTTCCACGATGTTCCTTTTTTTTTAGAGGTTTTGAATGGAATTTGGCTATTGCGAGTTCTCAAATATATCTTTGAACCAAATGAAGGAGTTATTTGTATCAACCCTCATCTGGAAAATGTTATGAGTATAATTGTTTGCTCCATAAGTAAGTATATTGAATAAGTGAGTAAATTATATTCTGCACTCAAGGTAATCTTCACATTCAATGAAATATCATTCATCAGAAAAAAACTAATTTCCACTTGCTTACCGTTTTCAATAGTTGGCTCTTGACAACATTTCTCATGATCTAATTTTGTTAGATTAGAAAAGGGGCATGAGCCATGCAAAGACTACTATTAGATAACTGATGCCAACTTGTATAGTTACTGCAAACTAGATTTTGATCACATTGATTATTTGCAGCTATTGAAAACGAGTTCATAAAATAAATCATCATAAGTAACAAATTGTAGGTGATAGCTATAGGTAACTCATACACAGTTGAAGGGTTATGTCTCAACTTTCCAAATAAGTAATAATATACAGGGTAATATACAGGGTGTTCTTATTCTCATGGGTCCCCAAAAGGAAGTTACTTCTGAACCCCCCTGTATGCTGAAACTGAGAATAACCAGTTCATCAGCAGGATATTTGATACTCGTATGCAGTTATGATCCGAGATGAATTGTAAGAAAAACCAAAAATGACATAATATACGAAGTGTTCTATTTGAAATAACAAAGTAGCTTCCACATTCTATTACAAGCGGTTACACTGTATTAGTGGAAATGATTTAGATAGAAAGAACATGCATTATTATCCACGCCCAGAAAATTTCGGAATGGTATGTCGTTCGGTTCTTCAGATACTTCTAATGTTTTATCCATCATGAAACACCGAGTTTTCATTCATACCTCAGTACGGAGCTTTCAAGATATTTGCGAATTAGAAATGTTTTCTCTTTCCCTTCAATTTTTGGGCGTTTCCTGATATGTGTTAGCTCTGTTCAATATATTATGGTTAACATCAATTATTTATATGCGTATATAACAACGAATATTGAAATGGTCATATTTGTTTTGGAATGTAGTTTCAGAATGCCCAATAGTTATGAGACCCCGGTACGAGACATTACTAATCACTGAAGGTGAGAAGGAACAGCCTTAACCGCTTCCATCTCCCCCGTTGAAGCGCAACGGTCCTCATAATCAAAAAGTCCATATGGGGCTTGTGACTTTAAGAGTCAGTTGTTGAGGCGGTGAAAAAGTTTGAAAAGCAAGACAATCCGCAGGGACTGACGTCTAGAATCTGACTTCTAGTGGTGTTTACCTGACTATTGGGCTTGTTGGTTTATTGAAAATGAGAATCATAAAGATTTTGCAATACATGAAATAGTTACTATTTCTGTATTTGATCTAAATGGATGAGAATTCGTGATTTGTTTCGGACCAGAATCAACCGCTATTCTCTTTTGGGGGTTTTGTGTCGTGTATGTGTGTTGTGTAGTGTGCTTACCTGTCCAAGAGTTGGGTTCTTGGAAATTTGTGCCTTTCACGGAATCGAGGATCTTGGTTTGTCGATTTTCCATTCCTGCGAATGTTTTCACTGCATGGATTTTCATCTTGTCCAGTATCTTGGTGTGGTTAAGATCTCTGAAGATGGCATCATTCCAGACGAACCAGGGGGCGTTGACTATCATCCTCAGGGTGGTGTTCTTGAATCTTTGGACTCTTATCAAGTGTGACTGAGCCCAATGTGCCCAAGCTACTGACGCAATATGGGCAGGAGTTTCAGATTCAGTCTCATTTGGCTGTTGCGTCCTTTGAGAGGAGACAGATGCGCTCTGGCTCCAGTGGCTAGTCCCAAGCGATCTTCCACATGGGTTCTGAACGTCATCCTCTTGTCTATTTCTACTCCCAGATACTTGGCTGAGTTTGTGTCTGATCAAGATAGCACGGCTTTTTTCTGGGTTTGTCTGTATTTTCCATTCAGTACACCACTCTTCCAATTCATCAATGCTTCTTTGCAGGCGTCTAGTGATGTATTCTGGGTTTCGGTATCTTTTTGCTATTGCAGTATCGTCCGCATACAATGACAGAGTGCAATGTCTATTGTTGTTTGGGATGTCTGAGGTTCATATGGAATGTAGACGTGAGCTTAGTACTGCTTCCTGGGGCACTTCTGCTTCTATGATTCGTCTGTCTGAGACTTCTAGACCGGTTTTGGTTTTGAAGGATCTTCCACGTATGATAAGAGTATATCAGTTTCATAAGTGGGATTGGATAATCCTGGATCATCATTTTGTCTACTAGTCCATCGTGCCAGACACGGTTAAGAGCTTTGGCTACATCGAGGAATATGACTCTGGTGGCTAATCTTCTATTTAGGCCTACAGCTGCGTAGTCGACAAGTCTGGTTACCTGGAGTTCCGTTGAATGTTGGCTTCGAAAGCCAAACTGTTCATTTGGTATGTATTCTGCTTTGTATGACTCGTTCTATCACTTTGCTGGGTGCTGGTAGTCAACTGATTGGCCTGTAGTTCCGTGGCAGGGTAGCATCTTTGTTGGGTTTCTTAAGCACGATCACTGAAGCTTCTCTCCAGGTGGTTGGGAAGTGTTTCAGTCTCAAAACGGCGTTCACTATATTAGTAAGGGCTGATATTCCTTTTCGGGGGAGTTGCTTTAGGGCTATGTTGGGGATGTTGTCTATCCCTGGTGCCCTTTTGGTCTTCAGGTTCTTGATGATCTTTTTGATTTCCTCCGGCGAGGCCGGTCGCAGGATATCATTGGACGCATCATGTTCTCTGAGTCGCCTCACTGTTTCAAAATCTGATCAGACTAAGGATCTCATTTATACGTATTCATTCATCAATAATTGGAGTCCATTCTCATGGGTTGAATGAATTACCCGTTGTCAATTATTGCGACACTCATGCCATTCGAGCAAGTAGATATAAATCACAAAAGTGTACAAAGGTTCTTGAACAAGTGGAGAGCTTTATTCTTCGTTGAATTCACTGCAAATTTTCCTAATCTCAAAATTGCGAAGGTCACTAAAGCAGTAAGAATTTGTTGTGGAATGTGGGGTAAGTGTAGCTAAACCAATTTCAAATGTCTTTATCACCTCTTAGGAGGTCATAATATTATCAATCTGTATCCATAAAATTTCTTGCTTGTATTGAATTAGTCAAGGTCAAAACCTATCATGCTTATACAATAATGGCGCTATCTTGTTACCTTAGATTCGAAATAATCTCAATCTGTTTATTTTATATATGTATATGTGAAAGGTCATCTATCAGCATCAGCTATTATCGAATATACTCATATTGTTCAGAACTGATTTTATTATTAAATATTATTAGTGATAGCGAATAATATTTTTGTTGATATTTGCTACTATAGCTTTTTTTATACGAACTGATGCAAGTCATTGTATTTTTCTCATATTTTTGATTTGATATACACATATATTGAAATATTTATTCTTCCATTGTAATTAACAACATTGGCTGTATGGATAGGTAATCCTCTGTTCTGCACTGTCATATAACTTTGATGGAAAGGTAATCAATTGAACTATGAAATGATTATAAAAAATTGTTCTGAAATTGTTCTAAAATTGTTCTATCCGTCATTCGGTTGCCCCCTTACGAGCAACCCTCAGAAGTCTTCGAGAGTCTTGTGCGAGCAAGGAATGACGGAATATACGATAGTACAAATACAAATAATAATGGAAATAATAAGAATAGGTAGGTTCAATTTATTGAACCGATGGGAATTTCAACTTCATATGCACAGAATAGTGTCCCACCAAAATCACCTTAGAAAGTACGAATAATATTACAAGAAGGTAAGCGCAAAAACTATAGGTGAATGCTTGCACAACCGTTTGCAGATTGTTTATCGATTCGTCAAATATTAAAAAAGTATTGAGAAAAACATGCCAGTTACAGAGGATAGCTGTCGTTTCAGAGTGGTGGCCAATGTTGCCAGGTCTACCGTGTTGCACTAGATCTACCGTTTTTTTCTAGGTTGAACTAAAGGATAGATCACTCATTATGGAATCCGTTTGTCGTTATAGCCCAACATTGCGTTTTTTGCTATCCCATGAATCATCGCATCGCCAACCGGTAGCGGTCCGTTGACGAGTAATTACCCTAATAACACAATTATGTCCCATGGATATCCTGAGGACGTCCTGTCGGGACATTCAGGAAGTCCATAGGACGTTCGAATTTGGTTCCGTGAACGTCTGTGGGACGTACAAATGTCCCACTTGAGGAACAACTAGGGACGTCCTTGAGGGATGTCCCTGGGACAACTATTGAATACCTAAATCCTACAGTATTCCTCATCAAGCACTACGGAGGACATCCTTAGGACATCCGTAGGACAACCTATCATCAACGCTGAGGGATATCAATTGAATGTCCATAGGATGTCCCAGGGACGTACGAATTATTCTTGAATTTGATTTTTCTTGGGTCCATCTAGGACCAGATCTTGCATAACTGATGAGGACATCCTGTTGAATTGATGGTCCTCAGAAGGCCCCAATAGATCCTGAAAAAGTTTCCCAAGGATGTCCAATGGACCTACGTGAAGGACATTGACGGGGAGTATTCATAGCCTACGAGCAATCATTCGTCGGCGAGGTGTAAGTTAACGTCCTCGCAGGGACAACATATTGAAAGTATCGACTGGGACGACCGTAGGACGTTATTTCTAGGACATTGGAAGTGTACAGTTCATGTACCAATTGGGACATCCGACGGATATCCCTAAGGGACATTCGAAGGATGTCTCTAAGGGACATTTTGATTGTCATACGATCCTGGAAATATTAAGGGCGTCTGTGCAGAGATATTTGGAGGAATGTACTACCAGGGACATTTCATGTTTGTCTAGAAGGGACATTATATAAGATCTGAAGTCATGCCAGAATATGTACTACTCGGGACTTCCGATGAATGTCCCAACAGGAACGTTTAAAATCATATCCCATCAGGAGCATGCCAAGGACGTCCTTGGATGGACATTCTACAATATGTACCACGTGGGACGTCTAGGGGATGCTATTTCTAGGACATTTGAAATTATGTACCTTCTGAGACATTTCGTGGACGTCCTTGCTCGGACATTGCATGACATGTACGGGACACTTATTTTCGGTCCGTGACATTCGGACTTGAATTGTACCAAATAGGGACGTCCCTAGGACGTTGTGTGCTATTAGGGCTTAGGAGTCTAAAAATGAACGAGTGAACCGTCTTTAAGTTTTTCTCCTGTAGTCCATGGTTGAACTACCGCTCTACCGTAGAGCCTCAATATTTACCGCCGCAATTTTCATTCACACTCTCAAAATAAATTCATTTATACCTGAATAAAAACTTCGTATCCAATAATTCAGTTATCAGAGTAATAATATAATATTCAGGGAGATAATTGAATTTATTGATTACGTGTCGTAACATCTTTTGTTACACTTCGTTTCGTTCATGACGTTACGAAAATACTGCAGAAAACAGAGCTATGCATTATTGTTTACCTACTTTTCACTCTCTTTTTCATTGGTTCATAATTGAATTCATCTGTGATGTTTACTACTGGCTATCGATTGGTATTTTTCTGTTCGTTGTTATTGATTCTAATTCTATTTTTGCTGTAAAGAAGGAATAATACTGTGATTTTTAGCCTACTAGTTATCGTTATTGCATACCTCTTGGTCAGAATGTTTTGTTTACAAATTTTGGTAGGTAGGTAGTTGGTTCCTGGAATTGTCGCACATGACTGATTCAGTCCACAGGTATTTCGCCAAATTTCATCTTGAATTTCGAGTATATCATTCTTGTAATTATTGTTGCCGTTATATTTCCAAATAAATATCATTGTTATGTAATTATTATAATTATTGAAAATGTCACTGTCAGCTTGATGACATTTAGTCTCTATTGACGGTAATGACACCAATGACGGATGACCACTATCTGCGAACCTCTGCATGCATCTTCTCGAATTTTCAACATTGCCATCATGGAACATTGACCCATAGTTCCCTTGCTATCATCACGAATACGGGCTCTAACGGCTCACAATCAGCACCATATCTCGTTATGATGATTTGGCACTCTGTATCTTCGCCATTATGTACCTGGTTGTTGATTTGGCACTAATTCCTTGTAAGTATGGGCGTTATGGGTTATGTTACATTGTGATGAAGGGTCATCGCACGGGAAGAAGATGATGACGTATTTCGCCCCACTATTCAGGTCTACAACGGTCCTCAGTTGCGCATGACCGCGTTTGAATATTTGAAGTTTCAAATCCAAACAATAATAACTGGCAATAATATATTCTGACTTGAAATAAATGGTGATTTAATGATATTCCTTCTTTTCTGATGGTCTAGATACCTCTCTTGATATTATCGACATAGTTTTCACTACACTGGTGAGGTAGAAATACCATGTACAGGGTGTTCGCGGGGATATCTCCCGCTTATAATTTTATATCGTCCGTGTGATTGATGTGTGTGGGAGTATAGGGGAAGATACACAAAAAAGGGTGATCTTCCGGTGAGATGTGGCAAGGACAGCCCCTTCGATCTTGATAGGCACCATTTTGTCTGCAGCAGTCTACCAGCCTGGTCACAAAAGTAAGCCGTGAGATCTGTTCTTGAATAATTTCGAATTTGTCTAACATTCGATTTTCCATTACTTAGTGTTGGGATTAATTAGGAAAAGATCTCAAATTTGGGATATCTATTATCATCGCTGGGATGATGGGATTCCTGTTGCCTCTATAGAGGGATTCTTCGTGGCCGAGCCGACCTGCATCACCACTTCTGGAACCCACACAACATCCAAGGTACTATATATTCTTTTAATCATCAGCTGCTATTTTCTTGTCATTCCTTGTGTTGGTGAAATAACGCACGATTGTCGTCATTCCATATAGGGTTCCTTTTATCGGGCCAAAGCCTCCTCTCCCGACTGTCGCACTCAAGTTTTGCGCCCCATCAGCTCAGACCTGGGACTGTCAGTTATTGTATTATTTCACACTGATCTGAAGAGTTGATTTCAGTCAGTCAATTTAATATTTCTTGTTGTTGCAATAATTGTACTCTGCTTAGGTAACATTGATATTGATACTCAGTTACTTTGAAGTCTTGAGCCAACTAGTAACATTTGAAGCACATTATTTGTCATTTCAGAATTTACTTGTGATTAAAAGCATATTCATCCTTATCAAACTTAGTATTTTACTAAGCCTAACGTACCCACCCATTTGTCCCGCTGAACTACCAGTGTCTAGCTTCTACGGTATCAAACTGGGCACTAAAAACACTTTTTCTGTTGTCAATACAATTAAGATTTAAAACACCTAGTAAATCTTAGGTAATCCATCAACCAAACTCAGGGGTGAATAAAATTCTATTCCATTTTTTTTTACTACTCACCCCCTGAGATTTAAAGGCATAACAGTGGCGCCCAACGTTTATCAGTGGCACAATAGGGTGAATATGTTGGACTTATGAAGTAATAATTGGTGGTAGTGATTTTTTTTTGAAAATTTATATTTCCCAATTTGGCTTGAATTTCACATAATTCTGTATATTTTTGAATCTATTTTATACTGTGAATCGCTCTTCTTTTCGGAAACATTGAACCGACAGGGTGTTTGGACAAAATTACCATTTATTTTTGGAGTTGATGATCAGGAGAGATTAATAGAAGATTACAATTCAGACAATTTTTCTAATGACCTGTGTATTCTGTATAGACTGTTGAGAACAAACTATCGTCAATTTTCAATTGTACAGGGTATTCAATTTTCAGATAAATTTCTTTTTCAAAACTTTTTGTCAGAAACACACACACTAATGGTTATTTTTGCCAACCATCGAAATCTTTTTTCTTGAGCATACATAAAGTAAACCTTATGTGAAATTTTGGTTATTATAATATCCAATGCCCACTCACTAGTTCCTTCGTACAGGGTGAATGTAATCAAAAAGTTAGTGAAAAGATTTTTTTTTCTTTCTTTTTTAATTTTGAATACTGAAATGTACAGGGTTAGGTCATAAATTATATACGAGTCAGTCATACAATATTAGAAGATAACAATTGTCGATTTTATTAGATTGTATATTTTACAACAGTAAATTAATTTATACAGGGTCATTCCAAAAATCCATTACACTCACATTTGTTATCATTGATCATTGGGTATCAATATACAGGGTGTACACATACAGGTGGTTCACAGTAATAGATCAAACAATTGATAATATATATATATATTTTTCTTATTTACTAGAGGTTTACTCTGGTGAACATAGAATTTTCAGGTCGTGTTTGTTGTTGTACAGTGTGGTCAGCGTGCTGGGTGTATCCGTCTAGGTGTTGTCAAATTTTAGGGATTGTTTCCTTGTCCGTTTTTTTTTTCTTCTTTGGGAAGGGAGGGGGTATGCAAACTGTCGTTTGCATGTGAAAATATTTTCATTTTCCCTGATAGTTGCTTTCCCTATATTTTCCTGATATTTCAAATTGAATTTGACATTTGATCTTGAATTTTTTTTTTTTTTCTTGAATTTTTGATTAAGATTATTAACTATTTTTTTTGCTTATCGAACATTTTCGATTATTTCATACTTATTACCAGCCTATTTTGACTTCGAATTTATTATTGCCGAGATTTGAGACTGAGAAATTTCAATCGTGTTATTCTATAGTGAGCCAGGTGTGGACTTGAATTTATAACTGATTTTGGGGTACCGAGAAATTTTAGGATTATCATGGAGATCAATAGACTACGTAGCGATGAGCTAACTTATGAACTTTTGCTTCGCGGTGCATGCCTAGGAAATGGAACAGTTCAGGAAAAAAGGGTACTATTAAGAGCTGCGTTACAGGCTGAACAGGAAGGTTCATTACAAACATCCACCATGCAGTTTGATCCTAAAAATGAGCTATTGATTTGTAATAATAAAGTAACTGAATTATTAGGAGATGTTCAAACATTTGATGAGGACAATTTCGAAAATGAATTTAAAAAAATTCAATCGCGGCTCATTCATGTCTCTGAACGTATTGATAGGCTTCCAGCTAGAATACCGGAAGATGAGATAGAAAGATTGAAATTGACCACCGTAGCCAATAATTTGAAACTTGCATTAGATTGTGCATATAGGGCTGCTAGGAGAAAATCATCTAATACTACTTCAGCCAGTAATGCTGTTCCCACTAATAATAATACTCCTCCGAATGCCAGTTCCACCAGCCATTCTTTTGTAGATGATCTGATTTCATTTGACGAAGCAGAGGAACATGTTAATAGTTATAGTGAAAAGGCACCTAATGGTAATCATGTAAATTTCAATATTCCGGCGGCACAATCTTCCCAGCCTAAAGCAACATTGGATCAAGATATGGAAAAGGACATTGATGTTTCAATTTTAACGAACAAAATTTCAGAAATGATGCGTGACATGAATGCAACTTCCGTACGTCCAGCACAAAATATTAATGATTTTGGATTAAACCTCCCTAGTAGTCGTTGCGCTACCATAGGCACTACTCAAGTAGATCCCTTTTCACCGGTCAATTTTCATACTACGAATGATAGCAGGAATATTTCTCGTGTTAGTTTCGAGTCTGGTGTACCTCCTCAGCGATTCGTGGATGTGAGTCGTTGGAGACTAAAGTTTAACGGTACTACTAGTGTCACTGACTTTTTAGAAAAACTAGAGGACATGCGAGTTTCTAGAGGTATTTCCAAAAACCAACTTTTTGATTCAATTCCAGAATTATTAGAAGGAGACGTATCTATTTGGTTCCGTTTTGCGCGCAGTAACATCAGAACATATGATGATTTTGTTTTGGCATTGCGAAATAGCTTTTTACCTCGAAATTACGAAGAGAAAATTTGGGATAATCTTAAGAGAAGGACACAAGGTCCGAATGAAAGTGTGATAATTTATATTTCATATATGGAAAACTTATTCGATAAACTGAATTCTAAACCGAATGAAGAGTATAGGGTTGCCTTCATTAGAGGAAAAATGCTACCATATTTACAAATGGCTTTTGCGGGAAAAGGTGTCTATACGTTAACAACATTGATCTCAATAGGTAGGGAAATCGAAGAGGCCAATCAGAGCGCTCAAGATTATAGAGCACCTTTGGTGAGTCCTAGGTACTCAGTCGAACCTGGACTGGAGTATCAGCGACCCCCTAATTCTCGTATAGCAGCGGTTGACTCCTCGATAAATCCTAACTACTTTGATTCTCCACAGACCCAAAATAGTCAGCACTATACATCAAATTCTTTTTCACTTCCTAATGCACCTAATACTTTGGAATTAAATTCAGTTTCGCCTTTAGCCATTAATGCTGCTCCTTTACAGCCTACTTTTCCAGATTACGGACAACAACATAATGAATTTACTAATAATCACAGGGATGTTGACGGTAATGCCAGTAATCCTACTTTTTCTGCTGATGTAACCAATAATTTGTTTCCACATCATAGTTCAGGTTTAGTAAATTACTCAAACAGTTCCATTCAAGCTGCTCCTATGAATTTTGGGCCTAACCCGACTCAGTCTACTCCGCTCACTACTAGACCCTCTTCAGGTCCAACCTGTTGGAACTGCGGTCAGTCAGGACATATTAGGAATAGGTGTACACAACCCAAAAAGTTACATTGCTTTAAATGCGGTAGGCCTGAAGTCACAGTAAAAACTTGTCCTAACTGTTCGGGAAACGGGCAACAGAGCCGTTAAGGAGTCGTGTGATGTGCTCTGATAAATTAGTAGTCGACTCATTTCAAAATAGGGATTCTCAAACAATTTTGCCAGTACTCTCGTATATTTTGTCACACTGTGAAGGTGATAATCGACCATATTTATCAGTTGAAATTTTTGAGATTGAATTCAAAGCTTTGTTAGATAGTGGGGCAAATAATACAGTTATGGGAAAAATTGGATGGGATGTGTTAAAAGGTTTCGGTCTCAATTTAAATAAGTCAAATATTACTTCTTGCGTTGTTGCCAATGATCAGAATTGCGTTGTATTAGGCTCCATTTCTGTACCGATAAAATTAGAACATAAAGTTAAGATTTTAGATATTTTGGTTGTTCCTGAGCTAAATCACTCCATCATACTGGGTGTTGACTTTTGGTTGGCAATGAACTTAATTCCTGATTTGAAGCGTGGCTGCTGGTCATTTTCGAATCCTTCCTCGTGCATCAATACCATCAGTTCTGTCACTAAAGTAATTCCAAAGGAAGTTTTGAGTGATGAAGAGCAATCACGATTGGATCAACTTGTTAAATCCTACTTTGAACAACAAGGAGATAAATTGGGTTGTACCTCCTTGATTCAACATAAAATCATAACAGATTCAGAGCCGATTAAGCAAAGGGCATATAGAGTATCTCCAATAATGCAAGAACATATTGATAAAGCAGTTAAAGAGATGTTGGATTTGGATGTAATAGAACCTTCTTCTTCAGCTTGGTCAAGTCCTGTTTTGTTAGTGCCAAAGAAAGGAGGCGAATATCGATTCTGTGTGGACTATCGCCAACTTAATAGAGTTACCAACAAAGACGCGTACCCACTCCCCTTCATTTCCTCAATTTTAGACAAGTTACGAGGCGCAAAATATTTAAGTTCTGTGGACATTAAATCTGCCTACTGGCAAGTATTGATTGCACCCGAGTCTAGGGACTATACAGCTTTCACTATACCAGGTCGCGGACTTTATCATTTTAAAAGAATGCCATTCGGTCTTTGTAATGCGCCAGCCACATTTGAACGTCTAATTGACAAAGTTTTGGGTCCAGAATTAGAACCGAATGTTTTTTATTATTTAGATGATGTAATAATTGTTTCATCTTCATTTGAAGACCACTTGAAAACTCTGAAGGAGGTATTTGAGCGTTTCAAAAAGGCCGGACTAACTGTCGCAGAATCGAAATGTTTCTTTTGTCGCCCTGAGCTACGTTACTTAGGTTATGTTGTAGATAGTCAAGGTCTCCATGGCGATCCTGAAAAAGTCTCGTCAATTTTGAACATCCCACCCCCTAAAAATGTCACTGAGGTCCGTCGAGTACTGGGTGTTGCATCGTGGTATAGGAGGTTCATACCAAATTTTTCCACCTTAGTTGCTCCCATGACTGCGCTTCTTTCTAAGAAAAAGAAGTGGTGTTGGTCAGATGACTGTCAAATTTCGTTCCAAGGCATCAAAAACGCATTGGCTTCAGCTCCGGTACTAACCTGTCCTGATTTTAGTCGACCTTTTCAAGTCCAGACTGATGCATCTGCATACGGTATAGGCGGTGTTCTGTCGCAAAATTTTGACGATGGAGAGCATGTTATATGCTATGTCAGTCGATCACTAACTCGCCAGGAACGAAATTACAGCACTGTAGAGCGAGAATGTCTGGCTGTACTGTTTTCGGTGGAGAAGTTGCGACCATATCTTGAGGGGTACGAATTCTCGGTCATCACTGATCATCACAGTTTAGTATGGCTCCATAATCTACGAGAACCTAAGGGTCGAATAGCACGTTGGTTGTTGCGCCTTCAACAGTTTAATTTCAAGATTTACCATCGTAAAGGTCGTGATAACGTGGTAGCTGATGCATTGTCGCGAGCTGTACCAGAAATCAGTGTTGTCAACGTCTCTGATGTTACTAGTCCATCTTCAGATCCCTGGTATCTCCGAATGGTTCAGCATGTTTCAGATAGCCCATTAAACTATCCACAATGGCGTTTCATCAATGGAAAACTATATAAATATGTTTCCTGTTCGTATCCTGGTCTGAGAGACACGGCGGATTATTGGAAGGAGGTGATACCAAAGGAAGGCCGAAAAAAAATTATCAGTGACAACCATGACAACTTGGTAGCTTGTCATGCTGGCGTTTTCAAGACATATAAGAGGTTGGAACAACGGTACTTTTGGCCTAAAATGCGAGCGGATGTTGCTGCTTATGTAAAGAGGTGCCAGACTTGTATACGTCATAAGCCAGAATTGAAACGTCCAGCTGGTTTGCTTGGAAAACACCCAGAGCCAACTGTTCCTTGGCAAATGATCTCTGTAGATCTTGTTGGACCGTTGCCTCGTACGAAAGAAGGTTACAAGTTCATCTATGTAGTTACTGATACTTTTAGTAAATTTTCCTTATTTTTCCCTCTGAGATTGGCTACAGCTGCAGCAGTGACTCGAATAACTGAGGAACATATCTTTTTGATGTTTAGTTGTCCACAAATTCTGATTTGTGATAATGGGGTACGATTTCAATCAAATGTCTTCAAAAGGTTGTGTCAGGATTATCATGTCCACATCCGATTCACACCATTGTACCATCCACAAGCGAATCCAGTTGAGAGGGTGAATAGAGTTTTAAAGTCAATGCTGTCATGCTATGTGGAGGAAAATCACAGAACATGGGCTGAGTTATTACCAAAGGTTGGCTGTGCTATCAGAACTTCCGTTCATGAGGCTACTGGGTTAACACCTTTCTTTACCAATTTTGGACGTGAGCATAAGTCTAGTGGCAATGATTATGATCATCCTCTGGTTGAAGCAGATAGCGTGCCTACCTCAAGAAGAGCTGTGGAGGAATTTAAGAATATCTATGATGATGTTCGGAAACGTCTGGACGCTGCACACTCAAAGTCTAAAGTTCGATACAATCTCAGGCGTAGGCCCGTTAGTTTTGCAGTTGGTGAATCAGTTCATGTGAAAAATCACGCACTGTCGGATGCCACGAACCACTTCACAGCAAAGTTTGCACCAAACTTCAATGGACCTTTTGTGATCAAAAGGAAGCTTTCTCCAGTCACCTATGAAATCGTAGACAGCACTAACAAGTCGAAAGGCACTTGGCACGTTCAGGACATCAAGTCTCATCCACCTGATCAGCCATCTGATGATGAGGACGGTCATTCCTGAATTCAATATGAACCCATATCATAGCAGACAGTATTTTCGTTTTATTTGAGATTTACAGGTAAATCTCTTCGGGGTAGAGGGGGAGTGTTACACTTCGTTCATGACGTTACGAAAATACTGCAGAAAACAGAGCTATGCATTATTGTTTACCTACTTTTCACTCTCTTTTTCATTGGTTCATAATTGAATTCATCTGTGATGTTTACTACTGGCTATCGATTGGTATTTTTCTGTTCGTTGTTATTGATTCTAATTCTATTTTTGCTGTAAATAAGGAATAATACTGTGATTTTTAGCCTACTAGTTATCGTTATTGCATACCTCTTGGTCAGAATGTTTTGTTTACAAATTTTGGTAGGTAGGTAGTTGGTTCCTGGAATTGTCGCACATGACTTATTCAGTCCACAGGTATTTCGCCAAATTTCATCTTGAATTTCGAGTATATCATTCTTGTAATTATTGTTGCCGTTATATTTCCAAATAAATATCATTGTTATGTAATTATTGTAATTATTGAAAATGTCACTGTCAGCTTGATGACGTTTAGTCTCTATTGACGGTAATGACACCAATGACGGATGACCACTATCTGCGAACCTCTGCATGCATCTTCTCGAATTTTCAACATTGCCATCATGGAACATTGACCCATAGTTCCCTTGCTATCATCACGAATACGGGCTCTAACGGCTCACAATCAGCACCATATCTCGTTATGATGATTTGGCACTCTGTATCTTCGCCATTATGTACCTGGTTGTTGATTTGGCACTAATTCCTTGTAAGTATGGGCGTTATGGGTTATGTTACATTGTGATGAAGGGTCATCGCACGGGAAGAAGATGATGACGTATTTCGCCCCACTATTCAGGTCTACAACGGTCCTCAGTTGCGCATGACCGCGTTTGAATATTTGAAGTTTCAAATCCAAACAATAATAACTGGCAATAATATATTCTGACTTGAAATAAATGGTGATTTAATGATATTCCTTCTTTTCTGATGGTCTAGATACCTCTCTTGATATTATCGACATAGTTTTCACTACACTGGTGAGGTAGAAATACCATGTACAGGGTGTTCGCGGGGATATCTCCCGCTTATAATTTTATATCGTCCGTGTGATTGATGTGTGTGGGAGTATAGGGGAAGATACACAAAAAAGGGTGATCTTCCGGTGAGATGTGGCAAGGACAGCCCCTTCGATCTTGATAGGCACCATTTTGTCTGCAGCAGTCTACCAGCCTGGTCACAAAAGTGAGCCGTGAGATCTGTTCTTGAATAATTTCGAATTTGTCTAACATTCGATTTTCCATTACTTAGTGTTGGGATTAATTAGGAAAAGATCTCAAATTTGGGATATCCATTATCATCGCTGGGATGATGGGATTCCTGTTGCCTCTATAGAGGGATTCTTCGTGGCTGAAATCCACGTGGCCGAGCCGACCTGCATCACCACTTCTGGAACCCACACAACATCCAAGGTACTATATATTCTTTTAATCATCAGCTGCTATTTTCTTGTCATTCCTTGTGTTGGTGAAATAACGCACGATTGTCGTCATTCCATATAGGGTTCCTTTTATCGGGCCAAAGCCTCCTCTCCCGACTGTCGCACTCAAGTTTTGCGCCCCATCAGCTCAGACCTGGGACTGTCTTGTAGTCGTCGGCAGTCAACGCTTCGCTGCGTCAATTCGCGTTTTTGGGGCCTGCTCGTTTGTGGCTGAAGGGCGACACACCGGAGACACCACCTGACAACGCTGCCTGACTTCACCTGATCCCCCTGTACATCAGGACCTGCTCATAATGTGGTGAGTTCGTTCCATGCATCATCAGGGATAGTATTTTACTTGGGATAAACTACCACCAACCATAATTCATCAGTTAAAAATTTCATTCAACATAGTATAAATTGCAACATGTCATTGATTTAATAGACACTCAGTATAGCTACAAAATATACCCCTGTAAACCAAAAGTGCACTGCGGTAAAATAGGCCTTATTATTTCTTTTGTCTCATTGATACTGATTTACTGAGTTATTTTGTTCTTTAATAAGTTATATATTATCATACTGTCTCAGAGAGTTGATTTTGAGCAGTTATTGTATTATTTCACACTGATCTGAAGAGTTGATTTCAGTCAGTCAATTTAATATTTCTTGTTGTTGCAATAATTGTACTCTGCTTAGGTAACATTGATATTGATACTCAGTTACTTTGAAGTCTTGAGCCAACTAGTAACATTTGAAGCACATTATTTGTCATTTCAGAATTTACTTGTGATTAAAAGCATATTCATCCCTATCAAACTTAGTATTTTACTAAGCCTAACACCTAGTAAATCTTAGGTAATCCATCAACCAAACTCAGGGGTGAATAAAATTCTATTCCATTTTTTTTACTACTCACCCCATGAGATTTAAAGGCATAACACTTTATTTTTTCATCTCTTGGGGCGCACGAAAGGAAATCTCTATAATAATCGGAGTAGATCGTGCGTACCTAGGGAGGATAGGGAAAAGAGGTAGATTGACATTTTTTGAATTTTGAAGAAAATGAGTTCTGGGGAATACTACCTTTGGCAAACAATGGGCGTATATACCTTAGTAGAACTTTTAACTCAAACCATGTTCATAATGATCCTCTTATACATAAATAATGATTGACGACATAATTCGATCGAAAAATTAACTGGAATGTTTCATTTTGGGACATAAATAATAGTTCCTTCTGAAAACAGACCCTCTTATGACGTAGAAACCTCATCTCGCCATAGTTGAAAGAAAATACCAAACGCCTGACGGAGACTGAGGTAACTGATATATTAATTCTTTCAACTGTGATCTCGCGCTAATTCACTCTGTCAGAAATCATGTATCATTCATCTCTGTCTGGAATAGTCTTGTTTCAGTATTAGGGTTTTGACGTCACATCATCGCCTCGTTTTCTGAGGTCCGAAAAATCGGGGATTTCAATAATTTTTTATAAAACGTAGGGAGCTCACAGCAAGAAACGGTTTGCGGTGGTGAGCTAGTTTGGGTGAGTTCTATCAAATTATGAAATAATTTTTTTTTGTGATATAAGCCCATTCCAAAGCTTAGCCGTCAATGTCATTGATCTTGCGCAAACGTAATTGCACTCTCATATTAATAGAAATCTATATCTCGATATTTTATCGATATAAGATGATTGAGACATAGATGTCCTGATTTATACAGCAGTGCACATTATGTCTTACCTATACAATAGGAATATGGAGAGCGATATCGAGAGCGAGAGTTATGAATCCATCCATCATTCGACTTTCAATAAACTTATCGTGTAAATAACTCGTAATAAACATTCCTGTGTACCTAATTCAGGACATGTTTGATTTCAGAGAATACTTTTGAGAAAGATTTTCTTGAGTCCAATTCTGTTTTTCCCAATCATATTATCAATAACAAACACTCTTTTGATCCCAATTCTAACATATATAAATTGTTCATATCTGTAACGATGGAAAAAAACGTAACCTCCTTGAAACCCTGGAGATTAATAAAGCTGGCAAAAACTCTAACTTCAACTGCCTCAATGAAGAAACTCAATTCGATAGTCTCAAATTATTTAACTCCTTATTAATTTAACCTTAATTTTGTTCTATGTTCTATGTCACTTATTTCGAATCAAAACATTCCTTGGTTTTGACTTGACTGGTGTCATTCTGATGTGATTTGTCCTCAGCGTCATTGTTATCAATTGTCATTTTGTTGATTGTCTATTGTGATGAGTTAACCTAATTCATTCGAATTCATGTTGGTTCAAATTAATATTTGATAATTTGATTCATATCAAATTATTCTCGAAAACTAAGCTCTTATATAGAGCTATGATCATGCTTGTTCCCTAACAGCTGCTGATTTTTAATCAATACTTGAAAATTAACATAGGCATTGTTTCTTCTTACAGATTTTCTTTTTGTAAATTTGCTGATAATGTAGCATTCATATTCATACCGGTGGTCGTTAAATTGTTTATGTCGTGGAGTTGTGACTGTAAGTTCTTTCACCCCTCCTGTTCTATTGATGTGATGGTTATATAATATTATAGCTTTCTTGATATTTTTGTGATGCAAAATAATATGATCGAACCCAAAAATAATTTATCTGTGATAATATCAATTGTCAACAAATGATAGTATGTTTACTCCCATATTTCAAAAATATGACTGAGTTAGCATGGTAACGTTGATTCCATCCTAATTACATCAACGATATTCCAATACTACTTGATTCATTGTATTCCTATCGTGCTTGAGAGTTGAAGATATATTGACAATAAAAATACCTGTCGTGCATAAGATGTTGTATGTATTTCGGGCGTAACCTGCTTTCATGGAGCGTTAATAGGCCTCGATACCGCTCGGGCAATTACTTACACGCTGCGGTCTATAAAAGCCTATTTCACGTCCTTGATACATAAATAACTATGTCATTCACAATCACTTCATAATTGAAGTTTCATCCATGAATATCCATACCTATGAATCGTATATTAACTTCCACTTCATGCACTTGTGGAAAAATGAAATCACGTCATCCTGCACTAGTGGAAAAATTAAATCACTTCATTCCACTAGTGAAATAATGAAAATTAGAACTTTTAATCAATCAATCAAATTTCACTTATTCATTAGCAATATTGACATTATCATTTATATTAATAGACATTCCTTCCTTTCTTTGTTTTGGTATATTTCACTTGTAAGTGCATCAGAGTGCATGTATGTGCCTGTAGAAGTTCTCAATAAATCTCTAGATTCAATGGATGTTTCCTCTCGTAAGAAACAATCAGTAGCAAAAAAACTGCTACAGATGAGCATCTCTACCCACAATGTTGTTTAATTATTGTTGTAAAATCAGCACCCATATTACGCAGAAGCAGACTAGGCAGAAAAAACCTAGATACATAATGTGACCCACTTGAATGCAGCACACCTCAATAAAACTTTTATTGATTCACCGATTTCGACGAACTTTTTTATCAATGGAGTGTCTTGAAAAACTGTACTGTAGGTCTTTTTTTTTACAGAAACCAAGGCCTACTGCGTATATTTTGAGGTTTAAATTCGAAAAATCCTATAAGCGGTTTTTTAACGAAAATTTTTCAATCACCATTGGGCTCAGCACCCCATCAAATAGTATCATACCAGATTCCATGAATAATATTCGATAATTATAATTACGCTGATGCTCATTTCTTCTACTGTATGCTGTCTGGACTGACTAAACTTTTTTTTTTATTTCTCGGGGCGCAGGAAAGGAAATTCCTATAATGTTCGAAGAACATCGTGCGTACCTTGGGAGAATATGGGGAGGAAGTAAGTATTGGATTTCCTTGAACTTCTGGAGGTTATATGTTTTTGGGAAAACAGTACCCTAAAGAAATAATAGTGGTGTCAGGTCCGGGGAAATGGGCGGCTGAATGAGAGTGCTATTACGACCAATCCGCCGATTCCTATAATTATTATTTAGCCATTATATTATGACAATGTGAATTTCGATTTGACCCTGGAATCCAGAAGGTTCATTGGTTTTTTATAAAAAAAAACTTTGTGAGAAGCCATCACCAGTATCTTCTACATATTTTTTTTTCAGAAGCCTTATATTTACACTGCTGGTATTGGAAACGTGACAGGAATAGTCAATATCTGTTGTAGTATGTTTTTTTGCATCCCTTATCTTCAGTGCGCTTATTATGTGATGAAAAACTTAATGGAACACTTGAAACAAGTTTGGTCACCTTTTGAACATTCATTTTCTACACGTTTCACCTCTTATTGAAGGAAGAAGTTGCCTCTCCATCAACTTTTGCTTCTTTATTTTCGCATTCTCAACAACACAATTATTTTTAGTTTAAGTCGCAAGTGGATCGAATTGTTTTCCTCTGGAATTCATATCATATATCAATGCCTTGTAATGTTATTTTGAGATCTTGAGAATTTTATTGTATATAGAGATCATATCGTGTGGGAACCTGTAATGAAATAACATCATATCATTATAACAGAGAAATATTTCGAAAAATCCACGGACCGGTAGATTTTTATTTCTGGAAAACACTTGATTTACATGAAAATGTTCAATCCCCTTTCAATCTTCAGTAGTACAGATCAACCCATTTAGAATTTTGCAATGAAAAGGAAAGTTGAGTTGTACCTTGCCTGAAAGGTATGAGAATTCTTGATACAGCCATCTTTTTGGTTGACCTGGACCTATATTAGGTGAAAATAGTTATCAGAACGGAATAAAACGTTCATTCATTCAAACTTATACGGACATTAACGACTCAGTTATGATGAAGATGATCATTTATAAGCAGTTTAAACGATGACAGAACACAGAGCGACATATTCTACTTGAAATTGTTGTTGTCTGGTAGGTATACGATATGTTCGTCTCTGTTGGATTGTCAGCCACTACCTTATAGTCTTTTGCCCCTTGTCTTTTTTATGTGACATGTCTGTTTCCTTTCCGCCTAGGTCAGGTGACTTCCGTCGTGTCTAAGTACAGGGCAAGATGGACACACTTTTGTGTTTTTATGACACTTTTTATGACACTGCATCCATGTACCCGTTGGTGAGCCACATGTTAGTTTCCTCCTTGATGTCAAGTTTTCCAGTGATTTGCTGGATGTCCCCATATTATTTTCAATATAATAACCCCTATTATCATGAGTCATCGACATCACTTTTTTATCGCCATGAGGGCACTCAATCTTTCCACTCTAGTAGATTGCACTAATTACTCACCTCACTTTTAGAGCTCTCTTCTAAACAGGCATCGATGACCGAAAAATCCAGGCCCTGAGACTAGAGCAGAATATGTTGAGACTAGAGGCATATACAATGAGACAATTCGATCATCAAAGGATGCTCATAATGCCAAAATAAGGTAAAAAAAGAATGTCCTAATTTCTTCCGTGCGATAAGCTACTGTACACATCAACAGCCCATCATGATTTTCAGAGCACAGATACGGCCTGTTATAAAATACTGTTCACACATATGGGGTCCAGCACCCAACCATACGCTGATGCTCTTAGATTCCATCTTAGTGTAGTAAATTCAAGACCCTATCGTGTCGTTTTTTTTTTCTGATGTAGAACCAAGTCAGACATGGTAGGTTTTGTTGACCATATCACTAGGTATATGAAATCGTATTTTACGACATTTTTCTGTGGTCTGGAACTTTTTAACTGAGAAAAAACTGAAAAAAATGCACCTTAAATAAAATGTATTTTTTTTTTGTTTCCACCGTCATATCTTTGAAATCAATGAAGATGTCGAAGTGTTTTTTTCTCTAGGTTGAACTAAACACAATAGCGCTTCTGACAGTACCGATGGATTTTACAAAATTTTCTTCTTTCATTTTTCAAAAATCAAGAGAGCATGGAATTCAAAATTTATGCATTACAATTTGCACCAATCGATAAACTTTTTCATTTTTGTAAATTTTTGTATACATATAGCGGAACAAATGGAGCCCATATATGATAGAAGTTTTTGAGCTGATTATTTTTCCCCCATTTTGTATAGTTTAGCAACAATGATTTTTTTATTGCTCGCTCAATATCGGCACGCGCCACCGAAAGACGAGGGTGGATTAGTTTGATGTGAACGGCATTCAGCGTAACATCTACATGCGCCGATATTTATAAGAAGTTCTCTGAGAAAATGGAGTGTATTATTTGTGGAAATATTGTGCGGGATGATGACAAATCTGTGGTACAAAGACCTATAGAATACAAGGATTGTTGTCACTAATAGCAAGTGCTGAGGAGACAAGACAATCGGTCAAAAGAAATTCTGTCGCAAAAAAAAAGAATTTTTAATAGTGACCTAAAAATAAAATTTCACTCAGACTGCCAAAAATCGCACACAAGCTTCCAAAATATTAATAGTATTTTGCGAAATGACAGTGAGGCCGGACCCTCAAATTATTCTGGACCTCGGTTTGAATCACAAACATTTGATATCAGAAAAATGTGCCTTATCAGCAGTAGTACTGGAACAAAAAAGAAGGAAAGTTTTATATCTGTTGAATATTTTTTGTATCGTGTTAATTGTTGATGAGTCTCGAGGTTCATTTGCAAATAAATAATTTCTGATGATCTGAGGCATCTTATGCATTTGAAAAAAAAAAATCTGGTTGGGACATGGCTTGACTGTGGACTCCTGGGACAGAAATAAGTTCATTTTAGCCCACTTACCTATATCCAAAATCGTTTCGTTGAGTTGGTACAGGGCGTTAAAGTGCTCACCTTAGGTACTGAATATAGTTATCGCTAAATTTGTAACACGAGAGTTCTTGTGAAGCCCGCGAGGACCAGCAACATATCACTTTGTTTACAATAAGAATACATTGTAGCCATGATCCATAAACAGTCCGACTAATATATAAGATTAATTTTCAAAAATACGCGAGTTTCAAGTTTTAACGATTTAGAGAGGACTTTTTTGACAGCTGTAATTAATGCTGGGCGCAGATGTCGAGCACTTCGAACAGTGGTAGTTTTTGACACCTACAATGAAAATTCTGTTAAAGCACATTTTAACGTTATTGGTAGCCGAGAATTACAAAAATATCGACACTTTTTGAAATCTTATAAAATTAAACAGTCAGTTCTTATTTTTCCAAACAGAATACAGAACGCTGCGAAGTACTTGAACGAAAATGAAATATTGATGACAGCTAGGGGATTTAAAATGTCAGAAAAAGTAGTTTTAATGCATAAACATCATTCGGAAATTGTTAAGGCTCTATTTTTTAACAAACATGAAGAGGCAGATACAAGGATCATTTTGCATGCTATACATGAAACTGAATTCAGCAGATTTTACTCATCCACTTTTTTTGTTGAAAGAAAGTAATTTATTTATGCATCATGGACACGGTACTAGCAGACGATTTATCTCAATTGAAAAAGTAGTGCAAAGTTCAGGACCTACAATGTGTTCTTGTCTGTTGGCACTTCATTGTTCTACTGGTTGCGAAACAACTAGTAGTTTTTTCAAAATAGGAAAAAAATCGACGTATGACGTTCTTAAAAAAACCGTCTGCAGAGCTTCCCCCAAGTGAAGGTGCCTTTTACCAGCACTTCTCAAGGTGAACGTGAAAATTATATTCATTATTACATTATGAACATACTTATATTTATATTAAAATAAGATGACAATATTTCAGTTGACTATTGAAATTTTAGGTGTATATATATCAACTCAGAATATGGTTCAGCAGCAACATAGCAACACCACTTATAAATACAGATGGTTCAGGATGGAATTTGAATAACAACGTTTGGATTTCAATATTTTCGAATGATAAACCAATTCCTGGTTCTGTTCGGCAATCATAAAGTATCTTTTGTTCGGATAAAAATTGTGATAGTCGAAAATGTGGTTGTTTCAAAGAATGCCTAAAATGTTGTGAAGATTGTAAATGTCGTTTTTGTAATAATCTTACCGAAGATTCTGAGGAAGATATAGGAGAAATTGACGAACTTGAATACTTTTGATGTACCTAATCTATTGGAATAATTGAAAAAATAAAAGTTGTTTTATGCATACATTTTTAGTTCTGGTCAAAAATGATTAAATAATCATTCTGGAGGAAAAGGAAAGAATTTAGTTTGAAACATTGATTGATGTATCATTTAGATAGTTCAATATTTTAAAATATAAACATTAAAAGGTATTATCCCATCAGAAGTCCGACCATAACGTACGTACGGATCTGCTACCTATGTAGTCGACAGACATAAACCGGGTAATAAGAGAGCCGGGCGCGCCCGAGCGCAATTTTAGCCCGTTTTGTTAAAATCGCTGACTGTATACATACATACATACATGAAAAATTATCATTCCAAAAACTTCCTTCATACATTCTCCCCATTTTGTTCGCATAATGTATACACAAATTTCCAATAATAAACTTTTTTATCGATTGCTATAATTTACATCTACAAAAATATCGATGTCAAGTTTGTTATCATTTCAACAGATCGAATAAAAATATATCAAAATCACAAAGTAGGTGGTTAGAACCGCTATTGAATCTTCTTTAGTTTAAAAAAAAAATCAGCCCAAAACCACAATTACTTTGAGAGATATAACGGTGGAGACGTAAAAAAAACATGTTTTACAAATTAATCCATTTTTTCGAGTTTTTTGAAATTAAAAAGTTCACGACCACTAAAAAATTTCGTAAAAAGTGATTTCGTGTACACGACCACCTAATTGAAGAAATCGACCAGGTTTTGCCTGGTTCTACGCCAGTTTTTTTTATCTCAGAAACTAAGCGACTTTGCTCTCGAAATTCGCTCGTCTATCTAGAAAAGAGCTTTTCATTGGATCACCGTAGCATCGTCCACCGTAGGATGGTCGGCGACCCTTCTCTTTTCTAAATATAATTCCACGCGTATTGTTCTTCGGGAATCTATGCTATCATTGCATCACTAGCAATACCAGTCAGTCGGATATTCTTGCCGCGCGAAAAGCTACTGTACACCTCAACAGCTTATCATTCTCGAAGCACAGATACGGCCTGTAGAATACTGTTACCACAGTCATATGGTGTCCAGCATTCAACCATACGCTGATGTTCTTAGATTCCATCCAGAAAAGAGCTATTCATTGGAACACCGTAGGATGGTCGGCGACCTTTCACTTTTCTGAAGATAATTCCACGGGTTTTGCTCTTCGGAAATCTATGCTATCATTGAATCACTAGCAATACCAGTCAGACGAACACGACAAGTCCAGTCAGCACCTCCTTTTGTTGTAAATCTCGAATATGCTGAACAGCGTTTTATCAAAATTCGTTCGTCTATAGAATGGCAAATCTCTGGAATCCATTGCCTGAGGAAGTATTTCCAAGAACTTATAATCCTCAAAGGTTAAAAAAAATTCCTTTCGTGCGCTCCTAGCGATAAAAAATATGTATCAAAGAAATTTTCAAACTCATTTGATGACAAGTTGACAAAACGTAATTTGCGTTCGAATATTTAACTCAAAGGTGCTTTTCAATATTAAACTTTGCATCTCCTACATAGCCTACATTAATTTTTTTGCATTGTCGATCAGTCCACCAATAAGAAAACTATCTCAAACATGAAGGATTGAAGACAAAGTAACAACAAAATTATTTTCATCGTAGAACTACCTATATTGCTTATTCAAAAGACGCCTCAGCATGTTCGAATCCCACTTTCAAAAACGCGCGTTTTTAAAGGTACCATGACAACATCAAAGACCCAAGAAACATGAAGTCTAGATGTGAACGATTCAATTAGGAATTCGACAGAAGTACCATGTAATGTCAAATAGAATATCACTTACAAATGTTTCAATATTCATTTGTTTCACTAGGCAGCAAAGTAGTAGATTGATAGCCGCGGCTGATAATAGCGAGGCTAGGAATTCAGCTATGGCAGTCATTCTACATTGCATTCTGCTGTGAGAAACTTATAATTTTTTCTCCAAATGTATCAAACCATTGTTCTTTAAAAACGTCATAAAATCACAAGGTTCGCGCATTGATAACAAGTGACACATTTTTTCAGTTTCCTACGTTACCAGGGTATCCGACACAAATCCTCCTCGGAAATAACCCTCAGGAAAGAACCCTCAGAAAATACTGTCTCTATAAAACATCATCTGTGGAAAAATTCCTGTCAGGAAAAAATTCCCCATACAGAATTATCTCTAGAAAAATGTTCCTCGAGGATGAATATTCAGGAAGCAGGTTAGGTTAGGTTTATATTTGATGAAAATAAATTTTCCTCGAAGATATTCCTTGAGGATGAAATTTCAGCTACTGACCTATAATTACAAATTATGTGCTACCCCTCTCAAGAAAGTGATTGTATCAGTTTCATCATAATTATCTGTTATCTTTTTCAGTTTGGCATCCAAATCTTTGTATTCCCTTTTTCGCGATGCAGGAGGAGCACCAGCAGTATTTTGTTTCATATAAGTTTCTGTCACTGTTTGTTCAGATTACAAAATTTCGATGAATTTCCACACAAACCAGATAGGATCCTTGTGCTCTAACCCGTAAACAATTGTGCCATCCCTCAACAGAATTATTTTTGCGAGGTTTGGTGATCAGAGTATTTGTGTACTGATTCCGTAGTTCAGGGTGGTTCAGGTTCGAATTTAGGTCCGCAACGTCGGCTGTGAAACTTTTTGTTCCAATCCATGTTTCTTCAGAATATGTGAGAAGGGGTGAGAACATATCTTCGTGATCAGTGTAGAACTTCAACAAAATCAGATTTTTGAACGAATCACCAACAGCGTCCGTAGGAAGGAAAGCTAGAGCACACATCATACGTACATGAAGAGCGAAATTGCTGTCTTCGGCGTATTGGCTCTGAAGGCCAAAAGATTGAACATGCTGATAAATACATTGAAAGAAGTGATAAAAAAACAACCCGTTATTTCTGTATCCGGAAATATAGTCCCTACAGCCGATATGAAGGAAGCTTCAAAATCACATACGAATCTTTCAGGAGATAAATTTGGGGTAATATCCCTCAATACTTGAGGCTTTTATGTTAATGCGAAAGTCAGTGGACGTTTTCTTCCATTTATGTCTGCGTAAATGGTTTATAATTGACAGTAAAAAATGTCCCATCTGCATACCAACTATCTGAAGATTCTAGTATTGAGAGATTCCTTTCCGTCACAAATATCAGTATTTTGTTATGATCATCAGTGTCATGAATAATGAGAAATCTCTAGTTTTTATGAGTCAATTTATATATTTCTGGTATCTCGAACTGCGATGACGTCAGAATGGGAGGAAATTAATTTTTTCTCGAGCGTTTAACGAATTTTCCTATCAGAGAGCCTAAAAGAAAAATTCACCAGCTTGTCATTGGCAATTTGTATTGAAAAAGGTTCGGAGAAGAGGAATAATGGGATACAGAAAAAATATCGAATTCTCACTCAGCTATGGACGTTTCGGGAACGAATCTGCTCCAGTTTTCAACATAAAAAATTGATATTTGTATAGCAAATTCGTATTTGTCTTGGCAATTCTCAGTTCTCAGTGACAATTGGTGACGTTGGCAATCAAATGAGTTACAGGATGTTTTTATTAATTGATCTAGAATTTACCATTTCCATTTTCAGATTTCAGTAGTGATTACCATGTTGATATATAGATAGAACATGTAAAAAGTAATAATTTGATATTTTTTCTATATACCTTTATTTCTCTCTTCCAAACTTTTTTCAATTCAAATTGTCACTGACATGCTGGTGAATTTTACTTTCAGGCTCTCATAGGAAAATTCTTTCGCAGTGACATTTTGGGGCAACTCATCTGATTCGTCCTTCCTACACGTATATTGAAATAACATTCATATTTTCATTTCATAGAAACGAGGTGAGAAAATCCCAAAAAGTCTGGAGTAATGAAAAAAGAAAGTCTCATACACATATTTGAATCTCTTGAATAGGTGCGTCTGGGGAAGGGTAATCAAGAGATACTATGCCAGAGAGCCACTCTGGAATCAATGAATGAAATGCGGCTGGGGAGAAAATTTCGAAATTGTCAAGGTCGAGCACCTCAATGGAATAATATATTGATTTCTGTTGAAAATTCATCTTTGAGAGAAGATTCATTACCAAGAGTAATAAAAAAGAACTAACGAAGTAGAAAAACAAAGGATGTTTCCAAAATTGGAAAAAATTCCAGAGCTATCGAAAATTAGCAAAAAAAATGGTTGTATGAATACATGCACAATAATTCACAAATGGAAATAAAATGTGTTTCAAGTCTTAAACATTACAGGATTTACAACAAAAAGCACTCGAGGATGGACCGGAAGAGAATGGTATATTCTGTGAGCAATTTGTCCTCGTTGATTTTGATCATCTGCCGTAAAAATGTAAGGATGGAGAGTAATTCCTAAAATCTGCGAAACTTGAAATTTCAATATATTCCAGAAAAAAAAAACTTGTTCGACGAAAATGTATTCTTTCATTTCGTGTTGTTCCTTCATTTTCTATTTGTCATCTCATTATTCGCCCCAATTTCGTAAACACCCTGTATATATAACATATACATGAATAACTATTGATCGTTAGTCCGTGGAGTGCATTATATACTTACACATATTCAATCAAATCAGTAAACAGTTCTTGTTTATGAAGTACCTATAAAGGTAATTAATATGGATAACCAAGAAGATATGTAGATACGTTTTACTTTGATCTGAATTGAGCAACAAGCAAGAAAAACATTTTTCAAAAGTCAATATGAATAATTGTCGTCGACAACTCTTGATATTTAACAATCTTATTCCTCCCACATTAGACTCCACCCAATCTTATATACTAAAATCAATTAAAATTTTCGTTATCCCCCGGATGTTATACGAATTTTGGAAACAGTAATCTGATATGTAGTGTATTTCACTATATTCGAATCGTATGGATCATTAGAATGAGTATTATATTATCTATGTCAGAAATTGTCTTGTAATAATATATCAAAGTGATCCCACAATCATTTATCATAGACAGCTGATTTAGCAGGTGTATATATAGACAATTAGGTACCTATTCGTTCTAAGCGAGAGAAATTTCGAAATTTTTTATTGAGAGATTTCCATAATATGAGGCAGCTGGAAAAAATGCCTGATTTTTATGCCGGAATATCCGGATTGTAGTTGAGGAATACTCATATAGATTCAATTTGAATGTCCCTAATTGGTTCATGCATATTTGTACACATTTTTATTAGTTCTATAGTGAACAGATTAAAAGCAGCTGAATTAACAGGTGTATTTGATAATCCATTTTGAGCTGAATAAGCTATAATATCAACATGGATGAATAGTATGGATTAGAGTCCTTCAACAAAAATTTGCCTCCCTTAAAATTGAAGCATCGATCTTTCTGTATAATTCGCCATACCAGTCCATTTCTGTTCTTATCTTTCAAAAAGTGATAAATTCGCAAGGGAATAATTTTTCAGTTTTCTAAGATGAACGCCATCTTTCGAATCCTATTCAATTTTTGACAACACTGCAGAAGTTTCGAGATTTTCAGTGGTGTTCTCATGTATAAAAAGCTAACTCTCGAATTTGGGTGTTACCAGTGATTTATAAGAATCTTTGGCAAATTTTTAAGTTCAATATCTTCCGAATATTCTCTTCCACTTTCATTTCATTTCGTTCTTTTATCTTTCACTACCCACCTACTCTATTGTTCATACCCTGTACATGTGAGTATGTATAGCTCTGAATGTGTTGAGATAACAAGAGGGTGACAGCGATAACACAACTTTTGGAAGTTCTTAAGCATTCGGGAGGGATCAATTGATCCTATATAGCTGCTAAAGTTTTCAATTATGATCGTGTTGACCAATCCTTTGATCGATTTCGCTAGAAGAAATCAAATCAAGGAAATCCACTGAACAATTGTGGCTCGACCTCATTTTTCCAATATTCATCAGGGTTATCTAATTTGAATGGTATAACTTTGTTACTAAATATTAAAGTTGTTCTAATACCAAACTATCAGTATCTTCAATCGAAATGATTCCTTATGAGCTCTCGGGTCGCAAACTTGCATTTTTACAAATAAAAATATGTGTAATACATATAGGTTTTCTACGAAGGAGTGGATGAGCCATGCACATTTCATTTTATTTTGAGCTCATAATTCTGAAATGACACTCGGAATATCGAATTGTCATAACTCAGAATATCGAATTGTGACTAAAAATATGTCACAGAATTCAGGTTCGTATCCCGGATTTCTGATATTAACTCCGGAATCCCGAGTTAGCAGTTAACAATTCGGATGTTTGAGTTACAAGTTTGACTTGTCAAGTTTCACTAGTTATGATTCTACACGTGGAGAGATGTCATCAAGTAGTACCGGAAGATCTTCAATAGTGCAGAAAATGTGGACCAATTCACTGATTCCCGAAATGCCCTGAGAGTTTCCTTCGACTCTTATGTAATTATATAAATTATTGATGAACGTTGGATAGGTCCTCTTCGATGGAAAACACCATATGATAAACATACAATTGGCAAAGCAGGTTTTGTAGTACTGAAGTAAGGTTGCTCGTCGACTAGATAAGTAGGCACTGCTTCTTTTAATGTTGGTGTTCTAATTCTGCATTGGAGAACACAGTCAATGTACCAATTTTTCATAGTCGTTGATGAATCCGTTTACTGTTACTCAACTAACACTAACGAGGAGAGAATTAGTTGTCATAATGCAATATCAACATGACAACCGCCTACTAGATTAATTCCAGTTCCATTAAAATTCCACCTAATGAGCATATCATACCATGCTCGTTCATCAATAATTTTTCACTCAAAAATCATTGATTTCACGAGATTGACAAAGAACATCATATGTTCAGAATATATCAAGCTTTGAAAAGGAATATTCTCAGATATATTTATGAACACGAAAAAATGGATATATGAATAAAGAAATACATTGAGAATTCGCATTCTCCATCTGATGAAAATATTAATTCTTTCTCGGTTCATTCAATAGGAAACAACTACTTTCCTGCCTATATGCCACGACGAATATTTAATTACATCTATATCGAACACACACGATAAGAATTTGAAAACAAAATCTTCTGAAGTAGAGAATTTGCATTCTCCTTCATATGAAGATATGCATATAATATTCTGAATATTCAACAGAAAACAACTACTCTTCTGGGTATTTGCCATGTCGAACATTGAATTATATCTGTTGAATATCCAAAAAGAGAGCATAAAAAATCAATGAACTCAATACAACTGGAAGGGATACGATCGTTCTCTCGAATAGCACAAAGTGTGTCAGGGGCAGCTGCAACAAAGATAGCATGATTTACGGATACCTGTCCTCTTCCAACCCGTGTTGTTTAATGGTGGATTGGTGTATAAATTGTCTTTTATCTAATAATTGAAGTAGTAAAAAAATTTTTCTGTCATCTACACAGGCAAGAAAGTGAAGACATGAGTTCATTGTCTTAGTTCATGTGAAATACGAGGTGAAATATCTATTCATTTGGCGTGTTTTGTTGTAACAAAAGGACTGAATTTGTTGTTGTGAACACTGAACTGATTGTTGAGAAGGTTTGTGATTAGTATTGATAAACAATGGTGATTTATTGTGTCGCCTTTGGATGCAAGAAGAATGAAGAAAACAAAAGGAAATTAGCACTCCATGGGTAAGTTGAATATTGTTCTCAGATTTTTGAAAAATATAGTTCATGAAATGATCATCAGTTAGGTTTACAATGTCCAGTCTCAGAATATGTTCAAAAACTATACCTATTTTATTTGTCAAAGTTAAATACTTCCATATTGATATTGAGTAATATTATTTATTGCAGTTTTCCATTCAAAAGACCAGACATTCTCGAATTATGGATAAAGGCAGTTCCTAGTGAGAATTGGACTCCAACTAAAAGCAGCAAGCTTTGTGGGGAGCATTTCCTGCCAACAGATTATTCAGGCATACCAGGTACTGCTAGGTTTTTGAAAGCAGATGCTGTACCCAGTATATTTTCATTTCCTCAGCATTTGTTATAAAAAAATGCTGATTCTCCTAGGAAAATAAGAAAACTCATAGGTACCTAGTTGATTAATAATGAAAAAGAAGTATGTTTGCACCTATTTAAAATAAAAAACTAGCTAGTAATTTGTTTTCAGGATGCATCTGTGGACGTTCATAACTTGGGTCCAAAGGAAGAAGTTTCCCATGTTATTGACTTTGACTTGCCTAGCTACCACTTCCAGCTCCCAGGATTCGAAGTTGATCAATGAAGAAACTCAAACTGTTTCATTAGAGAAGGTCGAGAAGGATATTGTATTGAGGAGAAAAGTGAACACACTGAGACAAAAAGTAAAAAGGAGAGACCTAAAAATTTCAAACATGAAAGAATAAGTAGTTCAATCAATTCCAACAGTGGGTATAGTAATGACAATTAATGAGTGACCTATGGAAATTATGCTCAAAATGCACTCGTCAATACCATTCAAGAACCTCTTTTCAAATTTTTTCTATCGTTTTTCTTTTCCTTCTGATAGTTCTGAGACATTGTGCTTCGCTCACCCTGTACAATATATTGTGAAATTTGAATAAAAATATATAATTTCAATTTTGTATTCATTTGACTTCCTGATCCTGTAAGAGTAATATTGAAATTTCATTTTAAAGTCAATAAAAAAATCGTAATAATTTTTTAATGATAATTGATTACAACATTATCCTTTTTCCTAAATGAATATTTTTATTTAATCACGTTTACTCTTAAATAGAAGCAAAAAACGAGAAAATATTTCAAATTATGCGAGCGCTTCCCATTAGCGTTGATTGATATATTACGCTTTAAGCGTAATATATCAATCAACGCCATTAGCCAACACAAGATAGAGAGAGATAGGTATCCGTAAACACTGCGGGTTGCCTGAAAAATATTTTTGCCTCACTCGTCGTTCACAGTGGGTCCCTTCCAGTTGTTTACATACATTTCATTGTAAAAAATCAAGATCCTCTGAAATTGAGAATTGTCAATATCTCTCAAATCGAATAGAATGATATGATGCATAATGATATATGAATATAACTCACCAATATGTTCAGAATTGAGAAAAAAATTGAAATATATATAAAAAAAATATCAAGCTATTTAGAATATATTTTTGATGGTAGAACAATCTCGTATGAAACAAATTTCAGGGTTAGATTTCCTATTCCTCGGATCCTCGCATAGAAAAAGGGTACCAAAATATTCATTGAGTGTCCAATTGATCGTAAGGAATGTTTGCTAATTTTATCCCCCCCCTCCCCCCCATTTTCATAATCTTTGAGAAATATAGATAAAAATACTACTATCAATAGACCTGTGCCGTAATTCATACAATTCACACCTACCCAATATATTTTCATTGGATATTCTGATATTCCAATTGTTACTCAGGTCAGCTCGTATATTTGAGCAGGTTTTACAGGGTGTATCATCGAAGATTGAAGAAAATCGAATGCAAAAGTTTTAGGGTTTGCTCTGAACCTCCAGAAAGTTATACCAGATGAATCAAATGAATATCACTGGTATAAGGAATGGGTACCAAAACTTCGTTATTTTCGATGAAACACTATACAAATTTTTCGAAAAAATATTCATATTCTTCTATTCTGGTTTCAAAAATATATTGGTGGTTATATTGAAATTTGGTTCAGCCTTTTTCGAAATAGGTATTCGGGGATGAACAATTTACACTCAGTTATAATTACATTTTACCAATTGCCATGAAAGAGAAAAACGCACTTTCTTAGCATAGTTGAAGCAGATGGAGATTCGAAAGGAAATGCAATTCCACAGATGTTCGATGTGACCACTGTTGATCAGCCAAATTTCTACTGTGAGTACTATACAGGGTGTTAACAAATAAGTACCACAACGGAAAACTGTAGATTCCTCATAATGAAAGAAACGTTTCTTTGCTCTTCAAAAATTTTCTCCGGGCTTCCGTTTCCAAGATACAGGGCGTCAGAGAATCAAAAACGTTCAGTTTGATCAAACACACTTTACAACACTCAATAAACTCAACAATTTGAATCGAGACCAGCATACTCAAGAACCTGACATTTCATTGAACATATTATTAGACAGTTCTGAGGTGTTCATTTCCAGTGGATTTTAAGACGATTTTTGGAGATACCATCACGATTTTGTATGTTCTTATTCATAAAGAGCCATTCTTCTCGGAAACTGTTCACTTTAGAGCATTGAGACAATAGGACGTTTTTTGTTTGAAAGATATTGGCGCTTCAGAATCCACTTTGAAAATTAAAATTTCTCCAGTGGCATTGATGTTTGGGGTGTTAAACCCTTACGAGGCGTTGAATTCTCCTCCACTGACATGTCCAAGGAAATTGATCAAGAGCCCTAAGTAGTCATTATTGATGATGAAGTGTGAACGAAAGCTTAAATCCGTAGCAAAGACTGTTCCTGAGATAGTAGCAAAAAACAGATTTTTTTGTATTTTTTTGACGCCCTGTATAACGGAAGCCGGATAATAATTTCGAAAGGGAAAAAATGTTTCTTATGTAATGAGCGATCTACAGTTTTGCGTTGTGACACTTATTTGTTAACACCCTGTATATGCAATGAACATATCACAGACAGTTTCATTGACGACAACCTGCGTATGTGTTGTTCTCCATAGCAGTGACGATTTGACTAAATTAAATTATTACTAAATGAGCAATGCCCAACCATGAATATTCAGAAAACGACTGAACCAAATGACAATTATCTATATATTTTCGGGAGAGAAGGTCCTATATTTTTTTCAAAAATATATATAGGTTTATTGAAAATAGCGAGGTTGGCACCCATTTTGTATATCAGTTATATCAATATGTTTCATCTGGTATAACTTTTTGGAAGTTTAGAACAAACCCTATAATTTTTGCATTTTTTCTATCTTCAATGATTAACCCTATAGAAGCTGTTTGAATATACATAATGACCCTGTACATTTTAACAGGTGATTCGATAAGGGTGACGAGGTACTGTATCTCAGGAACTGAAAGTTTATTAAACATGCGCGTTCGCGAAGGTGGTGAGAACCAGAATGGTATGGATGGTTTCTTATTTCATTCATCAAACCTTGCTTCCTTGAACCCGACTTTCCTAGCAAAATTATTGGTTCCCAAGATACAGTATTTGGTCACCCTCATTGAATCACACGAAGATAAAAAATTAGGAAAATGTATAATATGATATGATATGATATGATATGATAGTTAAGTATGGATCGCGCGCTTATGATACGTGGTACCACCACTGCCTACGAAGCGCAGTCGTCTATTCGTCTGCCGTCGTATATAGCAGTATTATGGCTTGTGGGCCACTTTCACTGGGTTCTAGGTTATCCACGTGTCGGCTTCTTATCTTATTTTTAGGAGAGACTTTAAATGAAGAGATACGTTCGTATTTCCCCGTAAAAATGAACTGAGCCGGAGATACTATTTTATAACTACAAGGCTCTTGATGGCACTAACATTCATCAAAACGATGACATATACCTAATGGGTATTATTTAACGACTATAAATATTGTCAGTAGTAATACCACAAGTGATTGAATTCTATGTCGATTCATTTCTGAACGAAACTGAATTGAAAGACCCCTCTCGTCTTGCAGACTCGTGTTGTTTTCTCGAAGCTATTGAGTTGAACTCAGGAATGAAAGACAGACTTATGAGATGAATTCAGTCAAGAGTGGAATTTCATCAGACTATTTTAGAAACATGGTGGAAGGTAAAATTCTAAAATTCGGTAGATTAAAATCTAACAGAAAACATTGACATCGAAAGATGTACCTACATAATTATCTGATTGAACCATCAATAACATAACGTATAACATTTGTCAGTTATTGTACAGTTATTAGGTACAATACTTCGATCTTGATTATTTGAACATCCGCATGTACTTGCAAGATTTGCTATATTTTGATTGCTATCATTTCTCACACTTGCAATGAGATTTTCGTGATGCTGTTTACTTAGTCGGATATAATCTGCTCATACATCATCATTATTATTTATATTTGACGTCGAACTGTCACATACACATCGAAAACACCAAACATGATAGGCCAATCAGAGTCAAGAGTCAAGTTCGGTATTATCGATAATCCGAACTTGACTTGAGCTCCTGATTGGTTCATTCGATATCTGAAAGAAATATTCAATATTATTTCTACACAGTACAGTACCAATTCAAGTTTTTATTACTCCAGGAGTCAAGAATCGATAAAATTATATGTTGTGAGGAGCGTGAAATCGAATTCAGAATAATGCGTTTTCATATAAGAAAAGCACTCGAGAGTTGTTGAGAAGTCAGTCAACTAAGATGCCATCCTCAGTGCACCTGTGATAATGCTTACCTAGTACGCATTCCCTTTTGTTAAAGTATAGTAGTCAGTCAGTCAGTCAGTCAGTAAGTTGGTAAGTTAATGAGTTAATAAGTTAGTAAGTTAGTATGTTATTAAGTTAGTAAGTTAGTAAGTTAGTAAGTTAGTAAGTTAGTAAGTTAGTAAGTTAGTAAGTTAGTAAGTTAGTAAGTTAGTAAGTTAGTAAGTTAGTAAGTTAGTAAGTTAGTAAGTTAGTAAGTTAGTAAGTTAGTAAGTTAGTAAGTTAGTAAGTTAGTAAGTTAGTAAGTTAGTAAGTTAGTAAGTTAGTAAGTTAGTAAGTTAGTAAGTTAGTAAGTTAGTAAGTTAGTAAGTTAATAAGTTAGTAAGTTAGTAAGTTAATAAGTTAGTAAGTTAGTAAGTTAATGAGTTAGTAAGTTAGTAAGTTAGTAAGTTAGTAAGTTAGTAAGTTAGTAAGTTAGTAAGTTAGTAAGTTAGTGAGTTAGTAAGTTAGTAAGTTAGTAAGTTAGTGAGTTAGTAAGTTAGTAAGTTAGTAAGTTAGTAAGTTAGTAAGTTAGTAAGTTAGTAAGTTAGTAAGTTAGTAAGTTAGTAGGTTAGTGAGTTAGTAAGTTAGTAAGTTAGTAAGTTAGTAAGTTAGTAAGTTAGTAAGTTAGTAAGTTAGTAAGTTAGTAAGTTGGTAAGTTAGTAAGTTAGTAAGTTAGTAAGTTAGTTAGTTAGTAAGTTAGTAAGTTAGTAAGTTAGTGAGTTAGTAAGTTAGTAAGTTAGTAAGTTAGTAAGTTGGTAAGTTAGTAAGTTAGTAAGTTAGTAAGTTAGTAAGTTAGTAAGTTAGTAAGTTAGTAAGTTAGTAAGTTAGTAAGTTAGTAAGTTAGTAAGTTAGTAAGTTAGTAAGTTAGTAAGTTAGTAAGTTAGTAAGTTAGTAAGTTAGTAAGTTAGTAAGTTAGTAAGTTAGTAAGTTAGTAAGTTAGTAAGTTAGTAAGTTAGTAAGTTAGTAAGTTAGTAAGTTAGTAAGTTAGTAAGTTAGTAAGTTAGTAAGTTAGTAAGTTAGTAAGTTAGTAGGTTAGTAAGTTAGTAAGTTAGTAAGTTAGTAAGTTAGTGAGTTAGTAAGTTAGTAAGTTAGTAAGTTAGTAAGTTAGTGAGTTAGTGAGTTAGTGAGTTAGTGAGTTAGTGAGTTAGTAAGTTAGTAAGTTAGTAAGTTAGTAAGTTAGTAAGTTAGTAAGTTAGTAAGTTAGTCAGTTAGTCAGTTCGTAAGTTCGTAAGTTAGTAAGTTAGTTAGTAAGTAATTTAGTAAGATAGTAAGTTAGTAAGTTATTAAGTTATTAAGTTAGTAAGTTAGTAAGTTAGAAAGTTAGAAAGTTAGTAAGTTAGTAAGTTAGTAAGTTAGTAAGTTAGTAAGTTAGTAAGTTAGTAAGTTAGTAAGTTAGTAAGTTAGTACGTTAGTGAGTTAATAAGTTAGTATGTTAGTAAGTTAGTAAGTTAGTAAGCTAGTAGTAGTTAGTTAGTCAATTAGTTGGTTAGTCGGTTAGTTGATTATTTGATTAGTTAGTTAGTTAGTTAGTTGATTGGTTGATTGGTTGATTGGTTGATTGGTTGATTGGTCGATTGGTCGATTGATCGATTGATTGATTGGTTGATTGGTTGATTGGTTGATTGGTTGATTGGTTCATTGGTTGATTGGTTGATTGGTTGATTGGCTGATTGGTTGATTGGCTGATTGGTTGATTGGTTGATTGGTTGATTGGTTGATTGGTTGATTGGTTGATTGGTTGATTGGTTGATTGGTTGATTGGTTGATTGGTTGATTGGTTGATTGGTTGATTGGTTGATTGGTTGATTGGTTGATTGGTTGATTGGTTGATTGGTTGATTGGTTGATTGGTTGATTGGTTGATTGGTTGATTGGTTGATTGGTTGATTGGTTGATTGGTTGATTGGTTGATTGGTTGATTGGTTGATTGGTTGATTGGTTGATTGGTTGATTGGTTGATTGGTTGATTGGTTGATTGGTTGATTGGTTGATTGGTTGATTGGTTGATTGGTTGATTGGTTGATTGGTTGATTGGTTGATTGGTTGATTGGTTGATTGGTTGATTGGTTGATTGGTTGATTGGTTGATTGGTTGATTGGTTGATTGGTTGATTGGTTGATTAGTTGATTGGTTGATTGGTTGATTGGTTGAATGGTTGATTGGTTGATTGGTTGATTGGTTGATTGGTTGATTGGTTGATCGGTTGATTGGTTGATTGGTTGATTGGTTGATTAGTTAGTTAGTTAGTTATCTCAGTAAGTGATTTATTCAGTTGGTTAGTTAGTTAGTTGTTGAGTATAATATTTGAGGAATAAGTTATAGAATGTAGATTCAATATCATATTATAACTTCAACATTCTTATACATAATACATACATACTGGTTCGAATCGATGGAGGTACATGAATGACCATTTGGTATATCAGTCTTTTCATCTGTCACCTAGTGACATAAACAACACATACATTACCAGTGCAGATAACAGGGTTGTTACACAGTTGTTCTTAGTTCACCTAACATTAGTGGGTTAGTTATTAGTAAGAGCACGAGGGACCTCAACCCTGATTAGTCTGACGAATATTTGACATTTTTTACCATGATAATATTATTGACAGAGAATAAGTGTCAATGTCAATGACTGAGTTAACATGAGTATAGAGACAAGTGACATAGTGACCACAGCGCGTGAGAAAGAATTGACAAGGTGAGCAAATTGAATATCTGACATTTTGAAAAATAGAATAAGATGAAATGGACTACATTCCAGGCCAAAGAGTAACAACCTTTGTAGTGAAAATTGGGAGAAGAGATTCCCAATCAAGACTTCAGAGTCCCATAGTGTTCAAGATGAAAGTCGAAGGAAAATTCATGTAGTCGACAGCCTCATAAGCAAGCAACAAGTCCTAAGAGTAAGCCGGATCGTGATTGCAAATATGTTGTGTTGGGTGAAAATTAAAAAACAGTACTTTCTTTTCGGACTTAAAAATCCTTGTGTTCGAGCCGAAGATCTGAGGATGCCCATCTCAAGCTGTGAACCCCAAAGAGCTGAGCCTCCCGACCTCAAGCGTAGACTGGCCTCAAGTCTGAAAAGTAAGCCAGAATTGGACCTATTGAAGCCAAAATCTGGAACACTGTCTTTTATGGGTTATAATAGTTATCATCATGGAGAAGGACTTGTTATTTCAAACGTCTATGTAAATGAATATAACATATATTTAATTGTACTTGTGTGTTCAAGCAAAGGTCATTGTTTCGTAGTTCTCTTTCGATTTCTAAATCTTCCAAACAATCTTGTCTATTGTAGTTTTATGGATAAACCTCTTCCAACATTTTTGAATCTCGATTGGGACTGGACTTATGTTTGCTGAATTTGATGTGATGGCCAAATGCTGAAGATTCTGTTTTATTCAAATGTTCTCCTATCCGAACTTTCAAACGACACATTTGGGTTGTAACCATTATTACATGCTATTTGTTTTATAGTTTTCAGTTCTTCATTACATTCAGTTGATGATAGAGGAATATTGAGAAGCCTGTGGATATAGCAATAGACAGCTGCCATTTTGTGTTGATGAGGGTGATTTGAGAAAGAGGGAATGACATTGTCAGTTTGTTGGCTTTCGGTATATGCTGAATTCCAGTCTGAGTGATTTTTTGATCGTCAAATATGCGAAATTCAGTTTATTGTCTATTTCAAGTTCAAGAGTGAATATGTTGGAATGAATTGAGTTTATTTTTAATAAAAGATTGTTGGCAGTGTCTGAATATCCATTGATGAAAACCAAGCAATCGTCAACATATCTATACCAAATCAAAATCTCCGAATTATTATCAATGATTATGTGATTCACTTCAAGGTCGTTCATGAATATATCTGCAGGAAAAGAGATGAACAACCACCCATTGCTAAAACCTCAGGTTTTCTGTGAAATTTTCCATTGAAAACAAATAAATCATCCTGTTTTTCGAATCGCCGAAATCGTCCTTCGTCAACCCACTATTATACGCAGGTTAGGTTTTTTGCCTCTTTGATAGCTTACACTCTGTATCGTTATGCCTACTTCTTCGCTTTGCCCATATAAGAACAATTTTTATGACTGAATGACCACGGGGTATTTCCTCATACTGGTCGTATATTTTCTTCATTACCAAAGTGAATTTTGCACTCAGGAAGATTGTTAACACTGTTGATCTAGAATTCGGACAGTACACAGTACGCTGAAGGATGTCAACTGTGTAAACCATTTTGGTACGTTCCGAGATGACGTCCTGACGGAGTAACAGCGATCCACTGGACCATTGTTTTCCTTTGTGTTATTCAATTCAATCCGTTCAGTACAATTAATTCTTTCAGTGCAGATCAGTACAATTCTGTGGTCGGAATAGGTTTGAGAGGGCTGGCCACAGTGTGATATTCCTGAATTTTCGATCTGGCGACCAAGAGTTGATTGTCAACTTCACAATCTCAATGTCATAGCGCAGATTCGCATTTGGATTACAACCGTTTTTTCTTCATACTTTTCAACAACATTCTGCACAGGATATGGAACCAGATTTCCTGTCGTCCCCTTTTCCTTTTCGGTCTTGAAAGTGAAGCTTCGCGATGCCGAAAATGAATTTAGCTTCCTGGGTTTTGAATCTTTGGAAAGTGATCGTCGTCTCCATAATTTGTTTGGCCATTCCCTCGAGAAGCTAAGATATCTTTGCGTTATTTCAAGAAGTATTTGCTTTACATGATGGGGAATTGCTATGTAGATTTCCCAGACAGCATCAGATATTCCATGAATCTCCCTATCATATTCCTTTTGGAACATTGGAATATTCTAGGAATAGTCTGGAATATTCCGAAATATCTGTGGAATATTCTCTAAATATGCGAATGGGAATTCCTCAGATATTCATAGAATATACCCAAAAGAATATTCTATGTTGAATGTTCCTGGAATATTCCAATAAACATAATATTCTAAAATAAAAAAAAGTGACCCAAGTAGGGATCGAACTCGTGACCTCAAGACTACCAGAGCAACGCCTTGACCACTAGGCCAGTAATCGAATTGAATGATGTTGTACATATCAATTTCTTGTGAAAGCGTTATTCGAAATCGAATCATAAACACTTTTTGTTTCAAAATCCCCTTACATCTAATTGATGTTTAACCGACTGAGGTGATCCATCTTACAGTGGAGTGTAGGCAATAGGACAGGAGAAATTCATACAGTCTACTCCACCAAAACGATACTTTAATGTAATATCAATTCAAAGGGGGGACATGTTTCGAAGCTTCAAAGCTTCATCATCAGCTTTAATAGTTACATAGGAGCACTGAAGAGAAAAAGGTGAAATGTCAGACTAAGTACTTCAACAACGATAGTTCTACTAAAAACTCACCTGTTGTGGAGGAAAAAAGTTGTGTTTACATATTAATTATAACCAAAAAAGTAGTGAAGAATAAATTACTGTTACATGGAAAAAGATTTTTTTTTTTTTTTTTTTTTTTAGGGCCGCAAACTGCGGAACACCTTTGTTAAGGTACGGTGAAGTGAAACATCATTGTAGTAAGTTTAACAATCCAAAAACTCTAAATTAAGTAATCATCTAAACATGCCGAAGGTTAGATGAGAAATGAGAAGTCAATCTGTCAAATATGAAATTGAATCTCAGAACAATTCCGAATTAAATACAGAACAGAAGAGGAATGGCATTGACACGAAGTGACAGAGGGTGACATGGGACATCAAATAGTGAACAGAAATGTGTAGACATCTCTATGCCTTTTCAATGTCTACACATTTCTGTTCACTATTTGATGTCCCATGTCACCCTCTGTCACTTCGTGTCAATGCCATTCCTCTTCTGTTCTGTATTTAATTCGGAATTGTTCTGAGATTCAATTTCATATTTGACAGATTGACTTCTCATTTCTCATCTAACCTTCGGCATGTTTAGATGATTACTTAATTTAGAGTTTTTGGATTGTTAAACTTACTACAATGATGTTTCACTTCACCGTACCTTAACAAAGGTGTTCCGCAGTTTGCGGCCCTAAAAAAAAAAAAAAAAAAAAAAAATCTTTTTCCATGTAACAGTAATTTATTCTTCACTACTTTTTTGGTTATAATTAATATGTAAACACAACTTTTTTCCTCCACAACAGGTGAGTTTTTAGTAGAACTATCGTTGTTGAAGTACTTAGTCTGACATTTCACCTTTTTCTCTTCAGTGCTCCTATGTAACTATTAAAGCTGATGATGAAGCTTTGAAGCTTCGAAACATGTCCCCCCTTTGAATTGATATTACATTAAAGTATCGTTTTGGTGGAGTAGACTGTATGAATTTCTCCTGTCCTAATTGATGTTTGATACTCACATCTCTGAAATGATGATTGGTATTTATGTGTTGAGAAACATAGGAATATTCATGGAATATTTCATGAATATACACCACAGAATATTCAATACTGTCTGTAGGTTAATCGAGGAGGTGTTACATTCATTATTCCAAATTTTTGGGATTTTCTCTCCTCGTTTCTATAAAATAAAAATATGAATATTATTTCAATATACGTGTAGTAAGGACAAATCAGATGATTTGCCCCAAAATGTCACTGCGTTTAAAGAATTTTCCTAACAGAGAGCCTAAAAGAAAAATTCACTAGCTTGTCAGTGACAATTTGTATTGAAAAATTTTTGGAGAAGAGAATAAAGGTATATAGAAAAAATATCAAATTTTCACTTATCTTTGGACGTTTCGGGACCGATTCTGCTCCCGTTTTCAACATGAAGAGATTTTTTCAATTGCGAAGTCGTATAATATGTAACTCCTTTGATTGCCAACGTCACCAATTGTCATTGAAAACTGAAAAGCTTCAAGACATATTATACGACTTCGCAATTGAAAAAATTTCTTCATGTTGAAAACGGGAGCAGAATCGGTCCCGAAACGTCCAAAGATAAGTGAAAATTTGATATTTTTTCTATATACCCTTATTCTCTTCTCCAAAAATTTTTCAATACAAATTGTCACTGACAAGCTAGTGAATTTTTCTTTTAGGCTCTCTGTTAGGAAAATTCTTTAAACGCAGTGACATTTTGGGGCAAATCATCTGATTTGTCCTTACTACACGTATATTGAAATAATATTCATATTTTTATTTTATAGAAACGAGGAGAGAAAATCCCAAAAATTTGGAATAATGAACAGAATATTCAGTTGAGGATATTTCATGAATATACCCGCACAGAATATTCAGCTGAGAATATTTCATGAATATACCCCACAGAACATTCAGTTGGGAATATTTCATGAATATACAATAGAGAATATGCAGTTGGGAATATTCCTGGGAAATTCATACCTGAATATTCCCTGAACATATCCGACTATTCACTTTGGAATATTCCTTTCAGATGTTCCAGAGGCATGTATATATTCTAGGAATAATCGATGAATATTCGGAATTTACTCCTCCTTTTTAGCATATTTAGAGAATATTCTATGAATATCCAGTGCTGTCTGGGTTGTTGGCTTTCATAGACCAGAGAGCCATTGCTGGTTGAAGAAAACATTAGAGCCGCCGTTTTGGTTCCTGAGCTCTCTGATGAAATTGTCCCTCTATATTCACCCTGGCGGGTTTTTGAGAGATGTGCCATGAGGAACTCACCTTGGCAGCTACTGCACTGAACCAAAAGTCAGCATAGATTTAATTAAAAATTACATCGTCAGGATGAATCTGAACATTGAAATGTATTTTTCTTTCAGCATTTCGAATACCTCCTTATACCTTTCAATATCTATAAAGTTCTGCATATCTACAATTTCCCAGTTCAAATAAAACAAACTGGGTGGCGTTCACCGAAAATTTTTCTCAGTCTCAAGAAAATTAGTGGAGTCTACTGAGTCCACCCTTCAATGTTAACTTTCTTTCAAGTTGTAAATTTCTGAAAATAGTAGTTACATTAAATTGGCGCCCAACGTAGGGCACCAAAATTTTTGTGTGAAAAATAATAATTCCCTCAAATATAAAAAATATTATTTTTCTTCTCCAGAATTCTTCTAATTTTTATATAATTGTAGGATGATATTCTAGAGGTATATAGGCTGTATCTTTCCACTAGGTTATCATAAGAATCGTTGACTACCTGGGGAAGGAGCATTCTGGTATTCCAATTCAGTAGTTTGTTGACAACTTTAGCAGTAGTGCAAAGCATTGGCAGTTCATCTCATCTGTAGATATCTTCATCAGGACTAGCTGATTGGGATTCAACTTGAAGCTGATTGGAATACAACTTCGGGATCATTGGGATTTTGATGATCAACATATTTCCTACCAGGAAATTAGTTTTTTTCACTAATGAATCCGAAATAAAGGTTCACATTATTATATTGCTACACCAAAAGCTGATTCAGTTTTTGTTTGCATGGAATTTTATTAGGCGGCTTTGCAGGTCGAATTGATTCCTTTCACAGTAGTACGAGAAACTACTGGGTGAGTGATTATTTTTGAAAAATATTTTGCATACTGCTGAAACTTGTGCATGTGCTACTTGATATAATCCGAACCATGTTAGAAGTTTCGTGTACGTTGTCAATATTATTTTTTTGAGTTTCAAACTGCTGAAACTCCAGTATCAGCATACTTTTTGTGAGTGATTCAGAGTTCAGAAATTTCTACTCAATATTAACAAATTCGAACACATTTTTTCAAAATGAGAGAACGTTTGAGGCTGAACTGTGTTGGATAGGCAATCCTTTTGAAATTTAGATGTTGAAAACATTTTTTATAATTCCGCAAGTTTTTCATCCATGAAACCATGGAATCAGTAATTGGATCTGGACACCTATTGATAAAGGAACTTAATCATGAGCTTGGAACCGAGGAATTATCACGTCTCGTGATATGAATGAGAAACGTACAATTCTGTCAACGACTGTTAGGATCGAAAGGAAAGAGGGTATCTCAGTTTTTTTTTCCAAAAGATCCAACTTACACATTTGAAACTGATCATACCCAGATAAATGATTCATGGGATCAACACGTATTTTAATGATTTTGACTGCACCGCTTCTGACTCTGCTTATGCTCGTTATAAATCTCGCCTAAATCATGTGTTGATACGGTTGCAGAGAATGGTATTAGATTCTGCAAAACCAGATCAAATAACTCATAAGAATGAAACTGATGCAACTTGTCTGACGTAAGAGGGTGAATTAGAGGAGAAAGCTGAACGCGCAGCCGCTGCTGCAGCAAGTGTCCAATTCCGACCTAATATCGTCACTGAACTAGTTTCAGTTCATAAGTGGGACATTTGAGTTGATGGGTCTATTAAATCACTAGGATAATTTTCAAAACGTGTTGATGAAACAGCAGAGGCTAGACATGTCAGAAAGCAACAGCTGTATGAGGCAGCAGTTGGCTTATTTTCTGGGAAAGCTTCACTATGGCTTCGCCATGTTGAGGATGCTGAGTTCGTTAAAGACTGGGACTCTCTTACTCAAAGTCTACAACAAGACCTTTTGAGCAAGAATATGATGAGGAAGGTAATGAAACGACAAAGTATCGAAAGCAATTTGATGACAAGCCTGTGGTCATATTTGTTGCAGTTATAGAACAGATTTTAATTCGATTAAGTTTTTCTCCAGCAGTATCTACAAAGATTTGATGACTTCAAGAAAATTTGGGACCTGCATCTATTGAGAGACTTGCCTTGAATAAGTACACTACCGTGAAAAAATCAATTAGGGATGTGAAGGCCATAGAGGAAGTTTTTAAGGAACTCAATATTGAATTTAATCGTACAACTCAAGTTAGTTCCATTACTTCTGGTATAGATGCTGAATTCAACAACTAAAGTTTGCAGTCTACTGATCGTAGTTATCAAAATCGGAATTTTTAAAATTCCAGGTTCCAAAGAAACCAGAATCCTCGTAATACAAATTCAAGTTTCATGAATTCAAAGTTCCAAGCTTGATCTTCACAACAGTCTAATTTTTCAAGGGTACATTTTCACAGCTCAGGTTACAGAAACTCAAATTTCCAATTCAGGAATTCAAATTTCAGGAATCCAACTTTCAGGAATTCAAATTCCACAAATTCTAATTTTCAAAACACTAGGTCCACTCCAAGAAGTTCTCAGGCACTTGAAGAACCTTATACCGGTAGTGATAATAGTACCTCTGCTAGGAGAACCATTGTTTGTTATAATAATTGTTATCTTGAGAATCACCACTTCAGACATTGTTTGAAGCAAAGATCAAAATTTTGCTATGAATGTGGTAAACATAATGTCGATAAAAACGAATGTGGGGATTGTTAGGATCTGAATGAAGAGCAACGGAAGCTATTAAGTTTTGTGAAGAACTATTTTGAGAATTTGAGAAGCAGTATATCGCCTATATAATTTTGTGTAAAAGGGATTTTGGAAGGAATATAGTAGTTCAGTCAGATTTCGGTGCAAATAGTAGTACCATTGGGAAGAAAAGAATGACATTTTTTGAAAGTTCAAATTTGAGGATCAAGAAATCTTGTCATAACTTTTTTGTAACTGTTGATGGACTTGAACGAAGTGTTACTGGTTCTGTTGAAATTCCTATCAGTGATTTGTGTCTGAACTGAAAATTGACTTGATGGTAATGATCATACGTGGGTGGTCATAGGTGATGCTGAAGACGAAATAGCGGCAGTCGGATCTGATAAGGACGATCACTACTGATAATGTTCAAGCTTTGATAGATTTTTCCGAAGAAGAAAAGTTTGCGGTTGAAGGAGTTATTTCAAATTTCAAAGAACTTTCTGGTGATGGAAAATAAGGGAAAACTATTAAAATTGTATATATCACATAGGAACAGGTGATACTATAGGCCTGTTAAGCAGCGCCAACTTCTCATGTCGCCCTACATGCTGAAACACCTGAATGAAGAGTTACACAAAATGTTAAGAGTTAGATGTGTTAAGAATTGATTAAAACGATTCTAGAAGATGTGTTTTTATACATTTAATTCTTCATCAAAAACATCATACAGAATTTTTATTCTTTCAACTGAACTGTTATTTTTGTTTTTAACAACTTCCATGACAACTCTATTTTTGCCTTCTAGACTAGACATGAGAAGTATATCAATAATATTGACAGGTTTGCTTGAAGTTACAGTGTGTTCTATATATTTCAACACCCACCTCCAAACCTGGCAGTCTATAAAAATAGATTTTAGATTTTCAATTTTTCACATTCAACAATTTCACAAATCGACTGAACTTATCATACCCTAAAGATTTGGTAAACACATCAGATAATTGTTCATTTGTACATATATAATCAACTTTGATAATTCCTTGACTGATCAAATCTGAAATAAAATGTAGTTTGACATCAATATGTTTACATCTCTTATTATTTTCAAAATTTTGAAGCAGTTTGATGGTACTTTGATTATCTTCAAATAACTGAATTGGGAGAGAAACATCGATTTTCAAATCATTCAACAAATTCTTTATGTGAATTAACTCACAAGATGCACTACAAACTGCAACAAATTCTGATTCAGTACTTGACAGTGTTACAATATTTTGTTTTTTAGAACTCCAACTAATCAAATTATCAAATAGTTTGAAACAATAACCACTTATAGACTTTCTATCATTAACATCATTTGCCCAATCGGCATCACTATAACAAACTAACTCATTATCAGAATGATAGAAGTGCAATTCATAATCAATAGTTGATTTTAGATATTTCAATACTCTCAAAAGATGCTTGAAATGCTCATCAGTAGGACAATCTTGAAATTTTCCAAAATAACCAACACTAAAGCAAATATCAGGCCGTGAGCCCATCATGATATACATATAAGGCTACCTAAAAGTTCTTTATAAGGTAATACAGTATGATCATTTGAATTAGAATTCCTTTCCATATTCAAATTGATTTCCATAGGTGTTTTGAAATTTTTACAGTTTTCTACATTGAACTTTTTGATTATATTTAGAATTGCTGAATATTGATCAAGAGTCATCTGTTTATTGTCTGGATTTCTACAAATTCTTATTCCTAAAAAGTTATACTGGCTGCTACTATTCATTTTCCTCATCTTGAAACTTTCAAACAGCTTTTCTTTCAAATAGCTCATAAAATTATTGTCATTACAAGTTATCAGGATATCATCTACATAGAGGAGTGAGTAACATCCTATATCACTTCCAAGAAAAGAATATAAACAATAATCAGATTTTGATCTCTCAAAACGTAAATTTGTCATGAAATTATTGAATTTTTCATTCCATGCCTTAGGGGCTTGTTTTAACACACTTTATTTTTATCATTTTCAGAAACTTTGAGACCCTCTGGAATTTTCATATACACTTTTTTCTTTTATGTCACTATTGAGAAATGCATTTTTGACATCCAATTGTTCTAGAAACATATTATATTTAGTCACAATAGTTAAGAAAATTCTCATTGTCGCAACAGGAGCATGTATTGATGAAAGATCATCAATATTATTCTGCTCAAAACCCCTCGCTACCAATCGTGCCTTATATACCGGTTTATTCTCATCGTTTTCTTTAACTCTGAAAACCCACCTATTACTTATTATTTCCTCATAGCCTGATGGGTCAACAAGTTCCCATGTTTTATTTTCTTTCAATGCATTCAACTCATCTTCAATTGCTTTTTCCCACTTATCCCACTTTGACCCACCTTTAGCTTCTGAATATGACTATCTGAAAATTCACTTAGCAATGCTAAACAGCTCATATTCATTTCAAAATCATCAAATCTAGATGGAATTTTTCTTTCTCTTTTCAACCTAACATTTTCTTGATTTCTTTCATTATTACCAGGCACTCCAATCACATTAGGCTCATTCAGAAGTTCATTCTCAATATTAACAACATCATTATCATCATCTCTTTTTTCAAGATGAAAATCTATTACACTATCACACTCTTGTACTTCCTGATTTGCACTTCTCTTACTCTCAACTTCATTACTTTTTTTATATAAAAAATTATTTTCATCAAATATAACGTTTCTACAGTGAATGCATTTATTTTTATTTTCTTGCCATAACTTATAACCACTGTCTGTATACCCAATAAATCTACACTTGACTCCTCTATCATCTAACTTCGTTCTTAAAGCATCAGGAACTCTAGCATAAGCTATGCAGCCAAAAACACGCATATTTGAAACATTTGGTTTTTTATTCAACCACAATTCATAGGGCGTTTTTTCTCTAATCAAACAAGACTGTGTTCTATTTGCTATATAGGCTGCCATTAGCACAGCATCCTCCAAAAAAAAAACTTATTTACATTAGCCTGCATTATCATTGATCTTGCTAGATTCATTAGAGTCTGATTCATTCTCTCAGCAACTCCATTGAGTTGAGGAGTATAAGGTGGAGTGTAAGAAATATGAATACCTTTTTCTGCACAAAAATCTAACAATAACTTTGATCGATATTCACCTCCATTATCACACTTTAGTTTAAATATCTTTTTACCACAAAACTGTGACGTTACTTTGGACTCATAATCTTTGAAGCAATTAAAAACTGCATCTTTACTTTTAATAACATAAACCATTACAAATCTAGAAAAATCATCCACAAAAGTAACAAAATATCTATTATCATTACGAGATATTGGTGTGATAGGACCACATACATCTGTATGTATCATTTCTAAAACTCTACTTGATCTTGATACTTTTGAGTAATATGGAGAACATTTTTGTTTAGATTTGACACAAATTTCACAAATTTTATCATTTTTCATCTCTGTAAAATGTACACCATCAACCAAATTCATATTTCTGATTTTTGATATGGAATTATAATTCAAATGACCATATATTTTATGCCACAGTTCTTTAGTTTCAGCTAAATTTGCATATTCATTACTTTTGACATCAAAACATATTTTATACAAATTATTTGTGCGATCACCCTCAACATATTCATTTTCACCTCTCTTAATAATAATTTTTCCTTTTGAACAATAGATTTCAAAACCAGCTTTTTCAATAGCAGAAATTGACAATAAGTTTACCCTTAACCCTGGAACACACAATACATTTTTCAAAGTAATTGGTATCTTTTTATTCTTCACCTGACTCACTACCTCTACATCACCTACACATGTTGCCTCCATAAACTTTCCTTTTTCTGCTAGCTGTATCGATCTTGGTTCTGCAAATTTTCTTTTATTCACCAATCCATCTTCATTATTCATGTAATGATGCGTAGCACCAGAATCTGCATACCATACTAAGCTGTTTGCTGAAAGCTCAGTAGAAAACTGACTGGACATAGCAGAAAAAGCAACATCTTCATCTTCTGACTTTGACACACCTGAAGCCTCGCCTTCACCCTCAGCATAATTGGCTTTATTACTTCTATTTGATTCTTTTCTCCTGTTATGATAACATTGTACTGAACGGTGACCAAATTTATTGCAAATGAAACATTTGATGCCACAAACATTCTTCATATGGCCCGTTTTACCACATTTAAAACATTTAACTTGTTTCTGTGTGGCCGCAAATGACTGAGCTACATTATCTTTCATAAATTTGTTCGAATTAGCATTCATATCGAATTCTAATAGCTTACTTTTCACAAATTCCAACTTCAAATCATTTTCTGACATTGTTCTGATAGCTGTCACCACATTTTCAAACTCATTAGGCATTGAAAGCAGGAGAAAACAGGATATATCTGATTCATCAAAATTACTTCCTAAACTCTTCAATTCTCTAAATATTCTGTCACATTTAGAAAAATGATCTTGTAAATCAGTATTATAACTATACTTGAGACTTGTTATCTCTTTTAATAAATAAAACTTTGAACAGGTACCTTTCTTAGTGAAAATTCTTTCCAACTTGTTTATCATATCAAAAGCCATATCAATTTCCTTGATGTACTCCAAATGTGAATCTGCTATACTCTGTATTATTACCATACATGCTTTATTATTCTTCTTGTGCCAATTTTCATCTCTTTGACTGCTTCCTGCTCCATTCAGAACTTCACTTAATTCCATAGCTCTCATTACTGAATACAATCTGAATTTCCAATTATCAAATCCATTTCCATTGAAAGGAGCAATCCCATATTTATTTTCATTTCCTGATTCCATTTTTCCTTTTCTTCTTACTTCAATCTTCTTTCTTCGACCCAATTGTTTAACTTTTACTTTCCTTTATTTGAACACACTCTCCTTTCTTCTGGGCCCATAACCAATGTTAAGAATTGATTAAAACGATTCTAGAAGAGTGTGTTTTTATACATTTAATTCTTCATCAAAAACATCATACAGAATTTTTATTCTTTCAACTGAACTGTTATTTTTGTTTTTAACAACTTCCATGACAACTCTATTTTTGCCTTCTAGACTAGACATGAGAAGTATATCAATAATATTGACAGGTTTGCTTGAAGTTACAGTGTGTTCTATATATTTCAACAAGATGTAGTAAAAAAATCTAATACTGAAAGGTCTTCACCAGTGCTGTTGGTGAATAAGGATGAGGGTAATTATCGGTTATGTTTTGATTGAAGAAAGTTGAATTCACTAACCAAAAAAGATAGCTATCCACTACCGGTTGTTTATAGAATATTATCACTCCTAGGGGGTGCCAATTAAATTGTCGATCAGCGTAGTGATTTTTGGCAAATACCTCTTGACGATGAATCAAAGGAAAATACCGCTTTCTCTGCGGCTGAAAGAGGGACCAGAAATGAAGCCATACTTATTTGTTCATTTGGATGATATAATTATCATGAATTCCAACTTTTGAAGAACATATTAAAACATTACATGAAGTCGCAAGGCGTTTGAGAGAAGCAAATTCAAGAGTTGATATTGACAAATGTACCATTTCCGATCGAGAATAAAGAGTGGCCATATTTATTTTGATGAATTTCTTCGAATAACACAAGAGAAATAAAAAAGGTTTCAGGAAATTCCGGTTTTTCTCGTATATCTCTGAAAGTATTCGGTTTCAGAACATCATTTTGTCGAACATGTGCCCTCAATCAACCGACCCTGTATTTCTTTTGGTTGACGAGATTCCAATGATCATGCTAGAATTTCAGCCACCCGTGTACTCTCATGGAGGGAAAACTGCATTCATCACTATCGAATAGTGGCCAACAGTGTCAGGAACTATACGAAAACGCCAAGCTCTAGATGGTCTCTCAACAGCAAATGAAGTGTTATTCTGTCATTCTGAAAGGGCTCCTATATGCGTGTTTCTCTCAGAAAAATCTTCTGAATTTCATCAAATGATGGAACACTGAAATCCAGCTATATGGAAGAAACAAATTAGGATATTACAAGAAACAAGATATATCCAAATACCATATCGATCATAACCCTCTGTAATGTAGTTTCAAAAGAAATTGGACTTTTCTTTGTCAATTGAATCAGTTGACTTACAAGATGATCTTTTTTCTGGAATATACTTCCTCCATTGATGTTTTGAGGCCAAAAAATGAAGGAAATTAAAAACCATGACTAATTCACAGATAGTAGAACAACGAAATCGTATGATATATTTATGAATGACCGCTTATTGCCCCCTCATCGATTGAGATCAGAGATCCTCGATAGTAAAGTATAAGGACCTGTGGAATATGAATGTGTTAGAGATATTACTGAAATTCACAACTGATATTTAGGTACACGATGTTGATAAATTACGACCTCACAGATACATCCCACATGGAGAAGATGATGCAGTTTTAGAATATAAAGTACCTATGTGTAGAACGCCTTCATTATATTTTATATTTTTTCCAAACCCATACACTACAAAGGTGTTTAGGATTTTATTTATATGGCGTTGTGTGGCTATGATGAATAACGGGAATTATGTAAGCTTATGAATATCTGAATGATTATTTCAACATATAGGTATTCAATATTGGAAACTGAAAGGGAATGTAGGAACTGAAATGTCTGATTCATCTAGATACTTTGGTCACTCAAAAATTCTCGAAACTATAGTCGATTCAGTGTCCATTTTATCAACGTTTGTTTATTATCAGGAGAGTGAACTGAAATAGATACAAGAATTTGATAATCAAAGTTGTTCACAGTCATAATTATGCGTTTTTCAAATGAAATTTACTCTACAGGATTATCCATAATACACTGTAGAAAATTCCTCTGAGTGAATGCATATGTGGTTGTGAGTGAATTTACTGATTGACATTTTTGAGTGAATTCTCATCTCAAACTAGATATTTCATCAAGTTCTCATATCAATGAGAATGTTTATAAAAAATTGGATTGAATCGGTTCATGAATTACCATTTTACACAGTCGAGTAGGGTGCAATTTCAACTCAATAGGGCGTGGACCGAAATCGACCCATTATTGCGTGGACCTTGAGTGAAATTTCACTCAATTTTTTTTTCAGTGTATATCTGTGATATACCCAACATATACGTTTTGTCGAATGAAATACTGATTTTTCAATTATTTTTAGATGGATCTCCAGAGTTTGAGATCATGCGTTTCGGACTTATACAGGACCCTATTCAAAGAATATAGCCACAACATTTAGAATCAAATTTTCAATGCACAGTTTCCGTCATGAAATAACAAATTCTGAATTCCATTTCGATCTTTGCTCAAAATTCATAAATTTTAAATTTGCCAATATTGATGACGTATTTGGCAAACAGATCATTTTCTCGAAATTTGCAAATAGAACAATAACCTATATTTTATGTCATCTTTGAATAGAGCTCAGAATGACGAGTATAATTGTATAGGATCACATGGGTCTGAGATCAGTTGTTCTGAACCTATCCAGGATCTTATTCAACAAAGTATACTTAGTCAAATATTCAAACCCTCCAAAACCGTTTTGGCTTGAGTTCTCCATGCGCGGTTCTCATTATAAATCAACAAATGCGTAATCTTGATTCTTGATCAAAGCATTCCCAACATTCCGAGAATATTAGGCATAGTAGTTTCCGAAATTTGATATCACTAATAATTATTTCTCAAAAATTTATGAATCTTGGGTGAACATGAAGATAACTTGTTGCAAAGACTTCTTTCTTTTTATGCTCTGGTTTCCACGAAAAAAGATATCCTTTTCGAAATGAATTGAGAACCTCAAGTGAATACACAAGTTATTGTGAGCTCTCCGTTGCAACTGTTTTTCTACGTTCATACTTTGTGTAAAAATTCCGGACTTTCGACGAAAAGAAATTGTATGTATTTCACACAAGATAAGTGAGGTGAGCAAGCCAATCAGTTCACGCAAGTAATTATAATTACGATTTATATTTGATTCCGTTCATATCAAATAGCTATTCTCTCTAACACATAAAAACCGAAATAGCAGAATTGGCTCGTAGAGATTTATACAAATTTAAAAAAACGATAAAGCAGTGCCATATCCAAATAAATAGTACGGGTACTGTGCGCAAGAAATATATCCACTGTTAATTTCATCAGTTATGCCTACTTCACCCGATATTACATTAACCGATTTGTACACGCTGCTGGAAAGTCTCGACCGGAAATCAGACCAAACTCAGGAAATCCTAACGGAAATAAAAAAAGAACTTTCCGTTGTGAATAATCAAATATCTGAACTCGAGCTGGACAACACGAAATTGAAAAAGGAATTGAAGCATCTGGATAGCAAACTTCGCAGAAATAATTTGGTTATTTTTGGGCTCCAAACAGAGAATACAACGAACGCACTTGAGTACCTGAGTAACACTCTTGAAATTCGTTTGGACTCCCATGACGTCAATTATTTGTTTTTCTTCGAAAATACTCAAAACCAGAAAATATTAAGAATCGAGCTGATCTCATATTTTAAGAAGTTGTAAATACTACAAAATGCTCACAAATTCAGAGGAAAGAATATTCTTGTCGCTAACGACTTGAGTCCAGAAGACCAGGTGATCCACAAAGCCTTACGTGGTCACCTTAACACCGCAAAAAGAAGTGGAATAAAGGCCTCCATCAGGCAAAACCACCTGGTGATAGGTGACTCTAAGTACTCAGTTGATTATTTATCAGCTAATCCCAACTTTTTGAAAGATCATATCCCCGCTAGTGAAAGTGCTGAGAGAAAAGATTTATCGTCACCGGAACAATCTCTCTCCAAGAAGCCATTAAGGGAAAACCCACCAAGAGCTGCTAAACACCCTTAGTATTGATTTTCTTTTTTGTATTCCGTATGCACTGTCCAGAAATATCATAATTGGAGTTTTTTTTTTTCATCTCATTGTTTATTTATTGTATTTCCAGAAATATGTCAAATATTACGTTCTGTCATGTAAACACAAGGTCTATAACCAATGGTTTCTTGGAATTCAAGCAGAAGGTATTCAATGTATATGATATTATCACGGTTTCAGAAACTTGGTTAACGAATACCATCACAGACGAATCTGTACAACTTCCAGGTTACAGGCTTTTTCGGCGTGATAGGGAAGGGCGAGGCGGGGGTGTGGCTATCTATACTAAGTGCTCATTGTGCATCAACTCAGTTATCGACGTTGATATTGAACGTACTGAGCAGTTGTGGATATCAATATCGGTAGGTAAAGCCAAATATGCTATTGGCACGATATACAGAGCACCCAGTTCATCCCACACAGAGTTTTTTACAGAACTTGATAATAGTTTGTCAGTTAAATCGCCAAGATATGATTATATTATTTGTGGTGGTGACTTGAATATAGATCTACTCGAATCTACCAATCAGTATTGTCTCCAGCTGAATAACATTATCGATTCATTCGCTCTGAAACAAATCATTAAGGAACCAACTCGCTACAGTGCGACTGCTTGTAAACTGTTAGACATTATTTTCTGCACCGAAAATTTGCCTATAAGCACTTGTACTACCGTTGATTGTAGTAGTTTCACTGATCATTGCTTAGTGTCTTGTACGGTAGGTTGTGAGAACTCTACTCGAATCGACTTCCAACACACATTCAGAGATTTTAAATCATTTGATAACGAACTATTCATCCTCGACCTCTCATTATCTAACTTAGAATCAATCCACAATTTTGAAAATATTGATGATAAAGTAAATGAACTGAATTCGATACTAATTAATTCTTTTGATGAATTTGCACCTGAGAGAACGATAAGAATTACACGTAAGAGAGCACCCTGGTTGACAGAAAACGTGAAACTACTGATGCGTATTCGAGATAGAGCACTCGTAAGACATAAAAAATCTAAATCTATTCATACTTGGGAATACTACAAACAACTGAGAAACCTCACAAATCGAACTATCAAATTAGAAAAAAAAGCTTATCTTGAATTCAAATTGAGAAATCGCGGAAACGTCTGGAAAGAACTTGCTAACATGAACATTCACTATAGAAATTCGACTAACCCTATCCCTGAACATTTGGGCGACGTTGATGAAATCAATCAGTTTTTCAGCGACATTTCAAATAATGATTCGTTGCCAGATATGGATCTCATGGATTTTTTCTTGAGAAATAAAAAATTTGAGACACATTTTCAACTTCAGTCAACGAATGAACAAGATATCTTTAAAAATTTACTCTCTATAAAATCAAACGCCACAGGTCCCGATAAAATCAATGTCTCGATGTTATTATATGGTTGTCCATACCTTCTGCCTTTCATCACACACGTGTTCAATACATGCATAAAACAAAACGTTTACCCCTCTGTTTGGAAAAAAGCATATGTAATTCCTCTGGCAAAAATATCAACTCCTCAAAATCTTAATGATCTCCGACCAATAAGTATCTTATGTGCTCTTTCAAAATTTTTCGAGAAAATTATCATTATTCAAATAAGAAATCACCTTGATTTATTTACGATTCTACCTCCCACTCAATCAGGTTTTCGTGCAAATTATAGTTGTACTACAGCTATGCTGAAAGTAGTGGATGATATACACGATGCAGTCGATGCCAAGAAACTCAGTGTATTAGTTTTGTTAGACTATTCAAAGGCATTCGATAGAATTCATCATCCTCTACTCTTGAGTCTCTTATCGTATCTCGGCTTCTCAGATGGCGTAGTGATGATGCTGAATAACTATCTTTCTGGTCGATCCCAATGTGTAATTCTAAATAACAGGAAATCGAACTATCTCACCACACGCAACGGTGTGCCTCAGGGCTCAATTCTTGGTCCCCTTCTGTTTGTACTATATGCGGATGACACCCAAATTTATAAACACTTCGACGAAGACTCTATCGCCTCTGCATGTCAACAAATCAACGAAGATCTGGAAGCTTTGATGAAGACCTCCAATAAATATTGTGTAACAGTTAATCCTCTGAAGTCTTTTGTTATGCTTTTTGGCAGAACTGCCATGAGGAAACGGCAGTTCGATAACATTAAAATTTCTCTTGAAAATTCGCAACTTCCTCTCAAAGAAAAAACAAAGAATCTTGGTCTGCTCCTCGATCCCTCTCTCAGATTTTCATTCCACACGTCGCATATTCTCAGACGCGGTTATTGTAACCTGAAATTAATTTACTCTAATAGAGATGTGCTGAATGTTAAATCTAAGAAAATTTTATGCGATGCTCTCGTATTGTCGCATGCTAATTTTGCAGATGTTGTTTATGGCCCAAATTTATTGCAATCAGATAAACATAGATAACAGGTTCTACAAAATTCATGTATCAGACTCGTTACTGGTGCAAGAAGACGAGATCATATTTCCCATCATTTGAAAACACTAGGTTGGATGAATATGGAAACACGTCGCATATTTCACGCATGTACGCTTTTCCATAAAATCATCATAACTATGAAACCGAGTTATCTTCTTGACAAAATCAATTTCAGAACTGATGTCCACAACTTGAACTTGCGTTTTAAACACCATCTTACACCTCCTAATCACAAAACGTCTCTCTTTCGCGGATCCTTCACATTCTATATTGCCTGGCTGTACAATAGGTTACCGACTTCCCTAAAATCACTCTCTGTTATTGGATTCAAATTTAAATTGAAACATCTTCTGCTTGAAAACAAACTGCCCAATCTTTTTAAGAGCTCATTCTCCTTATTTATTTTCATCATTAATTTACTAGATTTTCTCCTACAATTTTTGTAATCTCAACTTCACTTGAATTTTTTTTTTCTTCTGGTTGGATGGAAGAGCAAGCTCGTACCTTGTCTACAACTTGGTAAGAGATTGAATCCTGCCTTTTGATAGTATGAATGTATGATCCATATAATTATATTCACCATATCTATATTTTACTATCAATAAAATCAATTATTATTATTATTATTATCATTATTAAATAGTCACACGAAACTGTACCAAGCTATACGACAATGTATCATAATGAAGTGAAATCGCATTAGCAGTTTCGAAGTTATAAATAAAAACGATATGAAAATTATAACTTCAGAGTTGTTCAGTGCCCAAAATGAGCACATAGTTTATTCTGGAGTGAGTTTTCTCAAATCAAGAAGCTTTGGTCGTAGGAATATGTGTTAGATAGGTTATCGTGAGGACATTTTAGGGAGACTCTGATGTATATTATTGTAGACTCAAATTCGTTTCATGAAATGGGTCATTATAAGCACTTTTTGTTACTCTGGTAGGAGTGTAACTTTCAATGTCGAGGAATTCGACCTTTAACGAAAAGAGTTGCCTGCGGCGCATTTTCCAATAACGTCCGAAGGTCTAGAGAATTCGATTCAGGCCTCCTGTGGCGTTTAAATTTATAGAGTATAGATTTTTTCATTTTGTTTTCATGAAATCCTAAGTGAACATTCAAATAATATTATCATCAAGAAAGCATACTTACAGAGAGAGCACTAAGTTAGAAGATCAATGAACATCTCTCACAAGATGAAACATTAAATTTATTGATAGGTGGAACACATGCTCATACACAGTTTTCAAAGATCATTTCACCAGATGTCACAATTCTTCATACGTTCAGTACACCTGTAGGAAGTGATGAAAGCCTCGAGCTGTGCTGATCCAAGTACACAGTTCTGAAAATGAAGAAAGTAAATTAGTATTCTATATTTTCATTTGAGTCCTGATTCAATAATTGTTGCTAATGGAAAGCTATTGACTTACCTGTAGTGTTCTCCAGCGCTGATGAGGTGAACAATAGATTGTTTATTTTTAGGATTATCTGGGTATAATTCTTTGAATAATTTAATAATTTGTAGTTTTTCTGGTATGTTGATTTTATTGGTTGAAAAGATAGGTAAGGTATTCCTTCCGCACGTCAGTGTTAACGCTGTCACTTACTCACGGTCAACGCTGTCACTTGCCATGGATGGATATCTCGTAGCACAGTCGTCAGGAGCAGTGTCGAATCGATGAAGAAGATGTCGACATTCTTTTTTCATTTTCTGCTGGTTTCCTCACGCCTTGCAGAGATGTGAAGTTGACGAACGCGTTCCGAGCAATGAGAGTGGACCATGTTTGTTTCAATTTTGTGGATTGGCATCGTGAAAAGAGGTGGAGGGGAGATAGCGGAAACCTGCGGACGACATTTCCGGCATCTTGGCTCTTTCCAAGGTGGCCATTGAAGAGCACAAATGAAAAATTTATGGTGAATTTTTTTATTCACCGATAGTTGACCCTGTAAGGAATTTCATATGGAAATTCACCCAGATTAAGTGGTGTTTTTTTTGTTTGGCCTGTTGGTCGATTTGTGACGCCACCTAGGAAAGTGCCACCTGCGATGGGACGCCGACAGCATGGCTCCATATCAGATTCTTCTAGCCCTTCTTCTGAAGGTAAGTCGATATTCGAGGACGTTGATAGTGTTTCGGTGATGCTTATTTCATAGTGCGGAATGGAAGGTTATAGCATATCTTTTCTTCTAATGGAGTTGAAGGATAGCCTGAATGTTTCAGGGTCTGTGAGATGGGGGTGAGACGCTTCTGCCAGCCTCTATAGCTTGCCTTTGTCGGGTTCGACCGTCTCTTCTAGAGACCCTTATTTTTGCAGTCAGTATAGCTCACTCTAGGCCATTGGATCCTGGCCAGAGCAGACCGCAGGAGATTCCACTAGGTTGATGGTCACCTTAAGGGGAAGTCGACATACTGGGCTTTTCCCCTTTGTTACACCACCTAGGGACGCCAGGAAGGAGGAACGGAGGGGTTTAGCCCCGTGGGCTGGTGGGGGATACCTTTCCCATTCCAGAGACTTTGTCATCGCACCTGCAGTGACCTATGCTGCCCTCCATGCCACCAAGCAGCCTGTGATAGGAGTTTTACAGAATTTTTGAAGAGGACTTCACCATGTCATAATAGCCAGGTTTTTGTTAGGGATATAATTCTCCAAATTGTAACTCACTTTTTTATTTCTCAAGTGCCCACACTCCCCCATTAGTGGTGCCCGCGAGAGTCTCGTTTTCGAGAGTCTCGCATGGTCTCGTCTCGTTTTCGAGACAAGACTCGAGACGAGACTCGGACAAGACTAGACAAGACTTTTATTGGTCTCGTCTCAAGTCTCGTGCAAGACTTCTCGTGTCTCGTGCGAGAGTCTCGCAGGTAAATATTTCTGCTGACATGAGAATGTCATTCATAGAATTAAGATTATTTTGCACAGATAACCAAAACATTTCATTTTATTTTTATAACTTTCGAATATACAGGGTGTCCCATAAGTGATGGATCAAAGGAAGTGGGGTGGTAGGGGGGTCATTTCCAATCAAACGAACCGTATATGTGGTTATCCAATTATTGATGGTTCAAAAGTTAATAAAGTTTTTCATTCCGATAAAAAGAATTAATAACAATAAAACTATGTCACACTTGTGATTTTTTCTTCCACAAATTCCATACACATGGATGCACCTTTCCCCAGAAATGATTTTATCACATGTATCACTCCTTATCAATCACCTGAGGAAAATTTTGTTTTCCTTGAATGAAATATTCAAGTCGATTTTTAAATGCCGCTGGCAGATTTTAAAACTACCCCACAAAAATAACCAATCATTAAAGAAAAGTTGCCCATTTAATACAGATTCCGAAATAGTATAACATATTATGTGTTTATTCAAAACAGCCTTTTTGTTATTAATTTTTTTGAAATGGGTCACATTTTTCAAAAAAATTTACTAACTTTCGAACCATCAACAATTTGATTACAACACATATATTCCGTTAGTTTGATTACATATCACCCCCCTTCCACCACACTTCTTTTGATCCATTACTCATGGGACACCCTGTATAATGCTATGTTTTTTTCCCGTGTTCAGATGTATGATGTAAGTTTGTACCTATTAGGTACTTACTTTTCAATAAATAATGTTATTTTTGTTGTAAATTTCTCTTCCTACTACTACATTACCTATACCTAAAAAGTGGGCAAAGGTGAATATTCCGTACTAGACTGGAACAAGATTATGCATGACGAAATCGCGATATATTTGCGAGACTCTCGTACGAGACGCGAGACAAGACGAGACTCGAGACTGCGAGACGAGACTCGAGACAAGACTTCATATTCCATCGGCGAGACGAGACGAGACTTTATGAAAGTCTCGTCTCGTTGGTCTCGTGTGAATCACTTTCCCCATAGTACTATGAGGCAGTAGTGCAGATTGCGCACTTTATAAAGTTTCAGTATACCAACCCATTTTTAATTGGTGGATTATGATGATTTCATTCATTTCGCATTCAGTATATGTTATACTACTGTGACCATCCCAAATATGACATAACTTTGGTGATACTGGGGAACATTGAAGAAACTCACCTCCATTTGTGCTGCGGAATCCGAAAAAGACAAAAAATATAGGGTATTCCATTTGAAAAAATATAACTTCGATACGTATCTTTTTTATAGAACACCCTGTATATCTCAAAATAATTTGAAATTGTACATGAATGAATTCTCTATCCAGCCAGTTAAAAATAAATGTAAAATATTGTATGGTTTTCCACATAGAGACCGTGTCGTATTCGATGCCCAACCCTGTATATCTAACAACGTTGTAACCAACATCACCAAAGCTGTAAGTACAAGGCATGGCCATAGTGTTTTTCAATGTATTTACACTCCTCAATCATCGAAGTATTCCTGATGATGGAAATAAACATTTCCCTTCCATATTTTATATACATAATATGTAATTAATAGATGAATGAATAAATGTTAGAAAATAGAGTGCAGCTAATCACGATCGATCATTTTCATTCTCATCACAAGAACCATCACACAACTGTGAGATGTGTCATCTCTGCCATCGACTTCAGAATGCCGTTAGTTCACTGTAACGGCTGATGCCCAAACTTCTATATAGACCGACTCGAATGTTTCCGAGCATACCAGTTGAAATTCAAGTGATGCGTAGGAAATGAGTGATTCTGTACAAGTAAGTGCCCACGAAGCAGTACCCATAAACTAACACAGTGCTACAGTGGCGGGCAGACATTATTTCGATATTGATGTATCTCACATATCGAATAAGATTTATATGTATTTGATAGTGTGTTGGATTTCTAAGCGAAAACCTACCGTGAAGTGGAATTCACTTTATGCACTTGATTGTTTGTGATGTGTACTTAGAGGATGCCTCGAATCTGAGAACTTTGACTCAACTTTCATTCCATTCGAGGAATTCAACGGATTGAAATATCAATTTCGAAGTCTATTATGCAGAACAGCAACATTAAACGAATAAGAATTATGATAATTAATATCGATCATCAGAAAATATGAATAAATTGTTTCGATACATTGACTAGGACCAATTAATGTGAAGTTATCCACACTTTTCCAGCCACACTTTCTGACGAGTAGAAAAATTTATGTGATACAGAAATTCGACCGCCTCACAGTGTTGCCAGTTTTCCATGTTCGGCAGTGAGATTCTTCTTGTCATAATACTCTATTTCTCCATTGGTTGAGTAGTACTGTATACAGAAGTATCTAATACAAGATAATACTTAGTAGGAACCCCTGTAACAATCAGACATTGGACAGTGGGTAGGTAATTGTTTCCAGGGGAATCATAAACCCATTTCTGTTTTTAATATTATTGTAGGTACACTATGTTTTTTTTCACCAAGAGATGTGAAATTTAGGGGAGTTGAAAGAACATACATACATACCTATTATTCATTTACTTGACCCTACAAGGGACAATATGTAATTGATGTGCTCATTTATTTTTCGCAAGAAGAAATGTAATACCATTAGGGAAACACATTGTTCAGATTCATTTAGTTGGCCGTACGAGGGTAGTGAGATAGTTATTTCCGTGGATAGAAAAATGCAACTTTGTATCCAGTTGATGTGCTCCAGTTTTTCTTCCTCAATTAGATGTATAATATCGTTAAGAAGAAAAAACATCGTTCAGATTTATTTGGTTGGCCGTACGAGAGACGTGAGATAATTATTTCCCTTGATAGCAAAATGCAACTTTGTATCCACTTGATGTGCTCAAGTTTTTCTTTCTCAATTGGATGTATACTATCGTTGAAAAGGAAAAATATTGTTCAGATTCATTTGGTTGGCCGTACGAGGGTAGTGAGATAGTTATTTCCGTGGATAGAAAAATGCAACTTTGTATCCAGTTGATGTGCTCCAGTTTTTCTTCCTCAATTAGATGTATACTATCGTTAAGAAGTAAAAACATCGTTCAGATTTATTTGGTTGGCCGTACGAGGTACGTGAGATAATTATTTCCCTTGATAGCAAAATGCAACTTTGTATCCACTTGATGTGCTCGAGTTTTTCTTTCTCAATTGGATGTATAATATCGTTGAAAAGAGAAAATATTGTTCAGATTTATTTTGTTGGCCGTACGAGGGTAGTGAGATAGTTATTTCCGTGGATAAAAAAATGCAACTTTGTATCCAGTTGATGTGCTCACGTTTTTCTTTCTCGAAGATATGAATGGTATTGCTAAGAAGATAAAACGAAGTTCAAATTTATTTGGTTGGCCGTACGAGGGAAGTGAGATAGTTATTTCCGTGGATAGAAAAATGCAACTTTGTATCCAGTTGATGTGCTCCAGTTTTTCTTTCTCAATTAGATGTATACTATCGTTAAGAAGAAAAACCATCTTTCAAATTTATTTGGTTGGCCGTACGAGGGACGTGAGATAATTATTTCCCTTGATAGCAAAATGCAACTTTGTATCCACTTGATGTGCTCAAGTTTTTCTTTCTCAATTGGATGTATACTATCGTTGAAAAGGAAAAATATTGTTCAGATTCATTTGGTTGGCCGTACGAGGGTAGTGAGATAGTTATTTCCGTGGATAGAAAAATGCAACTTTGTATCCAGTTGATGTGCTCCAGTTTTTCTTCCTCAATTAGATGTATACTATCGTTAAGAAGAAAAAACATCGTTCAGATTTATTTGGTTGGCCGTACGAGGGACGTGAGATAATTATTTCCCTTGATAGCAAAATGCAACTTTGTATCCACTTGATGTGCTCGAGTTTTTCTTTCTCAATTGGATGTATAATATCGTTGAAAAGAGAAAATATTGTTCAGATTTATTTTGTTGGCCGTACGAGGGTAGTGAGATAGTTATTTCCGTGGATAAAAAAATGCAACTTTGTATCCAGTTGATGTGCTCACGTTTTTCTTCCTCGAAGATATGAATGGTATTGCTAAGAAGATTAAACGAAGTTCAAATTCATTTCGTTGGCCGTACGAGGGAAGTGAGATAGTTATTTCCGTGGATAGAAAAATGCACCTTTGTATCCAGTTGATATGCTCCAGTTTTTCTTCCTCCATTAGATGTATAATATCGTTGAGAAGAAAAAACATCGTTCAGATTTATTTGGTTGGCGGTACGAGGGACGTGAGATAATTATTTCCCTTGATAGCAAAATGCAACTTTGTATCCACTTGATGTGCTCAGGTTTTTCTTTCTCAATTGGATGTATAATATCGTTAAGAAGAGAAAACATCGTTCAGATTTATTTGGTTGGCCGTACGAGGGACGTGAGATAATTATTTCCCTTGATAGCAAAATGCAACTTTGTATCCAGTTGATGTGCTCAAGTTTTTCTTCCTCAATTAGATGTATAATTTTGTTGAGAAGAAAAAACATTGTTCAGATTCATTTGGTTGGCCGTACGAGGGAAATGAGATAGTTATTTCCCTTGATAGCAAAATGCAACTTTGTATCCACTTGATGTGCTCAAGTTTTTCTTTCTCAATTGGATGTATAATATCGTTGAGAAGAGAAAACATCGTTCAGATTTATTTGGTTGGCCGTACGAGGGACGTGACATAATTATTTCCCTCGATAGAAAAATGCAACTTTGTATCCAGTTGATGTGCTCCAGTTTTTCTTCCTCAATTGGATGTATAATATCGTTAAGAAGATGAAACATCGTTCAGATTTATTTGGTTGGCCGTACGAGGGACGTGAGATAATTATTTCCCTCGATAGAAAAATGCAACTTTGTATCCAGTTGATGTGCTCCAGTTTTTCTTCCTCAATTGGATGTATAATATCGTTAAGAATAAAAAACATCGTTCAGATTTATTTGGTTGGCCGTACAAGAGACGTGAGATGATTATTTCCCTTGATAGCAAAATGCAACTTTGTATCCACTTGATGTGCTCAAGTTTTTCTTTCTCAATTGGATGTATAATATCGTTTAGAAGAGAAAACATCGTTCAGGTTCATTTGGTTGGCCGTACGAGGGACGTGAGATAATTATTTCCCTTGATAGCAAAATGCAACTTTGTATCCAGTTGATGTGCTCCAGTTTTTCTTCCTCAATTAGATGTATAATATCGTTAAGAAGAAAAAACATCGTTCAGATTTATTTGGTTGGCCGTACGAGGGACGTGAGATAATTATTTCCCTTGATAGCAAAATGCAACTTTGTATCCAGTTGATGTGCTCAAGTTTTTCTTCCTCAATTAGATGTATAATTTTGTTGAGAAGAAAAAACATTGTTCAGATTCATTTGGTTGGCCGTACGAGGGAAGTGAGATAGTTATTTCCGTGGATAGAAAAATGCAACTTTGTATCCAGTTGATGTGCTCACGTTTTTCTTTCTCGAAGATATGAATGGTATGGCTAAGAAGATAAAACGAAGTTCAAATTCATTTGGTTGGCCGTACGAGGGAAGTGAGATAGTTATTTCCGTGGATAGAAAAATGCAACTTTGTATCCAGTTGATGTGCTCCAGTTTTTCTTCCTCAATTAGATGTATAATATCGTTAAGAAGAAAAAACATCGTTCAGATTTATTTGGTTGGCCGTACGAGGGACGTGAGATAATTATTTCCCTTGATAGCAAAATGCAACTTTGTATCCAGTTGATGTGCTCAAGTTTTTCTTCCTCAATTAGATGTATAATTTTGTTGAGAAGAAAAAACATTGTTCAGATTCATTTGGTTGGCTGTACGAGGGAAGTGAGATAGTTATTTCCGTGGATAGAAAAATGCAACTTTGTATCCAGTTGATGTGCTCACGTTTTTCTTCCTCGAAGATATGAATGGTATCGCTAAGAAGATAAAACGAAGTTCGAATTTATTTGGTTGGCCGTACGAGGGAAGTGAGATAGTTATTTCTGTGGATAGAAAAATGCAACTTTGTATCCAGTTGATGTGCTCCAGTTTTTCTCCCTCAATTAGATGTATACTATCGTTGAGAAGAAAAAACATCGTTCAGATTTATTTGGTTGGCCGTACGAGGGACGTGAGATAATTATTTCCCTTGATAGCAAAATGCAACTTTGTATCCACTCGATGTGCTCAGGTTTTTCTTTCTCAAATGGATGTATAATATCGTTAAGAAGAGAAAACATCGTTCAGATTCATTTGGTTGGCCGTACGAGGGACGTGAGATAATTATTTCCCTTGATAGCAAAATGCAACTTTGTATCCAGTTGATGTGCTCAAGTTCTTCTTCCCCAATTAGATGTATAATTTCGTTGAGAAGAAAAAACATTGTTCAGATTCATTTGGTTGGCCGTACGAGGGAAGTGAGATAGTTATTTCCGTGGATAGAAAAATGCAACTTCGTATCCAGTTGATGTGCTCAAGTTTTTCTTTCTCAATTGGATGTATAATATCGTTAAGAAGAGGAAACATCGTTCAGATTTATTTGGTTGGCCCGTATGAGGGACGTGAGATAATTATTTCCCTTGATAGCAAAATGCAACTTTGTATCTACTTGATGTGCTCAAGTTTTTCTTCCTCAATTGGATGTATAATATCGTTGAAAAGGAAAAATATTGTTCAGATTCATTTGGTTGGCCGTACGAGGGTAGTGAGATAGTTATTTCCCTTGATAGCAAAATGCAATTTTGTATCCACTTGATGTGCTCAAGTTTTTTTTTCTCAATTGGATGTGTAATATCGTTATGAAGAAAAAACATCGTTCAGATTTATTTGGTTGGCCGTACGAGGGACATGAGATAATTATTTCCCTTGATAGCAAAATGCAACTTTGTATCCACTTGATGTGCTCAAGTTTTTCTTTCTCAATTGGATGTATAATATCGTTAAGAAGAGAAAACATCGTTCAGATTTATTTGGTTGGCCCGTATGAGGGACGTGAGATAATTATTTCCCTTGATAGCAAAATGCAACTTTGTATCCACTTGATGTGCTCAAGTTTTTCTTTCTCAATTGGATGTATAATATCGTTGAAAAGGAAAAATATATTTCAGATTCATTTGGTTGGCCGTACGAGGGTAGTGAGATAGTTATTTCCCTTGATAGCAAAATGCAACTTTGTATCCACTTGATGTGCTCAAGTTTTTCTTTCTCAATTGGATGTATAATATCGTTGAAAAGGAAAAATATTGTTCAGATTCATTTGGTTGGCCGTACGAGGGAAGTGAGATAGTTATTTCTGTGGATAGAAAAATGCAACTTTGTATCCAGTTGATGTGCTCTAGTTTTTCTCCCTCAATTAGATGTATACTATCGTTGAGAAGAAAAAACATCGTTCAGATTTATTTGGTTGGCCGTACGAGGGACGTGAGATAATTATTTCCCTTGATAGCAAAATGCAACTTTGTATCCACTTGATGTGCTCAGGTTTTTTTTCTCAAATGGATGTTTAATATCGTTAAGAAGAGAAAACATCGTTCAGATTCATTTGGTTGGCCGTACGAGGGACGTGAGATAATTATTTCCCTTTATAACAAAATGCAACTTTGTATCCAGTTGATGTGCTCAAGTTCTTCTTCCCCAATTAGATGTATAATTTCGTTGAGAAGGAAGAACATTGTTCAGATTCATTTGGTTGGCCGTACGAGGGAAGTGAGATAGTTATTTCCGTGGATAGAAAAATGCAACTTTGTATCCAGTTGATGTGCTTCAGTTCTTCTTCCTCAATTAGATGTATACTATCGTTAAGAAGGAAAAACATCGTTCAGATTCATTCGGTTGTCTTGTGAAAATTTCTCGACAATTTCGGATAATGTTCATTTAGAAATAATGCCAAATCATGCACAGGAAATTTCACCTTTCTACCCATTTTGATATGCGATTAACTCATCAAGTCACAATATATTTTCACCTATTACTACTGAACCCACTGATGAGTGGAATACGGAGTGGAATACTGATTACAGTGAATAATGTAGTATGACAACGTAAGAACATTCAAAATGAATCAATCAATCAATATTCTGACTTATCAAAAGGGATCACAAAACTCAAAAAAAATCTAAGAAAATAAACTGAGATGAACATCTGCTTAAATCTGAATAGTACTACAAGAACTAATGCATAAATCACTCAATCGTGACAATAATTGTTCACGTGAGGAAGTTGAGTCTAGGTATACATGAATTCCTATACTCCCCCGACTAAACACTATTTAGACAATGAAAAAATGATTTTATGTCGAGATTTTTATATTTCATGAATGAACACAAACTCTCTATTTCTTCTGTGTGGAATCGAAAGTGAATAGCAAGTTGTGTAAAACAAACTCGGGAAACAAACGCTGCCAAATATTTAATATAAATTGACGATGAACGCACGTCGCTTGCTGGATAGACGACAGCTTAAATGCAACCGTTTGTTAAATTGCAGAATTGTAATCGATATATCTTTGAAACGGTTGATTCAATGAAAAAAATATAAGAGACAAAAACGGTGCAAAATGACTAGTTCTATGGTGTACCGAAAAAAAAAAAAAACTGAAAATTGATTATTTTGATATCACCTCTACATACCTACTTAAATTAAAAAAATATTAGTCAATTTAATTATTGTTCTGATTTCTTATCGATCCCATTAAACCATGTATAGAAAAAAGTTGACGCACGTCCATTGGATACAAGGAAATAATTATCTCACGTCTCTCGTACGGCCAACCAAATAAATCTGAACTTTGTTTTATCTTCTTTACGATACCATACATCTCCTCGAGAAAGAAAAACTTGAGCACATCAACTGGATACAAAGTTGCATTTTTCTATCGAGGGAAATAATTATCTCACGTCCCTCGTACGGCCAACCAAATGAATCTGAACGATGTTTTCTCTTCTTAAAGATATTATACATCCAATTGAGAAAGAAAAACTTGAGCACATCAAGTGGATACAAAGTTGCATTTTGCTATCAAGGGAAATAATTATCTCACGTCTCTCGTACGGCCAACCAAATAAATCTGAACGATGTTTTTTCTTCTTAACGATATCATACATCCAATTGAGAAAGAAAAACTGGAGCACATCAACTGGATACAAAGTTGCATTTTTCTATCGAGGGAAATAATTATCTCACGTCCCTCGTACGGCCAACCAAATAAATCTGAACGATGTTTTCTCTTCTTAACGATATTATACATCCAATTGAGAAAGAAAAACTTGAGCACATCAAGTGGATACAAAGTTGCATTTTGCTATCAAGGGAAATAATTATCTCACGTCCCTCGTACGGCCAACCAAATAAATCTGAACGATGTTTTTCTTCTTAACGATAGTATACATCTAATTGAGGAAGAAAAACTGAAGCACATCAACTGGATACAAAGTTGCATTTTCCTATCCACAGAAATAACTATCTCAGTTCCCTCGTACGGCCAACCAAATAAATTTGAACTTCGTTTTATCTTCTTAGCGATACCATTCATATCTTCGAGGAAGAAAAACGTGAGCACATCAACTGGATACAAAGTTGCATTTTTCTATCCACGGAAATAACTATCTCACTACCCTCGTACGGCCAACCAAATGAATCTGAACGATATTTTTCCTTTTCAACGATATTATACATCCAATTGAGAAAGAAAAACTTGAGCACATCAAGTGGATACAAAGTTGAATTTTGCTATCAAGGGAAATAATTATCTCACGTCCCTCGTATGGCCAACCAAATAAATTTGAACGATGTTTTTTTTTCTTAAGGATAGTATACATCTAATCGAGGAAGAAAAACTGGAGCACATCAACTGGATACAAAGTTGCATTTTTCTATCCACGGAAATAACTATCTCACTTCCCTCGTACGGCCAACCAAATGAATTTGAACTTCGTTTCATCTTCTTAGCAATACCATTCATATCTTCGAGATAGAAAAACGTGAGCACATCAACTGGATACAAAGTTGCATTTTTCTATCCACGGAAATAACTATCTCACTACCCTCGTACGGCCAACCAAATGAATCTGAACGATATTTTCCCTTTTCAACGATATTATACATCCAATTGAGAAAGAAAAACTTGAGCACATCAAGTGGATACAAAGTTGCATTTTGCTATCAAGGGAAATAATTATCTCACGTCCCTCGTATGGCCAACCAAATAAATTTGAACGATGTTTTTTTTTCTTAAGGATAGTATACATCTAATCGAGGAAGAAAAACTGGAGCACATCAACTGGATACAAAGTTGCATTTTTCTATCCACGGAAATAACTATCTCACTTCCCTCGTACGGCCAACCAAATGAATTTGAACTTCGTTTCATCTTCTTAGCAATACCATTCATATCTTCGAGATAGAAAAACGTGAGCACATCAACTGGATACAAAGTTGCATTTTTCTATCCACGGAAATAACTATCTCACTTCCCTCGTACGGCCAACCAAATAAATCTGAACAATAGTTTTTTTTTAAACGATATTATACATCCAGATAAGAAAAAAAAACTTGAGCACATCAAGTGGATACAAAGTTGCATTTTGCTATCAAGGGAAATAATTATCTCACGTCTCTCGTACGGCCAACCAAATAAATCTGAACGATGTTTTATCTTCTTAACGATATTATACATTTAATTGAGGAAGAAAAACTGGAGCACATCAACTGGATACAAAGTTGCATTTTTCTATCCACGGAAATAACTATCTCACTTCCCTCGTACGGCCAACCAAATAAATTTGAACTTCGTTTTATCTTCTTAGCAATACCATTCATATCTTCGAGAAAGAAAAACGTGAGCACATCAACTGGATGCAAAGTTGCATTTTTCTATCCACGGAAATAACTATCTCACTTCCTTCGTACGGCCAACCAAATAAATCTGAACAATAGTTTTTTTTTAAACGATATTATACATCCAATTAAGAAAAAAAAACTTGAGCACATCAAGTGGATACAAAGTTGCATTTTGCTATCAAGGGAAATAATTATCTCACGTCTCTCGTACGGCCAACCAAATAAATCTGAACGATGTTTTATCTTCTTAACGATATTATACATTTAATTGAGGAAGAAAAACTGGAGCACATCAACTGGATACAAAGTTGCATTTTTCTATCCACGGAAATAACTATCTCACTACCCTCGTACGGCCAACTAAATGAATCTGAACAATGTGTTTTCCTAATGGTATTACATTTCTTCTTGCGAAAAATAAATGAGCACATCAATTACATATTGTCCCTTGTAGGGTCAAGTAAATGAATAATAGGTATGTATGTATGTTCTTTCAACTCCCCTAAATTTCACATCTCTTGGTGAAAAAAACATAGTGTACCTACAATAATATTAAAAACAGAAATGGGTTTATGATTTCCCTGGAAACAATTACCTACCCACTGTCCAATGTCTGATTGTTACAGGGGTTCCTACTAAGTATTATCTTGTATTAGATACTTCTGTATAGTACTACTCAACCAATGGAGAAATAGAGTATAATGACAAGAAGAATTTCACTGCCGAACATGGAAAACTGGCAACACTGTGAGGCGGTCGAATTTGTGTATCACATAAATTTTTCTACTCGTCAGAAAGTGTGGCTGGAAAAGTGTGGATAACTTCACACTAATCTAGGACCAGGGTAATGAAAGTGGACAAAATTTATTTTGATGCTACCACAGGACAGATGAAGGTACGGAATCTAAACTGAGTGTGGAAAAAAAGGCTGAATTAGTAGGTACATTCGGGTTGCGATTTCAGAGTTGTTCAAGAATCGTTCTCGAACTGCGTAGAACTAGTGTGCAGTCGTTTCGAATCCTAGGACAGTTTCAGAACGGTTCACAAATTATGAAAACCCGAACGTGGCAGAAGAGAACCTCTGAGAACATAGCCTCTATTCAAAATTAGCGAAAAAAACAATAGTTTGGAACCTGTATTTTTATTCGAATAATATTCTGGAGCTTCAAACTCTCCTCTGAGTATATTCACAATATCTCTGGAATCCCTCTGTATAGGAATGCTGAATATATTCCATCATGGCATTCGTAGCTAGATTTTCAATATGTTTTGTTCCTTGGTCCATATGAATTTCGACACCCACCTGAAATGTTCAATGAATTGTGTATATGAATATAACGGCAAAGCGTCCCCAACATAATCCTCCATTTTTCGGATTATCTGACAAAACTTCGAGAATTTTCAGATTAGGCACAATAGTTTCAGCAACTCCAGTAAGGAACTCCTTCACCACTGCTTCCTGAATATGAAGAACTACAACTACTATCGAATGAATGTACTAACTCCATAATATTGAGAAAATAGTGAAAAGAGCAATAAACAGTTGAATAAACAAAAATACATTATCGTTATGACGTAACGCTACAACAGACAGAATCGGAAACTAAATTAAATGAGCATTCCAGGACGATTCTGGAAAAACCCGAACGCATCAAGAGTCAGTCCTAGAACAGTTCCACATGACCCGAACGCGACCAATCCTACTCCTGACAGTTCTAGAACCGTAATAGTTGGAACCCGAATCAATGACGGCTAAATGGACTGTCTGACGAGTACTACATGACTGTCCAATCACTCAGTTCAGTGTATTCTCCACCAGAGGGGTTTACTTGCCGTCCTTTGCGGAGAAGTCATTTGTTTCGCTCTTATTCGGTTGTTTTCCAATAACATAGGTTATATTGAATTATTATTATTATCAAATGCCAAAACTATGTCACTGTCAGGTCCCTGATGTGTTCTGTTGAAAATCGATAAATTCCTTTACTTTTTCGGAATTTCATTCAATCAAGCATTCTTCTTTGTGTTTAGTTCTGGTAGTTTATTTATTCAGGTTTGCTAGTTGTGTATTCATCATGTATTTACAGCTTTCTAGCGTATGAAATGAAATGTATGAATAATCGTATCAAATATGGGGTTTGCTTTTTCGAATCTCATACCCAGTGATAAACTCCACAGCAAGAATGGTCGAATTTTATTTTGGAAGGCATTGGTAAGAATATGATTTTTCATGTACACTTTTCTGATGATTTTCAATTTCAGCCTCGATTCCACCATTAGAACACTGGTGGTAATTCTGGTGTTGAAGTTTGTGTCAATGATTTTGGAAGACACTATAGAGTGATGATCAATAGCACTACATAATATGGCGACTTATCAGGATGGGGACATACATTCAGAAAGGATCGCTTACCATAATTTTCAAGGTATGTTTAGTCTGCATTGTTGTTGCATAGCTAGGTAGGGTAGGAGTAGTATTGTTGAAAACTGTTTCATATGAGCCTTATGGTTCAAGCCAGCAATGCAACGTATTCAAACTTAAATTATCATATACCTACAGGATGGGCATCCCAAAAAGCAACACTAAGAATGAAAGAGGAATAGAATTTAGGGTATGCTCTTTGAATCCCAGAGAATCATCAGTCTAGGCCAAAATCAGGAGTTTTTTCGAGTGCCACAACTACAATTTGAGGTACTTTGTGTTCCTGCTTCCTGGCAAATATCACAGAATAATGATACTATCAGAGATTTTCGAAAATGTTTTTCATTGCTGTGACGATTTTGTCACAAAAAATTTAAATTAATTATTTGGCCTAAGTTTATGTATTATGTATGCCCGCCCATCTATCAATGAGATCCTGTATAGCTTTCTTGTTTTCTTGATAGAAGTATGAGATGGTATGTGAAATAAGGTAAAATGTTGTCAATGATACGAGCCCACTAACTATAGCTTCCCCAAGTAGATCTAAAAAGATGAAAAGAGTGCAAACTCAACTTTTGAAATGCATAATATATAACTATTTCTGTCTCCACAAAGTTTTGAAAATGGTTGAAAAATATAGATTGATAAATAGATAGATGATATGTATAGAAAGCATTTATTCAAGTAATATAATAATTTTATTCTATAGACAGTCACCATTATAAACAATTTCCTTTTCCATTGAATTAGCTAATGATGAGCTTATATTTGAACTCAAAACATGCTTCTCTGCTGATTTCTGAACAGATAATAGAAATTGTGGGATACACAATAATATATCATCTTCCTCTTTTATTTCCAGTGTCCAAAGGATCTCCAGGTAACCTAGCTTCATCCTCCAAAGTCAAGATCCCATATCCAAGCCGTTTTATATTCATTGTGTTGCCATCCCCAGAACCTATAAAGAAATGTTGCTATAGAACATTCAATGATTTTGAAGTTGGCATAGTTCTATCAATTTTGCAATACAATTTATCTGTATATCTGATATGAAATATATAAGTATGAAATGATGAATTGATATTTAATTTGCTATTCATGGAGATACCTGATAATGTAGTTAAAATGCCTGATTATTTTTCTGAACCCTCACCTAATTAAACAATTGTTCACAAAGCTCACCTTATATAGTAAATATTCTGGTTATGCATAGATAGCATCATCAGAATTGAATGTCTCCAGTCATCATTCAATCAAACCTCATGAAGAGCTGCTTCAACATTGTGTTGAGAAAATTCAGTATCTTCCTGAAAATACAAATTAAGAAATATCACTTGAGATCACAGATTTTGTGAAACAATATGAAATGTTGCAGTTCATTTCACTTTGAGAATACAGCAGTATCTGGTTATTAGAGCTACCATGGCTCTTATTAGGCAGTTAAAAATTCAATCAATGGAATAATTGAACATGTCCTTACCTATTGACGAAGATGATTTCCACTTGGATGGCATTATTATTTATGCCTATAATAGCGTTATTTGGCATGAACACTCCTAACCACTTCATTTTGTTGGCCTTTTCACAGTTTTACTTGGTATCTCGAACAAAGCTCTCCAATCTCGAGTGACAATGAGTGACAGGCTGACAAGAAAAAAATTTGTCAACAAATAATGCAGGTTATGTTGAATAGCTCATTTGACACAGGAAATAGATGACGCCACTTGCCGTCCCTTCAAAATTTCATTACAGGGCGATTTGGTGATTTTCGCTGAATGAACAGTCATGTATAACCCGTCAGACAGTCCATTTAGCCGTCATTGCCCGAATAAACATAGTAGGTATATTGTTTAACGAGCACGGAATGATAGTGATTTTCTACGAGAATGAAGTTTGCAGCATGAGCTATAGGCGAATGCTGCAATCATTCGAATAAGGAATTAGCATTCCGTGCAAGTTATACACTATAATTTTTCTACGGCTTCAATTGACAACAGCGGCATTTTCGATTTCTTTGTCTTGTAGCCATCTGATCTCCTGTCAAGTAATGCTCATCTATTAGACAGAGCTGGAGTCATTGTGATATCAGATACGGAAATAAAATTGATGGCATACAAAGTACCTCATCGATGTATCGAACACAGTGAAACAAGAGCAATTTAGTGTTATAGCCGTAGAAAATGTATTTACTCATTCGGTTTTCAATATAACCTACCATATTATTTACCAACTCCTGTGACTCAACATTGTGCTGTCGTGTAAAGAATTGAATTGATTAATTTTCAACCAAACTAGCTCTGAAGAATCTAGAGTCTGATCATTATTCTCGATTTGCTACATTTATTTATGAGGAAACCTTGAATATGCAGAGGATGTACCACGTTTGAGGATTACTCAACATCCGCGATATTTTTCTCAGAAGGAACACTGGAATTTATTCAATTTTCGAAATATCCATGGAGAACTGAATTAAAAAATATATCAATAAGGTCAGAATCGGTTTGCATAGCGGATAAATGGGGTAATTGAAAAAATTCCGATGACGTTAGGTCTCCCATACGGATCATTTCAATAATAATAATAATATATTCCACCCATGTAGAAAATACATTAGGGGTAAATTAGGGCAGTGATTCAAAGAAGTTCATTTAAGAACTTGTCTATATGAATATATGGATAGCTCATCAATTATTTCGTATGATACTTCGATTCAATACAAATTGCGGCTAATATATAAGTTTTGATCGAGATACCTAGTTAATGTTTTTTTTATATACAGGGTGTCATTGCAATAACTGCGATTATTTCAAACCTTGAGAAAGCTCGACGTATACTATCGAATGGCACCAATAAAAAAATATCAGGAGCAGAATAAAATTTGGGGTTAGATCCCTTTTTCCACCCAAATTTCTATAATGTTGCAATTCTGACGTCACCTCTATTCAAATTTCCATGCGGAAGGCACAATCACGGGGAGTTCAATCATTTAAATTGTTTCAAAGTGGCGAACTTGAGGGATGAGATTTCTTGTTAATTAAAAGAATTAGAAAAATTCTGATATCATGGGAATTCTTTAGACTGTATTATATCGATGAGCTGAATATATGTACTCATTTCAAAAACACCTTGTATAATATCGGCAATACATAAACTATTGACATTACAGAATACATGATGATATAATATATGATATAGTAGGTATAACCTTAGTGTGTATTTTGTTTCATATCAGGTTAACAAAACGCACGCAAACTAAATCACAAATAGTGAATTTTATTCTTAATAACTATTGAAGGCAGTGGATATATGAATTCTGTTATAATTCAATAATATCATGGAAAACTCTTCTGCGATAGGATTGGAAAAACTCTTTAAATTTTTCTTTGATTTCGTGTTTAGACATGTGACCTTTCATTGTCTTGGGCATCTTATTGCATAGTCTTGGTGCTTGGTGCAATGAATGTGGAACTCTCTTGGCCAATAGATTTGCGGGCTCGAGGCAGGATCATATTTATGGTGGCGAATCTATTTCTTGTGTTGTATATATATGATTCACGGGATCAATGTTATTATTTCGTTCGAACACACGTATACACTGTCGAACAAACTTACAGTTGAGTTGCCTACCATCGAGTAGCTTAGAATTGATATATAATTTGTCGGAAGTGAAAGTGGGTATTTTTTGCAAAATAATTTTGAGCAGCCGTTTCTTCAAGATTTCAAGAGGTAATAAGTGCGTTGCCTGATACCACATCAACCAATTATACCGTATTGCAGTATTGACTCTGCCAGGGCGTGATATAATTTTTTAAGGTGAAGAAAGCTGACAACATTTCTGAACTGGTAGAACCTATAGACAAGGCGTCAAATTTTCTTCACGGTGTTAGTTATATGGGTATCCCATTTCAGAAAACTATCAATTGGCATTCTCAAACATTTGACTGATAACGCCATTCTCACATTCTGCTGGTTCATATTAATGGTTTCATAATCTGGTAAGTAACGTTCGTATGACGTGAATAGCACTATTGTTGTTGTGCTGTCACTCATCGTTAGTATATTTTCTTTGAACCAGTCAGATTATTTCGAGCTCAGTTTCCGCTGTTTCTCGAATTTTTAATATTTTCTCGAACACTTTGAAGAACGAACATTTTAACGATATTGGTCGATAATAGCATAGTTTCCGCCTATCGCCAGATTTATGGACCGGGCGCACCACGCGGTTTCAAAGTGTGTTGGAACATTGCCTTTTGTGAATATTGTATTCATAATGAATGACAGTGGGCGGCTTATGTAGTTGGATGATATTATCAGTAGGTCGTTTGTGATTTTATCGGGGCTAGGTGCATTTCAATTTTTCAGTTCCTTTATTAATTTATCAACTTCACATGGCGTTGTTTCCTGGAGGAACATTTATTGTGACTGTCTATAATTCCTGAATTCCATACCATCTCGAGACGTGATCTGGTATGCTAGGGTTTTGCCAACATATGCAAAGTATTCGTTGGTTTACTAATCAACACACCGTTACCCAAAACAAATCCATTACGTGGTCACTGTTACTTTTAGAACCACTGAACTCTTTGACCACTTTCCATAGTTGATTTGCATAATTTTTTTCTTGTAATAATCGAAGGTTCGATATATTTCGATAGTTAGTGAAGTTGGCTTCGAGGTTCTCGTTTTGAGGGTTCTTCGAGTGAATCTGTCGAAGACGATTTCTATTTTTGATCGATGTAGGTAATGATACCGTTCGTTATCAATATCTTTTTTTGCCTGTTGACAATTTTTATTCCTTCTGTTGAGGCATCCATGTTTCTTTTGATTTTTTTGTACGAATGATTTCGTGGCAGCCTTGTACATATCGTACCAACTTTGCTGGCGAATGAAGTCGATAAATTTGTTTTCATCAGGTCGATCGTATGTCTGATTTTTTACGTTCGATCCATCATTTTCACTTGTGATGGTACCTACATACAGTTACAGAATAACGATCACCTTTATTAGTCATTGCTATAGTTAGTTTATCCATGAGCGAAACAAATCCCTTTTCGTAAAGTTGCTTCATCGTGATCTTCCAATATGTTAAAGTTGATACCACCTACTATGGAAATCTGCTATCAATTTTTTGAGCTTATGTCGGTGAAGAAGTTATCTAGTCCTTCATCGAAAGCTTTGATGCATGTTGCGGGGTATCTATAAATTGAAAAGTTGCGGGGGATCTTTAGGTGGACAAAACTGCAATTTGTTGCTCATCTATCACCATTTCAGTGGAAATGCTCTCCAATGTATCGCAATATATCATCATTTTGGTTTACTGATGAATTATTATAAATATCAATGTACCCTTGTAGCCATGGCAGATCAATGTCACTTATTTTCCACGTTTCTGATAGAATACTGCAGTGGAATAATTTCCAAACTGTGGAATATATGCCTGAAATTCATCAATGTTCTTACCGACACTGCAGATATTGTTATGAAATATTGAGAAAGTGTTATATTCATCCATAGATATCAGTACTCAAGAGTATGTTTCCACTTCTAAAGTGTCTATTAGTTCAACCTTGTAATCCCTTATGATTTTTCTTCATTGTTTCCATGAATACATTCGTATATACATATCATGATATTTGAAGAGGATAAAAATAAAAATAATGCGGAATATTCTGATACATACGGAGGAAGAACACCTAACTTCACTTGCGATTACTATTATTTACGGAAAGTTGAGCGGGTTCTATGGAATTTCTCCACTCATTTGGACGTTTGTTTCTTTTTGACTCCGCTCACTGTTGGTGCCACTTCATCGAATTTTGGAGTTTCCTCTGTTCGGTAGGTCACCTCTGGTTTATTCAGTTTTCTCGGCTGGACGATTTGCTCCGTTGGTACTTCATATTGATTCTTACTCGATTTCTCTCGCAATTGTACTGATCTTTGTTGGGTAGGAGTTGATGGTACACTATTTGCCCTGTTCTCAGCTTTGGTCACTACTTTTTTGTTGCCATTTATGTAGCATCTATTATTCTTTTCATGTTCTTGACTCAGGTATTTCCGCAGTATTTGTTGCTCTTCTCTTTGCTTCGTTGAGTAATTCACAAAAATGATTCAGTTCATTACAGATCTCAAGTTCTTCTATCTTCTTCAGATAGGACACAAATTCGATTTCGATTGGACAGTTGATTACCCAGCCTAGACTATTAAGATCGTTTACCTCAGTTTCGTTTACCAAACCACAATATTGTTGTTTTTCACTTTTCCTTTCCACAATCTCAACCATTCTTTGCAGTTGCCGATTTTCTTGCTCAAAAGTATCAATTCTTAACTTTCGGTCTTTTATTTTCAGGAGGATTAGATTCAATTCCGCTAAGTTCATTTTATTATAGAAGACACGTGTATGTATTCTTCCAATTATGATGAAAGAGACCTCACTTCGCCACGCAAAAGATGGTGCGATGTTACACGCGTTTGGCTGGCTCAAGGTCCTTGAAAAATCATACGAAACAAAAACTCGTTCGTCTATGGAACGTCAAAGTTATTTGCCAAAAGAACGATTTTCTCAGAATATCATAGGAATCTTCTTTCGTGCGCTCGAAGAGATTGAGAAAGAGTTTCGTTCAAGAACTGAATGAAAACTATGAATGGTGCAAAAGTCAACCCACGATGAGTCTGCAATATTTTCGTTCAATATTTTGTTGAAGTGCCCATGAAACCCCAGTGACAGGGCTACTTTGCTACCCAATTTGCGATTTTGTTCTTGAAAACGGTTAATCGTAAAAAAAATCAATTCATGATGAGGGTTATAGGTATGACCTATATTGCTACCCTTGATTGGTTTAGAGTCGAATCGATAATAAATACAGCGCCTAATAGTAGAGATGAAGGCAGAGGCTAAATAGGGAAATAGTCACATTTTAGTCAATAATTACAGGATTTCGTCACGAGCCTATACATAGTTGCGAGGTCGTCTCTGTTTGAATATTTGTTGTTGAGTCAAAACGGCTTCAACCACCAAAAAGCGATTTGCTATATCATCAGGTATTTTTTTGTCGAAAACGGGGATATTCTTAAAGTTTCTCTTATGGTGAAATTCCATCTACAGCATCTTTACAAGATATCTCGCAATTTCCTAGAAAAAAGTGCGATTCGACTCGCAAGACATGAATGTCAGAAATTCGATTCCACGATATTGTACATATTTCAATCTTCCGGAAGGACTTTCCATCTTTACGAGATATCTCGCATCTTCTTTGGAAAAATGTGCGACCCGACTCGTATGACAAGGAAGTTAACGATTCAAATTCACGATATTTTACATATTTCAATTTCAATATTGTTCCACTAGTGTTGGGATTATTTGGAAAATAATTTCAATTAATTGGTGATCAATATTTTATGTTGACATTTTTATGCGTTGAATTTCTGTTCAATGTTATAACGACTCTTCATTGACTCTAGGAATAAGTTTTAATACTGAAATTCATAGGAAAAATTAAAATACTCAACGAATACCATCTCCCCCACAGTGATGAGGTGAGATGGCAAAACTTGAAAAAAATATATTTTGGCCAAAATGTCACTTTGTTTCGCACACAACAACTCCACATTCATGGCAAAAGTGAACAAACTTGGAGCAAGAATCATTAAACCATTTGAGGCAACGTATACAATCAACCCAGTCGTCAGATTAGTCGTTTGGGAACACGATTCGCAACGTCAGCGTCGTTTATATCATATGAAGAGTTATCCGATGTTGGTGTTGCTAGATCTTTATCTGAAGATGAATCATGTTTCGAAACTTTCTTAGTTTTAATCTTGGTCACTTGCGATTTCTTGAAAACTAGTTCCAGTTTATTACTGGTCTTTTTTTCTTTATGTGTTTTCTTAGTCCCTTCTTTCTTTTTTCGTCAATTTTTGCCTGTATGGTTAAAATTATTTCGGCCAGCTGCTTGCTCCTGGTTCGAACCGAATTTATGGCAGCAGAAACAACCGGTGAGATTATATTCAGTATTTTTTCAGGGGTACATTTCACAGGAGTATTTGCATCAGTTTCTGCAGGCGGTTCATTGCTTTCTTCTGGTATAGATTCACCTACAGTCTGCCAACTGCAACAAGGTAGTTGATTGTCATCAGGAGTATTTGCATTAGTTTCTGCATGCGGTTCATTTTGTTCTCCAGGTACAGTTCCACCTACAGTCTGCCAACTAAAGGAAGGTTTTTGATTTTCATAAGCTGAAGCTTTGTCAAGACTACGAGAATTGCCATAAGGATCTCGTATATTCTCAACTGCATCAGAGACCTCTGGTATGTTATAATTTTCAGACACATAATCGTCATCTGGGATAGCAGAAGGGTTGAATGGCACAATTCCCGTTGCCTTAAATTCCGAAGTTCCGTCATTTACAGTTGCAGGCTCATTTCATCCTTCAGCAATCAACTCTTCAAATTGTAATCTGGTGATCTCTCGTCCTGGGTTATTTCAAATATATTAATTGCAGGACTAGTAGTTGAATTTGAAGGATCTGAAAAAACATCTTTCTGACGGTTGTAGAAATTGGTTAGTATGACTTGGTGAGCGGAACAATTGGATGTTGTTCATTCATGTGATCGTTTCTGGTCAGAATATTTACTAGCAGCTGAAAATATGCCTCAACTCCTTCTGATTCTCTCACTGAAAGCCTTGGGTTTCTCTGCGGGAATAACTGTAGCCATGGAAATCCAGCTAACCTCGATTCCTCATTGTAACGATGTTTTATGCCCAACTGTTTGGCCAATTTGATAGCCATACTCCGCACGTTCGTTCGAGTAGGAGCAGAACCATTTTTTTTAATTTTAAGGATATGTTGGGCCAACCTCACTCGATATTGAGGAGGATCTAAGAGGCTCTTCCTTCAAATTTTGATGCAATTTTCTTCTTCATAGACTGGTTCCGGTACCCCGAAATTTCGAGCAGCATCATTAACTTCTATCGTATTATCATTAACGGCTTCAATGGCTGCGATTAACTGTTGTTCGGTCCAACTAGCCCTGGAACAACTTTCAGTGCGCATGTATTTGTAAGCATACTGAAGAGAAAATGGAATAATAATAGGCCATCTCTCTTCGAAAATCTGAGATCCATCTATCCTCGTTGTGAAAGGAGAGATGGCGAACCTCAAAAACTAAACACGTTTCGAAATATGCGTATTTTGGGGTTATACAACAAAACTTGAATGTTTTGACCTACTAAACGTGACTTAAATTATCATTGAATTCAGAGTTTACTAGTGTGAATGACTACTTCGGACAAATACTTTTGTCCCAACCGGATCACGTATGCAACGATATATGAATATGTCTCCAACCATCAGTGAAGACGAACGATATGGCGGATTGTTTAGTATAGAATGAAGTACATCTGAGCACATCCACTATCCTTCAATACAAACGGTGACGCTGTGGAACCATTGCGCCATCTCACACCTTCTGCGCCATCTATCCTCGATTAACTCTATGAAGGATGGGACAAAATTTTCGCGTTCAACAATGAACACTCTATTTATTCAATAACATCATGGTAGTTGCAGGGCTGATAGAGTAAGCCTAAATAATGTTATAGTACTTCATATAAAGAAGAAGTCTATCGCACCTCGTTACGGAGTTATTTACCTTGAAAGTACACATAAAATTTCAAGATCTCAAGTGCGAAAGAAATTTATTTTAGTAGTTTTTTTTTAAGTACTAACATTATTTTGCCTCATTTCACCAGCCCCGCAACTACCATGACGTTATTGAATAAATAGAGTTTCTATTTCCTCTGAAATGGTTCGGATGTATGTTTTCAAAGTGCGATTTTCTTAAAAATGTCTTCATTGAACGGAAACAATTCGTCCCATCCTGTATACATAACATAATAACTGAACAGCCGTTTACATATCTAAAGGAGGATCAGTATAAGTTAATTCAGTTTTCTGAATATCATCGAAACCATGGCAACAGTTTGAAAGTTATACATGAAATATATTTTTTTGATTCAAACTCTCAAGGTCCATAACACCGTAACGAAGTGCGATAGGCATTTTTTTATAAAGTCTTAACATTATTCTGGTTCTTTCTATCAGCCCTACGACATGACCTTTCCAGACACCCTGTATAATATTACCATTCCTGTTATAATTTGAATGTGACGAGTGTTGAATTTGTAAAATTATCATCCTGTATATGTTGATCTAGTGTGCCATTCATTCTATTTGATATTAGTTCAGTTGTCTGTCGATAATAAAAAATATTGTCAATCAGATTTGTATCTTCTTATAAAGTAGATTTCCTTGCAATTCCCATTGGAATTATAGTTTCTACCACATAGCTCAACAGGTTATGGGCCCAGGATACGCATAAGGTAGTGCAGAAACAAGAAAGGAAATAACGATATGGAGTTCAAAGCACATATCGATAAACTAGAAGGAGCATCAAATTGGACAAAATGGAGAAGACAGATTGAGCTTTTGCTGAGACATCATGAAGTTCTCGAAGTTACAACTGGAGAGATTCAATCTCCAGGTGATCCAGGTGATATTGCTACACCAGAAGCTATAATTCAGTTCAATGCAGATTTGAAACGTTTCAATAAACTAGATGCATTAGCTCAGCTGATTTTAGTTGGTAGCATGAATGACGCAAATGTCGAACTAACAGCGACTTGCGACACCTCGAATTCTACATGGGAGAAACTTTTGTCTGTATATGAACAGAGCTCTGGACAACGGGTCGATAGACTGATGGAACAGTTTTTCAGTTCACAAAAGGATCCTTCTGAAGACATAGCTACTCACATAGCTAGACTACAAAGAAATTTTCGTGAACTGAACGATGAAATGAAAAAGCTAGTGCATGTAGAATTACCAGAATTGTTGCTAATGAGTAGAATTATGTCTACTCTTCCATGTGAGTACTTCGAATTTGAAAGTGTTTGAGAATCAGTTTCTGTGACCGAGAGAACGATCAACAAGCTGACTGAACGTTTATGCCTGATTGAGATGAGATTGCCTGTGAAGCCCAATGACAACACAACTGCTTTTGTTGCTAAATCTAACACGAAACGATTAGGAAGATCATCAAAACCAGTTACGAAATATTTCAAATGTCATGAAGTCGGTCATTTCGCCAAGAACTGTCCAAATAAGAAACGCTTGGATGAAGCAAACAAGGCAGATGCTGAAGGAGCTGCATTTTCTAGTGTGACCAAGAGCACGAAGAACAATGTTGGAAGCAACGAGCAATGGTTAGCTGATTCAGGTGCATCGGCTCACATGACAAGTAACAATGAATATTTCATCGATTTTCAACCCTTTGTAACTCCAAAAGAAGTTCAGGTCGGTAATGGTGCTGTTATTTTGGCTTACGGTGAAGGAAATATCAATGTTCAGATGGAAGTAAACAATAAAACGTTCATGAATCATCTTGAAAACGTGAGGTATGTACCTGATATCAAGAGAAACCTTTTCTCTGTTGGGCAAACTCTCAACAAGGGTTACCACTTTGAAGCTAACCAGGATAGCTATTTTATCAAGAAAGGTGGAGTGATTCGTCTGAGCGGACGAAGAAACCAGAAAGGGTTGTATGTTCCGAATATGATTGCTTGCAAACCGGAGAATTCTAGTGAGGTTTATGTTACTTCGTCATCCGAAAACCCTCAACTTTGGCATGAAAGATTATATCATCAAAATAAACATCATGTCAAAGGTGGATAGATATATGGTGAAATAGCTTACTCTTGCAAAAGACTAGAAAAATGTGTAGACTTTTGCCTACTTGATTATGTCAATTTTAATGACACTGACAATAATTCCTAGAGTTCTCATAGATGGCGCTAGGTCGATCATATTTTTCTCGTCAATTTGGTGACATGAAAAATGCTCAATTTCAATAACAAGACAATTAATTTATCAGATTTCCATCATATTATGGAAGAAACGGAAAATTTACGAATCTGAAAACGGTTTCTATAGGTATTTGCCGAGTCGCCGAAACGCTGCAACCACAAATACACATGAATTGGCATATGGGCATAATAAATTATTTTTATGAATTCTAATGTCACAACTGGAAGTGGAGTTGGTATATTGACAAAAGGGCGATAATTCTTTCATATTTATTGTGAATAGTGAATCTGGAAACCTGAAAACAGTGAAAATGTGTTGGAAAAACAGTGTAGAAGTCAGTTGATTGAAATGAGATACTGTGATATGAGTAGGTTCAATAATTGGCAGCAGAGGAGCAACAAATGGAAGAAAGTACACCTACACTCACAATATACCTTTGGAATTCACCATATCACAAGTACACAATAAAATAATAATAATATGATTATGTTTGGTGCAAATCGAAAATATCATAAATATGTACAAAGATGAACAGTGCCCTTGCCACTAGTTTGTTCATAAGGTAAGTGCAGTAATCACTAATACAAAACTCCACCTTACTGTAGTGTAGTTATATCCAGGCCTATTTCACAAAATGATTAGGTACCTGATACTCAGAAGTTGAAACTGAAAAAAATCCACATTCTTCTTTGATGTTTATCTACACATGAATGATAAATTGAACCCAGCCATAACCAAAACCATAACAAAAGGCCTATCACAGACAAATTGCTGTAGAGTTAGTTATTTTAGTATCTATCTATTTCCAGCTACTATATTGAATTCCATGCTTCCAAACAATATCATCATTATTTTTCATCTACTGAGGCTTCATGTTTTGCTTGTCATCAGTATAAGAGATGCAGTGTAGATCTGGAATAGGTAGGTAAGTATCTTTTAGGTGAATTCAACATACCAACCTATCCATTCTTTCAAAAATCTCTGTCCTTTTTATATTTGGTACCTAGGTATATATACTTACTATCCAAACAATGTATGTATTTTGAAAACTGAATAATGAAGTTAATGTGCAATGCTGATATTGAGATACCTGGAGGTACCTTAATTTATATTACATCATTGCTCATCTGTGATTATCTGAAAAATTAGCAATTTCATATGAACAACTGATATCTCTTCTATTTGTTTCAGCTCCTAGATAATATAAATGAGGTTCCTCATTCATTATAGGGAAGTGATCAAAAAATAAATCAAACTAATACCCCATGAAAAAATGGACTCCTGGACCCCAGCAAGTTGATGCTACAAGACATGCCATTATCATCACAAAACTGAAAGCACAACATCCAAAATCATCCTTTGATATAAAATGTACCTACCCAGATGGTGAGTTTCATCTTACAAAATATTTGTCAATATATAATTCAGTGAATGCTAAAAACTATGCACTCATTTAATAGAAATTTTTTATTATTGATTTCTCAAAAACTTTTATTCCTGTGATATATTCAAAATACCAGGAAAGTAAAAAAATATAGCCTCAGGATTTTCTGCTAAAAAAATCACTTTGTAGGCAAAAAGTTGAGTGAATATATTCATTTCATTATCTCTAATCATATTGTGAAGCCTGAAAACAGTTTCTCATTTCTTTGAAAATAAATTCTTAGGTAGAGCAAGAAATATAACAAAAATGATATTACCTGGCTAATAAATTGTCCATAATCACAATCTGAATATAAATCCATATTACTAGTTGTTTCTCTGAATACCATTTATTTTCAGTTATCTTTAATGTTCATAGAACAGTTTCTTTCCTAGGGATTTGAAGTGTTTTTTTTTTGCAAAAGAAGTTGAATTCAAAAATTTATTTTCAATGATTTTATTTGATGTATAAGATGATATGGATGCAATAGAGTGTAATGTGTTTGGAACAATATTAAACTGGCATTCAATTTTTTTTTTCATAATTTTTTCTTCAACACCTATCATAAAGTATATATATAAACCTCAGCATCAAAGTGTTTTCAAATCCCTAGGTGTATAATGTACTATTTTTCAGATTCTGGAGAAGACATTTGTGGTTCAAATTTTTGCTTCAAGTTACATGTTATTTGAATATCATATTCAGGGTGATTCATTAAAAATGGGATATCTCTCAACTATAGATAGTAAACACTACAATATTGAGATTTAGCCTAACATGCCTGATAAGAATGTTGCTGGTTTAGGAGATACAGGGTGTTCTAGGGGAAGATTTAATTTCAAATTTTCTCAATAACTTTGTGAGTTTCAACAGCATGAAGATGAAATTTTGTAGTAACATGTTTTCTGACATGAGAAATACGAATTTGCAACTTATTTTGTGATTGCTCGTAGAGGGTGCTAGTGGTACTCTGTTACTTTGGTAATTTTTGACATATTTCCTTTCATTTTGGGAAACCCTGTATTTAAAAAAGAAAACTATGCAATTTTAATTTCGGTCAGCAAATTATATTTTCCCGTTTATCATCACGTTTTTTAATAATGTAAGTAGTAGTTGAAAAGTGTACAGGGTGCGTCATTTCTTTGTAGCAGGACTTCAACAGCCAGTTCACTTGAACATATACATACATGGGAGCTTCCTTTCCCATAAACGACAGCAGGGAGTCAAAGATAAAAATGTTTCAATGTTTTTCTAGTTTTTTCCTCTAATTTCAAGAATAAGAATTGAAATTTTGTATACCTCAAATACATAATATTTGGGGCTATTAGGCGATTCTGATTACTAACAGAGTGATACACTTTCGGGAGGTTTTACCCAATTTAACCCTCTTGAACTATACTGTGTGCTCCCTCTCCTTTCAATGAAACATTAATTTGAATTCTGTGTAATGTTTGGATTATTTTTGCTCTCCTTTAATCATCAAAAGCTTATTTCATGGATGTGTCAAAATCAAGTCAGTGGCAAGAGTTGAAAATTACAAAAAATATATCATCTCTGTATATCGGAAAAGGAGCTCCTATGCATATTATGTTCACTTGAGATTTTTTACCTCAAAATAGTATCTTCTTCAAGCTGTTGAAGTCCTGCTACAAAAAACTGACTCACCCTGTATAACAGTATCTACTAGTTGAGTGTAAGATTACATAGTGCAGAAATTCAACTCCTCTATGATTTTATTTTCAATTCAACTGGGTTTTTTTTTCAGGTAATTTTCAATTTGGATTTATTGAATATTGTCACTATGTTTCCAAAGAATTTTACCCTTCATAATGCTTCGAATCTGATAAAGAAAGCAGCCAAAAATGAAAGCCATGCCCCTTATGAAAGGTTGACTGATGATTTGGATTCAACCTGTTACTGATCTCAAAAAAAGGAGTTTAATAGACTATATCCTGAAATATATACAGCATTTTTAACTGAATATGCTAATTCTGTCATATTTACATAATTCAATAACATATGAAATATTTAATGAATACAATAAAATTGTACTTACCTTATTACCTATTATCAACCTATTTTTATTTATACATCCATGGAATCCAGCAAATAAATTGGATCATTTTCACTTTTGATAAAAAGCCAAGTTCAATAAGTAGTGTGTCATATTCAAACTGATGAATTTTTCAGAGAGTCAACTCAATTTTCTTTCACAGTCTCCATTCAGATGAGTTTTTTTCTTTGTGAATTTGAAGTTGTGATTTTCATTTTTCAGAATGTAGATATTTTATACTATAATTTTATGAGTGAGGTAGGTACACTGTGTATTGTGAATATAGGAATTATATAATTACATATTTGGTTTCACTTCCACAAGCTGTAATTCAACTTTCTATATTTGTTATGCACTGCTATAATTTCTAGAAATATATCAATATGGTTGAAAAAAATTAGGTGGGTACTCATATTATTCTTATGTTGTACTGATATTCAAATTTCAATATTGCTCATTGTTAAAATGTGAAACAGAAGATAAACCACTCTTTGGAAGATATGTATTTGATTGAATTATTCAATATTTTCTGAATAGCAGCCTTACACATTTGCTCATCAGGATATAATAGAATATGTTTAGTATCAAAGTCAGGTTCCTACAAATACATTCCCTCAGTTCATTGAGGAATAGCTGGAATACAATGATATCAAAGACAAGTATAAATAATAGCATAATCCTATCAAACATTTTACCAAGATTGACACATTTAAGATTCAGAACTTTCTTGAAATATAATTAGTAGCTATCTTACCTGTTAGTACATGATAAATAGAGATGCATTGATGGTTTCACAAAAATAATGTGTTATGTTACATAAGTATAATAACTTTATTTATGAAAGGGGTATGATATAGTAGGTACATATTGAGATATGAGGTAAGTACATATTCATCAGAAAGGACACTAGGGTTAACATCATTTCATTCTGGAAATGAACTTGATACCTCTTCATTCTGAGCTCATCAAAATCTCCACATTTAGAATTCTCACTGGTATTTCTCCATAATTGAAATAAAATAGAAGGCAGCAACATTATTTATTACATGTAGGTAGGAATGGTTTTCCACAACCCTCAACTCCAAAGTAGGTAAAGCTTCTTTCTTCACATATTTTTTATCATCAGTTCCCAGGAAATGTTCAATAAATTATCCAAAAGCAATCACAGGTGCATAATTGATAAGATTTTCCGGATTGTTGTACGTCTTGTTTAGATGATAGCAAAGGAAATAAAACTGAACTATCCAAAAACTATGTAGGTATGTACACACTACTGTCGAATCCCAATTGTCGAGCCTTCCTGTTTGTTATTTTGGGGACATCCATGTATAACGAAACTGCGAATACAACTTTTCAAATACTGAAAAACACTATTTTTAGATTTTTACATTTGTTTGACATTATACCGTCAACCGTCACTATCCGACATCAAGCTCTCTACTGTGACAGATCTGATCAGAAGATCTTGATCGCATAGAATGTCAGAATCATAGAATCAAAGAGAAACAGAAATCATCGGTAAAGTCGAAATTGGGCTTACCGATAATCTATCGTGCCGCCATCTACACACGAGCCGTGAAATATTAATGGGGTTGTGAACCCGGCTATAAAAAGTCTACAGCTTTTGGAGAATAACAAATGAAGAGCTGTTTCACCATATATCTATCCACCTTTATCATGTCAAAAGTATTTTGAAACGTCATAACATTGGTATACAGCATGATTGTGGTGATATGCTTCGTGAAGGCTGTATTCTGGGGAAATAACATCGATCCCCTTTCAGATCAAGACAAAACAGACCTTCCAAACCAGGAGAGATAATCCATGCTGATGTCTGTGGACCAATGCAAGTGGATTCCCTAGTATTATGTTTGTTTCAAGGATGATTTCACGAGATATCGGCGGGTTTTCTTCATCAAGTCGAAGATTGAAGTTGCAAGCAGTCTCAAGATATTCCTGAATGAAACAGATGCTGCAGAACATAGAATCGTAGAGTTCCTGAGTGATGGCGGTGAAGAATTCGACAACGCCAAAGTTAGAGCCATCTTGCAATCAAAAGAAATCTCTTTTTCGAATAACAATGCCATACAGTCCACAGCAAAATGGTCTTGCAGAGAGAGAAAATCGAATGCTCGTGGAAAGTGCAAGAACCATGAATGCATGAATGCATGAATACAGCTTTGTATGTTCTCAATCGTACTGGTCCAACAACAGTAGTTGAAAAATCTCCCATTGAGCTCTGGCAAAGCAAAGAAATATCAACAATTAGTCACCTACGTATCTTTGGTACTCGTTTTTACGTTCATGTGCCCAAACAAACGAGGAGAAAATGGGACAAGAAAAACACTGAAGGTAGATTCGTCGGCTATTGTGGAGATAAAGATGGTTATCGAATATGGATTCCAGATGGAAACAAAGTTGTTATGAGCAAATATGTAATCTTCAAGTCCGAAGAAGTTGTAGAGAAAAAGGTACAGCTTAAAATGAAGGAAGATATACAGGGTGTTTCACAGGTAAAGGGAAATATTTCAATGGTAGATAGGGGTCACCAAGGTGGTCCTGAAAATACCATATTTGATAGGTCTTAGAGTTTTCATAACGGAGATACAGGGCGATTTATCGATTTCGAATAATTATTCATTCGTCTATAAGTATTGAACTGCCCAGTATATTTTTCTAAAATTTGGTGTGGAGCTTGAACTTGGGACGTTGAATTCATTCACCTATCGGGCGAAGAAAAAATCCAGGTTCGGCTTCAGGAAAAATTCACATTTATTCGAAATATTAAAATAACACACTGTATGTAATAATTGACAGAGTTCATCAAAGGAATCGTGAAGAGGAGGAAAAACTGAACTGGATTTGATGCTTTATGTTTCCCCGCCACCGATTCTCATCGTAACAATCATAAACAGAAAGCTGAAAGTATGTCAATTTGAAGAGTATTGAAATTATGAAACAAGAGTCAATTATGATTATTCGATATATTTTAGTCAAAAAATCGCTCGAAAGAACTTACTTAGTCTCACAATTTTTATAACGGAGATACAGGGTGAATTATCGGTTTTGAATAATTATTCACTCGTCCATAAGTATAAAACTACCCAGTAACATTTTCTCAAATATGGTATGTAGCTTACTTGGGACGATGGATTCATTAACCTATCAGGCGGAATTATAAATCGATAATTCACCCTGTATCTCTGTTATAAAGACTATGAGACTTTTCCTGAAGCTGAACCTGTATTTCCATTCTGCCTGATAAGTCAATGAATCCATCGTCCCAAAAATTTGAGAAAATAGTACTGCGATGGGTAGTTTAATACTTATGGACGAGTGATAATTCACCCTGTATCTCTGTTATGAAGACTGTGAGACTAAGTGAGTTCTTTCGAACGATCATTTAACAAGAATATATCAAATAATCATAATTGAAAGTGGTTTCATAATTTTTATACTCTTCAAATTGACGTACTTTTAGCTTCCTGTTTATGATTGTTACGATGAGAATTGGTGGCGGGAAAACAAAAAGCATCAAATCCAGTTCAATTTTTCCTCCTCTTCACGATTCTTCTGATGAACTTTGTCAATTATTACATACAGTGTGTTATTTTAATATTTCGAATAAATGTAAATTTTTCCTGAAGCCGAACCTGGATTTTCACTCCGCCCGATGGGTGAATGAATTCAACGTCTCAAGTTTAAGCTCCATACCAAATTTTAGAAAAATATACCGGGTAGTTCAATACTTATAGACGAATGAATAATTATTCGAAATCGATAAATCGCCCTGTATCTCCGTTATGAAAACTCTAAGACCTATCAAATATGGTATTTTCAGAACCACCTTGGTGACCCCTATCTACCATTGAAATATTTCCCTTTACCTATGAAACACCCTGTAGAGGACAAGGTACAGTTGAGGATGAACATGCAAGTAGTAGCAGGAGAGAACCAAGAGAGACGACTTTCAATCCGAGAAGAAGTTTCGACTTCGCAGAATGATCCAGTGAGCGAAGTCAATGTGGAGGAGGAAGAAAATGAGCATGAGGAAGAAGAAAATGAGCGAAGAAACGATGAATCCCTACAGCATCATGACAGCAGACGTATAGTCAGAATGCCGTCATACTTGAACGACTATGTATTATTTGCAGAATATTATGAACCACAGTCATATGAAGCTGCAATGAAGTCAAGTGACGCAGAACTATGGAAGAATGCTATGGCTGAAGAGATGCAATCTTTAGCAGAATACGACACATGGAGTTTGGTTGATTCGCCTCCAGGAAGTAAACTCATTCCTAATCGATGGGTTCTGAAGGTGAAAACAGATTCAGATGGTGAAATTTGTCGTTATAAAGCTAGGCTGGTAGCTAAGGGTTTCAACCAAGAAGCGGGTATAGACTACAATGAGACTTTCAGCCCCGTGGCTCGTTTTGATACCCTCATGATTGTTTTCAGTGTAGCAGCCTCAGAAAACATGATACTCTCACAATTCGATGTAAAAACAGCGTTTTTATACGGTAAACTTGAGGAGGAAGTATTCATGAATCAACCAGAAGGATTCAATGACAATACAGGACGAGTGTGTAAGCTGAATAGGAGCTTGTATGGTTTGAAGCAGTCGCCACGATGCTGGAATACCCGTTTTGTACACTTCTTGAAAAATGAAGAAATGATCTGCAGTTCATCGGATCCATGCCTTTTCATCCGTGTGAGTAATAATCGAAAACTCCTGGTCGCTATATATGTCGACGATGGACTCATTGCAGGCAGCGATGATAGAGAAATATCATCATTTCTCAACAAATTACGAAATACATTCAAGATCACTGAAGGGGACTTTGCTTGTTATCTTGGTCTGCAGATGAACAGATTCAGTGACGGTAGTATATTCATAAACCGAAGTATATACATAAATAAAGTACTGAATCGTTTCAATATGCAAGATTGTGAACCAATTGCAACACCCTGTGATACTGGAGTTTATCTTGTTGGTGATTCTAGTGAATAATTGGATAGCAGTGTACTCTATCGTGAAGCAGTGGGCAGCCTCATGTACATTATGACTGGATCTCGTCCAGACATTGCTCTCGCCATAAGTATAGTTTCAGAAAAACTAAGTTCACTAAGTAAGATATCCGATTGGCGTATTGTCGAACGCATATTGAGATATCTTAAAGGAACCATCGATTTCGGATTGTTCTACAGTGCGAAAAATCAAAGAATTCTCAGAGTATACAGTGATTCCGACTACGCTGGTGACACACTCTCCAGGAAATCGTGATCTGGTGTTGTATGTATGTATGCTGGATCTGCAGTAACCTGGTTCAGTCAGAAGCAGAAGAGTGTTTCTCTCTCCACCACTGAGGCAGAATATATTGCTGAAAGCGAGGCAACCAAGGAATTGATTTGGGTAAAACGTCTACTTGGTGAAATCACTTCATTTGATGGACATGTCACCCTATATATGGATAGTGCAAGTGCTATTGAACTTGTGAAAAACCATGAGTTTCATAAGAAATCGAAACATATCGAAATACGTTTCCATTTCATACGGAATAAATATCAAGAAGGCGTTATGGAAGTGGAGTTCATTCCTAGTGGAGAACAAGTAGCAGACCTCTCGACAAAACCTTTATCGAGAGTGAAATTTTTGGAAATTCGAAAACTGCTTGGTGTACAGTGTGTACGGAACCTTGACGAATGATGTACAAATATCCAGGATAATTTTAGGAGGAAGTGTTGAATTTGTAAAATTATCATCCTGTATATGTTGATCTAGTGTGCCATTCATTCTATTTGATATTAGTTCAGTTGTCTGTCGATAATAAAGAATATTGTCCATCAGATTTGTATCTTCTTATAAAGTAGATTTCCTTGCAATTCCCATTGGAATTATAGTTTCTACCACATAGCTCAACAATGAGGGGTGTACTGAATAGTTAATTTCAGATATTCGGTTGATATAAACTATTGCTAATTGAAAGGATAGACATTGTTTCTTTGAGACCAGGATGCCATTCTAAAGGAATCTGTATTTTACAATCCTTCCTACTATCAAATATTTAATATCATAAAATTCAATAATTAACGTACTGTAACATAAAAATTTGCCTTTTCGTGTTCCATACTGTGAGTTCTGTATATGGGTAGTTGGGAAGCTTTGTGAAGAGTGCGTAACTCGATGATTTCTTTTCTAGCTTTTGAGGTACTCTATATAATTCTATCATGATAAATGTTTTCATTTTCAATGTCCATGACTGGATGACTGTTAGGTTATTTTAGTCCACTTCTTATCCAATCTTACACATTTGTCAGATGCCCATGAATACTGTAGTTTACAGCCTCTTGCCAGTAGAAGACTGTTTGTCGCGTTTAGCGGCAATGTATTGTAATGGTACAGGGGTATTCACAATTTTTTATCGACTGGTGGATCGACTAATGTATCGACTATCGATATCATGATCGATATTTAATATTTCTTTCAAGTTGCATCTTTGAATCATATTACTTGAGTGGCTAGCTGGACGCTGCGCAGAGACGAAATTTGGTGTGCAATATTTTTTTAAGGTGGATCGCAATTGCTCTGATTGACGGAAACTTATTGTTTGAGCAATTTCCGATCCTTCATCCTTCCTGGTGATTCCTTCTCTCACGAATAGGTTTCATGTGTTGATGCCAAAATGAGGCTTTCTTTGATCCTGGCTCTCGTGCGATCTTGTCAGGTGGTGGACACCTATTTTTGTGTTAGGCCTTTCCGATAGGAAGGTAAGAAATATTGAATCTCTTCTTGTGGATGATATGCAATAGGGTATGTACATTTCAGATATCATATGGCCTTATATAGTGGAGCAAGAGGCACAGAGAAAGATAGTAGTGTAATATTATATGAACACCATTTTCTTTTGACCACATGGCATGTTTCTCAACTAGAATTTCAACACTCAACACTGTTAACTGGATGGATCAATAAAAATCGAATCTCTCATCAACTATGGGCATTTGGAAATCTTGAACTGTTTTCTGGACTTTACTGTTTGGGCATCACGTGGACACTTCTTTCTATGGTTGAGGCACCTGAAGGTTCTTCGTTGCTTTGAAGCCTGAGTTACCAATACACTTGCAGGTGGGAGCAGGATCCTGGTGATCTCTTGTGTATGTCCTTGGGCATCTATAGGGCCCGACAGCCCAAAATATCTGGCAGAATCCTTGCTGCCAATAGTGCAAGTCCCTAGAAGCCCTACTGGTACAGATAGCCAGTGATCCTGATTTCTGACAGGAAGTCAAGGGGAGTCCAGACTCCTGGAGTGGTAGATAATCCATCATCTCTAGGATTTTTGTTGCTTCGGAGCCTGAACGCCCGGTGCCTAGTCGGATAGTGAGACGTCCTGATACAGCTTGGATTGTGGGAGGAGCTTGCCCTGGTGGCAGCCTGTGGACCCGTCAGCCAGAGTACCAACGCAGCATCCAGTTGCCCTGGGATAAACCAAGTGCCCAGGTCTCCAGATGGTTGTCACTCCTGTCAACTGTGTGGGGATTCAGTTTTCCTAGCACATCTAACCCCTAACGCCGACTGAGGGAGGAGTGTCTTCGTTTCATCCAGGTAGTGAGATCTAGTGGACCACAGTTGGAATTTCATGGTACAAATTCCAGAACTTGCAGTTAAGGTCAGAATTTTCCATACATATTTCTTCCCTGTCTGAGGACATATAACATACATATTTTTACACTGTCTAATATAACATACATATTTTTTCACTGTCTCAGGACATTCAACATACCTAATTTTTTCCTGTCTGAGAACATTTAACATATTATATGTTTTCCCTGTCTGAGGACATTTCAATAGAAATTTTTCACTGTTTTATGTCAGGATATATTCAAGTACTTGTCAACGAAAAGTTCCACTTTCATATCGGAATTTACATTCAATAGAATTATTGAGTCTGTTAGAGACCCTGTGAAACCAAAGTATAGGCCTATATGAAGATAAATCTACCCTTGTACTGAGTTATAATAATAGTAGAACATTATTTACTTCCATTCTGAATACCTATTGTTGGCATGTCAAGGTGAATAAATCTATTACTTCGGCTTATATTTATATCTCGGATTTTTTTCTCAGTAATTCGCTGCGAAAACTGAGTGGAGCTCGACAGAAGGATAACCCCACTAGTAACCAAAAAATAACTGACTCACGACCTGCTCCGAAACAAACTAGCTGCCGTGCCTATAACAAATAAAAATCTGTTCGTTTTCCGAAATACTAAAAATAATTGGTATAGTACTCACCCCATTGACCCGCTGAACTACCAGTGTTTGGTTTCTACTGTTCCAAACTTGGCTCTTGAATTACTTACTATATTTTGTAGCAGAACTTGTGCAGTCTAAAATACCAAGTAAATCTCAGGCAGGTAAACATCCAACTCAGAGGAATTAGAATCTTGACTAAAATATATCACTTATTACCCCCTGAATTTCGCAAGGTTATATCTCATCTTCCATGAAATGTTCAGTTATTCTTTCAGGTTACTGATGAGGATATGATATCCCGAAATGAATTCATATAACCTATCTGTGAGATATATAATTCCCATATCACTGATACGAAAGAGTTCATACAAGTATACTTCTCCTATACATTTCAATTTTCATTTCAATACTGAAGATATCGGTAAGTTATATTTTTATATCATAATACATCATATTATTTTATTCGATTTGAGAGATGATGTTGATTCTCAATTTCAGAGGATTTTGATTTATCATGCTCTCTTTTTTTGTGGATATTCAACAGATATAATTCAATGTTCGACGTGACAAATAGCCAGGAAAGTAGTTTTCTTCTGTTGAATATTCAGAATTATATTATTTGCATATCTGTATATGAAGGAGAATGCAAATTCTCGACTTCAGAAGATTTTGTTTTCAAATTCTTATGTGTGTTCAATAGATGTAATTCAATATTCGTCGTGGCATATAGCCAGGAGAGTAGTTGTTTTCTGTTGAATAAACCGAAAAAGAATTGATATTTTCATCACATGGAGAATGCGAATTCTCAATGTATTTCTTTATATATAATTCAGAATAAATTCAGAATAAATGTAGGGGACAGGGAATCTATATACTGATCCTAAAATCTGATGACTTCTGGTTTTATCACTTCAATATTCAGATACACTTTAGCAGGTGCTATACTGTATATCTGAACATCGTGGTTAACCGAATTTTCCATGTTTTTTTTTTTCTGAGCTTGAACCAGTATCTAATTATTTACACAAAATGTTCACATAAAATTATCAAACTATTACACGATACAATAGATATAACAATGGTATAACAATAACACTACTTTCAAAAATGATAAAAACAATGATAATAATGATACTTCAGAACGAATATGTAAATATATATATATATATATATGAAAAAAAAAATAAGACTAAAACTAGGGACTATTGGGAATGCATATGTATATATATGTATATGCCAATATTGTGATGCTGATGGTAGACAGTTATTTATTAATTATAACAATACTAGCGTTTCAGTCAACAGCCACTGTGATAGGGCGTACTTGAATGATTTGGTGTGGCAATCTATTTTGTGTTGGAGTGGTAAGTGATTGAATAGGCTTTGACCAATATACGTGAAGCATTGTTGTCCAATAGACTTTTGGACTCTTGGTAAGATTATATTCTCATCATCACGAAATCGAGTTTGATATAAATATTTTTGATTTTGGTCAATTATATTGTTTTTCAATGAATATAATAAAGAATTTTTATAAAAGAGTTTTTTTAAATCGAGTAATTCTGAATCTTTGAATAATAAATCTGTGGGGAACTGTGCATTGAGTTTGTATATTATTTTTATAATTCTCTTTTGGGCAACTTGTAGCGGTTTTAGGTTGTTTTCATAGGCACCACCCCATCCAATTATCTCGTAATTCAAATGTGACTGGACTAAGCTGAAATACATGATCCTCAAGTTATTTGTATCTAATATAAATGTCATATGCTTGAATAAATACATCAATGACCTTAGTTTTTTTGTTAAATTTTGAATGTGGGTGTCCCATTTTAAATTGTTGTCAATAAATATACCTAGATATTTGGTGTGAGTTCCGCCCTGGATTGTGAAGGTGTTTTGTTTCTGAATGGTAGATAGAGTTTCAAGTTGTTGTTTACTGGTAGAGTATTTTTATAATTCGAGAAATGTAGGTATATAGTTTTATTGATATTAATTGTTAGGAGATTTTCATCGAACCATTGAATTATGGTTGTGAGATCCTTTACCAATCGATGTTCTACATCTACCCATGTGGTGGCCTCCAAAAAGAGGACAGTGTCATCAGCGAAGGAAATAATTGTTCCGTGGCAATTCAATGACAAAAGTTCATTCAAATAAACTATGAACAGGATGGGGCCCAAAACTGTTCCTTGGGGTAGGTATACCATAGGTAACATTTTTTTGTGTGCTCATTGTGTTATTCATTTTTACCATTTGGCGTCTATTTTCTAAGTAACTTTGAAGAAGAGAATGGGCTGGACCACGAAAACCCATGTCGTCAAGTTTTGATAAAAGTTTGCTGTGGCTATATATATATATACAGAGTGGGCCTTTGAAAACGAAACAGAGGCTCTGTAGGTCGCCAAAACCGGATTATCAAAAAAAACTGAAACAGGTCAAGTACATTTTCGAGGGGGACATCTTTCTAAAATATTTTCAGCCCTGCGGCGTTGCCGCTTCTAAAGAAATGAAGCAACAACTTTGTTATTTCAAATGGAACACCTTGTATTTTATTGCATTTTCAGATTCTCCCCGAAGAGCTGATTTCATCAATGCATCACACTTAGGGTCTAGCTGTAATGGTTTCAGGGATATAAAGTGTTCAAAATCGAGATTTTTCAACTTTAACATTTTTTTGTGTCGAAACTATTCATTATTGGTCAAAACGGCTATCATGTTCCGATCTCAACTTGTGATTTACTATCTACTGACATTTATTTTAAACAAATACAGGGTGGTTCAAGATTCAGAATTCTGATCACCCTGTATCTGTTTCAGTTAAATGTCAGTAGATAGTAAATCACAAGTTGAGATAGGGACATGAGAGCCGTTTCGACCAATAATGAATAGTTTCGACACAAAAAAATGTCAAAGTTGAAAAATCTCGATTTTGAACACTTTATATCCCTGAAACCATTACAGCTAGACCCCAAGTGTGATGCATTGATGAAATCAGCTCTTCGGGGAGAATCTTAAAATGCAATGAAATACAAGGTGTTCCATTTGAAATAACAAAGTTGTTGCTTCTTTTCGTTAGCAGCGGCAACGCCGCAGGGCTGAAAATATTGTAGGACGATGTCCCCCTCGAAAACGTAGTTGACGTGTTTCAGATTCTTTTCATAATCCGGTTTTGGCGACCTACAGAGCCTCTGTTTCGTTTTCAAAGGCCCACTCTGTATATATATATATATATGTATGTCTAACGGTTAGTTCCAGGACATTTTTTAAATTGATTATATATAGCTCAAATCGATCATATATAATGTCTTCTTTCTAATGGCCGACGAAATTTTGAAAAATATTGACTTTTATTTCTGTATATTCCAGAGATCATATAGTTCCAGGACATTATTTTTTGACATTTTTCAAATTGATTATATATAGCTCAAATCGATCATATAGAATGTCCTCCTGCTAATGGCGGACGAATTTTTGAAAAATATTAATTTTTATTTCTGTATATTCCAGAGAACATATAGTTCCAGGACATTATTTTTTGACATTTTTCAAATCGATTATACAGGGTGTTTCATAATTGAATGCTGATCCTTAAGGGCGATAATCCTTGGATGATTTCAAAGAGAAAAGTTCATATCAACATATGTCATAAACCTCTTAGTTATTGAGATACCTGGTGATGAAATTTCAAGAAAAAAATAAGTTTTTTATCATAATCTTTTATCACTCTTAGATATTGTTATGATATTTTGTATACACCTTTTCATTATTGAGGAGCAATTTTTTACGTGAAAGATATTTAAAAATTCTCACCAGTGGCGTCCGTACGGGGTTTGAACTGACAATTTTTGAAGAAAAAAATAGTACGCCACTGATTTTTCTGAGAAATAATTTTTTCTTCAATTCTCATTCATTTTGGAGCAAATTTGGTTCCAAAACTTACTTTCATACAACGTACCGTTTTCGCGTAAAAAAATAGAAACCAAAGAATTTTGTTCCTTCAGTACTTGGATATTGTTTTTGGTAATTCAGTAGACACCCACTATAAGTAGAAACACATTTTGTTTCGGGACGAAAATCAAACTTTCACTTTTACCAGTGATGTCTCCGTAGACCTGATATTGAATGTTCAGTTTGAAAAAACGCTGTACGCTTCTGATTTCAACACTCTGTAGCTCAAAAACTAAGAGGTTCAGGACATATGTTGATATGAACTTTTCTCCTTGAAATCATCCAAGGATCGATCATACAGAATGTCATCTTCCTGATGGCAGATGGAATTTTGAAAAATATTAACTTTTATTTTCTATATTACAGAGATCATATAGTTCCAGGACATTATTTTTTCAATGTATTTTTCGATCTTGTATATACAGGTTGTTTCAGATTTCAATCGGGAAATTTCCAAAGACGATTATAAACTCTACACTTGTATTGTTTTGGAGCTTCGTTTCAAAGATACAGGTTGCTGAATTTAAAAAATATAGATTTGAATTCACACTTCACACCTCAAATTTTTCTTAATCGATTCTTGTTGAAATTGACAGGTTTGTTCGTAATATTTTAAAATCCCTATCATGTTCCTGAAACAAGGTGAGTACCTTCTTCACAAAAGAGAATCCCTATAATGTTCAATGAAAATCGTCCGTATACCTATAGGAAGGAAAGGCGGGAGGTTATGAGTTCCTGGAAATAATTTCATTGGCAGAGCTTCACCGTTCTATGAACGATCGAGTTTTTGTAAAGTGTTGTTCCACATATTTCGAGGTTAACGACCAAGGAATGTGCTGACTGGGCTTGTCGAGTTCGTCTGACTGGTATTGCTAGTGATATGAAATGATAGCAGATATTTCTGAAGAACCATTTCCACGGTCTCTATAGAGATGGAAAAGGACGCCGACTCTTATTCTACGGTGTACTAATGAGGGCAAAAGGATTCGTGTGTGTTGAATCATACCCACCCGGCGAATGGCTCTTCTCTGGATGGGATCTTACAGCATCAGCTGTTGAACCCCATATAAGATACCAGTATTCTAAAGCTGTTCATATACACACCTAGGAAGGCAGCTAATCTTGGCTGAATTGGTAGCCTCGCTGCTCTCGACCATGAACTATCAGTCAATCTACATTTGCTGCCGTGTGAAACATATAATTTTTCCCCAAATACCAATTTTGTGTATTTTTTTTTTAGTGAAAACTTCATCGTTTTGTGTCCACACAATGTCAGTGTCAAGTTTGATTACCAATTTCATTGGAATTACTTGGAACCATAACGTTGAATTTCAACTAACTTTTTCTGCCTTCAGAGGAAGAACAATTCTCCTGCCTGTTAAGTGTCATAGAAAAGCCACGCCATTGTTTTCCTCATGATTTTCATAGATTGAACAATAATTGAAGTTACAACATCTTTGTTCTATGACATCAATTGAGCATTACTAGATATCCATAATGAGTTGATATAATCTTGAGATTTAGAGAAATCGTCGCTCACTGACTACACTGAATTTTGGTCATTATAAAAGCTTATTTAGGGTGATAATTGCGAAATACGATTCATATTTCTGATATTAACACCCTGATGTATCTCAAAAACGTGATGAAACCCCGTTAATTATTCCATATATTCGGATGAAAATTGTTGTTACGAATTCTACGATACCAATATGTCGATTGATTTTTGCATATAAAATCTACTTCGATGTGCAGAGTGTGCCAAAGCGAGAACTAATTCACTTTTTTTTTGTCAATTTTTCTATTCTTTCGAATCCATGATAATATAGGATAATCTATAACTGAATGAGAAATAATATGAATAGTTCAATATTATCAAGAATTGAAACTTACGTACTTGATAATATGAATTATTCGGTAGTTGCTATAATGCCTGAATTTTCCTTTTACTTATACAGGGTGTTACATAATTCAATACAAATATTTTAATGACATATTCCTGGGGTCAGAAAAAGACATTTTTTTCCTATAAACATGTGTCCTAAAATCCACCCCCTCCAAGCTATAGACCTCGCAAGATGCGCAAAAAAAATCTTAAATTTTGAATTGTGGCTACAATTATGCATCAAATATTTTGAAAATTCACAGGCACTTGTATTTTTAGACGATCTATTCATTTCTTGATTCAAAAATAGGGTAACTCGAATCGAAAGGGGTGAATTAGGAATGCATACAGATTTGATGGCAAACATTTTCTATGTCCTCCAAAAAAATTTGAATTCAAACATCATCGTTGAATTGGCCACTAAAAAATCATACATTCCAGTCTCTTGCATTTTCTTGAATTAGCTAACCGTTTTAGAGAAAATCGCTAGTAAATGGAAGGGGTGTATTGAAGTAACAAACAAAAATACCTAGAGGGCTATGACTTTTCACTTTGTTTCCCCTATTGACGCTTTTGACGTTTAATTTGTGAAACAGCAGTGATTCACTTGTAAGTTTGACGTTTGTTAAACAGTTTATCTTTTTGTGTTTTTTGGTTTAGTATTGCGCATCTTGCGATGTCTGTAGCTTGGAGGGGGTGGATTTTAGGACACATGTTTATAGGAAAAAAAAAGTCTTTTTTGACCCCATCAGGAATATATCATCAAAATATTTGTATTGAATTATGTAACACCCTGTATATTATTTATTCATCATTATTGTTATAATACGTATAGTTCCAGGACATTTCTTCATAATATGTATAGTTCCAGGACATTTCTTCATAATATGTATAATAGTTCCAGAACATTCAGGTTGTGAATCATATCGTTCTATAGGATAATCTATGACCGAATGAGAAATGATATAAATAGTTCAATATTATCAAGAATGGAAACTCACGTACTGGACAATAATATAGAATATTTGATAGTTTCTATGATGCCTGAATTCTCATGTTATACAATGTCATTCATAATGTCGGCATAATATGGGAAAAACTTTTATCTTTCAACTTTTATTTTGCAATTCAACCTGAGCGTTGTGTTTTACTTCAAAACAGATGGAATAAATCGGAAGTGAAAAGACTTTTTAATAAAAAGCTTTTATTTGAACGCTCTAAAAAGAAGAAAATAAAATTTTCTTTTTAAATTTCAACTATCAACTTATAACCTCATTATACACAATTCATATGATCATAATAGCTTGTCGCGATGATCAATATTTAATTGAATTGGAATTTGAAGGATTTAAACTTATCAGATTTTACAAAATTGAATCAGTACTGGTTTATTTACACAAGTGAATCGCGCGACAAGCTTTTATGATCATATAAATTGTGTATAATGAGGTTATAAGTTGATAGTTGAAATCTAAAAAGAAAATTTTATTTTCTTCTTTTTAGAGCGTTTCAAATAAAAACTTTTTATTAAAGAGTTCTTTCACTTTTAATTCATTTTTTACTTTTTCGTTATCGCTGAGTAGGTTTCTCAGACTGTTCATCTCATTCAACGAATCATTGTTGCAAGGTCGTTTGCGCCGGTTGATTTCTAACAGTCCAGCTCTTCAATTAAGGAGCCCTTCTAATTGATTTGGAAGTTCTCCTTCTCCTAGACAGGCTGCAGACAAATGCTGATGACGCCCATCTATCCAAATTACACAAGTCAAAGTTAATCAATCGATGTAACAGGCTCAACAATCGATTTTTCGAACCTGTATTTTCATTATCAACGAACCCTTTCATTATAGGAAAGCACAAAAAACTTCAATAGTGCTCCATATTGGATCTAGGCAAGCTCCGAGGTGAGCTCTCTCATTTGATACCAATATTATAGAAGTGCATTGAAAATATAACTACTCCACCATCTTGGATTCTTGATGACGTTACAAAATTTTTCGAGTTACTCTCAACGAGCACTTTTATTTGATACCCATATAGTTGAAGTAGATTGAAAATAACTATTCAACCATCTTGGATTGTCCGCCATATTGGATTGAGAATGACGTCACATTATTTCTCGAACTACTCTCATCGAGTCCTTTCTTTTGATACCCATATTGTAGAAGATCATCAAGAATAACTATGTCGTCATCTTGGATTGTCCGCCATATTTGATTTAGAATGACGTCACATTATTTTTCGAGTTACTCTCAACGAGCCATATTGTAGAAGTATATTAAAAATAGCTATTCCGATATCTTGGATGTCCGCCATATTGGATTAAGAATGACGTCACATTATTTTTCGAGTTACTCTCAACGAGCCCTCCCATTTGATACCCATTTCGTAGAAGTAGATTAAAAATGACCATTACGCCATCTCGGATGGTCCGCCATATTGGATTTAGAATGACGTCACATCATTTTTCGAGTTACTCTCAACGAGCCTTTTCATTTGATACCCATATTGTGGAAGTATACTGAAAATGACCATTCCGCCATCTTGGATGGTCCGCCATATTGGATTTAATAATAATAATAATAATAATAATATCGACTTTATTATTTCTTGAGGAAAAACAAATACATAATTCTTTATTATTTTATAACCAAGAAATAAAGGGCGAAGTTCATTTTCTGCACTGCTAGGCATAACAGAAAATGCTCTTCCACTCAACCCTAAACAGAAACCTGTGACTGCTACATAATATTGTTACATTTTAATTCGAATACGAGCAAACAATGACATAATGGAGTGTAGTTTATTCATTCTGAGCAAGATATTAAATATATAACCTTATTTCACTCAGACAAATACTCTCTAAATTTAGATTTGAAGTTTAAAAAATTCAGTTGTTTAAATGAGGGGGGAACAGAATTATACATGTGACAAATTCGGTATCTAAAGGACTGCCTGAACATTTCTGTCCTGAATTTCGGTATTGCAAGCATATTTTTTAGTCTAATATTCAAATTGTGAATGTCTGTCCGATATTTAATTTTCCTATGCAGATACGATGGTTTTTTTGTTATAACTATTTTGTGGAAAAGACAAACAGCGTGAAGTACCCTCCTTTTTTCCATGTTCAACCATCCACTTTCTTGTAGTTTGTATGAGATCCTTTGTCGGCGACGAATACCGAAAATTAATCTGAGACACGAGTTTTGAACTTTTTGAATTTTATTTTTATACTGACAAGTTAAACATGGACCATAAAGAACATCTCCATAATTGAAAATTGAGAGTACTAAAGATTCACATAAGGCTTTTTTCACATGATAAGGTAGAAAATGTCGATTACCATAAATAATTTTTATTGCACAGTAGGCACGTTGCAGGAGTCTATTTATAAACCCCTCAAATCTCAGCTCTACATCCATCAAAATACCAAGATTATTTGCTTCACTAACAATAGCTAGCGATTCATTTTGTATGCAAACATTCACCGAATCACTTACTGTGGCACGAATGTTTTTTGGGCCAAAAATCATTACATTTGATTTGCTGGAATTTATAAGTAGACAATGGTCCTTAGCCAGGTCTACAAATCTGTTCAGATCTGCATTGATAAGATCGCAAGCATTTTCTACCATCTCAGCAGGAAAACTATAATATATTTGGGTGTCGTCTGCATATAAGTGCACTTGACAGGTGTGAAGGGAATGAAGTAAGTGAGAGGTATATATGGAAAACAGTAACGGGCCAAGTATAGAACCTTGGGGTACTCCAGATTTGAGATATAGAAGTTCTGAGTCACATTCCTCGACACTAACCTTCTGTTGTCTATCTTTCAAATAGTTTGTCATCAATGACAGAGCATCAACAGAAAAACCTATGTAACTCAAAATATCTATCAATAAATTATGATTGATGGTATCGAAGGCCCGGCTGAAATCCAAAAGAACCAATACCGTACATTTACTTTCATTTAGAATTACGTCACTCCATTTTTCGAGTTACTCTCAACTAGCTTCCTCATTTGATACCCATATTGTAGAAGTATGTTAAAAATAGCTATTCCGTCATCTTGGATGGTCCGCCATATTGAATTAAGAATAACGTCACATTATTTTTCGAATCACTCCCAACGAGCGCTTTCATTTCATACCCATATTGTAGAAGTAGATAAAAAATGACCATTCCGCCATCTTGAATGGTCCGCCATATTGGATTTAGAATGACGTGACATCATTTTTCGAGTTACTTTCAACGAGCCTTCTCATTTGATACCCATATTGTAAAAGTATATCAAAAATAGCTATTCCGCCATCTTGGATAGTTCGCCATATTGGATTTAGAATAAGGTGATCCACCTTATCGTGCATTGTCTTCCAAACTGAACGTGTATACAAAATTTCAGCTCAATCGGTTGAAGATTTCTACTTCAAAATTGAGTTCAAAGATTCCACCCGAACATACATACATACAAACATACAATGCAAGTTAAATGAAAGCTTTTATCTACAACTATGGAGTCATTCATACATTGCTCACTCGATTTTCGACATTTAATGGCAGTCATTATTGTGATGAATCGAGTAATAAGAGTAATAATGACAGTAGGGTGGCGTAATAATTTGACATCCCATCATCTTGTCAAATTCAACTAGGTAGGTATTCGTTCTATTAGTAGTAATATTCACTAAGACAATTGAATAGCAACTTATTCATCGAATTGTTCAAATTGATATCCACTTTTCCTCACACGCTTTCTCAATACGTCTTAATGCATTCAAAATCATTATAGGATGTCTTTGTAATTCCTGGAAAACTGCCTCTGTTGTTGCACGAAGTTCTTCAAGATATTTGTGACTCTTACTGTATCAAGACGTATTGAGAAACTGTGTCAATTGTGTGTTATGGGAAATGAACATCAATTTGAACAATTCAGTGAATAAGTTATTGAATAATTCCGAAATTCAATTGTATTTGTAAATATTTTATCTGGTACTTATTCTACATTATGAACTTTTTATTACTATTTATTTGTTGCTATCAGGTACATAATTTTTGTGTTTTCTTAGTTAATTAGTGTTGGTATTGTTTTTTTCCTCTTTATGGAAAAATCAAAATGAATATTCCTTCAATTGGAACTTTTTTATAAGAAAAATCCATAGCCCACTATTAAAATTCAATGTTTCAGTGATTTCAGAGCATTTTTGAAAATTTCATATACATACATTATAAATCATTTTGAAGAGAAAAAATTGAGGAATTTTATGAGCTTACAAAATACAGGGTGTTCCATTTGAAAAATCATAAGATTGAGTCGTATCTCCAAAACCAAACCCCGAAAAAAAAATTCGAGTGCGCCACTGGATTCTGCGTGAACTTTAATATGGGATGAGATTTCAATTTGACATTTTTGCTGAGAAACTTCGTAGATATAGAGGGGGTCCAAAAAGTATAAATTTTCAAAATCGCCCTGTATCTCATAAACGGAAACAGTTATGCAAAATCTGATAAGGCCATCTCGAGTTTCACAAAAAAGTGGCACACGACCGCGAAACCCGCAAGGTTCTATCTCCAAAGATAACTGAGATATCCCACAAAAGCATCGAAAACTGGACACACTGTACAGTTCCTCGAGAAACAAACAATTCTACACTAGTTGACAGTACAATCAGAATTACCCTAGGAACAACGCTGTTTTATGTTTATGGTTACTCATAGTCATAGGTTAGTCATACTGTTGAGAATGAAAAACAGTGAATTTTCATTTTTCCCTGTATATTTGTAGAATTGAGGTGATTAAAACTATGATTACCATGTCTTTTGAATTTGCGTGTATTCCACGAACGTTTTGGTAGAACTAGTAAAACGAACACCTACCTAGTTGAATTTGACAAGACGATGGGATGTCAGATTATTATACGCCATCCTACTGTCATTATCATCTTATTACTCGATTCATCACAATAATGTATGTCATTAAATGTTGAAAATCGAGTTAGCAATGTATGAATGACTCCATAGTTGTAGATAAACATCTTAATTCTACAAATACACGGAAAAATAAGAATTCACTGTTTTCCATCCTCAACAGTGACTATCATCATGAGTAACCATCATGAGTAACCATAACCATAAAATAGGACTTGACACACTTGCAGATTTGCTCACACCTTAGATCCTGTATGATCTAAGGCACACACTAACACTAATATGTCTACAGGCTATTGGAATAGATTAGTTCAGACCAATCAGAACCATGGAATTTCATTGTTGATAACTAGCTTCTAGAGACAGGGTACTACAATCAATCATCGCGGTGGGGGAACGCTACAGCGGAAGCAAAAAATGAATGATCTGCAATAGTATATGATTCATTTTACAACTGAAAAGTGAAATATCATATAATACCTGGTAAGATTGACTGATATGTGATTGCACGACTTTTTTCCTGCTAATAAAAGTTATATCCAACATTGTTTATTGAATTTTCACGATCAAAATTATTGAAATAAGTTATAAGCTGTTCGTTGAATGGAATCTTTGTCAATAAATTTTCGATCGAATTAATGAGTATTCAAAATCAGATTTAGTGATTTTGCAATATAATAACCTTCATTTTTTTCAAAGATCTATTTCTGAACTCTCAGAGTTGCTTTGATATTTGAATAGTTGTAGATAAAGTATAGTATTCTACTTGCGCATAATGACTATTACCTACTCAGATGATTACAGCACTCGCCTTCGGCTCGCACTGCAACTTTCATCTTCGTGGGTAATAGCCATCATTATGCGCTCGTTGAATAATATACTATCAATTTTAAAATGGCCTACTCGATCGGGGTAACGTGACTTTCGCTACATGCCAAAAGTTACATTTCTTCAAATCATTCTCTGACATTGGGCTTATTTGTTTGAATATCGAGAAAGTTCACTCGAAAAAGTTGTTTATATTTCAGATTCACACAAGTTTCTCGAATTTGAACTTTTTATTGCAACTTTAAGATTTTGATATTTTTTAAAATTTTTCGAAGTTTCTGTAATTTTTGAAGAATTGTTAATTCCATAAGAATACTACATACCAGTAGCTTCATCATGCTACTAACTTTCAATCACTATTTATCACTAATTATGGAAAGAAATATAATTTTCTTTAGAAAATGATAGTCCCCGATTCAAATTCTGTTATGTTTGATGCAAAGTTGATGTATCGTCAAGCATTTTGAAGCGAATTTTCCAGTACTGAAAAGTTGCCAAAGTCCATTTGAATGGATTTCGCTTTTGAATGCTTGATGATACATCAACTTTACATCGAACATAAGAGAATTTTGAAACGGATATTATCATTTTCTGAAGAAAATCATATTTCTGTCCATAATTAGTGATATAAATAGTAATTGGAAGTTAGTACCATGATAAAGCTTCTGGTATGAAGTAGTTATGTGGAATCAACAATTCTTCAAATATTACAGAAATTTCGAAAAATCTAAAAAAATATCAGAAACTGAAAGTTGCAATAGAAAGTTCAAATTCGAGACACGTGTGTAAAATTGAAATATAAACAACTTTCTCAAGTATACTTTTTCGATATTCAAAAATAAGCCCAATTTCAGCGATTAATTTGAAAAAATTTACATTTTGACATGTTAACGAAAGTCACGTGACCCCGATCGAGTAGGCCATTTTGCATCTTTCTTGAAGCAAAACTTAACGCTCAAGTTGAATTTCAAAATAAGTTATAAATGGAAGTTTTACCCATATAATGCCGACTTTATGAATGACACTATATTATTCATTCATTATTAATTATTGTTATAATACGTATAGTTCCAGGACATTTTCTTATAATACGTTTAGTTCTAGGACATTCATATTGTCAATCGTATAGTTCCAGGACTTCCAGGTCATACATATCATAAAACAAAAATATATAGGGTGAATCAGAATAAAACCGAAAAACTGCGTATCAGATTGCTTACTTCCTTCCGAAGTTGAAGGTTTTTTCCAACTTACGTACGAAAATAATCATTATATGCATTTGTTCTTGAAAATGACTGTTTAAGAAAACAATAATAAACATGGTTTACAATTCTAGGTCGATCATTGTATTCATTCGTATTTTGGAATTCAAATTTCTGATAATTTATAGTTTCAGTTCTTCTTGTACCAAGTATATGCAGGGTGTTTGGTTGAACGACGTATTCATAAAAGGGGGTGATATTGGTAGAAAAATTTCGAACATATTCAACCAAAATTATTATTATACAAAGTGTTACGCATTTCCGGATATGATAATCTTTCCAAATTTCACCGAATTTGATGAATAGGTCCATATAAAGTATTGATGAAAGTTTTTCCACACATTTGATACACATTGAAAAATGACTATCGAGAAATTTGACTGAAATCGAAAACTACGTTCGAATTTCTAATTACTTCTTTACATATCTACGTGAAGATCAGGTTTTATCATTTAGTTTTAGCAGAATTCATATTTTTTTATCGCTTGGTGTGCACGGAAGGGAATCCCTATAATGTTCGAAGAATATCGTGCGTACCTAGGGAGGATAGGGAAAGGAGGTGAGTGTTGTTTTTTTTTTAATTTTTGAGATAATAAGTTCTTGGAAATTCTTCCTCAGGCAATGGATTCCAGAACTTTGCAGTTCGATGGAGAAACGACTATCGATAAAGTATTGTTCGACATATTCCGAGGTTGATAACGAAAGTATCTGCTGACTGTGCTTGTTGAGTTCTTCTGACTGGTATTTCTAGTCGTCGTGAAATTATAGCAGATATTTCTGAAGAACATTGCTCGTGGAAATATATATAGAAAAGTAAAAGGTCGCCGACCTTTCTACGGTGTTCTATGGTGAAATCAAAATGTCAGTGAGTGTGGCATCACCCACCAGGCAATTGGCTCTTCTCTGGATGGAATCTAAGAGCATCAGAGTATGTTCGGTGCTGAACCCCATATGTACAATATTCCAAAACAGGCCGTATCTGTATACTTTGTAATCATGAGAAGCTGATGAGTTGTGAAATAGCTTTTCGCACGGAATAAAAATCCGATTTCGGCGAAGTAGCTTTCGCGATGGATCCGATATGATTATCCTGGCATTATTGATATAGGGTGTCCCAGAATATGTGGGCAATCTCTCGGATTCAGATAGAACCTGAAAAAATTATATGACAAGTTTATATGAAATCTTCTCCTACAGGCCCCTCCCGACATAAATATGAGCCCCTGAATGACGCCACTGGAAATCGGTTTTTCTTGAATAACTTTCGAAGCGATAAACAGAATCCAATGAAAATTTGATATGACGGACACTAGAACAGACCCCTCGGAATAGTCCCATTGAAATATAACTCGCTTCCTTACTTTATCAGGGGTGGACTGAGTTAAATTTTTAATCCTCAAATTTTTGACATCCTGTATGATAAAGGTCTAAAAATATCAAATTCGAGTAGCTTGAATATTAAACTGAAATAAAGTTACTTCTGTACATTATCGATAAATTGAGGATTATCATGCATACCTGGTCAGTGGCGTACTCAGAACAGATTATGAATTCTTCAACAGTTCTCAAAACATGAAACACCCTTCATTCAATCGACGTGTTATGACATGTTCCTTATGCATGATAATCCTCTCGGTGCACCTACAAATTTCCAGAGTGATATGTATTAGGAATATTGAAATATTGAAATAAATAGAAAAAATATATTAAATTTCAACGCCCTGTAGCGGCTGAACGGAACATTTTGGTATAGAGGTAAGTTCTGTTTATTTACCTCATTTTGGTCTCAGTAGTCTGTGTTATCATTTCGTACAGACATTCCAGGAACACCCTGTGTATTATCAAATTATGTATTATTATTTTTCTTGAAAACGGTTAAATTTATCGATAATGAACAAGAGTACCTTTTTTTCAGTTTAATATTCAAGCTACTCGAATTTGATTCTTTTAGGACTTCATCATACAGAATGTCAAAAATTTGAGGATTGAACTTGTCATATTATTTTTTCAGGTTCTATCTGAATCCGAGAGATTGCCTACATATTCTGGGACACCCTGTATAAGAGAGATGTCAGGATGTTGATATAACTCGACTCAATCTCCAACTCAAATGTACATCTGATCTTAGAGTTCATTGATATGATAATTCCCATATTATCTGATTTTCCAGTTATGTGTTGTTCTCTCTGTTATCTGCAGTAAGTAGGTACCTATTCAGTCCAGAAAATTCATTTCATATTCAGAATTGAAATCAGAAATATTTTTGCTTTTGTCTTACAGAAATAGAGAATTGATACGCATGTCGGATCTTTGAATAGAGCAGTTCATCTACCGTTGAGAGAGAAAACAATGTCTCCCCCATCTGTCGTTGTCTCCAGTGTTCCAACATAAAATAATGAAAATATTATGTAGGCATCATTGGAAATGGGGGAAAATGGAGGAGAATATAATATTAACCTTGATATAAAAGAAGGTTAGAATGGTCTTCTTCTCCATTTCTTCTTATTTCCAGTGTTGGCAACATAAGATTTTCATTATTTCATGTTGGAACACTGAAGACAAGGACAGATGGGAAGACATTTTTTTTCTCTCTCAACGATAGCTGAACTGCTCTATTGTTCTCGGATTAATACGTCACTCGTTTTTCCGCATTTTTCATGTTATGAAATATCGTAAATTTCAATGATTTCTTTATACATTGTGAATGAGTGGGTATTACGCCATTTTCTGTAAGCTGCTCAACTGGATTCGAAGAATTGTCATATATAGCTCATTGTATTCTACTTGTCATACCTCTTCATTTAAGAATACCCATCATGTCAAGTGGATTTTTAAAATAGGTCATACGCCTATTTAAGTCGGCCGCCATATTGTATAGTGATGTCATACAGTTTGTTTGATTCTACTTGTCATACTCATTTTTCACATACCCGTGTCAGGGGATTTGTAAAAAACAAAATCTCCGTTGAATCGAATGTTTTATAAATCACTGTCTTCTGAAGGACTGTGCAGAATTCCACCATGATTGTATATCAAAAAATCTAGAAATCGATCGCCTCATCCATATTCGACATATACAGGGTGTTATTTAAGTAAGTAGCCAAACTTGAAAGGGTGATTCTTTGAGTGATTCTAAGACGAAAAGTTTATATAAATATAGGTCCGGTAATGCTTCGTTTTCAAGATACAGGGTGTCAAAATTTTTAAAAGAAATCGTTTTTTTCGTAAATATCCTAATAACCCTTCAACAGATTTTATTGAAATTTGGCAGTGTTATTCAAGGTCGTAAAGGGCTAATTCAACCCTAAATATATCAAAATTATCATGTCCAGTGGCGTCTCGGAAGGCACTGTAACCAATATTTTTGACAGAAAAAATGTGCGCCACTGATTTTTTTGCAATTTTTGTATTTTTTTCACATTGAGCAACTAAAATTAGAACTTTTTTATTTCTAGAATTTTTTTCGTATCTTGCTTTGTTTTTGAGAAAAAACATGAAAATCGCTTCATTGCACATTCCCGTGATGAGCCGAAGCCAAGAGCCGAAGGCAAGTGCTGCAATTCATACATACATATTTTTTGTTTTTTCATTGCATTAATTTTGATAGAAAATTCCAAGACTAAAATAGAGTATTAATATGAAAAAATATTAGTAAGACCCCAGTTTTTGATGGTTTAGTAGTTGAAATGTTTTATTGTGTTGTCACAGGGATGTGCAATGAAATGATTTTAATGTTTTTTCTCAAAAACAAAGCAAGATACGAAAAAAATTCTAGAAATAAAAAAATTGTTATTTCAGTTTCTCAATATGAAACAAATACAAAAATTGCAAAAAAATCAGTGGCGCACAATTTTCTGTCTTCCGGGACGCCACTGGACATGATAATTTTGATATAGTTGGGGTCAAATTAGCCCTTTACGACCTTGAATAACACTGCCAAATTTCAATAAAATCGGTTGAAGGGTTATTAAGATATTTACGAAAACAACGATTTCTTTCAAAAATTTCGACACCCTGTATCTTGAAAACGAAGCATTACCGGACCTATGTTTATATAAACTTTTCGTCTTAGAATCACTCTAAGAATCACCCCTTCAAGTTTGGCCACATACTTAAATAACACCCTGTAGCATCAGGAGGAAGTTTTCTTCTGGATATTCCCGATGGTTATGGTTGTTGTTGATAATGATTTCTTGCTTTCAGTATCCGATCCACTGAAACCTCCAACTTTACACCCACAAAACGTCTTATTCAATTATATTAGGTGATCTTATAGCGTTGTTTTGAAAACATTACTGATACCACATTCTCTAACTCTGAGTTGCTTTAATTTCCAACTAGAGCCAAACATTTTTTGACTACCTAAACATAGAGTGTGAAAGGAATTAATTGTTATAGTTCTGATAATTCATTCAGTCCATCTTAGAAGTATTGACTTGAATTTCCAAATTTGAACTGAAAATTCATGATCCCCGAAGTAGGTGTTGATTGTTAACAAGATTTACAGACGAAAAATCCACGAGTTCAACTCACTGGGTCATTGAATTGGGAATAAATGGAGGAATCGATATTTCCAGGACACGCGACTTCCAGGACAGTCCTGGAAGTAGCGGTTGAATATAAAAAACTTCCAGGACTGTCCTGGAAACATGCGAATGTCCTGGAACTATAGCTTAAAGCGAATTTTTTGTCCTGGAAGTAACCGTTAGACATATATATATATATATATATCCATTTTTTTGTGTTCACAAATATATCTGAGAATGTTCCTTTTCAATACTTTCACCCAATAAAGGAGTTCAAACTTGAACGATGGAAACTTGTTTTTTTTTTAGATCTCAATCGCAGATTCGTGATAAGGTTTTTCCTAATTCAGAATTTCTTTCTACGTCCTGTATGATGAATGTCAATGTATCATACATTCAAAAAAGTATTCATTCATTTGTTCATTTATTCATCCATTGATTTATCTATCTATCCATTTATTAATTTATTCATTCATTTATTCATTTATCTATTTATTCATCAATTCATTCATTTATTTATCCATTTATTTATTCATTTATTTAATAATTCCTATATTCATTCATGCATTAATTCATTTATTTATTCATTCAATTACTCATTCATTCATTCATTCATTCATTTATGTATTCATTCATTCATTCATTCATTCATTCATTCATTCATTCATTCATTCATTCATTCATTCATTCATTCATTCATTCATTCATTCATTCATTCATTCATTCATTCATTCATTCATTCATTCATTCATTCATTCATTCATTCATTCATTCATTCATTCATTCATTCATTCATTCATTCATTCATTCATTCATTCATTCATTCATTCATTCATTCATTCATTCATTCATTCATTCATTCATTCATTCATTCATTCATTCATTCATTCATTCATTCATTCATTCATTCATTCATTCATTCATTCATTCATTCATTCATTCATTCATTCATTCATTCATTCATTCATTCATTCATTCATTCATTCATTCATTCATTCATTCATTCATTCATTCATTCATTCATTCATTCATTCATTCATTCATTCATTCATTCATTCATTCATTCATTCATTCATTCATTCATTCATTCATTCATTCATTCATTCATTCATTCATTCATTCATTCATTCATTCATTCATTCATTCATTCATTCATTCATTCATTCATTCATTCATTCATTCATTCATTCATTCATTTATTTATTTATTTATTCATTCATTCATTCATTTATTTAGTCAGTCAATAATTTTTCCTTATTGATCACCCGAAAAAATCTGATCAGCCTAATTACATGGATGAATAATTCACAGAGGAGTGACTGTAAAAATGATAATTATTAAACAATGTACCATGCCATAATCATACCATACGGTATTGACCGCACCCAATTGATATCTCTAGAAAAGAGCGATATTTCAATTGATCAAAAGAAAATAATTAAATTTTGACCTAATATGTAGCTCCGCTCCTGATCCAGATAGAGTCCATGTTTGTATGCATTTTTTTGATTGAATTTATGAGATCTATCACCCATTACAGTTTGTACCTCAACACCTGGATCGCCCAGTATATGGTATTTTCTTCATAATATACTGAACGAGATTGAAAGAGATTGGTCTTTGATTGGATGGCTTGTTTGGGATAAAACAGAATCGGTCACTATTAGGTAGAATTGAACGAGAATGGACCAGAATGGAGGAAATATTCCATATAGGACAAAATTAGTCAGTATTTATTTATTCAACAATTGTCATATGTCAGCGATCTGAAATAAAAGTCAAAATATACTGTGTTTTGGACATGATAAAGTACCTCTCGGAAGTAGTATTATACAATATTCAGTCTGACACCGTTGCCGATAAGTCATCGAAATAAGCAAATTCGATTGTATTTCGGATCAACATGAATTGACAAATTATTCGTTATCTAGAAGATAACGCCACACATTAAGGGAAAGGAGGCAAATTCATTTGTCCCCCCTAGATCCGTGACTGGAATAAGGAAGTCGATTTTTGCGCAGTCAGCAACAATTCACTCAGGTGATAATTTGAAAACTACTCGACGTTTCAATTAAAAATCACAATAAACAATAATCATACGAAGATCTTTTGTATTCAAATTGCGTGTGCCAGTTAGCGGCGCTTTATGAGAATGTCTATGTTTTCGCTTTCATTCGTTGACCTGGTTTCGGTTACATCTAGAAAGTTAGTATACGTTTCGTTTAATGTTCGGTATCAGTACGAGTTGCAGTTCTCTTAACTACGCCGACCGCACTAAGCCACGAAAATCCATCGGATATAGTAAATTGCTCCTATTCCTCATGCAATTTATAAATAGATTGACTGGTATACATAGAAATGTTTATAATTTCTGTACGCAGCTGGCTTGTTTGAGCACAGGCTGCCTCTGTACGGGCATCCCCGAAATTTCCCTAGTTCGGAGGGTTCCCGCAGATTATCATTTCTGGATGTGGAACGTCGTTAGTTCTAAATATTATTGAATAGGCGTCAAGTCAATTAGTTTGTTCATTTGTGTCCTTGGTGATGCATATATAGAGCAAGTCGATTAAATCAGATCAATGACGTCACAAAGCAGATAGTAGTATATTTTTGGGCAGACAAAATTAACAAAGTGCATTATGGTCACAAGCTTACACTTTTGACTCAACCTCAAATATGTTTGGGGTTCATAATCAATGATGAGAATTCGGAAAATGTGATGTACAGACATCAGGGACCTTATTTTGGAATCGAGGGAACTAGTCCGCCGCTGCTTCTCTCGATAGATAGCAAGATAAGCAAACATTTCATACCAAGCATTCCCTCGAGGGAATCGTCCTCTCGATTCAAAAATAAGGCCCTAGAAGTCGATCAATTCTTTTGATAGGATTTTGGTCCATACCCACTAGACCACCCTATGAAAGAACAATATCGCATGATTTTCAAATACTTAGCATACTGACATTTTCGAATTTTTTTCAGTTTTCAACTCAATTTGCTGATTTTTCAGGTTATGGTAACCGACTAAACTGATCTGCTTTCCTGGATCGACAATTTTTGGCAGAGAAGATTCATCAGCTTGATCTTCTTGATCTACAGCAAATTATTCGCTCCACACGAACGAACACCTTTAGATCAAATCGTGGACGTATAAGAGTGAGTCAGAATAACACTTACAAAATCCGTATTCAGTTGTTTTACAGTTTACCTCACTTTGAGATGGAAAGTTTCTATCAACGTATGTCCTAATATGCATCTTCTCTGATATACAAGGTGTCAAAAGTATGGAAAAAATTAAGGTTTACATCAATTCATTCGAATCTCCCGTCTGAACGAAAACAAAACTCGAAATACTATCCCAATTGATCAATAGAATCACACGAAGTTTTCCTTTATGTATTTTTATGAGCAGTGGCGTAGTTGCAATTCCCTGCGTATTATAATCTCATATAATTTTGATCTTTCACGAGATGTGGATATACTTTGCAACCTTCTGAACATTTTTTATTGTTGAGAAAATTTATAGTGAGGATGAGTCAGGTTAGGTAGATCGAAGATACTCCTCATTGCTCCAAATATCACACGTTGTTTTAAGGTGAACCGGTTTTTATTAGATTGCATCCTGTCTGACATACAAATTGTTGAATGTGTGAAAAACATGAGCACCATGTAAAATTAATTTTAAACACAAGGGCACGAAATGAACCACATGAAATTGAATCTTGTCTGATACTTGTTCAAAGCAAGCCAAATTTATGCATCTGTATGAATTTGAACACGAGGGCAAATGTATAACGGAGCAAATGTTAATATTACTTCTATTTTTCACTAGTTCAATATTGCTTTATTATACCTTGACAACGGTTGCTATTAACAGACCCATATCGTTATGTAGGGCATTATGAATCGTAACGCCCGTTAATTGTTTTTTTTGTAGTTCAATAAATTGATTACTCAGAAAAGTTTTATTTATAGCTGTACAAAAAAAAGGACTGATTATTTTCTCTCGAATATAAATTATAATTCTCAAATGTTCCTGAGAAATTAGTACCAAATTTGAAGTTCTGTAAGTTGACCGATGATGAACTCTTCAATGTGCATTCAGTTTCGTTCGGAACGTAACATTTTTTTCTTCGGAAACGGAATGGGCTATCATTGTAGCAATTTTATTCTTCGAGGAGATACTTTCTTCAATATAGCTCTCGCTACCGTACCACTCTTCCATTTCCTATGTAATTTCAAAGTATGTTTCAAAGTATACTACCTTGAACAAGAAACGTTAAGGTATTTCGCTATGATAGAAGGAACACTCCATATAGTATTTTCACCTACAGGTAAATCAATGCATTCATTACTTCTATATGTAAAAAACTACGTTGTTTATATCCTTTTGGTCGTAGAGCACTATACTTTGAACTAAGTTCATGGCTCCTATTTCGCCCTTCAACAGTGGTAACTTTTTGAGGTACAGGTCTCGGGTTCTCGTACCTTGATCAGTAAAGCTTATCTGTCTTCAATGTCACCAATTCTGATCTTGACCATTTCCTCACTTCTTAAGCCTCCAAATACATCCAACAAGTAAAATCTGGAGCTTCTCTTATGAAAAGTAATACTTGTTCACCTTTCAACACCTTCGATTTTTAGGAATGTATCCTTCTGATTCTACTTTCAGAAAGGTCATCAGTTGACTGAATGCTTATATGAATGTTTTCTTCAACAATCAATGTTGATTACAGCTGTTAGTATTTGGTCCGTATAACGAATAATATTAATATTTTTCATGACATAAACTCACCACTTCCTGGAAGTATGCCATCAAGACAGTTTCATTTACAGTATTCACTCTTTTCACTTGATTTTGCGTATTATTTCAATATATTTGTAGTGAAACAAATCAGAAGATTTGCCCCAAAATGTCACTGCGTTTAACAAATTTTTCTATCAGGGAGCTTGAAATAAAAATCCAGTAGCTTGTCACCGACACTTCGTTCGAAAATATGTTTGAGGGAAATAAATATAGATATATTGAAAAAATATCGAATTTTTACTTACCCTTGGACGTTTCGGTAACGAATCTGCTCCCGTTCTCAACATGAAAATGCAAAATATGTTTCTTGGGAAGTTGTGCTCTGCTTATAGTTTGACACTTCCCAGTGTCATACTGATGTTGGCATATGAATGAGTGATTTTAGTCTACAAATGAGTTACAGGATGTTTTGATTAATTTATCTTGAATCTACCATTTTCATGTTCAGTTTTCAGTAGTGAATACCATGTTCTATCTATATCAACTGAACAGCATGCAATGCTATTGTCTTCGCTCAGAAGAATGCAAGCGGATTCCTCGATTTTTCTTTTTTGATTGTTATCTTCCTTTCCTGATTTTAATATTATTCCACTCTGCCATATGTTGTCCATCTCGAGCTAGGATATGTTCGGAAGTGTCAAACTATAAGTAGAGCTGAACTTCCAAAGGAAAATATTTTGCATTTTTATGTTGAGAACGGGAACAGATTCGTTCCCGAAACGCCAAAGATAAGTAAAAATTCGATATTTTTTTTTTCAATATATACACATTTTTTCAAATTAAGTGTCACTGACAAGGTATTGGATTTCTCTTCTAGGCTCCCTGATAGAGAAATTTATTAAACGCAGTGACATTTTGGGGCAAATCATCTGATTTGTCACATTCTGTGGAATCTCTGTAAAAAATACAACCGTTTCAAGTTACCTCCACTAACAAGCTCGTCAATTCTTACAAAACTGCAGCGTCGTTTTATTAAATGAACAACCCTTAGCAACCTCTTCAATGTTTCCATATCAACTGCATATAAGCTCACTGTGCTCAGTTGCCGACCAGAACGCAGTAAATAGTATGAGAAGAAATTATTTATAAAGTCGTTCAAGATGATTTTTCGTGGGCAACATTTATCCCTCGGGTCAAAGGCCATCGGGTGAATGTTACCCTCCGGGCGTTAGAATCTCAATAACGCACATGGTACATAAATAACTAATAATTATAAGCGAAAATAAGCGCTTTCAACTCTATTCTTCTTCTAGGATACCGAAAACTTCTGAAATGAAGATCATTTCCATATTTGTTCACTTTGAAATAATGTAAAGAATAAGAAATGATTCGAAATTTTTCGATCTACTTCTGACTGATCCGCACTATATTTTCAATTTTATCCACATTCAAATATCTTCAAGAGGTAATGAGACTTTTTTTGATATTTATCAGAAGATCAGCATTATGGCATTATAATCCTCTCAATGTTTATTTTTAGCAGGAAAGTTATAGGGTGGATTCGATTTATTTTCATCCTTATTCAGGAAGCAATGCTATTGTCCCCGTTTAGAAGAATGCAAGCAAATTCCTTGATTTTTCTTTTATGGTTGTTATCTTTCTTTCCTATGTTTGGTACACCGATGGTTCGAAAATGGAAGAAGGGGTAGGCGCGGGTGTATATGGACCCGGATGTAGGCTAATTAAAGCCTTAGGTCACTCCCCCACTATCATCCAAGCTGAAATACATGCCATCAACCTTTGCGCCCAAAGGTGCCTGAGCAAAGGTCTCAGGGGTGCCAACATATACAGGGTGTTATTTAAGTACGTGGCCAAACTTGAAGGGGTGATTCTTTGGGTGATTCTAAGACGAAAAGTTCATATAAACAAAGGTCCGGTAATGCTTCGTTTTCAAGATACAGGGTGTCAAAATTTTTAAAAGAAATCGTTTTTTTCGTAAATATCTTAATAACCCTTCAACCGATTTTATTGAAATTTGGCAGTGTTATTCAAGGTCGTAAAGGGCTAATTTAACCCTAACTATATCAAAAATATTAGTGAGACCCAAGTTTTCGATGGTTTGGTAGGTAGTTGAAATGTTTTATTGTGTTGTCACAGGAATGTGCAATGAAGTGATTTTTATGTTTTTTCTCAAAAACAAAGCAAGATACGAAAAAAATTCTAGATATGGAAAAGTTGTAATTTTAGTTGCTCAATGTGAAACAAATACAAAAATTGCAAAAAAATCAGTGGCGCACATTTTTTCTGTCAAAAATATTGGTTACAGTGCCTTCCGGGACGCCACTGGACATGATAATTTTGATATAGTTAGGGTTAAATTAGCCCTTTACGACCTTGAATAACACTGCCAAATTTCAATGAAATCAGTTGAAGGGTTATCAAGATATTTACGAAAAAAACGATTTCTTTTAAAACTTTTGACATCCTGTATCTTGAAAACGAAGCATTACCAGACCTATGTTTATATGAACTTTTCGTCTTAGAATCACTCAAAGAATCACCCCTTCAAGTTTGACCACGTACTTAAATAACACCCTGTATATCTGCTCAGACAGCCAGGCCCTAAAATCATTCGTTTTCACATCAAAGATTACATGGGACTGCTTTGAAACACTTATGCAACTGGGAAAGGACAACAAAGTCACACTTATGTGGGTTCCAAGGCATGAAGGAATTAGAGGAAATGGGGCAGCTGATCGCCTTGCAAAAAAAAGTGCAGCATCTGCACTTTTTGGTCCTGAGCCTTTTTGTGAGATAAGCAAATGTCACCCAAAGAGAGAACTCAGGAAATGGGAAGAAATTGAAAAGTCAGGAAAATCGTAGGCTTCATCAGAAGTCTAGGGTTAGATGACCAAAACTAGATAGGGGTAATCACAATAGATCTTCTAGGTCGCAGTGATCGGGAGGTCTCCCAGCCTATACGACCCATCTACAATCTACAATCTACAATCTCCCTATGATTTTGATATCATTCCACTCTGCCATATGTTGTCCATCTTCAGTAAGGATATGTTCAGTTAGCTTTGATTTATCGATACGTCTTTTCTTGATATTGTAAGGACTAAAGAACACAAGTAACATGAAAACTGAACATGAAAACGAGCATGAAAATTGTAGATTCAAGATCAATTAATTAAAACATCCTGTCCCCCATTTATAGATTAAAATCACTCATTAATATGCCAACATCAGTATGACACTGACAAACTTTAAGCAGGGCACAACTTCCAAAGAAAAATATTTTGCATTTTCATGTTGAGAACGGGAGCAGATTCGTTCACAAAACGTTCAAAGATAAGTAAAAATTCGATATTTTTTCAATATATCTATATTTCTTTTTTCAAAATTTTTTTCAAAAAAAGTGTCACTGATGACAAGCTACTGGATTATTCTTTTAGGCATTCGTTGAACGCAGTGACATTTTGGGGCAAATCATCTATTTGTCCCACTATAAATATATTGAAATAATAAGCATATTTCTATTTTATAGAAACGAGGAGAGAAAATCTCAAAAACTCAAGGAACATGAATTTTCCACCTCCTCGATTAACCTACAGACATCAGTATTCAAAGAATTGAATGTTTCACATGACAGAAAACAAGATTCAATGCCTTGGATGGTTTTCTAGCCTTGGATACGCTTTGACTATGAAACGCCAACCACGGCACTGAATCGTGTGCTGTTCTGACCAGTAAAACAATAGTAGATAGTTTTATTAGGATCAAAAGTGACACTTTATTTGACACGCGAATTTTGCATTTGGGAGGCGGAGCGTTTAGCGATGCCGAGCGAAATCAAAATTTGTGAGTAAAACAAAATCACCTTTGATCCGACTTGAACATGCTATTTTTTCTGCAACCTGAAGAATGAACAGAAATTAATATTAGTGAGGTAATCACCAATGTGACTCACTTAACAGATTATTATAATAATATGAGTGAGTAGATAGAAGCAAGACCTCAGTCTACCTACTTTACTTTGTTATACAATTTGTGTTGACATGCATCATGTCATCAGATATTATCCATGCACGAATTCAATACCACACGAAACATGGATGCCGTGCAATACAATAAATAATTCGTGTGGTGAGAATATTCTACCTGCATTTGCAGATCAGGTTTATTCAATTCTCAGGTATGTTAGAATTGTAGTTTCAATATGAATAAAACCACAGAGTGACCAATTTGAGTATTCTATTGAATCGATGAATCGATGAATTCATTTTGACCAGGTGTCAACCTCAATAGCAAATACCGCGCCAGTGTCAGGTATAGGAAAAAGAAGTGGAAAATGTTAGGTCAACAAAGATAATAGCGATTTATTTCTCTTCATATTCCACTGTGTCTGGCTCGGTAATCAAATGAAGTTAAACAATATTGTTGTGTGAGACAAGAAAGTATTGCTGGCTGTGTTTATTCAAAAACAAGTGAGCCATCCCAAGAAGAACGAATGAAATACTGATCAAGCAAGTGTGTGAATCATGAAGGCTCTCCTCATCAAAACAGAAATACTGAACTTCAATATGGTGTATTTATATCTCCCGCTTGAAAATGGAATGCCAAATCTGCTGAAATCGGAAACAAATCAGGTATGCGTCCAACCCAAATAACCAACCGTATAACAATGTTGTTTATATTTGAGGACCTATCACGAGACCTATCACATCCTTTTTAGGTCCTATATAGGGGCTAAACTTGAACTTTAGCTCCTAGGAACTAAAAGTGTTGCCTAGTAACGTACCTATACCTATGTTTGTGTCAGTAATAGAAACGTCACTTCAAGAGCTAATTTTGGTATTGAAATGGACGCCTTTTGTGTCAGTTGCAAGAAAATAACTCTCATCTGGTCATTACCTACAGATGTTCCCCTTTTTTACTGATCATTAATCAGTGAATAAATATTGTAAAGATGACGTACATGTCCTTCTACAATCTTCATCACTCCACTTAGGCAGTTATGAACTTTTTCCAAGTATTGAATCGTATTACCTCGTATAATCACACTATGAGCAGACTGAACAACACTGTAACATTTCCGATACCCACCTTTTGTTAAATTTACACGCTAGAATGGAGGCTTATGCTCTACTTACCGCGTTATGTAAAGTGTGTTTAGATTTATGGTAAAAGCTATAATTGATGTTAATTCAATGTTTAGTATCGCCGCGATTACAGTGATGTAATATTGGCTGCAAAAAGATTATCGCTGGTTCGACTGGGATTTTGGCAAATCCTATTAACGATTTTTGTGTCTATTTATCCAGTGTGACCAGATATAATTTGTTGCGGATGAAAAATTATGTATCTAAGGCACTAACAATGATTAGGAAAGAATATTTGAACTGTATCAATCGTGTTCATGCATTGAGTATGATTAGATTTATAATTTTTTGTTGAATACCTATAGATTATGTAACTTCAACCAGAGAAAATGTTGCAGTGTCACGTATTAAATATATCAATATATCTCAAAGAACTCTGAATTATTTCCATTTCACGCTAAATTGTTTCAATATGCCAAGCTGATCTAGAATGTAATGTCTATAAAATAGTTATTTTCGTCCTTCGCCTAACTGTATTTGCGTGCGGAAAAGTAACACTTTGCGCACGTGTTAGGAACAGCGTTTTTCCTACGGTTTTTTATAGTGCATATAATAGTCTACAGCAACTAAAATGAATATAAATGTTCCATACCAGTGAGATTTTTGGGTAGTTTCACTTATCTGCACGCCGTTCGGACAACACCCATATCCACACTGAGTGCGGAAAAGTATTACTTTGCGCACGCAAATGAGTGCGGAATAGTACTACTTTGCGCACGCTTGTAGGAAAAAAAATATCGGAGCAATATCTGCTTCGCGTCAATAGAACAATTGACAACTCGAGTTTTTAATAAACCAATAGGGTTTTTTGGGCCAGTTTCAGTGAAAAATCTCAATTTTCTGGACTGAATACTTACTGCAGATAACGAAACTGGAGAATCAGATGATAAGACGAATATTCTTTGAACATTCGCATCTTGACAAGGATTTGAAAATAAAGGTGCCGTTAGGAAGTTAGGTTGACAATGTAGTTCGTATTCTCCTCCTCTTCTTGTATTCCTGGGAACTCTAGGCATTACGCTGTTGCCAAAGCCAAAAACTAATTCAGGTTTGGATAAGATCTCGATCATTATTAGGGATACTAGGCTAATTTCATTGGTACTGAAGCATCTTGCAAGTATATCGGATGTTTCACAGGTGAAAGGTCTCCACATGATTCTTTCCGAGTTTTCTTGGCATAGACTATGCTTTGATTTTGAGAATCCTTCTCAGTGTGCCTCGTAAACATCCGAAATCATCACGCAAGGCAGGGACACAACATATCTAATTCTCCGAAGGGACCATCAGTTTCGAAACCCTGGTTCAACGAGACTGTTCTAGAGATATTGCCTCGAAACGAACAGCCTATCATCGCTGGCGCAAAAACCCTAACCTCGCGACTAGAGCAGAATATGTTGAGGCAAGGAATAACTGCAGCAAAGCAATAGATGCATCGAAAGAATCATATAATGACAAAATGAGATCCAAAATCATAAATTGTTCAAATGACCTTCCGTTCTTTTTGATCCCTCGGTAAAGCTGTCGGAAGGGATTTCACTAATAGTTCATTTCCACCACTCTCCAAAGACGACGTCACATTAGCAACAACATCGCAAATAAAGCGAAAATTTTTGCAGCGATGTTTGCAGCAAAACTCCACCTTGGTTGCCTGTTGAAAGTCGAATTCCCGAAATTGTCTTTCGCCAACGTACTTTTAGAAGCATTCTGCTCGGTAACGAAACGACCAAGTCCAATGGTCCTGATGGAATTCCACCCATTATACTCGAAAAGTATGCACCAGAATTGACACCGATTCTCTGCAAGCTATTTACAATCTCCTTCAAGTCGAGTATCTATCCCTCTTGCTTGAAAATAGCTAGAGCCAATCCTCAAAACAGGAAACAAGAACCTGCCCCACAACAATATGCCAATTGCCCTGTTATCGGTCACCTACAAAATGATAGAGAAAGCCATCAACATTGAGGTCATCAAATATCTGGAAAGCTCAGGAATCATCATTGACAGACAATATGGCTTTCGTCATCGGAGATCAACTAGAGATTTAGTCGCCTACCTCACCCATATATTATATGGTAAACTTCATTAGAAATTCATGAGGAATCTCTACCTGTGGCGCTAGATATAATGAAAACATTCGACCGTGTTTGGCACCAAGGACTGCTCCACAAACTACCATCATACGGCTTATCACCTCAGCTATGCCAACTTTCATCGAGTTTTCTCTCAGACAGATCGCTCCATGTGGTGGTGGACGGAATATCGTCTGATACCATTGCCTTCAATTTCGGCATTCCAGAATGATCAAGCTTGGCACCAACATCGTACCTACCAACGTTCACATCAACAATATATTGGCAGCAACCACTTGCCCTATTCACAGTTTTTGAAGGCGATTGTACTCTCCATACTGCACTCTTTTCTTGAATTTCCATTTCTCCCTAGCAAAATAACAACTTGCGACGAAGGCTATAAATGAAGATCTTGCGGAACTTACAGCTTATTTTAGTCGTTTATATATTGGGGTAACCAAGGTGTGGCTCTGGAAATACCATAATTAATAAATCTCACAGTCTTTATTTGCCCAATATAACGCCAATTGACAGTCATATGCCCGAGATCACCTCTCGCCAACGTACTATAAGGAAGATTTCATTGTGTCTCAACACCAACGAAGCTTGTGGCTCCGACGGAATCCCACCGATTGTTCTTGAGAAATGTGCTCCTGAACTGAGACCTGTTCTCTGCCAGTTCTCCAACTACTATTACGAATTGGGGATATTCCCGTCCAACTAGAAAATTGCAAGAGTACAACCAGTTCCTAAAATAGTCAGAAAGAACCTAATTAGCAACTACAGACCGATCCCACTGCTATCTATTATTTCAAAGATCATGGGGAAACCTATCAACATCGAGCTCATGAAATACCTGGAACAATCAGGTATCACCAACGATAAGCAATATGGCTTTCGTCATCTGAGATCAACTGATGACCTGCTCGCTCACGTCTCACATTTATATGGCAGCAATCTATTGAAAAATATGGTGAAACCTTAGCCGTGACACTCGATATCTCCAAGGCATTCGATCGAGTCTGGCACCACGGACTCCTCGCCAAGCTTCTATTTTATAGCTTGCTTCCCCAGCTATGTTCCCTGCTTGCTAGTTTCCTCTCGAACAGGACTATCTCATCATGAATGCTGGTGTTCCGCAAGGATCAATTCTAGCACCAACACTTTTCTACTCCATATCAACAATTTGTTGGAAGTAACTCCATGTCCAGTACACAGCTTCGCGGATGAATATGGACTTGGCAACAATTCTCGAATGGGGATCCAATAACTTGGTAGAATTCAATGCAAACAAAACACAAGCATGCCTTTTCTCTAGAAAAGCCGATCTCACTGTGCCAAACATGAGCTTGTCAGGAGTAACCATACCTTTGAATACATCCATTTCGATGCTTGGTATTACTATCAGCAATAACCTTTCTTGGGAAAATCACGTGATATCAATTGCTAAAAGTATATCCCTAAAACTTTTCAGTTTCGGGCCAGTAGCTATTTCACTTCCAGTCAGCTGCTCATGATCTATAGGCACAGATCCGACCTGTCCTGGAATACTGTTCCCATATTTGGAGTACAGCATCCAAACATACCCTGAAACTGTTGGATTTTGTCCAGAAGGGCAATTCGTCTTATGGGTGATGCCTCGCTCACAAACTCACTCACTTCTCTGGAACGCCGTAGAAAATTTGGCGATCTGACGATTCTCTCCTGAAATATTAATAATCGTTCCTCACTTGGCAGTCCCCGTGAGATTAATCCGTCGAGTTGAGGCTTCGCACCCCTTCGTGGTCACTGTGAAGACTTGCAGAACATCTCTCTCCAAAGATTCGTTCATCCAACGAACACCGAGGCTCTGGAACACATTGCCAACTGAGGTGTATCCTGAGGCATATAACCTCCAGAAATTCAAGGAGAACACCAATTCCTACCATATCTCCCTTGGTTTTCACGATGTTCTCTGAACATTACAGGATATTCTTTTAGGTGAGAACCAGAACACAAAAAAAAATATAGGGTGATTCATCAATTAGGAATAACTATTCACTCATTCATAACTATCGAACTTGCTCAAACAGCGAATCAAAACTTACAAGAAGTTTTGAAATACATCGGGATAGGAAGTTGGCCAAAACGAAGTGGAATCTCTGACAGGATTTTGCCATTCCATTCAAGAAGGGAGTCATTATCTGTGATTCAAGGCTTTTTGATGTTTGGGAACAGAGTAATAATTCCGAAAGTATTTCAGCAAAGAATACTGCAACAGCTACATACAGCTACAAGATCGGATGAAATCCATTGCGAGGAGTTATGTCTACTGGCATAATATAGATCATGACATTGAAGATTTTGTTAGAAAGTGTTCAAGTTGTGCACTAGCATCAAAATCGCCGAACAAGGTACCATTATCATCATGGCCTATTCCTAATGGTCCTTGGGAAAGACTTTACATAGACTATGCTGGTCCACTAGATGGTGAATATTTCATTATAATCGTGGACGCATATTCGGAATGGCCAGAAGTGTTCAATACTAGAACCACGACTACTGCATACACTCTGAAAATACTAGAGGAAGTTTTCGCAAGATTTGGAATTCCACTAGTTATCGTCACAGACAATGGAACACAATTCACAAGCGAAAATTTCAATTCATTTTGTATTCAAAATGGTATCCAACACCTGAAGACGGCGCCATATTTTCCACAATCGAATGGCCAAGCCAAGCGTTCCGTTGACCATCATTGAGGCAGCAGAATCAAATATTTTTGTCTACCTATAGACTTACCCAAAACAGAAATACACCAGCTGAAAAATCACCTTCAGAAATAATGTTAGGACGGAAACCTAGAACAACATTCGACCTACTTTTTCCACCTTGTGAAAACCATTCTTCAGCCAAAAATTCGGATCTACATAACAGGAAACAAGGATCAAAAATGAGAGTTTTCAATAATTGTGACGAAGTTTTTTGTAAAATACATCATGGAAATGATTTTTCATGGAAGCCTGGTAAAATCATAGAAAAGATATGGAAGGTGATTAATAATGTCTTGATGGAAGAATTTAAGAGAAATCAGTTGATCAGAGCTCATGTCAACCAATTAAAACCCCGTTCCACTCATATCAAGGATGATAGAACTCTCAAAATCAGCTACCATTCTCAATACTTTTGGATTCATTCGAAATCAAGAAGCCAAATTCTATATCGAAAACAAAAGCACCTGCCGATCTCACTCATCAAGATAATTCAGAAGAGAACATTATCATGGCATCTGGACCTAGTGTGAGCAAAGTGCGCGAGCCATGTAGACCTACTAGAGAAAGAAGACTTCCAAGTTACCCTGATGATTTCAAAGGTAGAAGGAGGTGTTGGGTGGCTCAGTATAGTGTACAATTCAATTGTCTTATTATTGATTGTCTTGTCAGATATTTGATGACAGTATTATTATATGTTATTAGTTTATTCAATAAAGTATTGAATTCAAACATATAGTAGCGGTTATAACAATTATTAACAAAAATATATTTGCGATGATTTTGAATTACGAATGATTGCATCAAACATTATTCATATAGGGAATGATCAAGATGAAATAGGTTTGTGGCGTGAATTCGACTATTGTATACAACTCATTCATTGATCGAGCCTAGGCGCGTTACTCATACATTGAATATGGAGTTGAATCTGGGAATGGTGGTGCAGGGGACCATCGTTCCACGTCTCTTAATTTTCAGTTGGTCTCGAGTTCATGAGACAGAATTTCCTTTGACTCAATATAATAGTGCGGATATGATATTTTGGTACGATATTCTCCGATAACTCTTTATTCCTTACATATTTTCAGTGAAAGAATTATTGATTGCCACGCCACGGCCACGATTTTCTTGAACATATTCCAGTGTTAATCTATGACTTTACAATAATGGGGAGCTTCTGATTCTATCAGATCAGTTAATTGGTAACTTTCTATTCCACCCACCACTCTATTTAAATTTTATTGAAGTCATTGTTTGTTTTGTTTTATGGAGTAGATTTCTCAGATTTCAAAGTCTTCAGAAGGATCTTCTAATTGTTATGAAATTTTTTTACTCAATTTCACACCATTCACCGAATGATCTAATGCTATTCATGGTTTTGTTCTGATCAAAATAAAAATATTGATATTGCTCTCTTGATAATCAACGTTTCTATAGGTTTGTGATGAAATTAGATGAATACCTAGTTTTCTTGGAATTTTTTCCGTCGTCTCTTATCCTTTCCACTCCAATACAATAACAAATTCAGTTTGAAATCTATGTTTAGATTACTCTCATGTCTTCAGGATATTTCACCTTTTCGACAGTTTTTCACATTTTTATATTCTTCAACATATAAAGTTACAAAAAGTTTTTCCCCACAATCCATAAAATTTATTATATCCTACTTCAATTGCTACCTTCAACCATCAAGAAATGTCAGTGTGATATAAACTGTGAATGTGGGAAAGTAAACACTATATGGTTCAGAACCGAAAATTGCAAATACCCGAGTAAAGTCTAATGACCAAGATGATATGAATACTAGGTGAAAGTTAATCGAGGAAGTGGATCATTCATCAATTACAATCGATTGCATATTTCTTCTGGGCTCTCTAATAGTAGAATTTTTGGGCAAATCAACTGATTTTTCTCACCTCACTTGTATTGAAACAAAACTCATATTGTTATAATCGTAGAAACGAGAAGAAAGAACCTGGAGAACTAGTGTGAGAACTTTGGTACAGCCCCAACTGTTTTGAGTAAGAAACAAATTAATCTTTTCTTCATGATTATTTCAATTCAGAATTTTTCAAGTAGATATAATCATTATTTTATTGTCTCATTAGGGAAGAGTTCTCCATCCATATGTTCTTCGTGTAGCCACGTAATTATTGAGTCATTTGATCTGAATTTGGTATACATATACAAAAGATAGGTATTAAACGGGACAATTATTGAGATAAATCTTAGGTTTATTTTGATGGAGGTTGGGGGCTGAATTTCGGAAATAACATCGCTGATACTTTTTGTCTCAGAATTGCAAAACAACATTCTATTAGATATGGGTATACTTACTAATTTCTTTGTGTTCGCAGTGGGTAATTCTTTCTCCAGGAGCAATTTATTGCTGTCCGATAGATAGATGTATTGTATCGCATGGTTCATTAGAAGTTAAATAGGTTCACGGTTGACAGATCATCTAGACTTCGCGATCATTCGATCATTCTCGGTCTTATGCAACGACTGCGAAAATAACCGCTTTGGAGTGAAATAGAAACAGCGACGACTCAGGCCAACTAAATGAAGGGAACACACAAATCACCAGAATGTAAAATCGCAGATCCGTAATCCATCAGAATATACATTTTCAAACCAGTAACTTAACAGAACAATATTTTATAGGAATCGTATTTATCTCTACACTGTAGATGCACAGAACCGCAATCCCTCAAACCGTATTTTGTATACTGTACATGAGCATACCAGACAATTACAGATTGCAAATGCGCAGATGTGTATTTTTCTATAATAGCAATATCGCAGATCCGCAAATATACAGAATCGAAAACTAACAAACCAACATCACAGCGGAATGATATTTCGTCAGAATCATAACAACACAGACCGTAATTCGTCAGAATCGCAGAATGACAGACCGCACATTAGCAGACCGTACTTTGTCAGAATCGAAATTCAACAGACCGTTTATCGACAGAATAGTAAAATGTCAGAACCGTACATTGACAGAATAGCAAAAAATCAGAACAGCAAATTCACAGAATCTCAAAATATCAGAACTGTAAATTGAAAGAATCGTAAAATGCTAAAACCGTACATCGACAGACTCGTAATACAACAGACCGTATTCCATCAGAATCATATTATATCAGAACGTACAATGACAGAATGTACTCCATCAGACTGTAATGTCATATACTGTATTGTGATAGAATCGTAAACTATCAGAACCGTAATTCAGCAGAATAGTAAAATGTTAGATCCGTAAAATAACAGAATCGTAAAAATTCAGAACCGTACATCGACAGAATCGTGAAATATAGAAACTGTACGTCAGCAGAACCGTAAAAAATCAAAACCGTACATTGGCAGAATCGGAATTCATCAGAATGTAATGCAGCAGAACCGTAAAATGACAGACTGCAGAGAGGCCTACCAGCCACGCGCAGAGCGAACGCCGGTCACAGTGTTGCCTGCTCTCACGTCATGTGGGGATTCTACGTATACTTTCAGTTCGACCTGCTTTTATGTTCCTATTGCTCTTGTACACTCGAGAATAAGATCGTTCATATGATATGAAGTGATGAATGACCACATTTCAATATGAAATATATGAACGTCACCCAACTTTTTTGCTATATGGAGAAGAAAGTGTTTATTTGAAGTATTTTCTTAAAAACTACAATTCCTTGAAGTCAGTTGAGAGAAGGGTTCGAGAAATAGCTGTTTGGCATGTTACAAGTGTTTGGGATCACACGCTAACAGGTAAGGCTCCCGTCATTCCTTGCTCGCACAAGACTTTCGAAGACTGTAACGTTTTTATTTTCTTATATAACTAGCCTACATCAAAACGTTACTTTTCTACGTGATCTTCTACTATAATTCCAGATAAAACTCTCAAAGGAAACACTATAGAAGTCAGACACTTTCATTGTATATTTTTCTGAGGGTTGCTCGTAAGGGGGCAACCGAATGACGGATAAAACAATTTTACAATTTTTTTCTCCAACAAACTTTGGAGTTTTCAAAGTTTGATTATATATACAAGATATTGGATGTTCTTTATATGAATCTATGTCATACCCAAATTCATTCATTTTGTATTTTGTACCCATATTTCTAGAAAAAGGAAGAAGGTGATACGAAACTAGATTGAAATCAAAGTTCAGCTGAGGAATTTAGTTTCGAGAATTCTTTATTAACGATAATTAGTGCGGTGCTGTAGATAGGGATTGATGATGCTTATACATACATACATACATATGGAAGCCATTGAATAAACGTTCTTGTAAAACTCACTATGGAAGCTATTAAATAAACGTTCTTGTCTATCTGATTCTGATTCTGATTTATATCAGGTGACCTTGGACCATAGGCGCCACCAGATAAAAATAGGATATAGGGCGGACAAAATTCGAAGATGAAATCGGGTAACCTACGAATGAAAACTGAGTGTGAATACTCAAAGCTAATATTAATCTGTGTAATTCTCGAAATGTCATCTCCAACCATTCAGAACTTGAAGACTAATTTTCCATGATATTGACCATATCCACTCGTCAAAACTGAACCCATCACCAGTTCCTAAGCAGTTTTTTGAACAGCCTCTGTGAATCTGAGATAGAACAATCAATAAAACAATAATTGATCTTCGCATTGTCGAGTTTAGACGAAAATGTAGTTTACCTAACAAATGCCGAAAGTCATACTTTTCCGCACCTGTTTATTTAGATATAAAGAAATACATAGAGAATTCGCATTCGGTATGTGATGAAATTATCAATTCTTTCTCAGTATATTCAACAGAAAACAACTACTTTCCTGGCTGCGATTTTACTAAATATACTGTACGCTAGCACAAACCACGCCGACCGTAATATCTCATCTTCGAAGTACTTAGGCAAAACTCAGAAACTATTTATCCTTAACGAACTAACCTATCCCTGATTGCAATATTTTTGTGGAAGGAAAACCGAATGGAGTGTAGAAACACATTGATTAATAATATATTTCAAAAGTTGAGTTCTTCAGCAAAATTGAATAAAATGAGACTGTTTATCCTAAACGCACTAACCTATTTGACTTCAAATATTTTATGAAGAAGGAAAACCAGAATGAAATAAAAAAACAAAAATGTTGCAAAAAAAAGTTCAAGTTCACAGCGATTCGAACCATGGACCTTCAGACTGAAAGTCGACAGCGCTAACCAGTAGACCATTTGGGTGTATAAATTTACTGCGTACAGAAAAAACAAATTCAACACAGAAGTGCATTTGCAAAACAGAGGATGTATTTTGTTGTACTGAATGTAAATGTAACGCTCATTGTAAGAATATTGAAAAATCCGATGACGAAGACCATCAATAAATGTACATTGTTTACTTTTCTGTAAGATGTTTCTTGTAAAAACCGCCTAATTTGCATTTGTGACAATCAACTATACATTCGAAGATATCTAGTTAAATATAAATTGCTCACCATATCTTCCATTTCGACAAAATGAGCATATTTAAATGAATAATACGGTCTAAGCGCGCGACGGGTGAAAGTTTCATCGATCGTTACGCTTAGAATGTTTTATTGATTTTACATTTTTGCTCCGACAAAAATTTAATTGCAGAACAAAAACTGTTAGGAATATTCATACCATTGATCGAGATGAAATGTTCCTCATAAAATTACGCAGTTTTTGATGGGAAAATATGATGTAGTTCATTTGGAAAATAATCGAGTTCTTGCTTGTTGAAGATTAATGAAATATTGAAAAATTATATAGGATAGTTTTTGAAAGTGGTGAAATTTTTAGATATTCGGATGATAAAATATGAATTGTCAATACACCATTCGATTGGTTATACTTCAGGCTACAAAATGAGCCCTCATATGTTTTTTCAGCTTCATCCCCATTATTGTTAGACTGCTATTTTTCAGACATATTGAAAAACGCGATCTTCGTACATTTTTCCCTGTAGAAAATCTCTCGACCATGGGGCGATGTCGTAATTTCTCATTATATATGTGGATGATGATGACAAAAAATTTCCTTGATGTTCAATTAAGTTATACCCCATGATTGGGTTATTGAACGATAGACCGCACCGTCTGCCGTACTAAAACATGTTCCATTTTTATGTTGAATACGGAAGCAAATTCGCTCCGGAAACGTCAATGTGAAAATGTACCTAATATTTTTATGGTATTCTTCCTTTTTCAAACATTCTTCAAAATTAGGTGTCACTCGTTTTTTCAACAGAATTGAACAAGGATTTCGAGAAATTGGATGAAACCAAAATTGTAGTACTTTTGATCCCGATGCGAAAAGTTGGTAGCTCGACCGGAGTAGGCCGGCTAGATTTCGAAAATAAAAAAAATATTACATTCAGTATTGAGTGATATAATAAATAAGGAGAGTGCCGTAGGCGATTTTTTTCCTTATTCAAAGTCAAATGAGAATTGGATTTTCTCCTACCCTTCGAATAAGTGATTATTTTTACCAAAATCATGAGTCAAAAAATTTAAATGGAAAACATATTCATTGATTTTCGAAACTGAACAGGTACAAATCTGGTACACCTACCTTCATTCATACACGTATTGAAAGAACCAGAGAATATCGAATGACATCGGTCTACGAATGATGAAACAAATTTCTTTCCTTCCTGATCTTCTTTCAGTTTGTTCGTATTCCTTATTATTCTAATATCAGTCCCGTGGTATATATACTATTTTTTCCACCACTAGCTATAAAACCTACCATTATTTACTCCTTCCCGAGGCGTGAAGTGTACTTTTACTGCCAAGGTAGTTTTCGTCATTTTATAACCACTAGTCAATAAAGACATAGCCACCCACCTCTGATATAATAACCCGAACTCACTGTTCTGATGGCATTTGAATCTGTTATAGGTATTTACTACTAGATTTTTTTTAAATTGAAAAGAAGTGCTTTCATAGTAGAAATAGGTTCATATCTCAGTTCCACAAAAATGAAATGATTGTAATGTATTGCTGTCCCTGGGTAATACTAATATTCTTCACTACCTTGGTGTATTAATAACTATTATGCACTTGAGGAGTGGAAAAATTGAATAAATATGCAAGAAAATAATGAAAGGCCGTGCATGGTTATCATATTGCTTCGAAAGCATTATTGCTATAGCGTTTGAGAAAAAACGCCAGTATTTACTTTTGATCCCTCAAATATTGAAAGTGCTACCAAGTTCCTCAAATGAAAGATTGAAATTAGGTACCCTGCTCTTATATGCATAACACTGAATAATACTTATATGTCCGGAATGATTTTCTGATCAAAAGATTACCTATGTGAGCATGAAACCATTATGTAAAGGGTGATTCAAACTTTCCGCCCTTGGCTCATAACAGGAAAAGGAAAACTGCAAATGCAAATACGGCAGAGAGGATTAGAATGGATGTGTCGTGTAAAGTATATGTTCTCGTATTTGAATATATTTCAACTTTTCCCGAGATAGCGTCAGATAATTTTTTTTTCACGAAGCCACTATTTTTTCCTCATATTCCGAAAGAACATATTTTTTTAACAACTTCCATCATGACAAATTTCTCCTATCTCCATTTGGTTAAAAGCCGTGGGACTCTGGATTTAGTATTTCCATTTCAATAATCTTTGGTATTTTCAAATAAATCTCAACTGACCCCGCCGTAACAAGTCGCCAGGTTTACGTTTCAATCGGTTCAAATATGAATGCAAAATGTATCCCAATCCATATTGCTTGCAAAACGATTTGCCTTGATTTTCATTACAACGGGGTCAGTTAAGATTTATTCAAAACTGCTAACATCAAAGTCCCGATAGCTATCAACCAAATGATGATAGGAGAAAATTTCCTTTCTGAAAGTTGTTGAATGAAATATTTTCTTTCAGAACATGAGAAAAAAATTGTGACTTTATGCAAAGAATATTTTCGAATGAATATCAACTGACCCTGCCGTAATCAAAAATCGAGTCAGCTGGTTTCAGCTTTAATCGGTTCTAAATGATGAATGCAAAATATATCAAATTACTTACTATTTGTTTTCCGGTCGACTTGATTTTTATCACGGCGGGGTCAGTTGAAGTTTATTTGAAAATGCCAATCATATATCACATCATAGCTATCAACTTAATGAAGAAAGAAAGAAAGTTTCACGATGAAAGATGTTTAAAAAAATATATGTTTTTTCAGAATATGAGGAAAAATTGTGACTCTGTGGAAAAAATAATTTTGCAGACGTCATTTCCGCCATTTTGAAAGGAGCTGAGATATTTTCAAATAAGAATAAATATATCCCCTCTGAGAGATTTCCATCTGCAGTTTTCCTTTCCTTGTTATGAGCCAAGGGCGGGGAGTTTGAATCACCCTGTACAGTGTATTCCATTTTGGTTCAGACCTCTGAGGTATCTCTGTTGTTGTGGAACATGGAACCTTGCGGTTTTTGCGGTTCTGTGCCACTTTTTCGTGAAACTCTGATATTGCCTATAACTTATTTCACATTTTGGACACCCTCTATATTTACGGAGTTTTTCAAATCTTTTGTCATGAAGAATATCATTCAGATTCCAATGTCGTACTCAATTCTTTTTTCGCAGTATGGTTTTGGAGATTCAACTCAAACTTATGATTTTTTCAATTTATTAGCTCATTAAATTCCTCTTTTCTCCTTCAAAATGATATATATTGTATAGATAAATTCAAAGATGCTCAAAAATCACTCAAACATTGTATTTCATTAGTGGACTATTGATTTTTTATATAAAAAAGTCTAATTGGAGGAATATTACTTCTGATATTTTTTTGATGAGGACAGAAACGATATACTGACACTAATCACCTAACAGAACACAAAATGTACCTAGGTGTACCTAATAGCAACAAATAAATAGTAATAAGAATAAATTCATGATGTAAAAGAGGCACCTGATTGAATATTCACCGAAACAGTTGAATTTCGAAATTATACAGTAACTTGATTGTTGCCCAGTCTTCCACACAATTGCCACAATTGACACAATTGAAACACCTAACCTGAAGACGCATTAAAAATCATTGAAGGATATCTTTGTAATTCCTAAAAAACTGCCTCTGTTGTTACACCATTTTGCACGAATTTCTTCAAGATTGTTGTGCTTCCTAGTGTATTAAGACGTACACTCGTATTCAGAAAACATGTCGCAGTTGGACGATGTAAGCGCTCTAAATCACCGCTACAATAAAAGCGGTTACACCGTCCAACTGCGACATGATTTCTGCATACTAGTGTACTTGTACCTGTTGAGGAATTGTGTCAATTGTGTGATAGAGAAAAGAGACATCAATTCGAATAATTCAATGAATAAGTTACTGAATGATTTCGAAATTCAATTGTTTTAGTAAATATTGAAACAGCTGCGTATTCAACAATCAACATTATGTATATATACTTCTTATTATTATTTATTTGTTGCTATTAGGTACCTACGTTTTGTTTTGTGTTAGTTATTCAGTGTTGGAATTGTTTTTTTCTCTTCATGGTAAAATCAAAAGTTCAAGTGGAACTTTTTTATTTGAAAAATCTATATCACTATGAAAGTCCATGCTTCATTGATTTTGGAGCATCTTTGAAAATTTTATATTCATAACATTATACATAATTCGAAAGGAAAGAAAACAAGGAATTTGATGAGCGGATGAAATACAGGGTGTTCTACTGAAAAAATCATAAGTTTGATGCGTACTTATCTCCAAAATCATATACTTACCCCGAAAAAAAAAAAAAAAAAAAATGAGTGCGTCACTAGTTTCTGAGTGACATTCTCTATGAGATAAAATTTCAATTATGCATTATCGCATTTTTCATCACTGAGGAACTTCGTTGATATGGAGATGGTGTGAAATGTACAGTGCTTTATACGTAACCAGTTAGGAAACGCGTCATTTTGTTTGATGACGGGATTATGCGAGACGAACGAACGTATTACGTGTAATTTTTTTTCTAATTTTGCTAGAAATTTTCGCTCGAACAGATAATATAATGACCATCATTTCTACATGAATTCTACCGATTATGTACAAAAATTGAGTATAGGCAAGTCGACTCCGCCCGTCACTTCGAAGTATCCGTCATAAAATAATATGGTCGCAAATTAGTGACCAAATTCACGAAGAAGACTCGTTCGATACTTCCATCAGTGGAAAATGGCTGATTCAATTTCAGTTTTTCCAACTGATATTGAGAAAGCAGCTTGAAATACATTATTCTTTTCGTCCAAACACATATTCAATAACGTAACTGGTGCTGTAGTGAATAATATTTCATCACCAGTTGAACCAGTTATGTTATATTTCACTTTACACCACAGGTTATACGAAAAGTGAGAAGTTTCAATATTTCCGTAGTTTTGAAAAGTTCCACATCACATGTCAAATCAAATAAAAAAGAATTTCGAGCCAAACTCAATATTTCCAAGGGATATCCTGAAACAGGTTGATTTTCATTCTCAATTTCCACATTTATACACAGTATAAAATCGCTTCGAGTTAAATTCGCAGAGTATGTTTTTAGAGTTAAAATACTCTTGCAAACTCACTCTGATACTGCAATCAACTCTATAACTACACTTCTCGCAGATTATCTCTAATTGAAGATAATTCTAGATTGAATTTTCACTAATGTCGTATTGAATTCACTCTATATTCCTAAAATTTCGATGAAATAGCAATTCAGATAACTCAATTCACTAACAATTGAGATTGAATTCATACTAGTGTTAACTGACACTAGTGAACTTGAATGTTCCACTCGTGTCGATTAAATTGACACTCTATCATTGTTCAATTCAATCTATATACGATGAAATATCAATCTATACAGGTTCAGATCGTTCAGTCTACTGGACAGTGGAATAAGAAATACTGATATAGTGTCAATGATATAATGATCATGATATTAGCTTCAAGTAGCTTTTTTACTTTACCCACGTAGTGAGAGATTTTTCTCAATATTGAGTTATTAACGTATTTCCGTATATACCTATCTCAGCAGTTATTTTCCGTTTTTTCCGTTTCGAATTATTATTTCGAACGATTCATGAAACAGATTGGTTGACTAAGTAGTTTAGTGGGACGCGAGTCATTTTTCAAATATCAAACTATTAAAATATTATAAAGTCACACTACTTCTCATCCGTCAATTCGCGCCACTGCATGCAGGTGGCGCTGCAGAGACTATGCCGAGATTTCGCCGCTGAACGTCTGTCGGAGTCCAATAAATACTGTGACATGTGAAATAATGGTTAATCTAACTTGGATGAAATCTCAATAGGAAATAGTAACTAGTTTACTCAACTAATGTTTTATATCAATCTAAAATGATGAATAAATGATAACTCCTTATTAACACCTAAACATATGGTAGTGTCAATTTGAAGAATGCAGGAGTCATTTGACATACAGGTAGTGTAATTAATACAATAAATTTCCGGTGGATCCGACACTGTTCAAGTGTTCATAGTGTGAAATCTACTCTGTACTATTATATTCCCAACTCTCAACCTTTGTGACTATGTAATATTCAGTTATTGAATTTCACTCTGAAGTGATGATATTGACACTAGCTTGGGGTCTTTCAACTCTATTTTTGTGTTCATTCAATATATTTAGAGAAATAAATAGAGTAAGTTTCAATGTGCTTCCATTGAACATTCACACTAATTGAATTGAAAAAATCACACTATAATATAATAAACTATAGAGTTAAATCATTCACTCTAGAGCTTAGTGGTCCTCCTGGGAACAGGTATAGTGTTAAATTTCACTCTATTTTTTTTACTGTGTAATAGACAATTTCTCGAATGGAACATCCTATCAACTATTGAATTCTCGAAATCTTCATGGAAAGCTGAATTCAGGGTGTTCCATTGAAATAAAAAACACAAAGCTATTAGCCTACCCTGAAAAACGAATGACACTGTATATAAAACAACTACACAAAATAAAAGTTTGGGTGGTTTCAAACAACTTTTTCATTTAACATTCCTCAATATTCCTATAAAAACAACATAATGACCTCTTTATACTGAACTTTCCTTGAATAAAGTACCATTCCTATTTCACATTCTTGGGGGAATTTAAGACTAAGAAAATTGTTTGAAATGATGACTTAATAAAAACAAATTATCATAGCTATTTCCTTTCATGCGCTTCAAGCGTTGAAAAAAAATATGTTCCATCAATAACTAATCCAAGTGCTTCGTAAATTTTTTATTTTATAAGGATTTTTATAAGAATGTGTCCATGATGATTGCAGACAAAAAGGTTCCTGCATGATCCGCCATTTTGAAAACAAATGTCATTCGAAAGGTATTCTTTCGCTCTATCGACTTACGTAAAATTATTCATACAGAGTGCCATTTGAATTTCAGTAAAATTTTGGGGCAAATCCTCTGTACTTGTACAGGGTGATTCACCATAAATGTCCCCCCCTCTAGCTCACTTATTCTTGAATCTATCTAAAAATTTGAAAAAGCATCCGTTGCATCAGAAAATACAGGGTGCTCGGACCAAACGATCTACAGAGTACTACTTGATTTTTCCAAATGAAACACCCTGTATTTCATTGTATTTTTATATTCTCCCTGAAGAGCTGATTTCATCAATGTATCACACTTGGGGTCTAGCGGGAATGATTACAGAGATATGGGGTGTTCAAAATCGAGATTTTTCAACTTTAGGATTTTTTTGTGTCGAAACTATTCATTATTGGTCAAAACGGCTCCAATGTTCCTATCTCAACTTTTGATTTACTATCTACTGACATTCAATTGGAACATATACAGTGTGATTCAAGATTCAGAATTTTGACCACCCTGTATCTGTTCCAATTAATAAATGTCAGTAGATGGTGAATCACAGAAGAGATACGAACATGGAAGCCGTTTTGACCAATAATGAACACAAAAAAATCCTAAAGTTGGAAAATCTCGATTTTGAACTCCCTATATCTCTGTAATCATTCCCGCTAGACCCCAAGTGTGATATATTGATGAAATCAGCTCTTCAGGAAGAATATTAAAATACAATGGAATACAGGGTGTTCCATTTGGAAAAATCAAGTAGTACTCTGTAGATCGTTTGGTCCGAGCACCCTGTATTTTCTGATGCAACGGAAAAAAAATTTCTGAAAAATCATTTTAGATGATCATTCAAATTTTCAAATCGGTTCAATAATAAGTGAGCTGAAGGGGGGGACATTTATGGTGAATCACCCTGTACAGTGTGCAACATATGGAAATTTTTTTGATGAATTGCACAACCAAAATACAGATAGTGTCAAAGGTTGGTGCATGTTTGGTAATCATTTGAGGTGCACTTAGAATCGTTGCAAGTCAAACAGCATACAGGGTAGGTCAAAAAATATAAAAAATGCTCAGGAGTAAAGTACCCTTATTTCAGAAAATTCAGCAAACTGTTATGGAAAAAAGTTCTTCACAATTGAAAGTGTTTCCTGAATACCAAAACATGGCCTCCTAAGACATATTTTAGTGTTTCGATTTGTTCCATTCATAACTTCCCAATTTGTATTTTTTTTTATATTCACCCTAAACACTTTCATAATTTGATCATAACAAAATCAGTTGATCATACTTTTGTTGAAATTAATGCACTTTTGTGCAATCAACTCGGATTTTATTTTTTTAGGGAATCACAAACTTGATGTTTGTTGCAACGATATACAGCTTAATTTTGAGATTTCGCAAACCATATTTTCAACAAGGTAAAACATCATTAGATAAGGAGTATGTCACCAAACTGCCTCAATATTTACTGTCAACCCTCATTTGTTCTGTTTCTTCGGTGTCCGTGATTTTTCAAAAGATATCATGGTTGTCGATCATTTTGGTCAGCTTTTTCATAAACATTCCAAATACAAAATGTTCACATTAAATGAAGGTTTTTGAATATGCATGTTATCATTAATGATGTTTTACCATGTTGAAAATAGGGTTCGCAAAATTTCAAAGTTGAGCTGAATATCGTTGCAACAAACATGAAGTTTGTGATTTCCTAAAAAAATTGAAATCCAAGTTGAATGCAAAAATATGCTTGAATTTGAAAAAAAAAATGAGAATTTATTAACGAAAGGAATTGAAGAACTGAAGAATGTCTTAGGAAGCCATGTTCTGGTATTTAGGTATGAATTTTAATCGTGAACAACTTTTCTCCCTAACATTCTGCTGAATTTTTTGAAATACGGGTACTTCACTCCTGAGCACTTTTTATATCTTTTCACCTACCCTGTATGCTGTTTGACTTGCAACTATTCTGAGTGCACCTGAAATGATGATCGAACATGCACCAACTCTTGGCACTATCTGTATTTTGGTTGTGCAATTCATTAAGAAGATTCCCATATGTTGCACACTTAAATGACCACACTGTATATTGAAATTATGCTCATATTATTATTTTGTAGAAGCGAGGAGGGAAAATCCCAAATAATCAAGTAAAACGTATGTAACACCTCCTCGATCAACCAACAGGCGGTATTTCGAGCCGCCATTGCTTGAGATTTGACATTTCATGGAAGATGAATGAAATCATTATATCACATACAAAGTACCTCACTGATCACATACAAAGTACCCCATTGACGAACGAAACATTTTGGTATATAAACGAATTGGGTCCAATCAACTTATTTTGACCTCTACTTCAATTAGAGCAATTTTGAGACACCCTATATATAATCTATAACTGGAGTCATGTGAGGGATTTAAGCACAATAATTGACAATAAGAAATCACTAGATTCGAAAACTCTTGGGGAGTAGGTTTCCCGAAACGAAATAGCGATATACAAATGCTACAAGTTCTTTATTTATATTATCTACTATTTAATTGGAGAATCAAATTGAAAGGTATACACTCTGATCCGAATCTCAGACCATTGGACTATAGAAAAGTTTGAAAGTTTGATGTTTTTCTCCAATATTTATATGTTCAGAAATGGACATACAATGATTCCATTTCTGCCTTATAGAATCTCCGAGAATAGATTCACCTATTATACATAGAAAACATCGTTATATTCACATGTCTGATGTTTTGTTATATAATTTTTCAACAAAAAGAATGATATATACTTCTTTATCTTGATACAATCAAATTATCATGTCAATATCTTCCTGATTCGGATCAAACAGATTATCAAACACAAATACTCTACAATGTACGAACCTTTCTCAGCCCTCTAGAATTCTTCATAAAACAGTTTGAATCAGATTTGAGTAGGTATAGCAAGGAATTTCTATCGATTCAACTTGGCAACAATGCGCTACCGCTTGTTCCGAGTCTCCACGCGTCTCACACATTCTGGTATATTGACGGTCTGTCGATGTACGGTTCTGATGTTTTACGGGTCTGTCAATGTACGGTTCTGCCATTTTACGGTTCTGCTATTTCACGGGTCTTAATCCAAAAAATTCTTAAAATTTACGGGTTTGGTAGCTGCACGATTCTGCCATTGTACGAGTCTGTCATTTTACGATTCTGCTGTTTTACGGGTCTGTCGTTTTACGGTTCTGATGAATTATGGATCGGAAATTCCGGTAGTCCGATGGATTATGAGTCTGTCGATGTACGGTTCTTGCATTTTACGGATCTAGAGTATTGGCAGTCTGTGCTTTTACGAGTCTGTCATTGTACGGATCTTTCATTTTACGGGTATCAAAAATCGACAGTCTGTCTTTTTACGGGTATGAACTTTTCGCATTCTGCCATTTTCAGATTCTGCACATCACAATTCTGCCAGTTTGCTGGTCGGGAATATTCAATCTGATGAAATGGTGGTCTACAGAGTACGGGTCGCTGAATTACAGTCTGTGCTTTTACGGTTCTATGACTTTACGATTATATATTTTTATGATTCTGACGACATGAAGAGTATTTTATTTACTGGTTTGGCAAAGTACACTTCTGAATATATGGCAGTCTTTCGATATACTATTGTGATTTATGCATTCTGACATAATGCAGTCTGTCAAAGTACGGTTCGACAAATTACGGGTTGTACATATTGCAGTCGCTGAAATATGGTTCTGATGATTTGCTATTCTGATTTCTTACTATTCTAGTCAAATAAATTCCTACTAATCGACGGTCTGTGTCGATACGTTCTGATGATGTATATGGACCCCTAAATGAACACTGTTAACGGTGCCAGCCACCGCAACTTACATAACCATCATCGTTCTCGCGTACACGGAAAGTCTAATTCGCAAGGTTGCGAACCTTAAAAGGAGTTAATCTTCGTTTTGTTTTGCTACGTTGTTTTGTCGAGTTAATACAAGAACAATATCAATTTGACATTGGCTTTACCTCTATTCTAACATACCCGTTCATTATTTGTGAACCATCACAACTATTGAAATCATGTATGTTGGTTTCTCAACCTGTATGTAGGTAAACAATGTGAGTAGAAGAACCTCCCTCACTTATTTTTGCTCTGCTAGATGCTTTCGTTTTCAGCTTGAAAACTGAAAATCTCTCTCGCAAATTATCTCAAAGATTATAGTCCAATCAACGAATGACCCAAAGGTGGGTGCAGACTGCAGAGCAAGGCTATCAAACTCTATGAGGTTGCCTCATATTTTTACTGGCCTGACGTCACTGTATCCCCTGTCGTCTTTTGTCGAGCGGTGAGAATCGGAATGGCGGAGGGCGGAGGTGATCCAAAACAACAAACCAATTCAGCATTGTACAGCACATCCTTTGAAATGGTTTAGAGTAAATTTCGATAAATTTCAATAATTTTCCAATATATTTTTGTGTTTATGAGCTAGTTACTGTTTTTACAAATCATGCAGCAAGCCAGCAAGTTCAGAAGATTGAAAACGAAACCTGGAAAGATATGTTCAGTTTTACAGATATTATTAGTTAAAAATCGAAAAACCAATTATTCGGTACATGTATGATTGTAGTGAGCACTTTGTAGCTGTGCATTTTTCCACCAACCTAACTGAAGATGAGTTTCCTTCCCGATTGATTCAAAGTTCTGTGAATCTGTTGGTACTTATCACTGTTGCCTGCCCTCACATACAGGAAACCTTCAATCTGTTTAAGGATTATCAAGAGGTATACCACAAGTTAGATTCAAAGAGATAGAAATACCTTCGATGAACATCTCGATATCATCACATGAGAACTCAAGGACTGATCACAGAAAGGGAAGATACCTACATGTTCAATTCTAATGTGGGTCATGCGTCTCGTGATTTTTCCTGAATAATTACATTTCGAAGTTGTTCCGAGCCAACATGGTACAAACTTCAGCAGATCGATTTGGAAATCAATTGAATCAAGTTGAGGATCAAGAAGTGAGTCTGGTATAATTCCTGTAGAGAAACCATCTGAAGAAATTCCAAATGGTGACATGGAGCCGCAGCCAATTGAAAGTGAGGCTGTGAGTTGTTGAGACTTCCACACAGACAACTCGAGATACTTTTCAACTTCCACAGTTTTTGAATAAATAGGATCACTTGCGAACATTCACAGGTGTATAAAACTGTTGGATACAATTATTGTGGAGAATATTCCATTCATGTAAAATGAGGACATGTATTTGATATCTTCCTTTACTTCATTGTCTTTTAAGCTTATCGGATTCCCAGGATAGAAACGTATGAGAATCACATTGTAATCAAACCACCGATGTTGAACAGACTTGAAAGTTGTATCATTCAAAATCTCAATGACTGAAATTGCCTGACAACTGATAAACAAGGTACCAACACCAATCACTTCAAGCTTACAAGCAACTTTGATAGGAAACGTATTCAAATCCAAGTTGCAAACAACAAACTCATTATGGTAGATATGACAGTTTCTCTACCAAAATGATGATCTAGATGTAACTGCGCCGACACGCTCACCTGTAATTTGTTTCATAGGTGTGGATTATAATATTTTGCTAGGTACAGCTTCAGCAAATAATACCAACCCTACAAATAATATGGAATTAATCATTATTCTGGTGATGTGCAAATAAAAAACAAATCTCCATTTCCTTGCTTTGTTCTCTTCTGTATTTTTCAGAAGCTTCCATTCAACTTGTAATGTATGTATGTTTGTTTGAGTGGAATCTTTGAACTCAATTTTGAAAAAAATATCTTCAACCGATTGACCTGAAATTTCGTATACACATTTGTTTTAGATGACAATGTACGAAGAGGTATGCGAAGTTATTCTAAATCCAATATGACGGGCAATTCAAGATGGCGGAATAGTTATTCCTAATGCACTTCTACAATATAGGTATCACGTGAAATCACTCGTCGAAAGCAACTCGAAGAATAATGTGAAGTCATTCTAAATCCAATACCGTGGACCTTTCAAGATGTCGAAATAGTATTTTTCAATCTACTTCTACAATATGGGTATCGAATGAAAGGGCTCGTTGAGAGCAACTCGAAAAATAATGTGACGTCATTCTGAATCCAATATGGCGGAACATCCAAGATGACGGATAGTGCTCTGGTCTAGAGGAAAGGAAATAAAATCTTCCTTTAAAATTCCAACTATCAACTTATAACCTCATTATACACAATTCATATGATCATGAGAGCTTGTCGCGTCATTTACTTGTGTGAATAAACTAGTACTAATGTGTTTATGTAAAATCTGCTGAGTTTGATTTTTTTATATCTTAATTTAATTGAATATTTATCATCGCGACAATCTTTCATGAACATACGATTTCTGTATAATATAATTGTATAATATAGTTATAAGTTGATAGTTCAAATTTGAAAGGAAAATGTTATTCTTTTTGTTTAGAGCGTTTCAATAGGAGTTCTAACCTTTTCTTACTTTTGATTTATTTGGTGTGTGTAATCTTGAGAGACCTTCCGAAATGTTTTGAAAAGTTCAACACTAGGATATGGTATCTGATCGCAATATTTTCCTACTCGCATAACAGCCGCACACGGTGGAATTCCTGATTGGAATTATTCCACCAGGTCATTTTTTTGTGGTCAAGGATACGATTAGGTACCCAAAAAGAGAGTTGAGGAGAAAGAGTTAATCCTATTCAAGTACATTGGTATATCTTTTCAATTTCCCTGTTTAGTCAAAACATTTTTGTTTTAGATAAGCCAATTGTCGATTTTACAGGAGCATCAATGTCCTGTTGAATAACTGAAAGAATTGAATGATTTCAACTCAAAAATGGTTTCATTTTAGTAGCAATTTCGAAAATACTACTGCCAGGTACAAGGAATTTGGAAATGAATCAATAAAGAAGTTATTTAACTATTAATATTCATTTCATTTTATTAATGTGATCAAAGTGCAACATATTGTTACGTTATTCAGGTGCAGAAGCGAACACTCTACTTATACTATTTCTTTTCGAACTGATTCATTCGAATTGAAGAAACACTAATTTATATCGAACTCATAACTACTAATAATGTGAAACGATTTATATCACGCGGTATATGACACTCGCTGCTTGACTGACTGAAGGCAGTTGTTTGGCGGTCCATGTATATATGAGATCCCTTGGTAGGCTCTGCTTCTCGAACGTTCTCGAATGATATTCCGTGCCCTTCTTTTTGTTCTAGAAGCTTCTTAGAACAATAGCTTTCTATCCAATTGTTCCATACATTGTTTCCAGAATATTCCAGAATCTTCTGTCACGTTATTTGTCACAGTGACATATATTGTGTGTTCGGAAATATGCTGGTACATGTAGGAATCATTGGTATATTGGAGAACAATCTGAGATGCGTGTTACAGGAGGATCGTTATTGTACTCCTGCCTTCCTGATGATGTTTCTAGAGTCCCTCTAAGGATAACAATATTGTCAAGATATCTTTTAGATATTATCTTCTTTATATAAGATTATCACAGAATATTTCATCAAATCCAACTATGAATATCTATGTGAGTTCTGGAGAAAGAAGAAAATACAAAAAAATGAGTTTATTAGGACCATTCCCAACTGAATTTGTCCATAATAGTAGATTGTTTTATTAGGATCAAAAGTGACACTTTTGATCCGAATAAAACATGCTATTTTTTCTGCAACCGAAACAATTAGCATGGGTATGAAATGCCAAATCTGCTGAAATCGGAAACAAATCAGGTATGCGTCTCAACCCAAATAACCAACCATCACAATGTTGTTGATTCTTGATGACGTCCAGTAGCTCCTAGGAACTAAAATTCAACTTTAGCTCCTAGGAACTAAATATGTTGCCTAGCAACATACCTATTTTTCTGTCAGTAATAGAAACGTCAATTTAAGAGCTAATTTTTGTGTCGGTTGCAGAAAATAGATATGTCTCTCTTTTATTTCAACATTTTCGTACCTTCTCCTATTATGAAGTAATCACAATGCTCCAAATGTTCTGAAATATTTTCTTTACTTGAAAATTTGAGAAATTGATTCAAGATGAATATAATACACATCCAACATACCTATGTTAGAGCATTTCATTTGATTTCCATGGTCTTACATTTTGAAAAATAATTTCATCTGGGGTTAATCCTAACCATGAAAAATATTGGGACACAAATGAATGTGTTTGCATGATTTCAAATTCAACATTTTTTTCAATGAACAGTCGCCTTTCAGATCCACACTACATGCTGAACAGATATATTTGTGGGACCCTCTGGAATAAAGAAGCTGTTTGCTGAGTGTTCTTTCCACATGTGAAAAATAAAGTAGCAAGTAGAGCCTAAAATATCTCAAAGTGAATATAGGTATACAGACTTCATGATGATATGCAAGATAATATGTTAAAATTTAATAAACTCACCAGTAATTCCGAGCTGTCTCTTTCTTTCGTCCACATTCCTGATCCCTGAGGTTAGTAAATAGCCACTTTCAATGCATCTGTTTCCTGAAGGGATTCCAAAACAGCTTTGCAGCATGGTAACAATCCTTGAAAGTTCAAATTCATATTTCCAGATCATTCTTCGAGAAATTTGCTGTCTTATGCATTTTTCAATAATATCTCATAAAAAAGTGTTGATGTGGACATAAAAAATCAGGAATCACAGAGAGAAAATAAGAAATATAAAAGGAGGTAGAGCAGTTGTGCTTTCAATAAAAAGTGGCCTATATGCCTGTGAAATGAACTTGAATTATGCAACCTCTCCCTGGTAAAAGCCTATTCTATTCTCCATTCTTACTACTTGATCCTGCATGTAGGTACTATTTTATTTGTGTTATGCCCTGAATACACATTCATTTTTATAAGGACCTCATTTGAAAAAAAAAAAGTGGATCACCCAAAGGATGTATTTCAGAATAATATTCATATCATGAACTTATTTGAAGCAATGCTGGCATCAACAAACTCTATTCAACATGTATACTCTGATCCTTTGATCTTATTCAGTGTTATACTTGCCCACAGAAGTATATTAATGTTTTTTTCATCAAAGGCACTGCCGTTTGTCTGAAGTATTACTTTTAATGTTTCAATGAGTGAACGGGCGATGGCAAAACTTTTGTTATTGTTTTGCTGTATACAGATTTCCTCTACTCCCTTTCTCTTTTCCCCACTTCCAGGTGTATTCTGTACACCTCACATATTCCAAGCCTCCATTCATAACATTTTTGAAGATAACTTCTTACCTGTTTTTGATGGAACAGAAGTGCACCTTCCTACCTGTTAATAAAAATCAGAGTCCCTATAATGTGTTTACAGAACCCAGAAATCCCTGCTTCACAAGAACATTCACATTTCCACAGATCATCATTCTCCTTCGGTATTATCTGAATCCCATGTGTAGGCTGCCCAAGACCAGATGATTGTAAATACAGGCTTTTTATAACATTTGTTTGTTCTACATCCACTATACATGATAATGTGCACCAAAGACTACTTTGAATACAGCCTCGCACCCTCTTTCAAAAGTATGTCCTTGTCACCAATATATTGGAGATACTTGACTCAATCTAAGGTATGGTAAATTAACTATAAAATAGTTGGCAGTATTTTTATATATGTTTTGATACATGAAATGAGGAGCAACTCCATTGACCTTGTAGTTTAAGAGGTGATGTAAAAAGTCTATGCTATGAGGCAACCTTATCAAGTTAAATAGCATTGGGTGCAGAGTGCGAGAGCAGGGACCTAAGCGATTTCTTCAGAAACTTGTTCGAGGTGTTTAGACGGTGAATATACTGAAAGTCGTGACGTCTGAGACGTGAGTCGGAATAGGGGGTTTTGTCGCTATCGCTAATAAAGGGTTTTTCAATAAGCGTGTCAAAACTTTAAAACTTCACACAACGAAAACAACAAGTGATAATACAGTATTTCTCATATTATTTTGGAGAGTAACCTCTGACATTAGGATTCAAAGATAATGTTGCTAAACTGTCCGCCTCGACTTCGTTCAGTTTCTTCTATCCTGCTCACAGAATACCCAACAATCAGGAGTGCTTCTCTGGTCGGCTCCTTTGATATTTTAGGATGTGTTTTCTGTGATCCGCCATGTTCTTGGGTAAGCAAGCAGGCCTGTTCAAAGGGAAATGACAGGATTGTACTAACTGAATTTATTTACTTTGTGTGTCATTTATCGGTACCAGTAAAATGTATTCAATTCTTATTAGATCACACACACTTACGCTTAATTCAATGAAAATAGTTTACAAAAGCTAATTCTTATTATCAGTAGGACAGGTTTGAACGCACAAACATTGCTAAAAATTGAAAATGATAGAATTGACCATGTTTGCATTAGATTATTTTTTCAAGTGAAAAAACAACTCATTGTTGTCCTCAATTGCATTTCAGCTTGGTCAATTGGAATACAGGGTAGGGTATATTCATTCAACTGACTCTGATCAATTGAAGAATGGAACCAAGTCTTAGAATTGTTTTTGCAACATGTAGCAGTGCTCACATAACCACATATAAGTTTTTCTTAGCACTCATGTCTACAATTACAGATGGAGCAGATATATAAAGAGTCTATAATCGGCTTCTTATTCACAACCAAGGGAGGCACCAAAACTTATTGAAACAGTACAACCCAAATAACAACACAAAAATAGAATATGTACTTAAATATTCGAATAGATCACACGATCATTCCACAGCTCAGTTTTCGATGAACATGTAAACAAGTAACCCAGGAAGATGGCCAACAACCTGCAACGTTCAAATTCGCGAACCCACTCCCGCGCGAGAGATGCTATTCTGATCCTGGTGATAACATTTTTGATTATTTTTGACACATATTATCATGTGGAATATTTTCCAGGGTGCGCCGAATGTGTTGTTCAAGTTCTTGAATTGATCGGGGCCTATTTATGTAGACTAGAGATTTGAAATAACCCCTTAGAAAATAGTCGAGGGGTGTAAGATCCCAAAATCTTGCTGGCCAATTTTTTTCAGCACTCCTCGAAATGACGCGTCTTGGATGTGTGGCATGATGTAACATCTGTTGAGCTGTATACTTCTCCATGACTAAGTGCCCACTATATACTGACATTTATAGCTGTCAAGTTCTATCTGCTCATATATTGCAGTGTTGCCGCTATAACATTTCAAAGTCCTGACACGATTATTTGAAAACCTTTTATGTCGGAAACGGTTCGTCGTAGCAGACAATGTCCTTATATCAAATGAGAGCTGATGAAATTGTTCTCATCTTTCTTACCAAACACTTTTTATGAATCTCCCACCGTTCTTGAGCTGCACGCTCATGAAATTGGAAATTATCATCTGACATTTTTCATGAATCAAACTCCATATTGTCTTAAGATTCGTTCTAGAGGAAGAAAACCTCCAGAAGAGTTGTAGAGAATTGGATTTTCATCCAAGATATAATATATGTACTGGAATATCTACCGAAGAGGCAAGCAATATTTTGCAAAAAGAAAAAACAATATGTGGAAGTTGAATGAATGAATGTACATAATTGGAATCAGTTGGTCGTTCACAAACTTTACTTTCATGTACGTTCAGTGGATGTACGATTCCGAATATACACCGTGTCCCAGCTAAAGAGTCCCCCCTCTGTAAAAAATCAACCGCGCGATCAAATGACTTGAAATTTGGTCACCCAGTAAATTTGATGATGTTCACTCGAAATATGCTATTGAATAAATACTAGGCATACAGGGTCACACCGAAGTGCACCTCAACTTTCTTATTTGAATATGGACACCGAGTATATTATTCCATATTCAAGTAGAGTTCATTATTACAAATTCAACAATGCCGGGTTCGATGGGATTTTTTCAAACGACTACGAAGATATGCTAAAAAATAAAACGATAAAATAAAAAATTTATATAATTAGATTTTATTAATATAACACGATTAATGTCGATGATAAGTGTCCTGCACATAACTACAGACCCGTGAAGGATTATCTTCGCCATCGGTTTGAAGAAAATCTAATAACCACCAATTGTCTCGATGGTGATAATAACTGGCCAGCTCGGTCGCCAGACCCCACCCCACTTGATTTTTATATGAGTGACTACATGAAACAATAGGTAGAAATTTATGCGCACAAATTGATCGCAACGTGATACATAGGGTCACAATGAACAAGGAAGAGATTATTGGACATAGCCCCCATGAAAAAATAACCGTAAACACGTGTTTCGGGCTTTCGGCCCTCATCAGTAAGGTGAAAAAGTGTGCAACAGGTAGGCAACACTTGTGGTGGAAGAAGAAACAACAAATCGACGGAGTCAACAAACAGAAGCCATCCAGTTCACTAATCTCTTCCTTGTCTCCTTACAGTTACCTCGATATTACTTTCATTTTATTGTCACAATGAACGTTATCAAAAGAGCTAGGAAATGTTTGCAGCAGAATAGACGACCTATTGAGCAGTTGAGGTTTTAATAATGTTCTCTTCATTCGATTTCAATCGTGTTATATGAATAAAATCTAACCATATAAATTTTTTATAGAATCGTTCTATTTTTTGCCATATCTTCGTAGTCGTTTGAAGAAATCCCATCAAACCCGGCATTGTTGAATTTGTAATAATGAACTCTACTTGAATATGGAATAATATACTGGGTTGTCCCTATTCAAATAGGAAAGTTTAGGTGCGCTTCGGTGTGACCCTGTATACCTACGATCCATTCAATAGCATATTTCGAGTGAGCATCATCAAATATACAGGGTGACCAAATTTCAAGTCATTCGATCGCGCGGTTGAATTTTTACAGTGGGGGACATTTTAGGTGGGACACGGTGTATATTGAACGTTCAGTTCAATTTCCGACCTAAGCAAATCTTCCATATCTATTGATTTTATTCTAGTTTGTACGTTCACGAGTAGTAGTGTGAGTCCAAAAAAAGTAAGATTCCAGATATGCATTGTACCGAGTGACACGTTATAAAGTACCACCCCCCTATAACTTCATTATTTTTGACACTTGAAAAAAATTAAAAAAACAGCCTTACGGGGAATTTTTTCTTCTCATCGAATCAACTGATATATTTTTAGTATCTCAGAGGATATACAGAAAACAAGAAGAAATGTAAAAATTTTAAATGGAACGCCCTATATATTTTTGCGCCATCAGATAGTCCTTTCGAAGAGCTTTCCGAAAATACCACACTCAATACATCCATCTTCAGTATTCCTCATAATATGGGCAGTCTAACCTAAAAAAAAAAGTATTTATCGATCCTCAAATGATTTTTGAGAGTATGCTGTGACAATGAATCTAGGTAATTAATATATTGTTATGATATTCAATTCTCATTGACAGTAAGTATTCGCTCAAAGTCAGTATTGTAATATTGATCTAATTTCTGGAAGTTAGCATTTCCTATCATTATTCAATATATTCAATATCAAGTTGCGAAAATTCAGTCTTTGATTGCTATATGAATCTCTGCATGTCAATTTTTGTACCGTATGGAATTTATAAAGTCTGAATTTATATTTTTTCAAATTCTTATGTGGTCCAAAACATGCGCTCAATTATTTTGCCGAAGTCCTCAATGATTTTTTCGGATTCTCAGTAAGATATTCAATTCATTATTTTGGTCATGACTATACATGTTCTTTTTTTTTTTCGTTGTAAATTTGAAGTCCTCCTAAACTTTAAGTGAATGTTCTTGATGGTGCGCTCCAATGGAATATTACCATTCGGAAAATGCAATTCATAGCCACGGATGCGTTTTGATTATTTTTAATGAATAAAGTTACTATTTCTTGCTTTTTTTGATTTGAATAAACCATGATTCAAGAATTGATTATGGAGGAAATTCACAAGAAATGATGAAGGAATTCATCTTCACTGGAAATGACAATAACATTCCATTACAGACCCTCATTATTTCTCCAGTTACTCATGGTTACCTCATGGCATACTATATACAGTCATAAAATAGTTGTTATCCATTCAGAAATCAATAGAAACGAATTTCAGGTTCGAACGTCTAATTTATGAGAATTATTGAAGAAAAGTGTATTGAGTGGGGTATTTTCGGACAGCTCTTCGAAAGGAAAATTTTAGCACTTTTTCTTGCTCCCTGTATATCTTTTGAGATATTGAAAATATATCAGTTGATTCGATAAGGAAAAAAATCACCTGTTAGACAATTTTTCCAATTTTTTTCTACTGTCAAAAATAATGAAGTTATAAATAGAGGGGGGTACTTTATAACGTGTAACCTGGTACGTATATTATTTGAGAATATCGAACGATCAATATTTATCGATTCAAGAACTTGAAAGAAGATTAACGAAATCGGATCTTGTTTGTATGTATTCATATTTGTGTACCTTCAATGGAAATCGTACAATATTTGACATTATCGAAACATCCAAGATAAACGTCCTTTACACATACGGAGATGGACGTATATTGGTTGTTCCAAATGTCCATTGGACTTCATTTAGAGTTTCGAAATTCATGAAAGTCGAATGAGCATCCATTGTACGTATGATACATAAAAAAATCCGTATTTATTGATTATAGAACGACAAAAAAATTAACGATATTTGACATTATCTAAACATCCAGGATGAACGTTAATTGCACATACGGAGAAAAACGAAGATTGGTTGTTTCTAACTTAACGTCCATTGAACATTCATTTGAAGTCAAAAAGTTGAACGTTAAATGAATAACGAAGATGAACGTACAATGACACGGTGGGGAGGGGAGGGACCGAGCTCCATATAGCGACGACAGATGAGGACGGGACGCCATTTTGAGTTATTATAAGCATATGGAGTTTTGTGTGTTCTCATTGTGATGAATATTGGTAATATTCAGGTGACATATCCAGAAGAAATTGTCAAATCAGTTGTTAATAGGCATTTTTTGTCTGCAGATTGATGTGACTGTCAACGAGCTTGCTGATAAGAGTTTGCAGCGAGGAGAAGCCATACTTGAATTCGGAAGGCGAGACCATGTATCTACTGATAATTTCAGATTGTTTTATCTCTGTGCTTTCATTAGAATTACATTGTGATAGTCATCAACTAATTGTATTGAAATATACTTTGACTGTTAATCAACTTTTGTAATATAAGTATATCATATTTACTCAATATTATACGGAACCAGTCAGGAAGAGTTAAAAAGTATACTGATTTTGGATATCGAATTACTCAATAAAAGGCATAATATAATCACTCAATGAATGTTCTGGACACTCTAAAAGGAGTTGAAACTCACTCAGGAAATCGCGAAACTGAAATAAATCCAAATCTGAACTCATTGCATCACCATTGCACTTAGTCAAGTAGGGCGAATTTTCAAAATTGAGGCATTATTGACTGGAGTTTGAGTGAAATTTCACTCTTTAATTTCCAGTGTAAACACTTTTGTGGTGCAATCAATATTGGATTCTGAGAATCTCGAGTTCATTCACAAAAGAGAAAAATTCCAAGGATCTTCCTCCACTATGAACAATTCATCAAGTTCGCTCATATGTAAAATCCTTATTGCGCTGGAAGAATCAATCAATCAATCAATCAAAATCGATCAGATGTCTAGATGCTATGCTGACTTGAGACTGATCTGAGAGTATTGCCAAAGTTTTATTCCACCAAAGTTTTATGTGACTTCATTTTCAGTTTATATAAGTTCTATAGTATATAGTATAATATAAATAATCAGATATATGACTTTATGATCATTTGTTTCCATTTTATTAGGTATTTGTTATCGATATAATATGTCACAACAAATTTCATCATGAATCAGAACTATTGCATTTCCTATTTCCTATGAATTATGAACTTATGTATGATGGAAGAATATTTTGAATAATGCAAAACTTAAAGACACCCTCCTGAGTTTCGACATATCTTGAGTACCGATACATTTGAAGCGGGGGTGCGAATTATGACACACCTCTAACTCATGTTGTCTTCGTGTATCCTTATTATTCATGATCATCAATAGTAAAAATATCATTTTAATATAACGATCATTCTTGAAACTACATATTATTCTTATGAACTATAGTATGAATAGCCTGCTCAACTCAACAGCTATAACAATAAATATCATTAGCTTCATCATGATATAAGATCGCATGAGACACAATATCGAATAACAACTCATGAAACGCATGAAATCACGGTTTGAGTACGGAACTACGCGGAACGTTTTCACAATAATTTAAAGTTGAATGAATTGGCGAATCCGCGACCTAGCCAGCTTTTGGAAGTTAGGGTAGGGCAGTTCGGCGATGATTTTTTGCGAGCGTATGGCCTGGCAACTATCCAACTTGACACGTTCGATTCCGATCTACAAACAGTGTTTTATGTATCATCTCTAGTTGACCTCGAATTCGCGATAAACGTGAAATATTGCATACTTTGGTCGTCATAACTTCATACTTAATTCGCTATAGGCAACACTTTTCAGGTAGATACCTACTCAATATGAAAAAAATAATGGATCTTCTGCGATTTTATTTTTATATTTATCAAATATCACCAAATGCCAGTGTGTGTGACTATACATAGTTTCGGCACGGCGGCCAATATTTCTTTTCACGACCAACCTCTTCAGATATATGGTCCTAAAAAGGACACCCTTAGCAATCCATTTTTTCAATAATAATCAAAGTTCGTGGTGTATTTCAATAATTCGTGAATAACATAAAGTCACCGTGAAATGGACCCTTTGAAACATATTTGGCTTATGCAGTTTTCCAGAAACGGGCTAGCTAGAATACAATAACGCAACAATTCTTTATACCCTAGTTGATGAAGGCACAAAAATAATAAGATCACCCAAACTTTGAACAAAGAAATCGATATCGTTATATCGATTAGATGACCTTTTCTCGGAAAATAACGGTTTTCGGTTCACAATGGCTGTTTGCATATGGCGTTATTGTGTTGAAGTTAGTCCGAAAATATAAGTGAACTTCAACACCTTGTGTAATCAAAATCAGTTCCTCTACGTTAAAAATCAGAATGTGTCTCTTTCGCATCTTCCGAGGCACATGAGAGGGAATCACAATCAAATAGGAAGAGAATAAGGTAGATATTGGATTCTATTGAATCAGTTAGAGTAAGTGTTCAAAATGTCCTACGTTTCGAGGAATACATGATTCTATATTCTTTTTTTAAGAATGAATTATTCTTCTGAACAGTTGAGGATCAGCTGTTAGGTCATGAAGGTGACAACCGCTATACAGGATGTCCGCTAAAAGGACGTCAAGTCATTAACCATATATTCCTTGAACAGAAACAATATGAGTTACTAAATACCATTTTTCATTGTAGCCCTTCATATTCGATATACAGGGTGTCAAAGTTGAAAATTAAAAACCGTTTTTTTTTCAGTTACTCGCGTATTTAATAAGATATTAATCCCAAAATTGGTACATTACTTCAGCACAACGGTTTACATCGTGTGAGGAAAACAAAACAGAAAATAACTGTCAAATATTCAAAATACTGGGGGTCAAGTACACACTTACCCCCATATTTTTTTGCACGTGCGCTAATAACTTCCTATCTATTTTTCTTCAAGTGTTCAATCATTTCTGAGTATTTTGTGTCTCTTGTCAAATTTCGATAATTTTTTTGTTTTTAAGATAATTCGAAAAGTACTGGTTATTGTTTGATACCTATGCGGCTTTTGGTAATCTCATATAATGTTCACATACTCCTATTCATTTCATCGAAATTGGAAGAGGACGTAATTTTCCACGTACGAAAAGGTAAATATGGAAATACCAGGTGCTCAGAGCGAATGTATTGAGATAATTTTTACAAAAAAAAATTGATAGAAATTCAACACGTCTAAATGAGTTATTTATCGTTCGTTCACGCACGACATACCATACGGATGAGGGCTCGAAAATATTTTTTAAAAAATGCGCAACCCCCAAAACCGCTCAAACCGATTTTAATTTTTTTTTTAAATTTGCTGTTCTCGAAAAAAATCAATTTAATAATTCTTTAAAAGGGTGGGCTCGTCAATCGACCCCCCTCTTCATCCTCCTGAAATTATTATTTTCCCGAAATTCTCTAATGAAATTGATTAAAAGGGCTCGAATGTCTATTCAAAAAATTGGAGGTCATATCGAGCAACCTTTTTTTTAGACGTGTTGAATTTCTATAATTTTTTTTTTGTGAAAATTATTTCAATACATCCGCTCTCAGCACCCGGTATTTCCATATTTACTTTTTCGTACGTGAAAAGTTACGTCCTCTTCCAATTTCGACTGAATAAATAGGAGTATGTGAACATTATGAGATTACCGTAAGCCGCATAGGCATCAAACAATAACCAGTACTTTTCGAATTATCTCAAAAACAAATGATTTCATCAAAATTTTACATAAGACAAAAAATACTCAAAAATGATTGAACGCTTGAAGAAAAATAGATAAGAAGTTATTAGCGCACGTGCAAAAATAATATGGGGGTAAGTGTGTACTTGACTCCCAGTATTTTTAATATTTGACAGTTATTTTCTGTTTTGTTTTCCTCACACGATGTAACTCTTTGTGCTGAAGTAATGTACCAATTTTGAGATTAATATCTTATTAAATACGCGAGTATTTGAAAAAAAAAACAGTTTTTAATTTCTAACTTTGACACTCTGTATATCGAATATGAAGGGCTACAATGAAAAATGGTATTCAGGAACTCATATTGTTTTTGTTCAAGGAATATATGGTGAATGGATTGACCTCCTTTTAGCGGACACCCTGTATATTGAAGTCATGAAGTGAGGTTGAAAATGGGGTTTTTCTTCTTCTTCTTTTTTTGTACTTCAGAGAACTTAGGCATTATACTGTTGCCCGTGCCACAAAATAGGTTATTTGGAATTAAATAGAATATCGATCATTGTTAGGAATACTAGGATATTTTAATAATTGGTACTGAAGCATCTTGCAAGTATATAGGGTGATCCACGGTGGATGGCCTATTAGAAGTATCTGGAGAACGAGAAGACAGAACACTCTGAAAATTTTAATGCTCTGATAATTGAACATTCTCTATCCGTCTAACATATTTTTGTCGATACAGTGTTGCCACTTCTATCAGAAACATCTAGCAACTTCGTTATTTTAAATAGAACACCCTGTTTTATATTGCATTTTGAGATTCTTCCTGAAGAGTTGATTCCATCAATGCATCAGACTTGGGATCTAGCAGGAATGATTACAGAGATATAGGGTGTTCAAAATCGAGATTTTTCAATTCTAGGATTTTTTTGTGTCGAAACTATTTATTGTCGATCAAAACAGCTTACATGTATCTACCTTTACTTTCATCTGCGAATAGGATACTATTGTATGGAGTCATATATGGACAAAGGTCATTGATGTAGATTATGAAAAGTAAAGGGCCCAAAAAAAAACCTTGTGGAACACCAAAACTCACATCTCTGAATTCAGATAGTTTGTTGTTGGAATATACAGCTTAAGAACGATTTGTTGAATATGATTCAATGAGTGTAGGAGTTACACCTCTAATTCCATAGTAGCTGAGTTTCTCAAGAGGATGTCATGAGAAACACAGTCGAAGGCCTTGGATAGATCGCAGAGAGTGATTCCCATATGATGGCATTGTTCTAGACCTTCGGTTTTGACACCCTTTTTAAAAATCGGAATAATCTTGGAGAATTTAAATATGTCCGGGAATACACCTGATACGAATATTGTATTAATAAGGTCAGTTATAGGCTCTACAATAATATCACTAACTGATTTTATGATTCTGCTATTGAGCATGGAGAATTGTTCAGCGATAATATAGCTTCATGAACATTAGTATAGTAGTGACAGGTTGCATGAAAAAAGAGGACGTTTCTAAACTTCCGTCAGTTTTTAAAAGTGTCACGTTTCATGTCAAAATTGAAAAAAATAGTTTTAACCAATAACCAGTAATTACGTAGTTACGAGGGTAAAATTCAAGAAATGCATGTCAATGTACAGTATATGACTGGAAATCCATCAATAGTATCATCTGAGTCCAGAGAGCATAACAAAGATTATGTTGGTACAGTACAATCATTTGGTATTACTCCACACAGTATAAGTGACTCGATCAGTAATTATTGAAAATAATGATGAATATTCCCACACTTCAACATTTTGTTTATTGTAAACAGAGCAATGTAGGCCACAATTGTATATTAAATTTCAATTGGCTGTACTACACCTTTCTCAATTGTATTCAGATTAGTAAAATGAAAGTCAGAAAGTGTAACTTGTAATTCAGAATAGTTAATTGTTATTCAGGAAGCGTCAATTGTAATTCAGATTAGTTAATTCTAATTCAGAATGCGTAACATTTAATTCAGATTAGTGAAATGCAATTCAGAAAGTGTAACTTGTAATTCAGAATATCCAATAGTAATTCATAAAGCGTAATTTGTAATTCAGAAAGCATCACTTGTAATTCATGAATACTATGGAATCATAAGTGATACTCTCTGAATTACAAGTTATGATGCTTACTGAATTACAATTGACGGTTTCTGAATTACATTCCACTATTCTGAATTACATTTGATTAATCTGAATTACATTTTACGTTTTTTGAATCACAATTTACAAATCTGAATTACAAGTTTCACTTTCTGAATTACAATTAACTATTCTGAATTACAACTTATACTTCCTGATTTACATCTAATACTTTCTGAATTATAATTGAAAAAGGTGTAGGTAATATTTAGGAATGACCTGTATAGCATGATGAATCATTTGTGAAATTTTAATCATGAACAAATAGATTTATGATATAAATACACTATCTCCACTTTTAGATAAAAGAATGAAAAGTAAATATTTATTTCCTAAAGATAAACCTCATACATTTTGGTTCAATCATTCGCGAAGCGAAGCAAAGCCAACCTGAATGTAATATCGAAGATTATCCATTTCAGTTTTTATGCAAACGTTTTATATCATTTCTCATGAATACATCATAATAACAAACTCAACCGAACATGACCATCTTTCTTGATGAAATAATGATAATGATCCAAATATAAGAAAATGTTAATCTACTTTGACCAGTTTTTTTGCCAGTGAGAGTTTGAAATGTTGTTGCCGCTTCTTAATTTCAGTAGTGATATGTGGATTAAGATTTGAAATGAAACTGACTTCCCCTGAATTTGGTGGATGAATTTATCAGATGACCCAAATCTCAGATGTGATGACTACAGTGAATTATTATTTTCAGTTCCCAGTTTGATACCGTAGAAACTAGACACTGGTGATTCAGTGGACCGAATGGTTGGGTACCTACATAGACTTAAATGAGTCTATGGTTGGGTACTAGGCTTAGTGAAATACTAAGGTTCAATAAGGCTGAATATTCTTTCAATCTCTATATATACATAAATAGATCGAATTGATAACACATTGCTCAGAATTGAAATAGATTATTATCAGTAGGTATCGAAACTGTCTGGAATCAACTCTTCAGATACAGCATAAAATAACAGAAATACTGACCAGAACCTACTATGAGATAATATATCAATTTACTAATAAAATAACATACACAATCAATTAGATAATGGGACTTTTATACCGCTGTGCACTTTTGTTCCCAAGAGTATGTTGTACCCACTGAGTGTACAGTCAGGACTAAAAGTACATCGTCTCTCCATACGGAACGGAAATGGTCGGATAATAATAATAATTCAGCAATTATCAACTGTTGTCATATAAAACAATCCATCGAACTGGTTCAGAATTCAATATGAAATCGAGCGTACCTAGGAAGGATAGGAACTCGGATAGGAAGAGGAGGTGGGCATTGAATGATTTTTTTCAACTGTTGGAGCTTATAAACTCTCAAGAATACTTCCTTCACCGAAGAATTCCAAAGCTCTGTCGCTCTATAAACGAACTAGTGTTGGTGAAAATTTGCTCGACATATCAAGGTTGACGACGAAGAGATGTGCTGACTGGGCTTGTCGAGTTCGACATCGCTGGAAAACATTCCTGGTGCAAGTATCTATAAGAAAGTTAAAGGTCGGTTGCCGCCTCTTCTGAGGTGTTCTAATAATGTCAAATAATTAGTGAGTGTTGCATGACCCACCAGGCGAATGACTCCTCTCTGGATGGAATCTAAGGGCATCAGCGTATATTCGGGTACTGAATCCTATATGTTGGAACAACATCGTAGAGCAGGTCGTATCTGTGCTCTGTAGATCATGAGAAGCTGTTGAGGTGTGATGCTGGAGGAAATGCGGAGCAGAGATTTACTGGACTCCGTATGAAAACGGGTATCAGACATTGATATGTCAGGCATAATGAGTTCCGCCTTCCTATTAGAGAAAATATAGGCTTGAGTTTTGGTGGGATTGAATTTGACAAGATTGTTGGTTCCCAAGGCTGTAAATTCAGCAAGATCTTTATTGGCAGCGTTGACCAGCAATAAAAGTTGGATTATTCTATCCATCACTCCGTTGTCCTGGCTCCCACAATCGAAGTATAGCACAGCATCATAGGGCGATCTCTGGACGCTTAGTAGTTTCTCATCATAGTAATTGTCATTATCATCAATTATTGATATTAATATCATGATAAGCTCTGAAGACAATTTGCTACATCACAAGCTGCATCCTGGGATCGTTTTCCCTAAAAGAGAATTTTTTCACTAGCTACTCAGAAATGTATAATTGTTCATATATAGAGATGTACATACCTGCGAAAATCTATGGAAATATGTACTCAATATCAGAGCTTTTCTCATTTCGCCCTCAAAGTGGAAATAATTCAACGATGAGCGATAACTTGAAATGGTGATGCGTAATATCTTCATAGCCCAAAGATTTATCAATATCATAATTATTTATTGCTTTATCGCTGTGACTTATTCCAAAAGTCATTATAATCTATTGAAAAAGACTCGTGCTTGCTTGTCCTCCACTATTCTGATATAACTTGCCTGCAAGGTCTTAATTCTTAGAGATAAGGAAAATGGACCCAGATAAGGAACACTAAATAAACATTAAAAAATGATTTGTTACATACCAGTTCTACCTCATTCATGAAATGATGAAAAATCTCCCAAAGTCGGTGGCGTAGATAGATCATCATTTATTTCCTAAAATTATAATTGATTTCCTGAGAAGTTTGAGTAGAGGAACCAATAATTTCGAACGCCATCATATGTGTCTTGTCATCACAGAACTTACGTTTTGCGTTCTGTAGATTGCCAAAAAACGCCACTTGTCCTTTATCATCTGATGATGAAGGTTTGTTTTGAGTAATTATTTGACTCCACCGTTTTTCGGTTTTTCCAAAAATGGGTTTTCCATCAAATCGTGATAGGAGCAGGGCTCCTTCAAAATTAACCTGAACATCAACCGGTGCTTATTTGCACCATAATTTCATTCAATGTTTTTTCCATAATGTGTTTTTTTCATACCCACGTGAGTAAATTCTCTATTTCATACATTTTTCATGATTAACTTGTATCATATTATAGAACCTGTGGTTTGTAAGGATCAAAGCTATGATGACACATGACTGTCCGAAACATGTTCCCCTAAATAATCTTCCGATTAATAAACGTTGTGAAGATGATTTTGTGTTTCCTAACCCTCTCTGTGCATTTCAGATTGCATCAAATCGAATGTCATCTTGATGAACAAGATGTAGGTAGGGGATGAATAGAGAAATTAGTTAATGTATTAAAATATAGTCAGTGCAGTGAGGTACTGAAAAAGTTTCTTCCGATTCAGGATCTCACTCGAATCACCATAGTGTATTTACATAATCTCGAAGCCATATATGTATGTTCAACTATATTGAAACGAATATCCAAGATTTCCGTTGAAATGATGTGAACCTCATCACTCTGGATCTCAATTACGGAAGGTTTCAGAACATTTATGTCCAAATGTTTGTGATCGAATTCCGACGAATCCTATGTTGAATAAATACTTTGAGCATTGTGACTATTCCGTAGTTGGAATCCTATATTATTAGTTCTTAGAACTTGATCACCTGTATATTTGTTCAACTCAGCACTCGATATTAAGGGTTTGTTTCTGGAGGTCAATCGTGACCTAAAGATTCAGCAGCTTTTTCTCAATGACTTTCGGTTGTATCTATCTATGTTTATTTCTTCGCAGCATCAAGACTGGCGAATATATTATGTATTATTATGATAACAACTTCTTTGGATTGACTGTAGATTCGACTAGCCATCAACCTGACGAGAAATCCTTCAGGCCATGTCTGGTCTATGTCTGCTTTGTTACTGACTCCATATACGCCCCTAATGGAGCAGCACTGTCAATTGGAATGTAATCTTGAATCGTGCGGAATCTCCGGCTAAAGCTAAGAAAATGTATGGATTGTGACTCACCCCTATAGGTTACAGTTCACTGTACAGAACACTCCACTTTCATTTTCTAAGCCCATGGTTGAATTTGCTCATCCAATTGATCTTCTTGGTTCAGACCAATCCTTCCTAAGATGTATCTTTCATACGACAGTGTATCGCATGAGCAGTCCTGCCAGAATTCGCAGGTTATCCCTGCTCTATTATAGTATCTGCCTGGTCACCTATATTGTTCGATGGTTCAGGCAGAAACGCCTTTGAATGATTCAATCGTAAGGATTCAGATCAGTACGTGAGTTTTTTTTTTCCCGCCTACCCGAAATAATTGTTTCAGCTGCACTTGTGGTGGCACCAAAATATGACTCTGATGGTCCTATGAACACATATTCGGTTTCCTAAAATCTATAACTAGTTCTATGAATACATATTCTATGTTCTGCCGGGATTCGATCTCATAACTTTTCGATGTTTCGATTGCTAGTCGACCACCTCATCCATTGCGCTATTTCGCCGTTCTCAGATCACATTCGTATCATGATTTCAACCTGGAAAATTATTATTATCATCTACTATAGTAGATGATAATAATAATTGACATCATTTGTGAGATCTGATTCTCCTTTGGAATGTCATTCATCTGATGAAAGCTCTCTACGATTCTCATTGGCAACACTATATTCACTTAGAACTGCTTTTAGACCAAAATCATTTCATAAGGAAAATATGTGCTCCTGTGGAATGCTACTCATCTGATGATGGCTCTCTTCGATTTTCAATGACAACACTATTCACTCAAACTGCTCTCAGACCAAAATCATCATATTAGAAAGTTTCGTTCTAAAGAATACTAATGGATTTCGGTAGGTTGGTATATCATTAATATTCCATAGTACCAGTCATGGATTGTTTGACCATTTTTATTTTTTGGAACATCTCGGAAGCTGAAGTAGGTGTCTACTCTCTTTGGGCCATATCAACATTTTCTATATGAACTAGTTTTTTTAGGTGTCACGATAAGGAGGCCTTCAAAAATCAATACTAGTTCAGATGAACAGGTGACCAAGGACAAGGTACCTATGTACTAAACCTAATTACTGAAAATAATCATGAACAATGATTGACTCTTTCAACAACTAGGTACCAACCTAATTGTTCTGTTTCCTAGTAGGTATAGGTGAGATATATTAATCCATATCGTAAAAATGTTTGGTTGAATTATGGTCAAAGGTCACTTCCATAATTTATGTGAGTCGACATTACAAAATATTGGTGATAACATGACTGTTTAATTTTCATCAAAAACCACAATATCTAAAACATATGCATCATTCAACTTCGTTACTCATGTGGGTGGATCGAGTATCAAAAGTTATGAATGAACAGAAGTTCGTAGTTAACATTACGACCTCAATACAATTCTTGCTAACTAAGTGGTTTCCGTTTCCTCACAGACACCACAAAATCAGGATATTCACAAATCACATCATCCCAGAAGTTAATTCGGAAGTAAAGTGTGAAATGAGGCCATTACACGAGAATAATACTACTGCGGTTTAGGGATAAATAAGGTCTGACAACAGTGGCGTACGCGGATTTCTGATACACTGTCTGAATTTCAAGATGTTTAAAACAATCAGTGCCGATACCATTATTATTTCAACTAGTCTTCAATTTGTTGATTATTTTTCATATCAACCTATCAACCTATAATTTCATGGGAACATATACAGTTTCTTGTCTCACATTATAGATATTTATGTATTATGGGCGTGAAATAGGCTTTTATGGACCGTAGCATGTATAAGTACGAGCCCGAGCTAATATTTCAAATATTCATCAGCCTCACAAGTTTTGTTTGTATTATACGGTCCTATAAGTCGACCATTTCGTTGAAAGAATGCTCTACATATCGCTTGATATCGACGTATAATTTGGTTTGATCAATATTAATGATGATATATGAACGATAATATCCAAAACAATCAGATAACAGTATACAGTTTGATGATGAATGGAATAAGTTTCCTGAGGGAAAAGGTGAGTAATAAATAACAAGAAAAAACAACCTCCAGAGGATATCTACACAGGTACAACCCCCACACATGTTTCAGGCCTTCATTGAAAAATTCATCTCTTCATCATCGAGAATAAACTTCAGAACCAAACAAAATTGATGTTATGTGGTTTGACTCGATCACCATGACGAGCTATCCTATAAGAGGGCCTTCGAGTTCTTGCCTCTGGAAATCGAACTTATGCAACAGAACCATGTATCGACAGAAATAATCATCAGGGGCGATTCCGATGTTCACAACACTGCTCGTCTCAAATTCTTCAACAGAACGGACGAGACTGGGCGACAAGTTGAAGCTTTCGCCATCATCCACGGATTGAACATCATAGCAAGGAACCCAAATGATGCAGATAACCATTCTGCCAACATACTAGACCCTTTATCATCCACGGATTGAACATCATAGCAAGGAACCCAAATGATGCAGATAACCATTCTGCCAACATACTAGACCCTTTATTCACCAACAATTCAGCACCGTATTCGATAGAAGTACAAGCACCACAATGAATACACAAAAAATTATGTCGAAGCCATCGCGAGCACTATACTACGAAAAAAATCTGCGAAGATCTCAACAGCTCTCCTGGATTTATACAGCGCTGATCTGGTTTGTTATAGAAAACCATTCCCCACATGTGAGGATAAGCTCCCAAACATACGCTGATGCTATTAAATTTCATTTGGATCCGAGCCATTCGCCTGGTTCGTGATACCACACTCACTAATTTCTTGACATAATTGATAAGTCGGTGACATTCAAATACTTTATAGACACTTCAACGGAAAATATCTTTCAGATATCTCGGCTATCATACCATCACTAGTATAATACTAGTGAGAAGAACTCTCGGAATATGTCGAAAAAATCTCAAATCTTCACGAACCCAACGTCTAAGGAATGAAAAAAAAATTGAAATACCATCCTTTTCCTCCTATACTCCCTTGGTATTCACGATGTTTCACGAACATAAAAGGGATTACTTTTTGTGCGCTCGAAAACAAACTTTCTATGAAGATGTTTGATAGAATAAAGACATTTATGTAGAGCGTTCCTCAATATCATTATTTTCTTAAACCCTGTATCTTACAGAAAATATATATATCATTTCTGTGAAAAATTTTATTTTGAGTTGATTTTGTATTGATGATATGGAACCAATAATTCTCGAGATATTTGCAAAAAAAAATTGAAAGAGACCACTATCACGATCTACAGAATCTGAACTACACAAATTAATCGATCTATTTTTCGTTCATCTATTGAATCAACAATGAGAGATACAGGGTTTTCCATAATATGTGCGACGCCTTTTCAGGGGATATAGAACGTCTCAAGAAGATAATAGAAGTTCCGAAGAACATATGTCCAAATCTATTTCGCTTCCTAATTACAGATTGTTGAAAGATAGTTTTACTTTTTTTATTATTGCTTCTGCAGTTTTTAGGATATTTAGCTGAAATTCAATGGGCATGCCATATGATTCTGAGAATTTGAGCTGGGAAATGTTTTCTCCGGTGCTACACCTGATTTTTTCACATGAACTTCTCTTTGGATTAAGAAAAAACAAGCAGCAATTCGTGGTTCTTCACCAATATTTTCATTTCCTCATAGTTGTTTCGTATTTGCAACCGTTATTTGGAGAAAAAATATATGGTCCCGTTATGTGTGTTTTCAACGAGGTTCTCAATTTTTGGCTACGCATGTATTGTATTGGTTTCGAGTTGGAAATGTTGATAGAAACAGATTTTCTATACTCTCCAACTAAATTGGGATAATTGTTTGATAATACTCAATAGTGGGGAATTTCAGTTTCTTTTCGCATTGCATACAGAATGTAATTTCTTGTTGATTCTTCCCACGATTCACCCTCTACGAATTATGCAATATCAATAATTTTCTTTTTTTTTTTCAGTAACCGTTATTCCGATGAAACATCGTGTTTTCAACGTTTGACTACGCATGGAAGGAGAATATTGGAAAAATTTCAAGGTGTAGAAAGTATTAATGAATATCCATATATTCCCACAAAATTTTCGTTTTTTCAGCAATTGAGCTGACAAGTGAAGTTGGCGACTAGAAAATTAATCACGATAGACTCGTATCTTCTGCATAACACTTTTCCATTCAATTCATCAATTTCAATGCATATCTGCATTGCATTTGCATATTTTCCACAAATTTGGCGGTGGTGTGTATGCACCGCTTAATATGCACTGTCCACTTCCAATATTTATTGTGGATCATAATGCTGAACCTAATGAATGATTAGTCTAGTTGTGAAAGAGGAAGGTTCATCAACCAAAAAAACTTTTGAACACCATCTGATCAGGCTATCTATCGAGTGAAATTTTTCATGAATACGTTATCGGGAAATGTTCAAGAAGAGGTCCATTGAGAGAATAAGTATGAATTTAACATTTCTACTGGCGTAACTAACAACCGATTTTTGCGCCTTCTATTTTCGTATTTTTATTATTCTTAATAACAGACTCACAGAAAGCGAAACTATACGAAAGCGAAAGTACAATGAAAATTCTCATGATATGAATGAGTTGAATAAGTAGGTCAAATTTAAAAAAATTGAAAGTTGATATCCTGAATATTTATTAGGTTTCGAGTGCTTCGCATAATAAATGGTATAGAACCCCTCGTAGATATAATATGGGCAAATTTCACTTCGTGATGATAAGATATAATCTAACAAAAATAGGCCGGTTCGTGAAATGAGCGTAGACGCATAGAAAAGATACAAATACCTACAGCAAGAAGTATTATTTCATATGAAATATAATATATAGATTATATCTAGAAGAGGTAAAGAATACAATTACCATCTCTCGATAACATAAAATAGGTTGAACTATAATCTGTAGGTACCTATACCAGAATTCCAAATTCAATACCATTTACCATTTCACCTTGAACAAAAGTAAATTAAAATCGTATCTCCAAAGACAAAATGTGTCACCGCTCCGTTACATAATTTCTTTTCAAAAAATTCCTGGCTTAGTTGTACAGGGTGGTACAGATTGTTGTACATCAATTCAGAGGAAATATACAAGTTATTCCTCCTGGCAGATTGATTCCATGTAAGCCCACCTAAAAGCTAAATCATACAGTGCTCGTGAAAAGTTAATAGAATGGCATTCAAACCGATTCGAATGTACGTTTCATTAATAATTTGAAAGAATCGGGAAAAAAGTGAATTGGTTTAGTCAACTTTATATCAAAGAATCAACAAAAAATACCAATGTTTATTATTGATAATGTTATTGAATATCAATAAAGCGTATACTTATTGAATCTGAAGAGCGTCGGGTGAGTCCTATATTATTCACGTGAACAAAGTAATTTGACAGCGAACAAATCGAAGACGCATTTGTTGTCAGCAATTCACAGAAACGATTTCTTTTTCAAAATGCAATACGTTATACATTCCATCATCATTTTTTTTTGAAATAATATGGATTCCTCGAAAATGTAATAGTAACATTTTCTAAATTGAACTCCAATGCCCTGTATTATGGTGCCCCTTCAAAGGTTTGTTCATTGAGGAAATTATTCACATTTTGCGGGTCTCTATCACTCGTTAAAAGTAATGAAATAAAATCAAGACCACCCTCAATTATAACACGACTGAAAATTTGTGACAACCTAAGACTCAATGGTTGAAAATAGGCTCTGATGGCCAACGCCATACCGCGTGACAAGAGATATACCAGGGAAGCCCAGGTGAACCATTGCTATTTCGAATTTAAATCTTGTTAGGGTATGACATTGAATATTTGTGCGTGATTCACCCTATACCCGCACGCAATTCAGTTTGGGAAGTATCATTTTCTCGCAACAGTGCGGGAAAAACAAAGATATGATAATATCGCTAGTAATATGAGTGGTTGGTGATGGAATATAAATGTTTGAGTTTGTTTGATGCATTATTGAGTATGTATGTTCAGAATCATCCATCGAATTGCACTATTAATTGTGAAAATTAAGAAATATTGGAAAATAAAAATTGATTATTATGAAAATCCCCCTATAGATTTGGATTGATCTGATGGAAAACGATTATTGTTGTCATGCCAATCAAACCTCAAATAAGTTTGTATTTGTCGAAGTGACAGACACAGCGTTACTGTCATTTCCGATTCAGTGGAAATGCCACAATGTGATCAAAAACTTCAAGCTATAGGGATTCGATACAGATGCGTTATTACTAACGAAGTCCTAAGAAATGTATGAGAAGCTATACACGCGTTTTATTGAATGAACCTACATAATGCGTCAAACTGTAAGTTCACAATAGCTATTACTAATAACTAGATAGAGAATATATTTCTCTTGTTAGTTGTTCCTATTTGCATGGATAATTAATTGAACAAATCAATCAATTTCCTATGCTTGTAGAAAAAATATTGTTCCTAACTCATGCGGAAAGTGTCTTTCCCGCACTCGACTGCTTACCCGAACTCCGCTTCGCGTCGTTCGTGTCAACGGCAGTCGCGTGCGGGAAATAATCACTTTCCGCACTTGTTAGGAAAATCACTATCACCTACCATAATGACTGACCCAAATATCTTTATAATCTTATGTAGAAGTCCATAATTTTCTCTAAGTGGAGTGTAGTGATGAGAGGGTTAGAAAACATAAAATCATCTTCACAACGTTCAATAATCGGAAGATTATTCAGGAGAACATGTTTCGGACAGTCATGTGTCCATCATCAGCCTTAATCCTTAAAAACCAAAGGTCCTATAATATGATACAAACTAATCATGAAAAATGTATGGAGAATTTACTCAAGTGGAAATGAAAAAAACACACATTATGAAGAAACTATTGAAAGAATTATTGTGCAAATAAGCACCGGTTAAAGGTTCGGTTAATTGTAAAGGAGCCCTGATGTGCCCCTATGAGTACGTACATAATCACGATTAGATGGCAGAACCCATTTTTGGAAGAACCGAAAAAACGGTGGAGTCAAATAATTAGTCAAAACAAACCTTCATTATCAGATGATGAAGGACAAGTGGCGTTTTAAGCAATTCACAAAACGCAAAACGTAAGTTCTGTGATAACAAGACACATATGACAATAACATCAAAAATTGTATTATTCCTCACAAGTCTATCTTATTGTCTTTTGATGTAGTAAATCTCTTCCCTAGTGTCCCCTCAGAGGATTGTATCAGATTAGTTCGCAGCTTACTATTTGAATCAGGGATCCCCACTCACCATTGATCAAACTTATGCTTTATGCACAACTTTTTGGTTTGGTCATGGGCAGCAACCTTTCTCCTCTCCTAGCGAAAATTTCTCTAGAAGACTCAGAAGATGATTGATTGATTTGCTTTATTGTCCAAAGAGTATATCTCATTGACAAAGTTATGATTTCCTACTACTATAAAATATATATTTATGATTTTCAAAAAATCATAGTGTCGAACATTCACACACACAAAAATATGGATGGACTGAAGGAATTTCATTTGTTCCATAAGGTTTGCTTTTGGTATAGATATGTCGATAACTGCCTAGTTCTCTTTGGCGGTTCTATTCAGGAAGTCAATCTTCTTCTGGAATTTTCAACTCCCTTCACCAATCTATGCAATTCACCATGGAACTTGCTCAGATTCATTCTCTACCCTTTCTGAAGCTACTCAGAAATATTTAAAGTTCAACCTTCGATTTTTTGATCTATAGAAAACCAACACACACAGATCATGTTATTCCTTTTTCTTCTTGCCATCCTATTTTCCACGAATTTGCTGCCTCTCATTCACTCTTCAACAGACTTTTCAGCATACCTATATGAACCCTGAGCATTTCAATATTGAATGGAATACTATAAAACAGATAGGTCATAACAATGGTTTCCCACCACCATTCCCTCAAATCTCTAAACCAAAATTTAACACCAGTCACAAGAGCCAAGTCTCGCTTCGCCTCCATTCCTTTTCTTGGCAAGGTTTTACATGATATCTGAAACATTTTTCAACGTTGTGGTTTAATACCATACCATGGACTCCATCGCATGCACTTTCTTCAACATCGAAGACAAAATTCCCCCATTCACAAATCAGGTAAATAAAGTCTCTTGCTCTGATTTTAATGCTCATTACATATGTCAGAGTGGTAGACGAATTCATACCAGAGCACTTGAACATGTGAAAATAATTGAAAAATCAGTGAATTCCCATATTGATGAATATAATACAAGAAGTGCATTTGCAAATCATTTTTTTGATATCAATAACGACCTGGAAATTTTACATATTTGCCAGAAAGGTGATCTTCTCAACCCATTTGAAATTTTCTAAATCAACGCGACCTTAAACGAGTCTAATTTTATCTCACTCGATGAGCAAACTCATTTAGATAGCCAAAATTTTTCAATTCTCTGGTCTGGCATTAATCAACTTATAAATATAATTTTCATCTTTCAGTTTTGGAATCTTTTTCCTGTATGGGTTGCGTGCAAGAACTGTCAGATCATCGACCCTGGAGGGACAACATTAAAACACAACCTCACTTTTCTTATGGGTTGCGTGCAAGAACTGTCAGATGACCGACGCTTGAGGCACAACATTGAAACACAACCTCACTTTTCTTATTTGTTTACAAGTGATCGAAATAGTTTGTCACAATATTACTTTGGCTACGAATCGTATTTTTCCGCTATTCATCAATTCGCTCATAGTAGAGTGCCAAACGAACCGTAAGTCGCTTAGATCAAAAGTTGGTGGGAAATCGGAGGTAAAAAGCTGTGACATGGCTAGAATTGTCACCTACCATCTCCAGATCATGGATCCACTTGTCGTCAAAAAATCGTCCTGTGCGTTTGGGGGGTAGGGGATAATTTATAAAAAAATATGGATATTTTTTTTATTCGTGGAAAATATTGATGGGTTCCAGAACTTCCACCCTGTTGAATCTTGAGTTCGTGTGACGAGTAGAACAAACTATAGAAAATTTTGAAATTCACCAATTGCATTACGATATATGAGAAAATCATATTTCAAACGGCTATAACTCGAAACTTGTAAATTTTCGTTAAATTGTTTTTCATATACCTCGTATTATCTTAGTAACTACAACGTTTATCAAAAAAATACTCGAAATAATGTCGATGCGCCTATTTTTCAAGATGCGAATGGTTCTTCGATTTTGAAAATCGAAGCATAAATAAGGAAGATATTGGGAAAATATTAATCCAATGCAGGTAGTACGAAGGACGGCGATTCGCCGCTTTCATACCCCGATTCTCCCCGCAACGCCCGCGGCCGTCATAGTACGATCACCGTAAATATGAATTACTGAGTGTTACAGAATAGTATGTTGGAATTCACGGGAGAAATTGAATTGATTGCTATTTTCCAAGTTAACAGAAATTTCTTTCAACTGCTGTTTGATTGGAAGTGCACTCAATTTATATTATGAATGATTCTATCTCGAAAGTACATTTCATATCCATCAAAGTAAAATGTCACCCATCTCATTTATTAACAAATTGACAAATATTGAAACAAAACATGATGCATATATTATTGAAATAAAAATAAGATATCCTTGTGGAAACTTGAAAAAACATTATTTGATACCTATCGAATTGCGAAGTAAATACACGTGAATACGATACAGTGTCCACAAGAACACAAAGCTTCGATAATTTTTTTCGATCATGTCTCTTGTTGATTCATTATTCCCAAACCAACTTTTTTCGGTGTGAGTTTTTTGAATTTCGAATTAGCGAGTATTATACCTTGACATCAGATACTCAACACCTTTGAATTAACTGATTCGTGTATACAAGGCAACTAATTTAAAAAAAGTTTCTTTTGGTATCCTATCCTTGTAAGCCTTGACATCCATATTTTTGAGCTGTTTATAATCTGGAATATCTCTCATATCTTGCTAAATATCTCAGAAAAATTTGTGTATCTGGGTCATAATATCTGATGCATACAAAATCAGGGGAGTTATCTTCTGTAATTTCCTTTTGTTCTATATATGTGTATGAATCAGATCAGTTTTTGTCACTTTTGGAATCACATGCAATATACGACTAATTGGAACGATTTGATTTATTTGATAATTTCTATCTCCTTGTCGTAGTGTTTTCTGATTTCTTCGATAAATTCATTTTACTTGATTTTCTGAGATTTTCTCTCCTCGTTTCTCTGGACGTTTCGGGAACGAATTTGCTCCCGTTTCCAACATCCAACATAAAAATGCAAAACATTTTTCTTTGGAAGTTGCAATTTCATGTTGAGAACGGGAGTAGATTCGTTGCCGAAACGTCCAGTGAAACGAGGAGAGAAATCCCAAAAAATCAAGTAAAATTAATGTTTCACCTCCTCGATTAACCTATAGACAGTAATCTTCGATAAAGATTTTTTTACCAGTTTTGCCACCAAGTTTGGCATATCTTTTATATAAACAGTTGAAAGTACACTGTAGAAAATTCCTCTGAGTGAATGCATATGTGGTTGTGAGTGAATTTACTGATTGACATTTTTGAGTGAATTCTCAACTCAAACTAGATATTTCATCAAGTTCTCATATCAATGAGAATGTTTATAAAAAATTTGATTGAATCGGTTCATGAATTACCATTTTACACAGCCGAGTAGGGTGCAATTTCAACTCAATCGGGCGTGGACCGAAATTGACTCATTATTGCGTGGACCTTGAATGAAATTCCACTCATTTTTTTTTTTTCAGTGTATACCCTTTTCCATCAGGAAATCTGCACCATCAATTAATTTTATCAGATTATCAAATTCTTTGTCATGTGTGGTATGACAACTTTATTCTCACTCAGTTATCCTCTGTAATGTTTCCAATTCGATACAAAGCATTGGTTATGATACTTGACTCCCATGGCAATAAACAATGTTGGTAGTCAATACTAGGTCAAAACTTGACTCTTATTTGAACATTTTTGGAAGAAAATACTTTTAGACACATCAAAAATACCTTCACATCAATTTCACTATAGAAAGCGTTTTATTCCTGACATTATTCTCTCCAGTTTTCAATATTCCTATATGCCAGAAGATCAATTGACCTTTATTTTCATTGAAAATATCATCAATTCTCTGAAGTTTCACATCGATTTGCCTCGCATAGTTTTTTCCGAGGTTTTTTCTTATATTCATACAACTTTCGAATTTTTTTATCGATAATTCTGTACAACGAAGGAGTTGACCATCTTTTCCACAAATGAAACATTTTCTCGATGATTCTATACTCTGCTGGAAAGAAATATTGTACTTCAAGACATATTCAAGATCAGTGTCTGAATTGCTAGTACTTTCCATCTTTTATCTAGAGAAACATATATTTTATGATAAATTTACAATAATAGATGTCGTTAGCTAACCAATACTTATTTAATTATTGAAACAGAGCACACAGTACCAAATATCGAATAATTAATTCACAATAAGTCACCATCAAATGCAATGGTCATAACGAAAGCGTATGGAACCATGATAACCGCGGGTATTGCGGGGAGAATAGGGGTACTAATGCGGCGTAACGCGTTCGTCCGTGGTACCTGCATTGCATTATGATTTTCTCAATATCTTCCTTATTTATGCTTCGATTTTCAAAATCGAAATACCATTCGCATCTGGAAACATAGGCGCATCGACATTATCTGAAGTAATTTTTTGATCAACGTCGTAGTTACTGAGATAATCGAGGAGATAATGCGAGGTATATGAAAAACAATTTAACGAAAATTTACAAGTTTTGAGTTATAGGCGTTTGAAATATGATTTTCTCATATATCGTAATGTAATTAGTAAATTTCAAAATGTTCTATGATGTGTTCTACTTGACACACGAAATCAAGATTCAACAGGGTGGAAGTTCTGAAACCCATAAATATTTTCCACAAATAAAAAAAAATCCATATTTTTTTATAAATTACCCCCTACCCCCCAAACGCACAGGACGATTTTTTGACGACAAGTGGATCCATGATCTGGAGATGGTAGGTAACAATTCTAGCCATCTCACAGCTTTTTACCTCCGATTTCCCACGGGGTGAACGATAGGATTCGATTGGCACTCTACATGCACAAAAACTGCAGCGAAAGACGAAGTCAGCCGGTTGGTACATTATGATTTAAAAGTAAGTACCTACTATAGTCACTCACATATAGTTTTCATTTTCGAAGTTTGGTAATAATTTCTCTGATTTCTCATCGGAATTCCTTCTGCGATAGGAGCTAATAGAAATACACCTGAAATTTCTAGAATAATGCAATAAGATTGGATTCATGCAATCAATCGGGAGGACTGGTCTGACATGCTGACGATCGTGTGTGTTGTAGACAGTTTCAATTTATTAGCAGTATTAGCTTGTATTGCAGAAGTGGCAGAAGGCAGAAGGAATTTTGATGAGGAATGACAACATTTTTTCATAATGATAACCACGTGAGATTACTATTTATCTGAAAAATCATATTCTTTAGTCTCTTGCTGCATTTTTTGTGCATTGTACAACAGCACAATGCGAAAGGCATGCTCGAATTAATGAATAGCGCAAAAAACACGATTCGTATGCCAAAATATTGTGAAAAACTATTTCTATCCTTTGACTCCTCTGTAACCAAATGAAAAAGTGAGGTTGTGTTTCAATAATTCAGAGAAGAATGGGGTTATGTTTCAATATTTTGCTTCCAGGGTCGGTCATCGTGCACGCGACCTATTGATCTCTACTACTCTTTATTTTCATTCAAATTTATGTACCTACGTACCTATTCATTGGTTTAGGTCGAGTGGTGCTTCTGTTCGTCTACTATTCTTTATCTACGGACAGTTGACCTTGTCACTGTCATAATATGTGTCTTGTCATCACAGAACTTACGTTTTGTGTTTTGTGGATTGCTAAAAACGCCACTTGTCCTCTATCATCTGATGATGAAGGTTTGTTTTGAGTAATTATTTGACTCCATCGTTTTTTCGGTTTTTTCCAAAAATGGGTTTTGCACAATGCTCATTTGCACAATAATTTCATTCAATGTTTTTTTCATAATCTGCGTTTTTTTCATTCCCACGTGAGTAAATTCTCTATTTCAAACATTTTTCATGATTGACTTGTATCATATTATTGGACCTTTGGTTTGTAAGGATTGAGGCTGATGATGGACACATGACTGCCCGAAATATGTTCCCCTAAATAATCTTTCGATTATTAAACGTTGTGGATATGATTTTGTTTTTTCTAAGCCTCTCATTATCTTTATGTTGAATTTTAATATTCAATCAATATTGTATTTCGTATTTGCTACAAATTCGAAATTCGCATTCATATAAGCCTCATGAAGAATAGCGAAATATACATTTTCATATCTCTTGGATCGCACGAAACTAAATTACTATAATGTTCGTGGAACAGGGAGAGAAGGTAGGTGTTGGATTTTTTCTTGATCTGTTGCCGGATATAATTTCTTGGGAATACTTCCATTGGCAAAAAATTCCAAAGCTTCACCGTTCTATAGACGGACGAGTTTTGGTAAATTGTTTTCCGACATTTTTCTTCGTTAACGACGAAGGGATGTGTTGACTGGTAATGTCGAGTTCGTATTGCTAGTGATGAAATTATGGCAGAGATTTCTGGGGATCATTTCTCGTTGAAAAGGAATATTCTCAGATAAATTATGAACATACAAAAATGGATATATATTTATATAAAGCAATACATTGAGAATTCGCATTCTCATGTGATGAGAATATCTACTCTTTTTCAGATAATTCAATAGAAAACAACTACTGTTAGGGTCGAAGAGTTGGTGAGTGTGGCATCACCCACTAGGCAAATGGCTCTGCTCTTTATGGAATCTAACAGCATAAGCGTATGTTTGGGTGCTGAACCCTATACAAGAGAATAGTATTCTAAAACTGGCCGAATCTGTGCTTTGTGGATCATAAAAGGCTGATGAGGTGTAAAGTAGACTTTTGCTTGAAACAAGAATCCAACTTTTCGTGAAGCAGTTTATGCGATGAATCTGACATGATTTTCACATGAGAGAGTATTCGCTATTGGTTATACCGATATTCTTGGTGGGAATGGTAGTACCAGACATCAAACATATTGAGTTACGCCTTTCTAGAGAACATACAGGCTATTCGTGGCTTTGAACTCAACTAGGTTGTTGGTTCCCCGGCTATAATTTTGGCAAGATCTTCATTAACAGCGTTGACCTGCCTTCGTCGTAAGTTGTGAGTTTTCTAGGAAGGAGTGGGAACTCTAGGAGAAAACGCAGTATGGAAAGTACTATCGTCTGCAAAGCTGTGAATAGGGCTAGTGGTTGCTCCTAATGGATCGTTGATATGAAGTAGGAACAATGTTGGTACCAAAATTGATGGCAATGGTACCAGACGTCTACTACCACATGGAGCGTCTGGAAGTAAACTCGATAAAAGATGGCATAGTTGAGGTAGTAAGCTGTATGATGATAGTTTGTGGAGCAGTAACGGCCAAACATGGTCGAATATCTTTGATGTATCTAACACTACAGCTAAAGATTGGAATAATATAACATTAGCATGATGTATTAGATCCATTTTCGTTTTCTATTTTCCAGAATACCAAGTTAAACGAATGCTGCGGCATTTGATGCCTTCAAGCAGTCGTTTATTTCTGGAGACGTGCTAGTGGCGCCAGATGTTATAACGTCGCTCAAATACTGAGAGAAATATCACTTATATCGATTTGATATTGGAAATTCAATATCAGTACAATATTGGTTTCGATCAATATTCATCTCAAACGTAATATAGAAGAAATATTATTTTGATAATTAATCAATTTATGAAAACATCTTGCAGCTTATTTGTTAGCAAACGTCACCAATTGTCACTGAGAAGTGTGTCATGTTGAAAACGAAAGCAGATTCGTTCCCGAAACGTCCACCAAAAATAGGTGAAAATATCATATTTTTTCTATATACCTATACAGGGTGTTCCTCAAAGACATGCTTATATTCGAGGGGGTGATTCTTTGATTCATTTCAAGAAAAAAAGTTTATATGAATGTATGTCCTAATAGTCTTAACTTTTGAGATACAGGGTGATAAAATTTCGAAAAATATTCAGTTTTTTGATAATAACTGAGACAATATTGTATACATCTTCATGAAATTTTGTACACGTTTTTTATGCATCAAGGTGCATTTTCTGATGTTCGAAAATTTTCCATTCTATCTACCAGTGGCACCGTTACGGAAATATCATTGTTCATATTTTACTTAAAAGTGAGCAGCTACAAAAATATCCCAATGTTGATACTTGATAGAAAGCTTCGTTTTCTAGGAAAATAACGGAAAAACAAGACCAGATAATATATAGGGTGGACAAAAAAATAATCTATGCATATTTTCAACATTGACACCCTGTACCTCAAAAGTTAGGACGTTCACGACATACGTTCATATGAAGTTTTATTCTTGAAATGGGTCGAAGTATCGGTACCTAGAATATTAGCACATCATTGAGTAACGCCCTGTATATCTCTCCTCTAAACCTGCATCAATGCAAATTGTCACTGACAAGCGAATGAATTTTTCTTGCAGGCTTTCTAATAGGAAAATCTTTAAACGCATTGACATTTTGGGGTAAACTATCTGGTATGTCTTCACTAAACGAATATATTGAAATAATACTCATATTTTTATTTTATAGGAACGAGGAGAGAAAATCCCAAAAAATAATGAATAACGAATATACCACCTCTTCGATCAACCTACAGACAGTGTTATCTTGATAATATTGATTCAAGAATGATACCTATAGATAATATGATATCATAGTTTGATTATATCGAATTGATATCAAAGCGCTGATATCAGTGCAATATTGCTGGATAATGAAATGCAATATCCACTTACCATCATGAAATATGTTTCCAAAATTGATTCGAATTTAGAAATTCAATATCGCAGCACATCATGGAGATCGACATATTGTAATCGCTTATAATTCTACAATATCAAATAGATACATAAATATCGGCGAGTCAAAACATTTTAAAGTTTTCACAACATTGGCACTGAATCGATTATTACCGATAGACAAGAAAATCTGGTTTGATAAAGGACATTATAGTTATGTCATATCCAAACCGATATTGGGCTAATATGGAACCAAGTTCTAGAAATTATAATGTTCTACCCATGATGGTATTTTTTTTCTGTCACCAGTTAGATCTGTTATAACGAAGAGGTAGGCTTTGGTATCCCTAGATAGAGTCTCCAACTATGATATCTGAAAATTCGTTCGTTCAGATTCCAAAAGAAAACATTTATTAGGCGGTAGAACTCGAAAAAATGGAAAGGAAATTTCATATAAGCTTGTATGTTCTGGAGATTCGTTCCCGTGACACAATAAGTTTTTTGGAAAGAACAAAAATTCATTATCGACAGCTCAAAAGCTCCTCTCAGTTGTGTTTTTGCTATGTTCGATATTTTTATTCAATTCAACTAACGAAGGTACAACTTCTTCTGAGTTTCATGACTTTTTTTTATGTTGGTCAGTTTTCAATAAAAAAGTGAAGACATGATATCAATCCAAACTATAGTGTGAAGGTTCATTCGGAACACCCATTGATATCACTCGATAGTCATGATGAGTATAATCAGAACAATTCGAGAATCAGTAATTCACCGATCATACTATATAATTATTACCAACATGAAAGATAAAAGGGGGTGATAATGTAAAAAAGTAAGTAAAAAAACCAACTTCAATATACCCTTCATCTCAAAAACTAAGCTCCACTGTATGTCCCAATTGATTCGTCGAATGAAAGCTCCTCTTCCTCTGGACGTACCTACTTGTTGAACTTGGTGATCTTGAGTCTCCTCGAATGGGGCCAGTGTATTAAAATGAACAAAATTTTGTTTGCCACAAGGTACTTTACGGATACGGTAGATGACATCGTTGATATTCTTCTTGACGCTATAAGGTTCTTTCCAAGATTTCTGTTTTGAACAAATACTTCTATCTCTTTGTGGATTCAACATCCACACCAGGAATCCTTTTGCGTAGCCTTCTCCCCCAGCTCGGTAGTCCATGCGATAGCTGGCAATTTTCAGATAAGAAGGAACCAATTCGTGAATAACGTTCATCTCCTTCATCTAATTCGTGATGTGATCTTCTACCACTACGTCCTCACCAGGTCTGCATCCGAACACCAAGTAACATGGGAGCCTCATCTATCATCCAAATAGCACCTTCGCTGGAGCCTGTCCCGTAGACTCCTGTACTGCAGATCAGTGGGCCATCAAGGAAGCAGGGAGATGTTGGCCACAGTCTTGTTGGTGTTGATCCACGACTTTGCAGAGATACTTTCCTATGACTCGGTTCATTCACGTTCAAGTTCCAACGGCTTCCCAGAACGTCTAATGAGGTGATTATTCAGGACATCGGCGACAGTTACGTCCTCCTGGTTAGGGATGCGCTTCCACCTACTTGGTGAAGTAGTCCATGAAGACAAGAATATTTATTCATTGCCATAATCAGTCACTGGAAATAGCCCAGTAATATCTATGGCGATCCTTTCAAAAGGGCCTCCAACATTGTACTTTCTCATGGGGGCACGTGGTTTACGATGAGGCTCATTGCTGGCAATTGGCAAAGGATACGGTGCACTCACGGCACTACTCCCAAACGTCGTCACTGCAGTTCACCAATTGAAATACTCACGCATCCGTTGCAGTGTCTTCTGCACTCTTAGATGTCTCTCTGAAGTTCCATCATGTACATATCCGAGTACTTCCGTCACTCGGCTCCTAGGAATTACTAACTGTATCCGATTATCTGTGCTGTGCTTCGGAAGTGTAGTCTGGCGAAAGTCAGGCCATTTTTCTTTGAAAAAAAAGTGGTGTAAAGCCATTTAGGCTCAAGTGTTGTGTTGGTAGCTTGTGTCAAATTGACTGCCCTCTACTGAACCAGCGAGTTAATTTTCGTCAGTCTATATTATGTATGTTAGCCATAATAGTTTTGTTAAAATCACATACAAGAGTATGGTATGCCTTTGCAGAATATTAAAGGTGATATTTTGGTAGAAAAATATAAGTATTTTCTTTACTGTGCCTAACGTACCCACCCCAGTGTCCTGCTGAGCTACCAGTGTCTAATTCCTGCTGTATAGAACAAGGCACTGAAAATACTAATTTTGTTGCAAAAACTTATGAAATTCAAATCACCTAGTGGATGTCAGGCAGATAAACAGCCACCTCAGGGGTAAAATCTCAACTCAGTTCAATAATATCCTTACCCCCTGAGTTTTGCGTTACACAACCATTCATCGCTCTCGAGATTCCACTTCAGCAGGTTGTCTTCTAGGGTAAAGGAGTTCCACTGACTCCAGTATGCCTCCAAGGTCTGTCAAGATGGTGCTACTTCCTACCAAGAAGGGCGGCGATTCGCTTTTTTCCATTTCCGAAGCATTCGAGGTTCGGGGTTCTTCTACTGCTCTTGCTTGATTGCCGCAGGTAACCAATCTTCATTGACGACGATGATTTTGCATGACCTTCTGGACAATGCGTCTGCATTCTCATGGCTCGTGCCCGCTCGGTGTGGTATTTCAATGTCATATCCCTGAAGCCGCTCGATCAAACAAGCTACTTGGCATTTGGAAATATTGTACTTACTTGTAAATGTGCTTCAATGATTTGACCATAGCCAGGTTGTCGTAGTGGAAGCGGATATTCAAGAGACGGTGTCGTCGTCAAGCTTTCCTTCAGAGCCTCAAAGGCGGTCTGGCAGTCCGGGTGCCATTTTAAGAGACGTGCTTTCTCGTCCACGTCAGTTCGACGTCACCGATAGGTAAGTGATTGACGTCAATAAACTTGAGTTATATGACGTAATGGGGCTATGACTTATTCACGTTATTTATCACGTCATTCATCACATCATACGACGTCAACTCCTTGCTCATTCAACTGACGTGAGATGACTTCACTGACACGTCATTTGGTGTCCTATAATAATATCTTCGATTTGATTTAGCTACCTTTGCTCCTTTGTTTCTGTTATGTTTTGATTATTCTGCAAATTCTTCGTGCTATAATTTGTGAATCCTTGACTTGTACATACTTCCTGATGCTGAATGTAATGAAACCTCATGCCTTTATACAATCTTTCATAGATACCGAGAAAGTCAAAATATCTCTGGATGAGATATCTCTGCTATAATGACATCATCAAGTTTGTGTTACCGATAACCTCGTGAAACGAGTAATGTATCGATATTCCATAACTAGTAGTATCCATAATTAGATACTCTTTACCTCTGTTCCTTTACTATCTCAGGCAAATATCATCAACACATAGGAACACCTATTGTTATTTTCTAATTTTGTTGCAAGTTTTCTTGTTATCATTTGTAATGCTTCAATCCCGGACATACTTCCTGACGCTGAATGTAATCAGGAAATAGGTTGAAATTTTTTTTTGATATAATCATTAATTATACTTGAGTATTTCGAACAATTCATCAGACATAACCCCAATTCTAGTTCTTTCTTTTCTTTTCGGCTTGAATGACACGTTATTTCATGGAATGCCATCTAAAGACATCCATAGGCACAAAATGTTTCGGGCTTTCACTGAAAACCCTCAGTAAGAAAAATCATTGCGCAAAATCTACGCCTATAATGTTCTCAGATTGTCGAAAATAGAACGTCATGTCAAGGCGTTTGTCAACACATTGAGGATGACCTTAGGCGATTGTGTTTCATCTAGGTGGGCAACGTCGATAATAAGTGAAGAGTCCGAGGAAGCTTCTGAGTTCGTGCTTATCCTTCTTTACAGGCGTTTTCTCGACAGCTCGTACCGGCTCAGGGTCGACCTCCTACTCTAGCTTCATACGACGTGTTAAGTCGTAGTTAACGAGTTTCTGCAGCAGATGACATGTTTTCAGATTGAGCGTGAGGCTTGCAACCTGTAGTCTCTTGGAAACTTCCTCTAGGTAAGCCAAATGTTCTTCGAAAGTCTTACAGACCACCATGATGATATTCAAATGAACCAGGCATGTTCTCCAGGAGAGCCCTCTCAATACATTCTCCATGATTCGAGTGTGTCATCAATACCAGGCAGAACGTAGCTGTCTTTCTTCGTCACGTTGTTCAGTTGGCTAGTCCACGCAGAAATGTGTATCTATCTTTCTTCCTAACTAGGACCACTAGTGAAGTCGAAGGACTATTAGATTTCTCTCTTGACCTGTGGCAATCTCCGGGCTAGTTGAAGACGCGGTATGGTGTCCCTTGTAGCGATTTTGTTACTACCGTCGTTGGTTCTACCTGTGTTTCCAGCGATACGTATGAAATTGGTTCTATATCGTTGCAGTGTCTTGGTTACCTTCTTCTTTCGTCGGTTGCTGAGTGAATCGCTTGTAGCAGAGACGAGTCGTCCATATTTGTTGGCCTCTTCTGTAGTTGCTGTCTCCTGGTGAGTTATCGAAACTGCCAGGACGCCAGTTCCAATCTTCGTTCCTTCATTAATCGTTATCAGGTTATTATTGATGTTGATAAATTGAACGGATACATGGTCGTCTGCTGACAGTAACGCCTTGCCGACTAAGGTTCCTTCGATGGTCTCGTTTCGTTTTGGTAACAGTACTTCCCCTTTTCATGTTACTCCCGCCGCTACCTCTACTTGTGGATATAAGAAGATATATTCGGCACCCACCTTGAGTGTTCTGATTCTGAGGTCCAGTTGGCAGCTTCATCCGTAGCAGTTTTCAGACGTCTTGGGAATGAAGGGTCGGATATGTTCCCTTGGGTTCGACCCGCTGTAGTTCGCCTTCAGCTGTACAAACTGGTTTCTTCTTATTCGAGAGGTCCTTGATGGCGTTGATTAGGGCTTTAGTAGGATCTTGGCTCTCCTCGATGGCTCACAACTTGTGAGTACAAGATTGGCAAACACTTTATGTACAGTGTCCATACCAGGCAGAACTGAATGAGATGATGGAGAACCCAGCATCATATTGCAGGGGAAGATCTAGTGTACAGACGGGTCCGAGACTGCAAATGGGTCAGGAGCAGGAGTATACTACAAACACCCGGAGACTAGCCTCAGCTACTCATCAATGAAGTATGCCTCAGTTTCTCGAACAGAGTTGTAAGCAATTTTCCAATGTGCAGTAGAAAATAACAGTAGAGTCGTAAAAATCAACAGATCCACATTATGTTAGGCAGTCAAGCTGCACTTAAGGCAATAAAAAGCCAGGAAATGACATCTTCACTAGTATGAGATTGCGAGAGGAAACTTCAAACTCTGGCAGACAGGAATCACTGTTGAATTTGTTTTCTTAGTAGGTAAGAATATTTATTTGCTATCAACCCTTTCAAGTTAATCCGTTATACCAAATTTTGATGTGAATATTGTGTCTATTTTCCGAAAATGAATGTTTATCGAACCTTTCCACAGGTAATCCTAATCCTTCAGTTTGGGGAAGTAGGATATATACAAGGTGTTTTTGAAATAAGTGCACATATTCAGCACATTGATATGATACAGACTAGGGAATATTTCCATGATATCAGATTTTTATCAATTCTACTAATTAACGAGAAATTTCATTCAAAAAATTGAACAAAATACGAGAAAAAAATCAAATACGCCACTTTGAAACAATTTCAATGAATAAACTCCGCGTGATTGTGCCTATCACATGTAAATTTGTACAGAGCTGACGTCAAAGCTACACTGTAGAACTTTGAGAGAAAAAAACGGTCTAACCTCAAATTTCATTCTGATCCCTGATTTTTTTTATTAGTGTCATTCGATAGCACACGTCGAGCTTTCTCAGTGTTTGAAATATATGCACTTATTTCAATGCCACCCTGTATACAAGGTGTTTTCGGAATAAGTGCACATATTCAGCACATTGATATGATACAGTCTCATAAATATTCCATGATATCAGATTTTTTCTAATTTGTCTGATCAACGAGAAATTTCATCCCAAAAATTAAACAATAAAGTACGAGGAAAAAATCGAGTACGCCACTTTGAAACAATTTAAATAATTGAACTCCGCGTGATTCTGGCGACCGCATGAAAATTTGAACAGAGGTGACGTCAGATTTACTACAGTGTAGAACTTTGGGTGGGAAAAAGGGTCTAACCTCAAATTTCATTCTGATCCCTAAATTTTTTTTATTAGTGTCATTCGATAGCACACGTCGAGCTTTCTGACATATTTGCACTTATTTCAATGCTACCCTGTATTTATAAGTTTAGGCAAGCCAAGATTAGTTTACTTCATTGTACCAGTATTCCACTTGATGGAGCTACCATGTCGTGTGATTAAGAACTTCCAGGAGAAAGACATGGGAAACAATACATTGAGGAACCAACTCATAAACCTGCTCACCAGGATGAGACTGTGCAATAGCGACTCAAGCTGCAGACTATGCGGAATAAAACCATAAACAGTACCACATAATCTACTGTGCAGATATGAGGCACTGGACCGCAAGAGACAGATTATTTTTGGGCAACCAGTCGGGTATCCAGAAGTATTTGACTCACATCCAAGGATTTGTATAGACTTGTACAAGGAACAGAGATAATGGAGTGGGTACAACAAAAACTACTAGGTGAGATATAATGGGCCACTAGACCTAAGTGCCATCGGAGACATCGGTTAGACAAGCCTACAAACGGGATGGAGTGTTTAGTGTGTATACTCGCTGTCATTCATGGCGCAGACTCTTGCTGATTCTCGTGAGAAGCTTCTACCTACAGTCTAGATTTGAAGTTCCGCTGCTAGAGCACTGGTGAGGTCTTTAGGCCGAGTCAGGCGAAATGCTCACAGCATTTCTTCATCTCGCAATCCATCCACGAACGTTTGAATAGCTGAACATTCCATATTAGACACGGAGGCTGGCAGATAGGCACATTCACTTGAAATTCCTGCAGTCTCTCGTTGGCTCTCTGTCTCATTTGTGATTGGAATATTTTCTACAGATGTTCATGGCCATATCGAGTTTCGAGGCGGCTTCTGACCAGGTGATCGCAGTTATCGGCTTTCCCCTCCAGAATGACTGGCAGGATGAGCTTCTGTAAGAGCCACCACCTTGTCCATCGATGTCCACCCATAAGCTTCGTAGGCAGCTTCGAACTGCTTCGAATAATTTTGCCACGATGTTTTTCCATTTGATGTAGGCGGCTGCACTCGACTGGTTGTATTTACTAGGTCCGGCTTCATCACCACTTGTTGACGATTCCCTGGCAGTTCGGCTCTTCTGCAAGATTGCAACTTCATTTCATGGATCATCGGGCTGAAGCTTTTCCTACATATCTTCTATCTCATTGGCAAATAGAGCTGTGATATTCACCTGCTCAGTCGCAATTTGTTCTTGCTGATCGGTGATTTGATCTTGCTGAGCAGCGATTTGATCCTGTTGAGCAGCGATTTGATTTTGCTGATCAAATACCTGAGCTGATTCCTCTTCTTGCTGAGCCGATACATCTTTCCGTTGATCTGATATCTGAGAGGCGATCTTATTTTGCTGAGTAGATATATGTGCCATAACCCCTTTGCCCTGAGCTGATATCTGAGCTAACACCTCTTACCGCTGAGGTGAGATCTGAGAGGCTATCTGATCATGCTGAGCAGAAATCTGTGCCAGAACTTTCTATCGCTGAGTCGTCGTCTGGTTCACAATTATTTCCTTCTGAGCTGTCATCTGGTCTGCAATGTCCTTTCACTGAGCCACTATCTGGTCCATGAACTTGCGTTGATGAGCCAACATCTCCTGCTGCTGAGCCTGCATCTGGTCTGTGATCCTCTCCTGATGAGCCATATCTGGTCTGCAATATCCTGCTGCTGTGCTGTAATCTGTTCTGAGATATGAGCTATACTACTGTCTCTTTGACACTCGCTACTTGTCTGACTGACTGCTGCTGTCCGGCTCTTTTTTATACAGGGTGTACCAAAATTGCTGGGACACAGAGCTACCACGTGTGATACAGTTCAATTAAGTTGATTGCGCCCAACCTGATATGGAAAAATGTATCGTTTGTCCGTGAGACGAGATTTAAGTTTACATAAAAAAAACATATTTTTGCGCGCTGTTCAAAAATAAGTGAAACAAATTGGATGGAATTTGACAAAAGAGCATTTCAGAGAATAACTCCTCTTTCAGTAATGGAAGAAACCTGAAAGAAATCATAGAAGGGTTGAAACTACCTTCTCGCCCTGACATTTCATCTCATTCTATTTTATCTCAACATTTCATTGAATATACTTGTTGTAATTAACCAGTTGCCGTAATATGTGGAACGCCATCAGAAAATTCATAAAGTATTCCAACTCCTTGGGGAATTTTATTCTCACATTGATATTCAGCAACAGCGTGAATTATTCTATTATTATACAGGGTGTTTTAGACTTAAATGTACATACGATACTCGCACTTTGACGGTTTCAAATCACCATACATTGATGTGTTCATCGTCTTTTATAACTGAGATACAGGATGTTATCTCGATTTTGGCAAAATCTTCATCTGATCATAATTTTTTAACCACGTTGTATCAACTATTCATACTTGATAGAAATATTCCACTTATTTCACACATCGAATCTAAATGAAAATCTAGATCAGAATCCAGGTTCGTCTTAAGGAAACAGAATACTTCTTTATTTCAAAAACAACACTCTGTGTGGCAAAATTTTGTGGATCTGTTTTGATATTTGGAAAGAGCAGAAAAAAATTAATAAAGTGACCTATACTTATCACGAGCGCGCATCCAATTTGACAGATGGTTTATTATTATGTTTTGAAATATTCACCCCATTTTTAGGCATTTTTATTGAAATCTAATGAAATCCAATGCGAATACAAAAATAATGATAGTCTTCGTAGTTAAACTAGGTGGACTACTGAAAGACTTGTTCGTTTGACAGAATAGTTTGTCAATGATTAGAAATTTTCGAGGACTCATTTTATTCTTCACTATTTATTCATAAGCTGTGGTGAACTAGGCTTTGCAAATAATTTCAAAATTCTGACAGATCATAATCACCAGTAAGATATTATTGGTAACATTAAGTTTATTGTATTGATGGCAGAATTATAAACACTTTGAAATGTAACAACCCAATATACAAGCACCAACAATTATCTCAACGTTATAAAATCCGATAATCATAATATGAATAATATCAAACTAGCGATGAACTGTCAGAATATCAGATTTTTGTGCACAGCCTACTTCACCGCAGCTCATGAATTAATAGTGAAGAATGAAATTTCCAAAACCACAGACGAATTCTGTCGAACGAACAGATCTCCCTACTTGACTCTAATGATGTTGAACTTTGAAGACTGTTATTATTTCGTGAAATAATTGGATTTTGAATTACGAGTTCAATTAAAATGACTGAAAATGGGGCCCAGTATATCAGAAAATAATAATAAAACATCTGTCGAATCGGATGCGCGGTCGTGAGAAATAGGTCACTTCATTTGTTTTTCCCCGCTCTTCTCAAATATCGAAACAGATCTACAAGATTTTGTCATAAAGAGTGTTGTTTTTGAAACAAAATAAGTTCTCTTTCTTCCTCAAGATGGACCTGGATTCTGTTCCCGATTTTCATTCAGTTTTTATGGGTAATATAGGTGAAATATTTCTACCAAGTATGGATAGATTCTACAAAGTGGTTAAAAAAAAATCAAGATAACGTCCTATATCTCAGTTAGATAAGACGGCCAACACATCAATGGGGGGTGATTTGGAACCATCAGTGCGTCCTCTATCTACAGGTATTGTATGTACATTTGAATCTTAAACGCCCTGTATAATATTCTATTTGCATACAGGGTGACAATTTGAAAACGAGCAGCACTCAATATTTTTTCTTCAACTGATGACATTATGAAATTTTTTCACACATCATGTCAATTTATATATCGAAGGGGAAAACCTCTGAGGTATTACTTTTTTACAATCATTCAAACCCTTCATCGTCAGGACAACTGATCCTAATACTCAAAATGACAAATCGTAATTATTTTGCTTCCTTTGAAATTATTATGTGATTCCAGATAAGTTACACCTATTTCAATTTTTTTGTCTTCAAAATTGCATTACTCATCCTAACCGAATTCTGGATTGAGTAATTCATAACGCCGATGATAGAAAAAATTATATTCAGACCTAACTAATAACTTTGAGAGTTGTTCAGAAAAGTCTCCATAGTTTTTTAAGCACATAAGCACAATAATTACTGCCGATATTGTCTGTATACCATTTGTTTTATCATCAAGATGAAATACAATCCAAAGTACGTGAGGTTGAGTATTGCGTTGAGTATGTGGAGACAAGGAGAATTTCAAATCAAAAATAGGAAAATTATTGGGGGTTGCCATTGGAAATTTCAGGGTAGGTTGTCCTGACGGTATAAAGGAGTTGCATGTAATGTAACAACGAATACTTCGAGAGTTGTCCCCTTCGATATGTTAATTGACTTGTTTCGCCAAATTTTTATAGTGTCATCAGTTAAAGAAATATTGGTGCTGCTCGTATTCAGGTTTATCACCCTGTATATAAATGGCGAATAAACGTTGGTGTTGCTTCGGCAGTTTCTTGTGCTCATTTTCAGAACAGATAAATACGTTTTTTTCTGTGACGGGAAAAAAGTTTGGCATTTCATCTCTGTTGGCAGGTTATAAAATGTCACTTTTCATGAATTACTTTTTTTTCGTGGGAAAAAAGTGAATACTTTTTTCCCGGATATATATCACATATATATACACTGTTGATGGCTTTTGTTGTGCTATAGTTCCGAAAAATGAGTCAATAATACCGCTCCGAGAAAGAACTGCAAGTCCTTTTATCTCCTATTCGACTTCGCGGTTACGTATAATACTAAACAACCACTAAATTCGCAATTTTTTGAAATCAAATCACAGAATTAGACTGACAGAAGTGACATCAGTTATTTGATTACTTCAAAAGAATGATAAAGATGCCTAAAACGTAGGTGTCCCTACTGTTGAAAACTTAAAATTTCACGTCGATTATTTTTAGATTTCAAAATAGTGTAATATCTTCTCAATATCCTTTCTTCTGTCACAGAAAAAAATAGTGTATTATACACGGGAAAAATATCAGATTTTAGCTCACGGTTTTTTGTCTCCCTCCGCTAGACAACACAACCTGGAGAGCTAAAATCTACAACTTTTTTTCTTGTATAATGAATAACTATTTGTATTCAGCGAAATATCAACCAATAATGTGTTATATTATCATTGTAAAAATGTGGAGAAACTGAATTTTTCAAATAAAACGCGAAATTGTATGATTGACTTATATAATAACATAGCGAATGATCACGATTAAGCTAACTTTGTGAAAGAGCTGCACTATTTACTGTAGGTTCCTATTTCGATGTTTCACAGAGAATATGGTAAAACTTACCATCATGTGTATGGCCAGCAGAGAATGTCTCATACGAAAATTTAGCTACCTACTACAATATCTGCTATGAGAAATCAAATATTATAACGCGTACGCATAATCTATTCTTCCAGAGATATACGTGTTCAAATACCGATGAAAAAATCTATCATGAATATGCATTAATCATGAAGAATATATGAGAATGAATAATTCTATGAAATAAAACACAGTATATGCGGAAAGTGACGAGCTCACTTGATAAAAGTAATACAAATTAAACATATTCTGCGAACGTATTGATAATGAGAGTAAACAACAATATATACATGATGGTTTGCAAAAATCACTCCTGCGCGGAGTCAATATCCTACAGAATTAAACAATTTAACGCTTAATCATTAGTTTTTTATGAATCGAAATGACAGATTGCAAATGATTTGTTTAGTGTGGTTTCGGTAAATTGAATCATTCTAATTTCGGTTTTGTTGAATAGTTCTATACCGAGAAAAGCTTGACGAGGTTGACAACCGTCTGGCGACAAAGTGAACGAACGATACAGAAAAAAATATTCTGCACATTTATCGTTTATATTATTTGCAAGATCTGAAGATTAAGAAAACAAATAAAAAATATTATGTTGCAAATTGTATATCGGTCAGATACTTCGCGATTATGAAAATCTCATGTTTACCTGATGCATTGCAAAAGTACCTATCCTATAAACCTATTATTTGTATATGTATCGATGGTATGATGACATTGAAAGTTTTCAATAACATGATCCATACAGTATCCTAGACAATATTTGTTTGTTGTTCGAGACTAATCTCGGAGACCAACCCAGCCTAATTATCTCACCACTTCATTTTTTTTTAATTCAATGTGAAATTTAATTGAATATCTTGATAAAAGATAATGACTAACTTCATATTATCAATACTGCACAAATAAATGATATAATAGGTGAGTAGGTACAGGATAAAATTCCACATAATAATTATTGCACTATATTTTGAAAATAAAGTGGTAGTGGACCGGAAAAAACTATTAATATCAACACAACGTGCTTTTATAGTATAAATGTTTAATTATTTCAAGTAATAATTAATAGGTACACTGGTGCACAATGAAAATGATACTTCGAAGTAGGCACCTAAGTACAGTTTTGCAGCTCTTTCACGAAGTTAGCTTGATCGTGAATATACCCTATGTTTATGGGTTGCCATCCGTTTGGATTTCCCCGGACATGTCCGTGTTTTTTAGGAACGTCCGAGGACATCCGGGTGGGTTTTGATAAATGATGGTCCGGCTTTTCGTCAGGTTCCACCACTGACCTAAACTACTATCATGTCAGTGAAAGTTTGCTCAAAAATTGAATATTTACCTATACAGGGTGTTTCATAGGTAAAGGGAAATATTTCAATGGTAGATAGGGGTCACCAAGGTGGTTCTGAAAATACCATATTCGATAGGTCTTAGAGTCTTCATAATGGAGATACAGGGCGATTTATCGATTTCGAATAATTAATCATTCGTCTATATCTATTGACCTAGCCAGTATAAATTTCTCAAATTTGGTGAGGAGCTTATACTTGGGACTTTAAATTTATTCACCTATCGGGCGGAGTGAAAATCCAGGTTCGGCTTCAGGAAAAATTTACATTTATTAGAAATATTAAAATAACACACTGTATTCAATAATTAACACAGTACATCTAAAGAATTGTGAAGAGGAGGAAAAACTGAATTGTGTATGATGCTTTTTGTTTTACCGCCACCGATTCTCATCGTAACAATCATAAACAGAAAGTTGAAAGTATTTCAATTTGAAGAGTATTAGAATTATGAAACCAGTGTCAATTATGATTATTTGATATTTCAGTCAAAAAATCGTTCGAAAGAACTCACTAAGTCTCACAGTCTCCATAAGTCTTAAACTACCCAGTAAAATTTTCTCAAATTTGGTAGGTATGTATAGCTTACTTGGGACGATGGATTCATTAACCTATCAGGCGAAATGGAAATAATACCAAATAATTATAATTCGATAATTCACCCCGTATCTCTGTTATAAAGACTATGAGACTTTTCCTGAAGCTGAACCTGTATTTCCATTCTGCCTGATAGGTCAATGAATCCATCGTCGCAAGTAAGCTCAATACCAAATTTGAGAAAATATTACTGCGATGGGCAGTCTAATACTTATATGGACGAGTGAATAATTATTCGAAACCGATAATTCACCCTGCATCTCTGTTATAAAAACTGTGAGACTGAGTAAGTTCTTCCGAACAATCATTTAACAAGAATATATCAAATAATCATAATTGAAAGTGGTTTCATATTTTCAATACTCTTCAAATTGACATACTTTTAGCTTTCTGCTTATGATTGTTACGATGAGAATTGGTGGCGGGAAAACAAAAAGCATCAAATCCAGTTCAGTTTTTCTTCCTCTTCACGATTCCTTCGATGAACTCTGTCAATTATTACATACAGTGTGTTATTTTAATATTTCGAAGAAATGTAAATTTTTCCTGAAGCCGAACCTGGATTTTCACTTCACCCGATAGGTGAATGAATTCAACGTCCCAAGTATAAGCTCCATATCAAATTTTAGAAAAATATACTGGGTAGTTCAATACTTATAGACGAATGAATTATTATTCGAAATCAATAAATCGCCCTGTATCTCCGTTATGAAGACTCTAAGACCTATCAAATATGGTATTTTCAGAACCACCTTGGTGACCCCTATGTACCATTGAGATATTTCCCTTTACCTATGAAACACCCTGTATAGATTCGGTATTATTTATGTGAGTCGACTCGTCTAGTTTCACAACCCAATAAAACGAATGTTTGTAAACATTGAGGTAAGTATGTCTTCTGATAGCCAATAAAACTATCTTCACGATGAACTTTTCAATCTCGAGCAAATCCCTCTGTAAAAGTACTAAATGAGGCTGAAATGATGTATGTTAAATTCAAAGCCGTTTATAACATAATCGACTAATCACAGCGCTCGAGTCATATTAGGCGACGATGCAGTTTGGTAGGGCAACTTTTGATAATTTGCGCAGGTGTCAGGTCAGTTTTCAATAGTTTTTCACATCATGAAATGGAGAAATTTTTTCAGCAAGTTGACAAATCTGATTCAAAATAGTCACGGAAGCGGACAGTGCAAAAAACTTGAACCTAACTTCTATATAGTGTATCAGTGCTTTTTCAGTCGAGCATTCGCTGTTGGCTTTCAAATTATCAACAGTGGTGTCTCTATAATAGTGGCACAGGGAAACACTAACAAAGCCTACATAGATAATGTTCATTGCAAAAACCCCTGTCAAAAGCATATTCCTCCAAAGCAGAAACCCAGTTCCAAACACCTCTATATCACTTTTATGTTCGTCTGTGATAGTTTATTGAAGAAAGTATTGGCAGTATGATTTCTATTTTCTGTTTTCCCCTCCTCCTACGATAATTTTGACAACCTACACGAATGCGTTCGTTTGATAATAAGTCAGTTTCTTACGTTTTAGAAGGGTGCGACGAGTTAAACTGTATATCCTAGGAACTGATAATTTAGCTAAAGAGGTCTGGTTCAGAAAAAGAAGGTATGGTAAATGAAATGGAAAAGCATCTATGCCATTCTGATGACGGTAAGTCCTCGTTAAGGGGCGCGTTATATGAACTATTAATTCCTGAGATAGAGACCTCGTGATCACTCTTACTGAATCACCCAGTATACTTCAGTGATATGCACCATTCACCTTTATATTCATATGTTCATTTAACATATTATCTGAATTACAAATGATTCTAGTTTGTTTGATTCTGTCTGTCCGAATCTTGTCCAAATTTTTGAGTAGGTACCATTGTCCTGGTTTCCATATCTTAGAGCTGGATGGAGCTGGCATACAGTATTTTCATAGTTCATAAATACCCCTGTACACCGTCATACGGTTTCAGAGTTATTCGACAATTCTGAGTTGGAAAATTCGATTCTTTGACTCTAATAAAACAACAAATTGGTTGATATTTTTTCGTAATCCCATACTGTTATTCCAATTTAATGGTATTCAGATGTCAATTGAAAAGATGATGTTATAGCAGCCGGCGGCCGTTAACTATTTCATAACGGCACGGAGTTGGAACTTTTCTGTCAAATTACAAGATACGTGGTATCTTGCCTCGAAAACAAAATGTGATCTTTCAGCGGGCTCAGGAAAAGTCGTGAACGACGCAAATACGCAAATAACGGATTCGTTTGCTAAAACCCTATCCTGCGCTTTTTTTTATCGCTTGGAGCGCACGAAAGGAAATCCCTATAATGTTCAAAGAACATCGTGCGTTCCTAGGGAGGATAGGGACAGGAGGTAGGTATTGGAATTTTTTTTTAACTTCTGGAGATTATATGTTGTTGGGAATACTCCCACAGGCAATGAATTCCAGAGCCTAGCCGTTCTATGGATGAAGGAGTCTTGATAAAGTGCTGTTCGACATCTTTCGAAGTTGTCAACGAAAATATGTGCTGACTGGGCTTGTCTAGTTCGTCTGATTGGTATTGCTAGTGAAGGGATGATAGCAGAGATTTCCGAAGAACATTTCCCGTGGAAGTATCGATAGAAAAGTGAAAGGTCGCCGACCTTTCTACGGTGTTCGAATGATGTCAAAGAGTGAGTGAGTGTGGCGTCACCCACCAGGCGGATGGCCCTTCTCTGGATGGAATCTAAGAGCATCAGCGTATGTTTTGGTGCTGAACCCCATATGTGGGAACAGTATTCTAGAACAGGCCGTCTCGCGCTTTGTAGATCATGAGAAGCTGTTGAGGTGTGAAGTAGCTTTTCGCACGGAAGAAGAATCCGAGTTTTTGTGAAGCAGCTTTTGCGATGGATCTGACATGATTATCCCATGAAAGAGTGTTGCTGATGGAAATACCGAGCATAGATATGGTGGGCTTGGTGGGGATAGTGGAGCCAGACATTACAATATCGGGCATACTGAGTTCCGCCTTTCTAGAGAAAATGCAGGCTTGAGTTTTGGTGGCGTTGAATTCAACTAGGTTGTTTGTTCCCCTGGCTGTGATTTCAGCAAGATCTTCATTGACAGCATTGACCTGCCTGCGCCGTGAGTTCTTAGTTTCCTGGGAAGAAATGGGAATTCTGGAAGAGAACGCAGTATGTAGGGTACTATCATCTGCAAAGCTGTGGATGGGGCAAGTTGTTACTCCCAACAGATCATTGATATGAAGCAGGAATAATGTTGGTGCCAAAATTGATCCTTGTGGAACGCCGGAATTGATGCCAAAGGTATCAGACGATACACCGTCCACCACCACGTGAAGCGATCTGCCTGAAAGAAAACTCGATAAGAGATTGGATAGCTGAGGTGGTAAACCGTATGATGGTAGTTTGTGGAGGAGTCCTTCGTGCCAAACACGGTCGAATGCTTTCGATATGTCCAACGCGACAGCTAGAGATTCCCCGTGTTTATTTATTGAAGATTGCCATAAATGAGTGACGTAGGCAAGTAGATCTCCAGTAGATCTTCGGTGGCGAAAGCCGTATTGTCTATCATTGATGATTCCTGAGCTCTCCAGATATTTGATAAGCTCAATATTGATGGCTTTCTCCATCACTTTGGAGATTACTGATAACAGGGCAATGGGCCTGTAGTTGTTGGACAGGTTCGTGTTCCCTTTTTTGGGGATTGGTTGGACTCTAGCTGTCTTCCAGCATGATGAAAAAATACCCGATCTGTACGAGATGGTAAACTTGCAGAGAATCGGTGTTAATTCTGGTGCACATTTTTTGAGGATAATGGGTGGGATTCCATCAGGATCGTTAGCCTCATTCGTTTTGAGACCAAGCAGGATTCGTCTGATAGTGCGTTGACGAAAGACGATTTCGGGCATTCGACTCTTAACGGGTGGAATGTCTGGCGGCAGTTTTCCTTGGGAATCTAAAGTAGAGTTTGCTGCGAACATCTCTGCAAAAATATTTGCTTTCTCCTGCGATGTTGTTGCTAATGTGCCGTCGGATTTAGACAGTGGTGGAAATGAACTATTAGTGAATTTTCTTCCGACCGCTTTAGCAAGGGACCAAAACGAACGGGAGCCATTGGGGCAATCTATGAGTTTCGATCTTATCTTGACATTGTATGTTCCTTTCGAAGCGTCAATTGTTTGGCTGCAGTTATTCCTGGCATCAACGTATTCTGCTCTAGTCGCGAGGTTAGGGTTTTTGCGCCAGCGATGGTAGGCTGTTTGTTTCAAGGCAACAGTTCTAGAACAGTTTCTGTTGAACCAGGACTTACAATATTCAACCTCATCTGTTATTTCCTACATTCATCGGCCTTGTAACGTTAATAACTATAGTATGTCGTCCATCCTGTTATTTTCACGGTATTCAGATGACAATGGAAAACTCAATTTTTACAACTTCTGTCCGTTAAGAATGTTTAACGGCAGGCTGCTGTTAACTGTTCCTCAATAACACGAGTTACCTGGTTTGTTCTCTCTTCGGAATCAAGATGTAATCTTGCAGGTGGTCTTGAACGACACACAGCCGATGAACAAATATCAGATTGGGTTATTATAACCATCATCGTCTGCGCTTCAGATTACAATATTCAACCTCATCCAATTGCTATACATATCGACATTGTAATGTTGATAACTATTTTAAATATAAGAGCGTATAAATGTTCTGAAAATAAAAACAAAAAAGAAATGTGATATTTCATAACTTGTGAAATTGAATTTTTCCTTGTTTTTATTATCACGCTATATACGCCTCATAATGGCAGAAATTGGTATTTTGGTAACTGACTGATTCTCAACATATTCTGATTGAACTTAATGGCTATCGAGTGATATTAATGGGTGGCACGCAGAACAGATACTGATGCAAGGTTTTTCTGAATGCCGATGTTTTTCAGATTAAAGCCAGAAGGCGACAGCTTTAGACCGGTTTCGAGCTTTTGGGCCCCATCAGTGGAGGGTAAACAATTGATACTCGAAGGACCACCAACTGAGCGTAACCTGACCCAAAGAAAATATTTGTATCAATTATTATTGAACTACAGGATAGTCAAAATCGGCCAAAATGCTCGAAGTGGAATGAAACGTTGATAGTGATACATAAATCATAACTCACTTCCACAAGTGTTCGATAAAATTAGCAACAATAATGGTAGGTGACGAAAAAAAAAACAACTACCCTCCTGGTTAATGCCACGCAGAACATTGAATTATATCCTTTATCAATCTATGCAACGATGCGAGAGAAGTTATGTAACAAAAACTCATCTTTGGTTTGGGAACATAAATCTAGAAACTAGAAATAATTCTTGAACATCTGCTTCCCTATCAGTATTGAAATTTCCAAACGAAAATGGCTGATCACATGACTACGCTCAGTTTTAAAATATTCTTCATCTTGTTGGTCAAATATTCAAAATAATCTTTGATATATGGATCATGAAATGGTCCTATATTATTTTGAATTTTATGGTAGTAGTACTTCTTGAAAAAAAAATCTTGCGATACGTCGCATTATTGGATCTATGAATCAGAACAGTTTTCGCCTCGTTTCTTCAATTTTTATAACGAATGGAAAATAAATTGAGAAAAATTTGGCCTTTGGCTAGTTTTTAGATGTAATTAACTTACATCGATATGCGATATGCTGGGTTCAAACGTACAACCAATATAAAATTCTAATTAAAAATCGAAAGTCCGATTTGAGACTATAACCAGACATATCTAGTTATTTTGTACTTCCTGTGACCTTTGGGGTTGAAAACTGATTAATTCCAATCAGATTATCTTGACAAACGCAAAATGTGTGTGTGTGTGCGTGTTCAATAATTATACATTGAATATCTCAATTAATAATGTTGGAATGAATTCAGACTAAATGATCCAAATACGTTTTCAACAAAGACTTCAATATTGAATTTACAGAGTGTCCAGAAATTAGACGGATATTTTTCACCAACAAAGAAAATATTTGAATAAACATCGATCAAAAAAATGTCCGCGAAGACAATTCTTCACAAATCATTTCAATACCTGAGAATTCGAATGAAAACAGAGTTATAAATATTTACCTGGCAACAAAATGGTTTCAAGACAGCCGATACGGTCATGTAATTCACTCATATGAATCACTTGTGAATGTGAACATAAAAATTTATCACCTTTTCCAGAGAATGTATTGTCAATTCACTCTCAAAGGAAAAGTCCTACTTCCGTACTAGATAGAGCGAAACTGATGTTGGTGCCTGTTGATGAATTCACATGACAAACTCAATGGTGAATACTGCATATCGATATCTATCTTCGTTTCAGAGTTGAAAGGTGCTTTTCGAAAATATGAATTTTCGAAAACTGGCTGGAACTCATTTTTTCGTCAAAAATCCTTCGCTTCAATCAAAACGTTTTCAAAATATTGTTTCTGTCATGAAAATTGATTCTCAGGCACTGAAATCAATCACCATATACCTAGTTTCGAATTTCGATCAAGGAGATCAAATTATAAATGAATGTGAAAAGCTCACAGTCATTTCCACCTAGTGTTCATAAAATGAACAACAATGGTAGATTTCGGGAGAAAAACAACTACTTCCCTGGCTAATGCCACGCAGGATATTGAATTAACATCCTCCCGAAATCTATATGCATCGACTCGTTTAAACGAATACTGATACAAGTGATTCTTTCCCGAATGCCTATTGATTTCGATTGAGCCAGGCCGCTAGACAAGAGACGGCTGTGACAGTGAAAAGCAAATTGCTGGTTTCACAGCCGTCTCCAATATCAAGCCATGAAGAATGAACTTGGCAACATTGTCCGAACGACCGAACGTTCACCTGTCGGCCATTCAAAGTGTATTGTGTAGGAAGTAAACAAGGAGTTTATGGAAGGTTTTGTTAAAGTTTTCAATTATTAATTGGTGTAATATTGGGATCAAATAATTTTAAAAGTATTAGCAACAATCTAGGAATCGACTCGAGACTGAAAGTGTGTGGCAAGTGCATTCAAAATTGTGTTAAATTGGAGGTTATAGTGAAGTGTACTAGTGCTGGTGTATTTGCAAGAGAATTTGTGTTGTTTTTTTCAATTTACTCCTGGAAATGAGTAAGTAATTCATTATTCCTTATAAAATATGCCTTCTCATTGTTGTGTGCCAGGATGTAAGTCAAATTACAGATCTGAAAAAAAGCTGGGGCTCAGTTTTTTTATTTCCAAAAGGGGAAGAATTGCGAAGTAAGTGGATAACAGCAATACCTCGAAAAAACTGGACACCATGTCAACGTTCTGCAGTATGTGCAATTCATTTTATTGAAAAAGATATCATCAGGTATAATACATTCCCTCTGCCAGATGGATCAATTGGAAAAAATCTGTTACGAGCACCAAAGTTAGTCAAAACAGCAGTTCCTTCAATTTTTCCAAATTTACCAAAATATTTTTCAAAACCAGCCAAACCATAAGGAACTGATCCAAATGAAAGACGTCAGAAATATTCAGATATTCAAAGTAATATAATGGAACAGTTTGAAAAATCAGACCTCATCCACAACTATGAACAGTCAGTTAGGGAATATGTTGAGAAAGTTAAAATTGATACTTGGAAAATCCATAAGACTGATGATAAATTGTATTTATATGAATAAGATTTGCAAGCAAATGTTTTTTATCCCAATTATGTAAATACTTCACAAAGCGTTTCTCAAATTATAATATCCAATGAGATGGAGGTCCAAGTTTTTCTTGGTGATAATAAACTTGGATTCAATGAATTTAAATGGATTCTTACTCATGATATGAGATTGAATAGATGGTCACAACTTGAAAATATTCTAGCTAAATTCAAAAACATCTCAGATCGAACTGACAAACACTCAGATATGAATGAAAAATTCGATATCTCCATGAGTTTCATTTTAACACTATGTTCAAAATTACGGCTTCAGTTCATGACCAAGGGAATTATTCAACCACATTATTCCTCTTTCTTCACTCTGTAAGTTCACTATCGTGTATTTTTTACCTATTCGACAAAATAATCCGAGAAAATTACGTTAAACCAAACATTCAAAGCTCGCGCTCATATAAAAACCATTGTATTGCTAGGCGCGAATGGGACCGACGGTTTCCGTTCGTGCGACGTTGCCATTATCTCAGCACGGCTTGATAGTTGAAGACGGCTGTGCTGGTTTGGTTGATCAAACGTCATTATAATGTCACCAGATATTAATTCGCTTTAGGATTCATGTTCAGGTGGGAAACTGCCTGAAAACATCGAACAAACATAACCTCAACTCATACATATGTGCTCGTCTTCGGTTTTTTGTTTCGAAAAATAAATGGTCATTTCGAGATTGCTGCCAACCTTTGAAACCAGGGATCAACAGCCATCAATTTTGAAACTATGATTTTTGGTATTTTCTACTTTCTTCCGAAGACACTCCGTTCGATAAAAATAAGAAAATATTGTTGTAATCTTGTCTTAATCATACGTGAGTAGGTGCTAATTAGACTGAGAAACTCCTCTCACTTGAATGTTAATATGAACGTTTATGAAGTTGTACCTAATCAGATCAATTCTAACTCCAATGAATACCTTGAAAGTTCGAGGGCCCAACAGACATTTTTCTGGTAAAATCTAATTTACATATTACCCAATTGATAACTTTATGACCACAAGGACTATGACGTTATATTTGAAGTATGTGATGAGTGGTTTCCAACTATGCACTATGCCAATATATAGTTCGAGGTTAATGAACAGAATGTTATGGTCCTAATAACATCTCAGTCCTAATCATACCTTCTACAACCTTATCCATAAATCTGTAGTTATTTAGGACATTGGGGTAAAATATTCTGTTCGAAATTAGTGAATTTCCACTTCTTCAATTGATCTTGCTCTCTGCTAGGTATAAGTTTCTTCAAATGTTGGTTGAAAACACCTTCGATACTGAAAGTGAAGGTGTACGTAGCGTGATTAGCATAATTAGCATAATTAAATTACATTATTAACCATTTTATCTGACCCAAAACTCAGGATGCAAAATACTTTCATTTATACAACTGGCCGAGTTAATCATGGCACGTCTATTGAATATAAATGCGAATGCTGAATCTGAATGTAATCGTATGAATATATTATCTAATGAATTATAGTTGAAGAAACTTGTAGATACTCCCCCATCCTGCTTTATCAACAAGCAAGTAACTGATGTTTGATATTTGTGCAATGCAGAGTGGGATGAAATAATAGTGATACAAATTCTGAGGATTACGGTGGTTGTGGTGGTGGTGGTGGTGGTGGTGGTGGTGGTGGTGGCGGTGGTGGTGGCGGTGGTGGTGGTGTCATTGTTGATGATTGACAGACGGGAGTTGAAGCTTTAGCTTTCGTAGATTATCTTGCTCTAGTAGTTGTCGCTAAAGACAAATATGAATTAGTGAATAAGGCGAATGATAAACTTGATATGATAGACAGATGGCTCACCAATCAGCAGCTAGCGTTAGCTCCACATAAAACTGAGGCTGTGATATTGAAAGGGACCACGGAAGAGATGCCCCAGCATTCGAATGTAGAGACACCACTATACATCCGAGGAGAGCAGTCAAATACCTAGGAATAGTACCCTCGATGAAGGCCAAACTCACTTTGAACAAATCAAAGACCCAGTAGAAAAAGTTGAGCGAAGTATAGCGAACATTTCAAGAATCATGCCCGACATAGGAGGACCTTCTAATGCTAAAAGAATAGTATTCAATTCTCTTATCGAATCAACAGTCTCATATGGATCGCCTATATGAGGTAGAACAATGGAGAAAAAAGTCTATAAAAACTGGTTATCAGAAGTTCTGTTTGTTGACGCCGTTGTTGTTTCGTCTTCCACCAAGTGTTATCCATTTTTTGCACTTCCTTCAACCTACTGATGAGGGCCGAAAGACCGGAACACATGTCTTTGGTTAACTCTTCCTGAGTGCTTTGTACAATAATCTTCTCCTAGTTTGCTCAAAACAGATTCCTCAATATTCCATTCATCTCAATTCTGCTCCTGGACACGGATGTCATGCAGATAATTATAGCTGCCTTCTGGGTGAGGTTAGTTTTGGCCCAGAGGATGCAAGGTCTTCTGACCGAAACCACAATTGTTCAGCTGGCTTCTGTTTGTTGACTCCATCGATTTGTTGTTTCGTCTTCCACCAAGTGTTTGCACTTCTTCCACCGTACTAATTAGGGCGGAGAGCCCGAAACACGTGTCTACGGTTAACTCTTCCTGAGGTCTATGTCCAATAATTTTTCCTATGAAATGAAGCAATCATGAAAAATTCGATTTACGGTCGTTGTTTTTAATTCTATTGTTCATTAGTCCAATCAAGATTCCATACTGATGCATGTTCAAGTTGACATCATGTTTGAAGGTGATTTCAGTTAAGAGAGAGTATCGACTATTGATGTCCAACAAACTCTTCGATCAAATATTAACGTTTCAGTTTGATTCATTGAATGGTAGTTCATTCTTCCAACTGACCTTTTTTGCCAAGTTCTAAGAAAAAACGTGCGAATCAACTTTCTCAATTTTAGTTGGATCATCGTATCAAAATACAAATCCCTTTGATTTTGAGAAAACAAGCAACATCATTTGTTTCGAAAGGAGGAGGAATTTTTGATACTCATTAATGAAACGAGTTGTATACCTCTCAAGATTATTTTACTCATTATTTCATTAATGAAACAATGTTTTTATAACGTATTCTCATTTGCAGTCGTTGCGTTATTCACCTAACGATTGTGACTCCTATTTTTTCAAAATCTAGTTGTCGCAAGCAAACAGCAGCTCTTCGTCGGTATGTACTAGGTGTGAGTTTGTTTGAATTTTTCATACAATCAGAGGAAGATTATTTTTACTTGGGTAGTTGTTTAACCAGATGATACTCTGATGAGTGTTGACCTGCTAATATAAACAAAAGAAAATGATGTCAAAAGTGATGACACGAGCAGTTGACCAAGACTAATAAATACATTTAATGAAACAAACAGGTTCATTTCTCCGTGGTGGCGCAGGGTGTAGATATACAAAATATGGAAGTCAAATATGACACAGATTCATAGCAATGCAGATATTCTTCAAGATCAACAACAGGCGTTCTCAAGCTGATGGTAGGTAGCTTGGAGGTAGTGGAGAACCTCTGGATGTATGTACTCCCAGTAGACAGCTCGACTGGAACCGTAGTCGAAAGGTCGATGTCCCTCCTCTCTCAGTGGACAGAAACCAAATATCTTGCAAGCACCTAGCTAGCCAAAGACTTGTGCTAGCAATTTATATAACTGGTAATTGTTACCTGAAAGTTAGCATCATGCCCTGAAACCCTACACTGTTGGAAATTATTTCACGATCCAACAAGTATTCGTAGTCCCAGTAGGTCTACAACAATTTCTTAGGTACATTACCAAAAGCATTTGTAGTCAGTTGAATCGTCGTTGACATTGATGATATTATCAATACTGAATTGATCATTTTATTATACTTATTTGGGTATTCAACATAATGCTCTTGATAAAGTTATTAGCTGATATCACTATTCCATGAAATGACTTAGCGTCGTTATGCATTATCTGTATGATGTATTAGCTATTTCATTTTGTTGATTCTACATCAACCTATATTGTATTTTTAGTTATATTCTGTTGACGGACCTACTATTTCTAATAACTAACATGACAATAACTTATGGTTGTTCGAAGTACATCTCAATGCATACATAACAATATTTTAATTCGATAAAAAATCATTTTTTATTGCATGAAATCCTAATCATCATATATCATAACTCACATCATAACTACTGTTATCAAAAAATATTCTGTCCTTAGCCCAAGCATCTTGTATCTCGCGGAAAGACTCTGAATATACACAAAACTCCTGGGATTGATAAGATTTGATATTATATTGAATTATACTCGGAATTATACTAGTGAATTGTAACACTATTCTGCTTACACTATTCTTCATTACCTCGGAAAGGAACTGTTTTTCTCTACTCCAACAGTTGGCATACGACTCTTTTGGCTCTGATATTTTTTCATGTCGATCTCCTCTACCCTCGCATATCTAGGAAACAAAGGACTCGTCCTAAAAATAAAATAAAATATATGTCAATCAATCGAGGGTAGTGAGAAACACCCTGTACACATACAATTACGTCAGCAGTATAGAAAATTCCAAAAAACCAGACGATGGATTGGATCAGAAACCGAGGAACTGATTGAACTTTCTCACTGTTCGATTACCTACTATGAACTCAATGAAATGAGTTTCTTCAAGTCCCTGCACCTTCACCAACGATAAAGAATATACGATTATTTCCGATAGAGATCGGGTCGTAAGTTTCAAGAAAATGTGTATACCCAGACTCGAACTTTTGTCGGAATTGAGAGTATTGTTGACGAATCTTGAACAAATTCTGATGAGATATCATTCAACTAATGATGTATCAACAATTATGTGAAGGTATATCAGATTCAATGTATTTGCAATCATCGAAATTGTTAATTTCACTTTCTACTTTTATTCAATGTCATTTTGACGATTTCAAGAGATGCCTATCGAAACTATGAATTCTTGATGAAAATACAACAGGAAACATATGGTATGTATCTTTTCATTTCAGATAGTTTTGTAACTGCTAATTTAAAAAGGCCTCCCAGTTGATCCATTAATAGAAGCTTGCGAGTTGACAACTGATACCTACCATAGACAATATGATCAGAAGTTATAGCAGTAGAAGTATCATAAAAATGCTGATGAATACATCCAAATATTTTCACTCATCGCGGACCGACTTTCTTGGGTCGAAAAAATTAGACTCGCCTTTTTTAAAAAAGGGTTGAGGTTATGTCTGAGTAGCGTATTTTCAAATCCTGCAGTCTAGATCAAAAATATTCTACTAGCAGAAACACCGATGACTTCCCTAGTGGAGAAATAGCAGGAATAGTGCAAAAGCATCAAGAATTCCCTTTCGAAACCTTGATATACCAGCAGGACACCGACCATCCATTTCTGACAAAATTCCACCATCAAGAAGTGTCAAAATTCCGAAGAATAACTTCGATCTCACAGAATTGACAGGAATTGAAGTCGACAGATAGAAAAAATTCACAGCACTCGTTCTTTGGAAATAACCTTGACACTGATCAAGACACTGACGTCTAATCAAAAGAGTTCGACTCGCGATAGTACCAATCTGGAATGTTGGAGCTGCTAACGGAAAATCACTCATTCATCTGAAGTCCGTATTTATAGTCGTTTCCTCAAGAATTCCTCAAGTCCTCCTAATCTGAGGATTCCTTGAGGACTCCTCAATACTTGACGTTAAACTTGTTTTATAGACCTTCCTTGAATATTCCTTCTAAAAGGAGCCCTTACACTTGGCAACAGTGTATAATTCCAGTGTTCTGATGTCACAGTATATTATCCTTTTACAAGGTTCTGTTACCAAATTTGTTGTTACATGTCACGTGTCAGTCACAAAATGTAATGTTTACTGTTGAGTATGGACATCGGAAGATTGTAATAATCCAGTAATAATCTCCAAAGGTTGGTTCAAATTGGGCCTAACAATATATTACTTCGACCACAAAAAAAAATATATCCAAGGGCCGGAAAATGAAGAAAGAGTCGAAGAGTTTATCGATGACGAGGTTATAGAACTACAACACAAAAATTATTCTATTTATAACGGATTATTCTCTCGAGCTGCAATGGAATAACATGCCAGGGAAGGAAAAATATCCAATTGACGAATGAATCTGTGATTTTGTGCAGTTATTCATTGAAAATGTATGTATTTCAATTTCATGAACAAATCATCAAGATGATACCTATATATATAAATATGCCGAGTTTCCATTATCTGTAATATATATACCTATTATTTGAAATGAAAAAGGATTCAACATAACCTGAGATAATACTAGAAATAGGATCAAGGAATGCTCAAGGTACCTCTTTAACTTCCTTGGAATTTAGATTTCCTTGAGGCTTCCCGCGAGCTCATATTACGACTATAAATTGGTCCACAAGAATGCCTTAAGGGACGAGATTACCTTGAGGAGCGACTATAAATACGGGCCTAAAAACACTGTCACAGCAATGACAGATGACAATCGAATAAAATGTCAATGAAATGTCCTAAATTATATTGTCGTCAATATCATACCAAACTTGTAAGTGACACATCTAATCATAATATAATTTCCAACGATGACGTGCGAAATAAAAGAGAATAAGTATGATGTTACAAATATTGTTCTACCAATGAAATAGTATGAACACATAAATTTTATCTCATTTATGATTATCGAAAATTCCTCCATGGTTGGAAACGACGCGAGCCAATATGCGCTCAAAATATGAGGAATTCGTTTTCCGATAATCATCATAACACTTTTGTTGTTTTATACCTACACGGTAAGAAATTCTATTGAGTGAAGCTTTTCGTCAAAATAGAAAATGCACAATTAGTTTCATCAAGAACTAAAATTCATTAACGTGTACATATGGAAATACTATACGTATACTAATCTTCGAACTACTTATTGAACGCCCGTCAACATTGCAGATTCGTACATTCAGTGTTTTTGGCCTCAAAGAGGAAGCTAATGATTTTCAAAGTTTTCAGAACGTCAAGATCCAATATCTTCTAAAAAAGTTTTCTCAATGGAAATACATGCAATCTATGGTAGAAGTCCATCGTTTCTCAAAGTGAAGTACAGTGGTTGATACTGATTAATACACAAAGTCATCTGCACGACAATTTATTGTGAAAACTCACGGGTTTATTGTTAATGATCACATCAAGGAAACATGTTTTCGGACATACGTATGTCCATCATCAGCATAATAAGAAATTACATGATCCTCACCACAGATAGCTCACATCATGCTAGTTTATGAGACCAAAATAGGTTGACGCTATTTATACTGATTTTTCTAAGGCATTTGACAGAGTAGATCATCCCATTTTTTTGTCTAAACTTTTGCTTTTGGATTTTCTGATTGGTTTTTGAAATGGTTGAAAAACTTCCTTACAGGCCGTAGACAGTGTGTTCGAGTCTCATTGTTCAACATTTTCGTGAATGATATCAGTAGATGTTTCGTGAACTGGCGAGTTTCTATTATTTGCTGACGATTCGAAATTATTTCGAACAATAAATTCAAAATTTGACCAAATCAATTTACAAGAAGATTTAAACAGATTGAATAGTTGGTGTATGGAAAGTCATCTGCATCTAAATATCAATTAATGTTGTTTCATTAGCATTTTCAAGAATTATAAGAAGTTTGATACTGTATATAGTATAAACAATAGTCCTCTCAGATACGTTTCAACTGTTCTAGATCTAGGGGTCCTTTTATGAACAAATGAGATTTGTAAATCACATAAACACCATTTCAGTGAAATCATCAAACATTTTAGGAATGATTATTCTTAATTGCTCTGAATTCTCAGTGGATTCTATAAGGAAGGTCTATATGTCATTGGTCATTTCTAAACTGACTTATGCATCTATTGTCTGGTCTTCTCTTTATCAGGTTCATAATATAGTTATGGAGAGAGTACAGAACAAATTTCTGAGGTATTGTGCCATTAAATTGAACATTCGTGGGAAAAACCATCAATATATGCATATTATGAATGAAATGAATTTAATTCCATTGCGCAGTAGAAGACTCAAGTTAGATTTATGTTTTATTTTCAAATTATTGAATGGTGCTGTGAACTGTCCGGAACTACTGGAGTTAATCACGTTTAATGTCCCAAATAGAGTCCTTAGATTTCCACATTTATTTCAAATACCATTTCATGTCACGAATTATGGACAGCATAATCCAATAGAAAGGACATTAAGATTCATAAATAAAAGTAATTTAGATGTATAAGGATGTTCATTTAATAAGTTTGAGATGTCTTTGCGTGATAGCTTATAGCCTATAGTTTCGTTTCATGTTTTTATTCTTCTCATTTCCTTATCGAAATTGTTGAGTGAGCACCTATGTGTTGAGACACGGTGTATATTTATTAGATTCTTTATATTCTTATATTCATACTGTATTCAAAGTTGTAATGGGGATTTCCCGTAAATAAAGAAATGAAAAAAAATAAAAATGGAGGTGATATGAATCTTTTATCTAATAACCGTAGAGAATTAAAAATACATGAATGTAAAATAGTTGATTGTTTTCCTAGGGGGATAACCATAAAAAACTTCCATAGTTGGGCATTATGGTGGATAGTAGAAATGAAAAACTAAAGAGCCTCCCTAACATTTGGGGCACTTCTATGAGCAAGTTGAAGAAAGTCATGGAAACCATCCATCCTTCTCAAAGTGGTCCAGATTTTTTCAAAGAAAAAAACACAAACACTGAGTTGGTCGACCACAAAGTTCAATTACAAAAGTTGTGTGACTAGTTTCGGCTCAAGCAGCCATCTTCAGACACAATATACAGTACCTATAAAAGGACACGTGGAATCACATAATTAATCAAATTGAAATTTGAATAGCAGGGTCATTTGGCCAAAAATTCAATCCGGTGAAAATATTGATACTTTTTTGAACCGGCTGAACAGCCAAAAGAACCTAATAATAATAAGATTCAACATTGGCAAAAATTGGGAAAAAACCAGCAATAAATTCACTCAAAGGAGTTTCATCTCACGGAAAAGTGATTACTTTGTTGATGTAGTCAGCTCTATTCAAAACACTAGGCAATTGCCTTCATCTGCTTTGGTAACAATTGAATCATTATCTGAAACTATTCCTCTGGTTAACTCTGGTTACATATTTTTTTTTTTAATTGTAGGACTATGTGATTTTTTATTAGGCTGATGATGGACAAACGTATGTCCGAGAACATGTCCCCTTGATGTGATTATTCACTATGAACCTATGATTTTTCACAATAAATTGTCGTGGAGATGACTATGTATATTATTCAGTATTTTAGAAATATATTTTCATTTATTTTTTTCGTTTCCTATTACCCTCTTCATTTATCGCTCTGATTTTAGAACGATTTTCTTCGAATACTTCTCTGCTTGTCATTGTTGGTGATGGGGTTTAGTTATGCTAATTTTCAGTTTTGTTCACTACCGTAGCGTTAACCCTGTAGCTGATGGGTGATCAATCCTCAAAACTTGCATTGGAAAAAGGAGTCGTTTCATACCTATTTTCAAAATTCTCATAGAATTCTTGATGGTCATTAATTTTGCCTCATTATTTCCATAGATAATGACATGACGGCTTGTCAAAGTCTTGGACACAGACTTATAATCACAAGTTAAATTATCAGGTGTACACGTCAAATTCATCTCGTAAGCTGTTCGTTGTGTACACCTCATGATTAAACTTGGAACTCTAATTATTTGGTGTTCTTATTACGAAAAATATAGCCTTTATCCAAGATTTGGACCAGCTGTCATTTCGTTATCGATGAAAATAATATGGACTATTTCACTCTTGGTCTCCAGAATCAATCAGAATCGGCTATTTTCACGGTTTCTTCTGTATTACAGCGATATTTTTTTTTGTTTCCTAAATTATATCGGACTTGCTCTACCTATACAGAAGCCGAATTGACCAACACGTCACCAACCTAACTAGTATTTCAGCGATGAAATTTTGGACGTTAAAAAAGTCAATTATGATGGAAGTCAGAATGATAGATGCATCAGTGTGCTCAACTCTCGTGAACCGCTCGTTTATTGCCTCAATCATGGAATACTCATACCAATACAACTCGTGATTCTATTCATCCTGGAAATATTCGTCTATCGACATACTCCAGCTTGCTGCATTCATTTCGCTCATGACATTGTTCCAAAACTTCGGCAAAATTATTAGGCAACTAGCTGTCGTATCAATTGCCGAATACTTCCGGAAAAATAATATCACTTGTGGTATTACATATGAAAAATTATAGGGTCTTGAGAAACTCGATGAGACCTTCGAAAAGAGGTATATCACGTCCCCTTTCTCCTGTGGAAGAATCGACGTGTTCGAGTGTTTTCGAAAATTTTTATTCCAAATCCTACAAATTAGGTATATGGAAGACTGGAACCTTTGGCACGATAATACACTACACTGTTTTACCACTAACCAAACCGATTTTTTGACGCCTCGACACGTGTTTCGCTATGTTAGCATCTTCAGGAGAAGATTAAAACTAAATATCCTATTCTAGTGTGCTGCTTATATACTAGGTATATGTTCACCCAACTGTGAAAAATACTTACCGTCAAGTTAATGTTTGTCATGGTTGAGTTCACATGTTAATCTAAATTTTTATTTTACTAAACTATATAGAGGGCTATATGGAATAGGTCCATTATCCTTATTCATTACTCTATTACTATTCTTAAATATCTCTAAGCTTTCATATGCGTCTAGTTTTCTAATGTTTCTATTAACTTGCTTAACTAATTTGAGGTTAGTAATATATGTGTTATGATTGTGATTGAACATATGTTTGGCTACACAAGATTTATCTAACCTGTCATATTTCAAATGGGCTATGTGTTCTTTGAACCTTGTTTTTATGGGTCGCCTGGTTTGGCCTATATATGTTTTATCACAATCATTACAACTTATTTCGTATATTCCCGACTTTTCAAGTGTGTCCACTTTATCTTTCGGATTGCCTAATAAATTGCCTAATTTTGACCCAGACTGATAAACGCTTTTTTTTTTCAAGCGGATAAAAAGAACTCTAGAAGAATCCCGATCCCGTACAATCCCAAGTATACGAAGGGACTTGATAAGGTTTTCGAAGACTTAGGTTTTGAAAGCGTTTATCAGTCTGGGTCAAAATTAGGCAATTTATTAGGCAATCCGAAAGATAAAGTGGACACACTTGAAAAGTCGGGAATATACGAAATAAGTTGTAATGATTGTGATAAAACATATATAGGCCAAACCAGGCGAACCGTAAAAACAAGGTTCAAAGAACACATAGCCCATTTGAAATATGGCAGGTTAGATAAATCTTGTGTAGCCGAACATATGTTCAATCACAATCATAACACACATATTACTAACCTCAAATTAGTTAAGCAAGTTAATAACATTAGAAAACTAGACGCATATGAAAGCTTAGAGATATTCAAGAATAGTAATAGAGTAATGAATAAGGATGATGGACCTATTCCATATAGCCCTCTATATAGTTTAGTAAAATAAAAATTTAGATTAACATGTGAACTCAACCATGACAAACATTAACTTGACGGTTAGTATTTTTCACAGTTGGGTGAACATATACCTAGTATATAAGCAGCACACTAGAATAGGATATTTAGTTTTAATCTTCTCCTGAAGATGCTAACATAGTTAGCGAAACATGTGTCGAGGCGTTAAAAAATCGGTTTGGTTAGTGGTAAAACAGTGTAGTGTGTCTACAAATTAGGGTGGGAAATTTCGATTGGCTTCCCCTGCACCCTGTATGTATATGAGCACAGGCCCCACTTTTTGAAGAATTGAACAAATGCACAAGTTCATTTTCGAATTCTGATCATAGTTTTTTCTGAAATAAAGATTGACAAATGTTTTATTCATAGAATAATTCAGGTACGTTTTCAGTGATGAAAATATATGCATGTATTTGCAGCTTATGACACTCTACAAAAGTTGAATTCGACCATCTCTTGAGTAGGTACCGTTCGCAGTATCAAAATACTTCCTGAGGTTTCATATTCTTTGTTCTAAGACGGCTGTTTCGTATTTCAAACTCATATGCAGTCAGCATTGGAACTCCTATATAATATGGTGTTTCAAGGACCCTTGTTTTCTGTAGTACATTATCATTGTTGAATTATCTATCTACAGATGACTTTTCATACGACTACAACATGTTCAACATCAAGAGGAGATATTCGTCCCTTCTTAGTGCTCGTTCTGCAACTGAATTTAGGTTCAAACCATCTGCAAGCCCTTTCAAATGATGAATGATTTATGTGTTATTTAAGGCGGCTCGGTGGTCTAGAGCGTGAAGGCGCTGAGTTCGTATGGGGACTCCCACCGAGACATAGGTTCGAATCGTAGTTAGGCCATTGATGTTTGTGTTTGTATGCTTATCTAACCCCGCACAAGTTCCGACTTATGGGGCGTTTGGTCTCAGTGCTGGGACCAACGAGGCAATGCAATTGCAAAAAAAAATTTTTGTACATTTGAAACAACAATGCATCAACTCAATATTTTGTTATTTTTCCATCATATCTATATCATTTTCTTTATGTATATATATTATTTGGTTTCCCTATTCCCCTTTAGCTACTTCAGTTATCAGATATAGTATCTTGACAATTCAGTTTTCTCAAAATCCCCTAACGCAAGTGGAAAATGGCGGTGTTTTGATAAAATTGTTTTTGAACGATTAGTATAGGTGAGTAGATTTCGCGAATTGGTATACCTCAACGACTTGTAAATATAGACTATGAAAATATTGTTATTGCCTGATTATACTATCTAATCACTGAAATCTGTTTGGCGACATTTTATAACGTCGATCATACATCATCATTCCGCCTTTTCCGAGAAAAAAAAAACGTCGAAAACATCAACAACTTTAGCGACAAAAACGGATTATGCGAAGATATTGTTTTCGCTAATACTATGATTGTTGACTTATCTCATCCATTGACCCTTGGTGAAAATATGTGCGGAAAACATTTCTGTTTGCGGAAATGTATAGAGGATAATTATTATTCTGTATGAGGTTGCGTAGCCTGAGACAAATGCATTTATGATTCCGAGATATATCACTATGCAAAGTTATATTTCAACAATATTGCAGCAGTATTTCAATGTAATGGTTACATCAGATATTATAGCTATCTTACTGCAAGGTAGCATCAACTACTGAAACGGACGTTCAGCAATATTATGAATGTGTTGGTGGCGAATGAATCATTCCAGCAAAGTTATTATTACATTGTGTATAAAGTACAGTGATATTTTATATTCAATGAACAAATGTAATCTCATTGTAATATTGTATTGAGCTTATACAGGTAACATAAAATAAAAAATTAGGAAAATAACATATTTCATGTTATAAATTATAAATAAATGTTATGAATTATAAATAGCAGCTTTCTACTAATTGAAAAATCGTGTCGACTATTTCATAATTTATAAGTCAATTGAGGAAATTTAAAAATGTTTTCGATATAACGATGCTATACGGCTTAGGCACTGCACTGCATAAGAACCTGAAACGATGGAAATAATGAAAAAATTAAATAATCAGGAATCTACCTGTTAGTTCATCTATCGGTTAAACTTGAGATTTGATGATTGTATACTTGATTCTGGAAATATTCATTATTAAATGTTCAAAAATTGTCTAGACCCCAATTGAATATCTATTCTTTCCTGAATATTCTGCTGGGGACCATGAGAATAATCATTTTTACAATAATCCAATGGTACCTCACATAAATATTCAAGGTATATTATGCTATGAGAGTATCCTCATAATATACACTGGAGATATATCCATAGAATATTCACAATATAATGTGAATATTTCATGAGATCCCGAGAATATTCAGTAGATCGATATTTGAGGTTGCTTTTTGAATGAATTGTGAGTGCGAGCACAAATTTCCACAGCAGCTGGGCACATTTAGATGAGATAAGATTTGATGATTTACGTAAGTGTTCTAGTAATCGAAAGGATCGATTTCATAACATTTTTAATGTTTTATAGAGTTCCTGATGAAGAGCCAATGAAGACTCGAAAGCTTAAACAGGAACAATAAGAGAGTAGGTACACTTTGTTTTACTTTGACTGCAAACTCGAAGGAATTCACAAGTTTGTCCTATAACTATTAGTATAGGTAGGGGACACCTAATGTGTCAAAATATAAAGTTTCGAATTCAAATCCATAGAAAAATATTTCATCGAATTGGTAAATCGTCAAAATAGTATTGAATCGACACTGTATTCTGTAGAACCGTAAAATATCAAATTGTAAAACATCGAGCCGTACTTCATCGAAATATAAAATTTCAACACGTAAATCATCAAACAGTTTTATGTCGAAATGGAATTGAAACGAGTCATTATTCTATTATATCTGTATCTTATCAGAACTATATTCTATCGAGGCAGTAGTCTATCAAATCCGTATTCTGTCGCAACATCAGTCTATCGTACTAGTTCTTCATCAAATTGGTAATCTATCAGAACTGTATTCCATCAGAAACGATAATTCGTCATAACCGTATTCCATAGAAACCGTAATTCGTCAAAACCGTATTTCATCGAACCAATACACCATCATAATCGTATTTGGTCCTAACAACTTTTCATAGAAACCGTATTTTATACAATCGGTATTTTATCAAATCAGTATTTCATAGAATCAGTAATTCATCAAACCCGTACTCCATAGAAACGGTAATTCATCATATCCGTATTTCATAGAACCTGTAATTCGTCAGACCCGTATTTCATAAAAATGATAATTTATCATATCCGTATTTTATAGAAACAGTAATGTGTCAAACCCGTATTTTATAGATCAAGTATCTCATCGGATTCGTATTCCATAGGAATGATCATTTATCAGACCCGTATTCCATCAACGTTAATCTATCATAATGAACATTCATAGATTTGGTAATTTAGCAGCACCGTATCTCATAGAAACCGTAATTCGTCGACACCGTATTCTATCGGACGGTAAATCATCGGATTGTATCCCGTCAGGATGAGATTCAGATGATACAGAAAACTGCACCGCAGCGACACGCCATAGTTCAGGCAGAGACTCAGAGATGTCGCTGCTCGACAGTAAAGTGCAATGATTTCACAGAAACAGCAAGTTTGTCTATAAACAATCGAAACAAAAGTTGTACACGGCAACCTCAGAATGTTCGAGAATGAAATAATTGTGAAATACTGCAACATCATTTCATAATTATATTATGTACAAGCTGTCCCATTCCCGATGTCCTCACGGGATACCTCACTTATTATTCAAGAAGGAGATCTGCGGTTTCTGCAACTTTTCTGTGGAACTCACGATGCCGCAAACGAAATATTCATAGCCTGCTTGGTTTTTGGAATACAAGAAGAAATTTTAAATGTTGCATTTTCGGACCACTCTTGTATCTCAGCTATCTTTCAAATTACAGAAGAAGTAAAAACAGTTTCTCATACATTTCTTCACGTAGAATCCAGTGGCGTAGTCAGATTTTCAAAATAAGCTGTCATTATTAATTTTTTTGTCTCTTGGGGCGCATGAAAGGGAATCCCTTCAATGTTTGGAAATCATCGTGCGTACCCAGGAACGAGGAGGTAGAAATTGAAATTTGTTTCGATCTTTCGGATCTTACGAATATTTCCATTGGCAAAAAATCCCAAAGCTTCGTCGTTCTATATAGGCAAACAATTATTGTTGAAGATTTGTTCGGCATATCTTAGGGTTGACGACGAAGGGATGTGCTGATTGAGATTGTCGAGCTCGTCTGAGTGGTATTGCGATGAAATGATTGGAGAGATTTCTGGAGATCATTCACCGTTGAAGAACTCATATTGAAATGTGAGAGGTCGCCGCCTCTTCAACGGTCTTCAAGTGATGTCGAAAAGTTGTTGAGTGTGGCATCACCCACCCGACCTTGAGAAGCTGTTGAGGTGTAAAGTAATTTTCGCACGGAATAAAAATCCGAGTTTCTGCGAAGCTGCTTTCGCGATGGATCGAACATGATCGTTCCATGAAAGAGTATTGCAGATGAAAATACCTTTATAACATAAATATAGTGGTTTTGGTAGGAATACTGGTTCCAGACATTGTTATATCAGACATGCTGAGTTCTGTCCCTCTATAGAGAAAAATACATGGTATATTTTTGGTGGCGTCGAATTGATCTAGATTGTTGGTACCCTATAGGTAGTTATTTGTCGTCATGGACAACGTTGACCTGCCGTCGTCGTAAGTTCTTGGTTACCTGGAAATAAGTGGGAATTCTAGAAGAGAGGAGAGTTCTATCGTCTGCAGAGCTGTGGATACGGCAAGTGGTAGCTCCCAACAGATCATCGATATGAAGTAGGAACAATATGTTGGAGCCGAAAGTGCGATCCTTGTGGAACGCCGGAATTTATTTTATCGCTTGGAGCGCACGAAAGGGAATCCCTATAATGTTCAAAGGACATCGTGCGTTCCTAGGGAGGATAGGGACAGGAGGTAGGTATTGGAATTTTTTTTGAACTTTTGGAAATTATATGTTGGTGGGAATACTTCCACAGGCAATGAATTCCAGAGCCTAGCTGTTCTTTGGATGAAGGAGTCTTGATAAAGTGATGTTCGACATCTTTCGAGGTTGACAACGAAAGGATGTGCTGACTGGGCTTGTCTAGTTCGTCTGATAGGTATTGCTAGTGAAGGGATGATAGCAGAGTGAAAGGTCGACGACCTTTCTACGGTGCTCCAATGATGTCAGAGAGTGAGTGAGTGTGGCGTCACCCACCAGGCGAATGGCTCTTCTCTGGATGGAATCTGAGAGCATCAGCGTATGTTTTGGTGCTGAACCCCATATGTGGGAACAGTATTCTAGAACAGGCCGTATCTGCGCTTTGTAGATCATGAGAAGCTGTTGAGGTGTAAAGTAGCTTTTCGCACGGAACAAGAATCCGAGTTTTTGTGAAGCAGCTTTTGCGATGGAACTGACATGATTATTCCATGAAAGAGTGTTGCTGATGAAAATACCGAGCATAGATATGGTGGGCTTGGTGAGGATGGTGGAGCCAGACATTACAATATCGGGCATACTGAGTTCCACCTTTCTAGAGAAAATGCAGGCTTGAGTTTTGGTGGCGTTGAATTCAACTAGGTTGTTTGTTCCCCAGGCTGTGATTTCAGCAAGATCTTCATTGACAGCATTGACCTGCCTGCGCCGTGAGTTCTTAGTTTCCTGGAAAGAAATGGGAATTCTGGAAAAGAACGCAGTATGGAGGGTACTATCATCTGCAAAGCTGTGGATGGGGCAAGTTGTTACTCCCAACAGATCATTTATATGAAGCAGGAATAATGTTGGTGCCAAAATTGATCCTTGTGGAACGCCGGAATTGATGCCAATGGTATCAGAAGATACACCATCCACCATCACGAGAAGCGATCTGCCTGAAACACACGATAAGAGATGACACAGCTGAGGTGGTGAGCCGTATGATGGTAGTTTGTGGAGGAGTCCTTCGTGCCAAACACGGTCGAATGCTTTCGATATGTCCAACGCGACAGCTAGAGATTCCCCGTGGTTTTCTATTGAAGATTGCCATAAATGGGTGACGTGGGTAAGTAGATCTCCAGTAGATCTTCGGTGGCGAAAGTCGTATTGTCTATCATTGATGATTCCTGAGCTCTCCAGATATTTGGAGATTACTGATAACAGGGCAATGGGCCTGTAGTTGTTGGGCAGGTTCTTGTTCCCTTTTTTGGGGATTGGTTGAACTCTAGCTGTCTTCCAGCATGATGGAAATATACGCGACCTGTACGAGATGGTAAACAACTTGCAGAGAATCGGTGTTAATTCTGGTGCACATTTTTTGAGGATAATGGGTGGAATTCCATCAGGACCGTTAGCCTTATTTGTTTTGAGACCAAGCAAAATTCGTATGATAGTGCGTTGACGGAAGACGATTTCGGGCATTCGACTCTCAACGGGTGGAATGTCTGGCGGCAGTTTTCCTTGGGAATCTAAAGTAGAGTTTGCTGCGAACATCTCTGCAAAAATATTTGCTTCCTCCTGCGATGTTGTTGCTAATGTGCCGTCGGATTTGGACAGTGGTGGAAATGAACTATTAGTGAAATTTCTTCCGACCGCTTTAGCAAGGGACCAAAACGAACGGGAGCCATTGGGGCAATCTATGAGTTTCGATCTTATCTTGGCATTGTATGTTTCTTTCGAAGCATCTATTGTTTGGCTGCAGTTATTCCTGGCATCAACGTATTCTGCTCTAGTCGCGAGGTTAGGAATTTTGCGCCAGCGATGGTAGGCTGTTTGTTTCAAGGCAACAGTTCTAGAACAGTTTCTGTTGAACCAGGGTTTCGAAGGTGATGATCTTTTCGAAAAATGAGGTATGTATGTGTCCATTCCGAGCATGATGATCTCGGATATTTCCGCAGCACACTGTGAAGGGTCCTCAGAGTCAACGCATACTCTATGCCAAGGAAACTCGGAGAAAAACATGCGGAGACCGTCCCAATCTCCTGAATTATAATGCCATATAAGACGTGGGGGTGCCGAAGCAGTTGATGGAATGAAAAATGGGCAGATTGTAGAGATGAGTGTGTGGTCAGAATTGCCAAGTGAAGCTCGTACATCTAAGGTGTAGGGTGCTGAATTATTAGTGAGGAATAAGTCAAGTATGTTAGCTGAATGGTTATTGGCATCGGGAATTCGTGTGGGTTCTTTGATAAGCTGCTCTAAGCCGTGAGTGATGGCGAAAGCTTCGGCTTGTCGCCCAGCTTCATCCGTTCTGTTAGAGTGTACGAGCCAAGCAGTGTTGTGGACATTGAAATCGCCCATGATGATGATTTCTGCTGCTGGATAGTTCTGTTGAATTTGGTCAAGCTTCAGAGATAAGAATTCGAAGAGCTCTTCATAGGATGGATCATTTGGTGATAAGTAGAGACAACAATTGATGGAAATGGTATGACACGATACTCCGTTCAGCAAGATTGGACGGATAACATCGGAATTGGACTTGGTTGACCCCTCGAAAGAACCCTGAGTACGAAAAACAAACAAAAAGCAGACCTAGATGGTAGGTCAATAATGAGTAGGTATACTATCCTCGAACTTGAATTACAGCATTCACCCGCCGTGGCATCAAGTTGATCAAACTTCTCAAACAGTCTTGAGATATAACCTCAAATTCCTCTTGAAGAACGGATCGTAGTTCTGGAAGAGTCTCTGATGGCATGACAAGGCCAAAAGGAAACAAACGCGCTTCCGTTGTTCGTCCCAAAGATGCTTTATAGGTTCTGAATTATTGTAAATATAAGAAACTAAAGAGGTAGAAATTAAAATAATAAAAGTGTGCTGATAAATACATAACAAAGAAAATATCAGAATCTCCGTAATCAGTACATTTTATGTTGTGTATCTATCAACACACTTTCATTATTTTATTTCCTACCTCTTTTTAGTTTGACTATCTATAAAAGGGTTTCTATTTTTCATTTCGGCGGCTTACTACAAAAGCGTGCTTTCTAGTTCGATTTCCTACCCCAACAACCTCCAGATACAACAAATCCCGTGTGCCATATATATATTATATTATATGCGCTTCATTGAATTTTCCGATTTTGATAAAAGCATCATAATCTCCGACCCAAAAAAAATAGATACCAATTTTGGATAGAATCGAATTATATAATTCCAAAACTGCTCCACTATATATTGAATCCGCCATCACTAATTTTCCAATTTTAACAAAACAGAATCACATTCCTAAACCTCGAAAGCCCCCAAATACGAATTTTGAGTAGAATCGGATCGTTATTAAAAAACTTGTCTGCCATATTGGATCCGTCATCTTAAATTCTCAAATTTGACGAAAGAATCATAATCTCCGATCCCGAAAAATCCCATATACAAATTTTCAATAGATTCGAGTCCGAATGAAATAAATCATCCGCCATATTGGATCCGCCATCTTGAATTTACCAATTTCGACGAAAGAATCATAATCTTCGACCTTAAAAACACTTTCAATCCAGATACCAATTTTGAATATAAGCGGATCATAATAATTAGAAAACTATTTCGCCATATTGGATCCGCCATCTTGAGTTTACCAATTTCGACGAAAGAATCATAATCTTCGACCTCAAAAACCCTTTCAATCCAGATACCAATTTTGAATAGAAGCGGATCATAATAATTAGAAAACTCGTCTGCCATATTGGATCCGCCTTCTTGAATTTTCAAATTTCGATGAAAGAATAAGAATTTCTGATCCCGAGAACCCGCAGATAAAAATTTTGAATAGATTCGAATCATAATTACAAAATTCGTCCGCCATATGGGATCCGCGATCTTGGATTTACCCTTCCTGCTTTCTGAGGGGGGTAATCACCCCTTCTAGCTCCCATGGATGTGCACCTGGTAAAAATAAAATGTTCAAAATGTAACCTATTCAGGCCTGGCCTGATTTCTTCCCAAGTATTTATGCATGGATGTACCTATCGATCATAAATCACTACAGTGAAAAGTAGTGGTTTGTTCAATCATAATAATGAATGATAATGAAATAATATACCTATATCGAAAACGATGTCGAAATACCCATGTCAGTTCTATAACATAACATAATTGCAACATTCAATTATTCTCGAACGTTTGGAAATTGCTGTGTACATCAACTTCACGAAATATCGGCAAGATTCGATTGTTCGTTCAGGTACCTACCCTACCATCGAGTATTTGAATTGAAGTTATGAACGAATGAATCTCTTGCTGTTCCTGTAAAATCAATAATTCTCGACAGTATTTTACTATACTTCACTATCGAGCTGCGACATCTGTGCGTGTCCTACTCAACTATCTAAATTTACTTTGGCGAGTCACTGCAATGCAGTTTCCTGTAACATTTCGATTTCAACCTGATTCGATGATTTACCGATCCGATGATTTACCGTCCGATAAAATACGGTGTCGACGAGTTACGGTTTCTATGAAATACAGATCTGCTGAATTACCAGTTATTCAATATGGAGAATTAATGTTGATGAAATACGGGTTTGATAATTTACTGATTCTATGAAATACGGATTTGATGAATTACCGTTTCTATAAAATACGGGTTCGACAAATAACAGATTCTATGTAATACGGGTTTGATGAATTATGGTTTCTATAAAATACGGGTTCGATGATTTACTGATTCTATGAAATACGGATCTGATGAATTACCGTTTCTATAGAATACGGGGCTGACAAATTACTGATTCTATGAAATACGGATATGATGAATTGACGTTTTGATAAAATACGGGTTTGATGAATTACCGATTCTACGAAATACGGTTATGATGGATTATTGATTTGATGAAATACGGTTCTGGCGAATTACGGTTTCTACAAATTACGGTTTCGCCTAATTACAAATTCGATAAGTGTTCACTCTGATAGATTGATGTTTTGATGAAATACGGATCTGAAGAATTGCCGTTTCGATGCTCAACAGGTTCTATACGATATTGTCTCGATATAATACGATTTTGATGATTTACTGTTTCGATGGAATACGGTTATGATGGATTACCAATTCTAAAAAATAAGGTATGATGTTTTACTTCTCTATGAAGTACATTTCTTTGTTTAACTGTATGATGAGATACATTATGATCCTTTATATTCTGATGAATTATTGGTTCTATGAAGTACAGTTTCTACAGAATGCCATTATGATAGAATTCGATTTGATGAAATACGGTTTCGATACAATACGATCTGACGAAATATATGTACCCGTATAGGTATACGTATAATAAGAATCATTCTATTAAATTTATTGTCGATCGAACGAACCGCTCAGATCAATAAACGGTGTATGAATTTATGAAATGTATATCCAACCTATAGAATATCTGAAAAACTTATCTCAGACTGATGACTTGCCTAATCATCAACTCTGCTAACTGCAATTCAAAATATTCTTGACAACTGCTTGATATCACAGATCACCACTATACTTTAATTTATGTTTCAAAGTATTTATTGGTATTATTTGACATTTGGACGTGTACAACAACAAAATACCTGTTACCGTGTGTATTTAGATCTATGCCGAAGCCAAAAAATAACACATAATTATGGCGGCTGGGATGCTGGATTTTGTCGATGGCGTCTTTCGATCGATACACAATGTATAATCAAATATGTGTTGCATCTCATAAGTAGTACCCTAATACACACAACGTCCTAGGGATGTCCCTATTTGGTACAATTCACGTCCGAATGTCCCGAATCAAAAATAAGTGTCCTTGGGACGTCCCATCTCATGCAATGTCCGAGCAAGGACGTCCGCGGAATGTCCCAGCTGGTACATCATTTCAAATATCCTAGAAATAGCATCCCTTAGACGTCCCACGTGGTACATATTGTAGAATGTCCATGCAAGGACGTGCTTGGCATCTCCCTGATGGGATATGATTTTAAACGTTCCTTTAGGGACATCCATCGGATGTCCTGAGTTTTACATATTCTGGCATGACTTCAGATCTCATATAATGTCCTTTCTAGACAACCATGAAATGTCCCTGATGGTACATTCCTTCAAATATCTCTGCACAGACGCCCTTAATATGTCCAGGATCGTATATCAATCGAAATGTCCCTTAGGGAAATCGGATGTCCCAATTGGCACATGAACTGTACTCTTCCAATGTCCTAGAAATATCGTCTTATGGACGTCCCAGTCGTTACTTTCAATATGTTGTCCCTGCGAGGACGTTAACTTAAACCTCGCCGACGAATGATTGCTCGTAGGCTATAAGTACTCTTCGTCAATGTCCTTCATGTGAGTCTATTGGACATCCTTGGGAAACCTTTTGGGGACCTTCTACGGACCATTAACTCTACTGGATGTCCTAATCAGTTATGCAAGATCTGGTCCTAGAGGGACCCAGAAAAATTCAAATTCAAGAATATTCGTACGTCCCTGGGACATCCTATGGACATCCAATTGATATCCCTCAGCGTTGCTGATTGGTTGTCCTATGGATGTCCTGAGGATGTCCTCTGTAGTGCCTGATGAGGAATACTGTAGGATTCAGGTTTTCGATAGTTGTCCCAGGGAATGTCCTGACAGGACGTCCTAAGGATATCCATGAGACATAAGTGTGTTATTAGGGTAGCTATATTGTTTGTTGTTAGCTTATGTAGTAATACCATCATCCAGTGACTCTTATGCAACCAGTCCTGAAAGTCTTTCTACTACTAGATATTTCTTTTTTTTTGTTAGTAATTCAACATAAAAATGTATGATGAGAGAATGGCCCACAATACAAGCTTAGCTTAGGTGGCTTCTCTCATCAAAAATTATTGTAAAAATCTAATTGAATAAACTTACTTACTTACTTACTTTCAATTATCTATAGAAAATTGAATACATCTCTATGACTTCCAGATACAAACTGTAGTAATTTCAGTGATATGATAATACATATAATATCTCGAATATGCATATTCTTCTCGAAATTTGTTAGATCAGAACTCTTGTAACTTTCAGTTAGGCAAGCAAGCCAATTCTTCGGCCTTGTTTGACAAATGTTTCATCTCATATCGTGATCTGAATATTTTCGATACTTGTATTTATCATGAATATATATTACTTACATTCAACATTAGTTTATTATACTGAATATCCGTCTACACATATATGTATGTAGAATGATGGTATATAGGTATTGTTTCATTGTACATATGCGTGGACGAACATTTACTTTGAAAAGCTTATTTCAAATGTTGGTAAATTAACTGTGAAAGTACCTTATAAACACGATGAAACAGTACCAATCATTACCAAAAATTATTCTGAGAAAACTAACTCATTATTTCGAGTTAAGTATCTCATTATAACGAGATAAAGTATCTCATTATTATGACTTAGTTATCTCATTATTATGAGATACCCTAATTCATTATAATGAGTTATTAATATGCAACGTTGCCAACATGTACTGATTTTCCTATTTAGTGAGAATAGACAATTAGACATATCAATGCCTACATATAGGCATAACCTACTCATATAGGTTCATTTTGCAAAATCTATCAGATATGGTTGCCAACTCTGTGTAATTTTTCCTTCTATATAAATTCAACCTATGATAGAATAAAATCCGTATTTCCATAACAAACTTATTCTTCCAAAAATCCACGGAGAGATCGATTTTCATTCTTAAGAATCTATTTTCTTATACATGAAAATTCTCAAACATATGAAGCCAACCTCCTACCCTGCAGATCAACCAGTTCAAGATTTTTAAATTGTTCAAGGGGGAAACAAGTTTGTTATGGAAATACGGATTTTATTCTATCATAGGTTTCCATACTAGTACCTACTATACTCATCTTGACGACTGCAACAACGTAATTGTTATACCTGAGTATCACAACACCATACTGCTTCTAGGAATGGAATGACACAGTCGGTTTGACAATGTAATTTCAGTTGTATCACTATAAGTACTTCAAAATATTCGGGTTATACATCGATAGCTTGTAGCATAATGATTACCATCCCTAACAACACAGGTAAATCCTAGGGACTTCCCAGGGCTATGCCTAATTTTATACTAGGACATCCCAGGGATATCCTTTTTTGGGACAAAGTACATACTAGGGACGTCCCAGGAACGTCCACTTTCCGACAAAAAAGGAAATCCAAGGGATGTCCTTCTGGTACGTCCCTGGGATGTACCAAGTACGAAGAAAGGATATCCCTAGGACGTTCCAAGCATATTCCAGGAACATCCCTTCGACAAAAGAAATAAAATGTAGGTCGAGTATGGATTGAACCCGGGACCTTTAGCTTATCAGGCACGCACCTTACTACATGGGCTAATATGCCTTCTAAAGATGTATGTACTAAAACAGATTTATAAACAGTAATAAATTGAAACCTGAATAAATACAACTTTGTTAGGATTTCATGTATAATTATTATCATTCTTGGGTGCTTAAAAATGAGAGGCGTTATGCATTTACGATTTCTGTTTGCGGAAAATTGTCATTTCATTAGAAATTCTGAGACTATATTATTTATTTTCATTACAATTATTTTCCGGAAGGAAAACAAACATTTTCAAAAAAAATTCTACTCAATATTTTGATGAATTTCAATGACTCTGATATGAATGGATATCAGATATTCCAGGGGCACGAATAGGATAACCTAGGGACGTACCAGGCGGGATGTCCACTGGACAACCACTGCAGGACATCCCCTGGATGCCCCAATCATGTCCTTGTACCGCGGGACAAAGAAGGGAGGTACCTAGGACATTCCTGTGTTGTTAGGGAAGAGTGTCAGTTTAACAGATGAGGATTCTCCTGTTAAACTGACACGATTTGTAATTGTGCAGGGACTTCGAAATGTATAAGCTTGAAGATATTGAAGATCGAATTGTATTCGATGCGATTATTTTTTTAGTAGTTCTGAACAAACGTCAAAATTCGACGACGCGCTTTGTTTGTATGAAACAATATGAATTTATTTATTAAAGAAATGGAAATTCCTCTTAATTTCTGGTTGGTGGAACTACTCTATGTATATCCACGTATATTCAAAATTATTCAAGGAAGCTCAGCTCAATTGAACGTTCTGATTGGTTTACAATCATACGAAGAAAATAATCACTACAATGCCATGTTTCACGAATAATATTCTGTGATAATTTTCACAAAGTACTTTCAAGATATGGATCATGTGAAATCAAAGTCACATTTGATATTTATCTATCATGGCTGTTCACATCCATTTCTATCTACGAGAAATTCTAGACCTGAATCTGATTTTCTTTCAATTTATCTTTCCCCATAAATATGCCCCACTGAACATGAAAACATAACTCAAACTTAAATGTTATATTACATTGTGACTTTGTGATGTTATTCAGAGAGATGCTTAATATCACAGATACGTTGCGGGAATAGGCCTTTGTGCCTCTTTTAAATATTACAATGTAATGTTGATAGTGAATATTATATAAATACATCAGGGATCAGACAAAATCAATGTTACTTCATAACGTATATTCATTGTTACTCAATACATCTGAACAATATTGTATATTTACATTCTAAATATTTTCTAGGAGTTCTCTAAATGATCTTCACAAAAGACAGAGAAAATGATCTATTCCTGAATATGAATTGAACTCACCGTACTCCTGAAAGACTATAAGTATGATCCAGTTACATAGTGATATTTTGAGACAGATTAACTACTTTCTTTTTAATATATCATTTTAGTTATTCTGCTTCATAATTCCAGTCATACCTAGCTTAGCTATATGATTTCTGCATAAATCTAGTGATCTTTTACTGAAATTCTGAAAAGCAATAGTTTTTGAAAGTTTCCTGGATTATTTTGGAATTCTATTCTATGTTCTTCTTCTAGCTTTGATATAAAAATCACCCATCATTATGTAATTCGTGAAATATGACCACAATCCGTATTCACGAATCCCTCCTACTTTTACACATATTATGAAATGCAGATAGAGATAGGTTGCATTTCTATATTGCAGCAGAGCAAACCTGGAATCTAAGTAGGTATCATGAGCAGTTCCTATTCTCTCCCGAATTTATTTAAGTCCAAGACTTGTTTAGTACTCAACTTACTTTGATAACTACTAATAATATCTGAAAATCAGTATTTTCACTGATCAAACTGTTCGACCTGTTCACCATAATAGACAACATATAAAATGGCTGGAATGGAATTGAAGTGACTTTTGACAGTTGACAAGGTTACTTTCCCGTAGAAGGAAACATATCATCTCCTTGTATACTCTATAAATGTGAGCTACGTTATAAGGTGGTGAAACGAAAACGTTGCACAAATAACATTACAACTTTGTCTGAGATATACCTGATGAACCTAAAATCAACATATCACAATATAATCTAATGATATTGTTTTCAATATTGCTGCAACGTCTCATGAACGTTTAAGTTCATAATATTATGTTAGATACGTTATGTATCATGTTTAGTGGGGCACTGATACCAGAATCAATTCATTCTCTCCTCGGATACCTGCAACATGAGATTTAACACGTATTTAGGAATTTCAGTGCACAACATTTCCTAGAAAACGAATGGTTTTCACTTCTCAATAGTAATTCCATGAGTAATGCTGCCTCGAATGTAAATACCTACAACTGTACTCTGTGAAGATTTGAGTCACATCTTGTGATTCTTATGGAAGCTATGACGCCACTAAATCATTTGATATATGTGAAACACCGTTTATTTCTTGACCTAAATTTCGAATTTTTATACGTCTCACTCAGTTCTTCCTCTCAAAATTTTATCGTAATTACATGTGATTATATTTTCAGAAACGCATATGATTCATATCGATACTACCATGAAGGGCATCTCCGGAATTTCGAGTAATCAATGAAATGAAGTGCCCTATGAGACAAAATGATACAATGAATCGCGAGAAAAATCTTTTATACATTCGAAAATGCTATGAATGTACGCTTCCAGTTACAATATTTACCATGAGATAAGGCCTGGCCACATTTCCAAAGAATCAATGATACTACGTCTTGGTCCTTGCCGGAAGCTAACGCTTGGGTTCGCCTGTTAGCCTCTGATCAACGATTTACAAATACAAAATACAAACGTTCCAGGATGACTATTATATTTGATATCTCCCAAAATATTCATTATTTCGTCTACCATTTCTCACTTGATTCATCACTGAAATACACATGTCTATCAATTGAAATATTATTGATCTACCGCACGAATCTAGATTCCCTATCATTAGCAACTTCAGGGAAATTGTGATTTGGGCCTGAGGAGTCTGAGGTGCATTCTATAGTGCATTAAATATCATTTGATTTGTTTTTGTGAGTCTTCTCAGTGAAATTTCAATTTTTCAGGTACCCGTATTCAGTGCGCTTGATTATCGAGGATATTATTTTCCTAGAAAACGATAATGATTATATATAAAGGGCTCATCAAACAATATCATATTTTCTTCATTATTATAATCATTTCTGAAGAAATTTTCATGAAATGTTCATGCATTGTTCCATTTTGATTCTTACTTGTCATTCCGTATTTTTAATTAACAGGATATCAGTTCTCTGGGTTTTTTCTGAATTATTTCTACTCAGTTTGATAAATCAAAATGTGAGTATTATTTCAATGATGTGATAATGACAACTCAGATGATTTGCACCAAAATGTCACTATTCGAAGTCCAAAAGAGCAATTCAATCGATATTGAGCATCTATAGAAGGATACTGCACGAATCTGCTTTGGTTTTCAATTTGCAATTTGTCTTTGTTATTTTATTATTGAATTAATATTGAATAACCAACTAGATTAAATTATTAATCAATTGATTATTAATTCAATCTAGTTGGTTCAAGAAGTATAGTTCTCAAACGCAAAGAACAATGTTTGTTCATATTGCCAAAGACACAAAGGCTGTGCCAGTGTTGGCATCTGCGGAGTTCTACAATTTCGAGCGACTTTTATCTTCTGTCCTATTTGTGTTTGCTCAAAACAATTTTCTTGATTTACTTCCAAAACAGAAAAATCCCAACTTGTCTCAGGGTACTTTCCCTGACTGAAGAAGACGAACCGAAGTCGAAACAAGCTACAAACCTAACAGGTTTTCTTATCAAAGAATACTTTTGCTTCTTTGGATTCTCAGACTTTTGCTTCTGAACAGAATGGTCAATCACGCCACAAAATTCGTGGAGATTTGCCAAGTCCCAAAAGTTCTTTTGGTTTTGGTCAAATGAATCCGAAGCAGTAAACTGGGATTCGGGTTTCACTTTGACCCAACGATAATTTGATTATTAATTTGATCTAGTTGGTTCAAGACGTAGTTCTCAAACGCAAAGAACAATTGCCAAAGACACAAAGGCTGTGCCAGTGTTGTATCTGCGGAGTTCTACAATTTCGAGCGACTTTTGTCTTTTGTGCCATGCACTATTGACTTCTGTCTTTGCTCAAAACTAATCTGTAGAGTTTCTTTTATTTTATCGACAACCGTCTGTTTCGCCCATTTTGATTCACAAAATATGAATTTTCCATCGATTTCTCATTACATACATACATACAAGCGAGCATACAAGGTATCTCACATAACATAGGCCACCTAGCTCCTTATCTCATCTTATCTTATCAAAATTGTTCACACTCATATGAACTTTTTCATTTGGATTATTACAACTATATGTCTGTGATATACCACACATACGTTTTTTCAAATGGAATACCCTAAATTTTCAATGATGTATGATAATATGGGTCTGAGATGAAATGGAGAGTATTCCTATTTGAAATTTCTGAAAAATTATCAGTTTCCAAAATGCATCATCACTTTTGGGTAAATTCAAGAGATCTAAATTTGGGTAGACTATGGAGAAGACATACTGAATTTGTTGATTCATATCGAGAACCGCGTTTAGAAACATCAATCCACCACGTTTTTAGAGGGTTTTGAAATTCGACTTATTACTGAAGATCATGGATAACTCTCAAACGGGTGATCTCGGACCAATGTCATCGTACAACATCGAACTTGTCTCTATTAGGTGTATTCAAGGATGGAATCAGATACAGGTTATGGTGTTCCATTTTGGAATTTACAAAATACTTAATCAGTTATGTCGGAAACTTCAAAATATCTGAATTTTACCTAAGATCAAGATAACATACAGAATTTCTCAATTCATGACGAAAACTGCTCATCGAAAACTAGATTCTATAAGTCTTTGAAATTCGGCTAATCGCGTTGAAGAATAAGATCGTGTATAAATATGTCTTGTGAACGGCTGATCTCAAACCCATGTTATCATGCATCATTGAACTCGTTCTTTTGAGTTCTTTCCAATAATATAATTAAATACAAGGTATTTCATTCGAAAACACGTATTTTTGGTACCTATATAACAGACATATGGATAATCCTGTATAGTTGACATTATCTAAAAAGAAAGTTCATATGATTGCGTGAACAACTCATTTGAATCAATTAGATAAGGAGGTGGCCCATGTAATGTGAGATACCCTGTACAATGTACATCGTCCAGTACCAGTATTCCAGACATTGTTAATGTCTACCATGATATCAACGAAAAATGCCTGTTCTGCTGTTTTTTCTCTTTGTATCTATAAAGTATAAATGCGGTGTATTTGAAGAAATATGAATTTGACAGAACTTCTACTTGTGTTTCGTTTCTTCTGAACCAAATCCAATAAGGAAATTAATAAAGCGGATATCCAGTTTGGTCTTCTTCCTTCCGAGACAAATTCCTCAACAGTCAACACAATGACGTAACATTGCATAACTCAAAGTCATGCCAACTTAATGAGCCTAACGATTTATGATTCAACAGAAAAAACAAACAACAAAACAAATTCTAGATGTCCGATTCCACGACAAAGTAGGCCATGCCTCGGTTTATTCAAACCGACAAAACACGGCGCGAATGCGAATTTCCATTGGCCGATTCGCTGGGCTAGACGCGAACAAGTGAAAGTGCAAGTTAACCTCGATTTCACTTTCGTTTAGTAGGACGATCGAGTCCCACGACGTGTTGAATTTCTGCGATGGTTTGCGTGCACAAACCATGGTGCTACCTCTCTTTATCCTCAACGGCTTACCATAACGAAGAAAGATAGCAGATCTTCTGTGAAGAAGAAAAAATTCGAGAGTGTTCTAGTGCCTAGAAACTATCGTGAATTAGGTCGCGTACTCCTTACCGATTGCATCATAGACAGACTATTATGCGACGATGAGATTCTCTAGTATTCGCGATTACAAGGAAATTAAAAATATAAACTTGATCGTGGCGAACGAAACGAATCCTCTGGCATACCTAATTATATTTCAACTAAAGAAATTTTATGCAGTTATGCATATTGATTGATTGATTCATTTATCATTTGCATACACCTACAAGTATACCTAAATAATCAGATTATCTGCCAACATATCACTGAGAATAAGGCAATTTTAGAGTGAACATCGATTATCTCCAAAAAAAATCCAGATTGATAGAGGAAAATGTGTCGCTATTGGTCATGGCTATACCGTACCTATAGACCTAATATTATTTGAGATTATACCTACATGAGGTCCCAACTACTCTGAAACTGATTCCATCAATGCAATCGAACAGCATTCAAAAACTAAAACTCTTTTCGTGTCGAAGGTATTGTTTTATAATGGTTGATTACTATATTTCATATGATTCAAGAATTCTGATGAAAAACTAACTAACCATATGTTGCAGATTGTTTTATTGAATTGGTTTGGCATACCTTGTGTATAAAATTTTGGAATCGAGGGAGAAGGCGTTGAGTTGTTGAATGAGATGACAAAAAAGTAATAGAAAGACTGAGTCTATTACATCTGGTCCTTCGAAGTCAAAAGACGAACTAACACTGTGGGCAGCATTTCGACGAATTGACAAAAGTTGACTCATAACCGACTCCTCCAGGAAGAGGAAAACATAGAAATATAGACGGGAACTATTTGTGGCCTAAGAAATTTGGAGAACCTATACATAATATGGATGACAGAGCCAAAGAACCAGAAAGGGACATCCCTGATGGAGTGATGCTATAGAATCATCTCCGAAGCTCAAGTAATGGGTGACAACAGCCCATTTGTTCCCCGACATTCTATTCCAAAAAGGACGAATAAGTCATCTAGACATTCTAAGTGTTCGAATACTCTTGAAGTGTCGAACTTTAACATATGAAAGTTACTTTGGAAGTCAAAATAACAAGCAGGTTTTGTTGGATGAAGCCTAGAAAGAGAAACTGAAATTAATCGAATCCATCGTGAAGCTGAGATTTTATAACAAGAAGAGCGACGATCTCGAATTATAGTATATGAAGCAAGCAGAGTTTGATAGATATTTTTCACGAATCTGTGATCAATGAACAACCATCAAGACAAGCAGGTGAAACATATGTGGCACAATGAATAGATCAGTGTCCTCCTTTATACGAGAATCATGATTGTGATGATATCTCCTCAGGAGATGAACTATCTCGATGGACAAACAATTGCAGTACAGGACAATCCAGGAGAAACGTCGACTTCAAATACAAGAGAACCGATTATTCAAATGACGACAGATCGTATAGACAAATTCTGCCAGATCATGGGAAGCAATTGTGGCAATAACAGTTTTCGCATTCCAAGTATATGAGCCTACCAATATTTGGAGACAATCCTGAAGAATGAACACTATTTTATGAACAATTCAAGAGAAGCACCAGAATTTATAACATATGTGACGAAGAGAACATGTTACTCATACAAAAGTGCCTTCTTGGTAGAGCTAAAGAAGTTGTGAATTCACTTCTGATTTCGTCATCTTATGTTGCAAAAGTCATAGAAACACTAAAAGTAACATTCGGCCGTCCGGAGTTTATTATTTCATTGTAAATCTGAAGAAGTGCGGAAAGGTCCTCCAACAAGAGGAGGAAGTCTCAAAGTATGTGGTCAAAGTGACAAAACTAACCAGATAAACATCATTCATTGATAATCGTATATAATACAAAGAGGGGATTCAAGAATATCGATAAACAAATCTTTTCGATTTTGAGAAACAAGTTATGTATGCATAGATTTCTGGAGGATGTAATTCAATCTTCTGCGTGGCATTAGTATAAGGAAAGTAGTTGTTTTTCTCCCTAAATCTGCCATTGTTGTTCATTTCATGAACATTGTTTGGATATGACTTTGAGCTTCTTGTATTTATTCAACATTTCATTCCACTTTGAGCACTGTTGCTATTTCGTAGTTGAAATTACGCCAGTCGGGCAACGAGTCACTCCTGTATGGGAATTCCAGTCTTGGAGTGTTTCTTTCCTTCCTTTCTACTCAGATGGCGTTGTTTTCATATTGTCTATGAAGGGTGCCTCTGAGGGAATATAATGCCGACTTAATATTTGTTTGGCTAGGCTACGCTTAGTCGACGGTCTTAGGACTGCTGGCTGGAGACTGCCCTGCACTCATGAGAGTCAAAGAACTCGAAACCGATTTGCAGGCAGGTGTTTAGCGTGGCCTGACTGAATCGGAATCAATAGGCATTCAAGAAAGATTCACATCAGTATTCGTTTATACGAGTCGATGTATAGGTTTCGGTAGGATGTAATTTAATGTTCTTCGTGACATTAGCCATCAGGAAAGTAGTTGTTTTTTTCCCGAAATCTACCATTGTTGTTCATTTTATGAACATTGAATGGATATGACTTTGAGCTTTTTGTATTCATTTAATATTAGTTATGTTCACAAAAATCATAGTAGTTATAGAAGTTTAGCAGTCACCATCTTGAAATCACAAGTTGAGAGTGGAGACATTATTATGGTGATTTAAACCTATACAAATCATAACTCGTTAATTTCAAGTATTATATAAATACAGTGTGACCCACTTCAAATGGCCAACAGCCATGGAACCACCCAAATTTCCGGAAAATGATATTAGGAGTCAAAATAGGTTTAAAATCTCTTCGGATTCGGAATCAGGACGCCCAATACACTAACTATTTATATTTTTCCTGAAAAATTTTCAGTTCTGAAAAATTAAATTTTGTCGCACTTTTCACGTAAGCACTCCCGTATCTTAAGTAATTGACTTTATCCGAAGTGATTTTCAACCTATTTTGACTCCTCCCAGATAGCACAAATTCCTTTTGAGGCCCTTCTGAGGCGTTCACAATAATGTCCTCAGGACGTCGAGAGCGAGCCAGAGGACATTCTTAAGACGTCCTCCTGTTACCATTCTCTACATACTAATAACGTCTCAGAACATCCCTATAAAATCTTTTGAGACAACCTCAGGACATCATAGTAACAACTTGAGGTGGTTTTTGATGATGTTTCAAGGAGGTTCAAGATTTATGGGAGAATATTATTCGTATACAGAATGAGTCACTAGTGTGTTCTCCTCCGATATTAGCCAAACCGTCAGATATATAAAATGAAAATTCAAGTACAACAGTAATAGGGTTTCATAAGAACAATCACCTAAAGTTGTTTTCATATCTATAGGGTGTTCGAATTCCAAGATATCGGTTGATGATTGGTTTTTTTCAATGGAACACCTTGTATATTATTACATTTTTGAGTTTTTCCTGAAGAGTTGATTTCATCAATGCATCACACTTGGTGTCTAGTGGGAATTATTACAGAGATATAGGGTGTTGACTCGGTGTTGACAATCGAGATTCTTCAAATGTAGGATTTTTTGTGTCGAAACTATTCATTAATGGTCAAAACGGCTCACATGTCCCTGTCTTAACTTTTGATTAGCTATCTACTGATATTTATTTGGAACAGATACAATAAGCTGATCAGTATTCTGAATGTTGAACCACCCTCTATTTGTTCCGATTGAATGTCATCAGATACTAAATCAAAAGTTCATAAGGAAATGTGAGCCGTTTTGACCAATATTGAATAGTTTCCACAAAAAAAAATCCTTAAATTGAAAAATCTTGTTTTTGAACACCCTATATCTCTGTAATCATTCCAGCTAGACCCCAAGTTTGATACATTGATGAAATCAGCTCTTCAGAGAGAACCTAAAAATGCAATAGTATACAGGGTGACCCATTTGGAAAAAAAAACAATCATCAGTCAATATATCTTGGAATTCAAACGCACCCTATACAGATATGAAAACAATTTAATGTGAAAGTTCTCATGAAACCCTATTACTGTTGTACTTGAATTTTCTCTATTTATCTGATGGTTTGACTAATATACAAGGATAACACACTATTGACTCACCTTGTATTATGCAAATGATAATTTCTTCAAAATAATATGAATCTCATGATATTTGCAAAATTTCCCTCTATTTATAATAGGTTCAAATGAAAAACCAAATGAAAAACTTACATTCTATTATTTATAACTTATTCTGAAAAATTTCAATTTCCTTTTTGAAGAAATGTATTTCAGCTTCTTGTTGAGCACTACTAGAAGTTATTGCCTATTGGTAGTTATATTTCTCCATGTTGTTTTTGATTTCTGAACTCTGGACATTCCTGATGCAGAATCAACTGGAAGTTGAAGCCTTCATGCAATATTTTATAGATTCTGAAGAAGCAAAACTATCTGAAACAAACAATGTATTAATATTTCATGTCCAGTACTTACTATCAATGGTATGATTTATGTAGTAAGGTACCAACCATTATTGAATCTACTGAAAGTTCAAGTCTGCATTATGTACAATCTTTCATAATTTCTGAAGAAGCCAAAATATCTTGGAATTAAATATCTCTGCTCTAATGATATCATCATTTTGTGTTATCAATAACCTCCTGAAACAAATAATGTATGTAATATTTCATGTTCCAGTACCTACTATATCAATGATTTGATTTAGGTACCTACCTTTATTGAATATACTGAAAGTGCAAACATGCATACAATCTCACATAGATTTCGAAGAAGCCAAAATATCTTAGAATGAAACATCTTTGCTCTGATGACATCATTAATCTTGTGTTCTCAATAACTTCATCTGAAACAAATAATTAACCTATTAACATTTCATGTCCAGTACCTACTATATCAATGATTTGATTCAGGTACCTACCTTTATTGAATTCATACTGAATGTTCAAGCGTCCATACAATATTTTATAGATTCTGAAGAAGCAAAGATATCTTGGAATAAAACATGTTTGCTATGATGATATCATCAAGTTTGTGTTCTCAATAACCTCCTGAAACAATAAATAATGTATATGAATGTATCAATATTTCATGTCCGGTATACTATCAATGATTCTATTTAGTATTTACTCACCTTTGTTTCTTGCTACCTGAGAGAAATGTCATCAACAGAGATTATCATCCTTTTGTTATTGTTATCTTTTAATTCTGTGCAATAAGTTCTTCTCGCAATCATTTTGTGAAATATAAATTTGATGAATGCATGATGGAGGTATTCAATGAATACTCTAATAATTTTGATATAATCATTAATATTATGATGTATCTTGAACAAATCATGACTATCATGAGACATAACCTCAATTCTAGTTCTTCTTTTTTTTCCTTGTGTCTTCGATGACACGTTATTTCATGGAATGTCATCTGAAGACGTCCGTAGGCACGAAATTCTTTACATCCTCAGGCTGTCACTGAAAGAACTCATTTAGGACAATTACAGCGCTAAATTTACGCCTGATGATGTTCTTAGGTTGTAGAAAATAGAACGTCCTCTCCAGGCGTTTGGCGACACATTGAGGATAACCTTAGGCGAGTGTGTGCTATCTGGGCTAATATCATTTTCCGGAAATTGGGGTGGTTCCATGGCTGTTAGCAAGCAGTGTATTTCACTGAAGATGGTCATGAGTGCATTTTTGGTATATCTCTCGCTCCAGCAAATTTCAGGATCCTTACCTAACGATTGCATGAGATACAGGGGTGGTTCCCCAGATAACACGAAGACGTCCTGTGTACGTCCAGAGGACGTACATCTGGGACGTACAAGACGTCCTGAAGACGTCCAGTGTCGGTCGAAGACGTCCACAGGACGTACTGGGGACGTCCGATGTTACAAGATGGAACGTCCCAAGGACGTCCATATTAAGTCCAAGTTTGGTATTTCATCGCCATGAATACCATAATCAAAGTAGATTCGCCCTTTTTTTACTCAGATAGATAAACAAGACATTTATACAGAGTAGAAAAATATTATTTTGAATAAAAAATTTCAAAAAATCCTTCCTACTGGGGGATCAATCCCGCGACCTCTGAATTACCGAGCAGATGCTTTACCAACAACTCTACACAACACTTATTGAATATAAGACCTCTGTTCAACATATGCGAGTATAAGATGGAAACATATACATTGAGTGCAGAAACACTCCACCAGCTCATTTCAATGGAATTCGCTATGAATCAGTCTGAATTTTCTGATTGGTCATATAAAGACCAGGACGTAAGACAATGTGCACATAATTTCATCTTTAGGTATATCCTCCGAAATCTCTGAATCCAATAAAGAGGTAACACTCTATTTAGGATAAAAATATATATGCGAACATTGCCAGATTTACTTCAATTTCTCCACATTGGTCACAAAAAATCACGTGATCCATTGTGACCTATTATCGAATTAATCGGCAGTCAATAATAAGGGCCCTTATTCCTTCTCCATTTGATCACATCTGGCAATGTTTTATTGTTATTGGAAAATATAATAAATATAGAGTGAATAATGAATATAGAAAAAATGAATACTAAAAATATACGTCCTGAAAACGTACGCTCTGTACGTCCCTAAGACGTACGGCATGGTACGTTCTGAGGACGTCCATATTAGGTTCCAGGACGTACGGACCCGAATCGGACGTAATATGTACGTCCCCGGGACGTCGTGTGCTATCTGGGTCCATTTGAAGTGGGTCACACTGTATATATTATATAAAGATAATTGATGTTCTTGACGCTTTCAACTTATGATTCTTGCATAAATTTACTTTTGAAGGACTTACCTTTCATGAAATGTCTGCTGCAGACTCTTATAGGAACTTCATCTTTGAATCAGTAATATCCTTCAATAATTGCAGATGACCATTTTTTTCTTCTCTTCTGGAAAAGCTACGTTTACTGGTAAAAAACGAGTGGTTCACGATTTTAGGAACCCAGTAAAACCCCAGTTTATCCCTGTCATGGCAAGAACCACATACATCCTACTCATTCTACTACAATGTATGTATGAGGCATTTTACTTCAGCATAAACTGGAAACTGTGGCATATGGTCCAGTCCAGAAGAGACATGAAACAAGTCTAATTAGCAAAGGAAATCACAAAATAAAACAGTCAACCACAATATGACTAGAATACTGTTCCCACATATGGGGTTCAGCACCAAAACATACGCTGATGCTCTTAGATTCCATCCAGAGAAGAGCCATTTGCCTGGTGGGTGACGCCACACTCACTCACTCTTTGACATCATTGGAACACCGTAGAAAGGTCGGCGACCTTTCACTTTTCTATCGATACTTCCACGGGAAATGTTCTTCGGAAATCTCTGCTATCATTCCTTTACTAGCAATACCAATCAGACGAACTAGACAAGCCCAGTCAGCAAATCCTTCCGTTGTCAACCTCGGAAGATGTCGAACAGCACTTTATCAAGACTCCTTCATCCATAGAACGGCTAGGCTCTGGAATTCATTGCCTGTGGAAGTATTCCCAACAACATATATTATAATCTCCAAAAGTTCAAAAAAAATCCAATACCTACCTCCTGTCCCTATCCTCTCTAGGAACGCACGGTGTTCTTTGAACATTATAGGGATTCCCCTTCGTGCGCTCCAAGCGATAAGAAAAAAAAAACTTTCATAAGCTAATAAGCTATAGCACTGATATAACGAGTCAAAGCTTGAACAACAATGAAATTATGAGGCATATATTCCAATTTGAAGCAGAAATGATTGTCATAATAAAAAAAAAGTCCAACACACACAGGAAATTACAAGAAAAACAGTTTTATCACTATAGTCGCTTATGACAATACCCAATGTGTGCCAACTGCCGCCATATTGCTTTTTGTTTGACAGATAACTGGATTGCCTACTAGCGATCTAAATAGTAGTTCATAGTGATATTCTGACACATTTCACTTGAACTACACTGAAACAGTTGACATGCATTGTACATAATGAACGTCATTCGCAAGGACGATTCAGTTCAGTTCTAGTGAAATATTTCAGTTAGTTCAGATTGGAAGAATATTACTTATGTCGATTGGTATATATACCAGATTGCAGACCTAGTATCTACAACGATAGATTTCGCAAAACGATATAGACACAACATGATGCTATGTTATCTTTATGCATTATCTCTGTGGATGGAAAAAATCAATATTTACAGTGATTTTTCATTCCAGTTGTTTAAATCACTATGGTATTTTGGTATTGGAAACGAAAGTTTCCAGTTGTATTATGAACATGAAAAAAATTTATACATATATAAAGAAATACATTGAGAATTATTCGCATTCTCTATCTGACAAAAATATTAATTCTTTCTCGGTATATACTCCAAGTACGTGGAGGTTTTTTGAATGCAGAAGGTGGGATAGTAGCGATTTTTTAGAATGTTGTTATGTTTGGGGCCCTTAAGAAAAATCCAAGTTTTCGACCTCGAGGCGCATGCGCTCGAGCCGCTTTCTTGGATTTCAGGTACACAAATTTGCTTTTTTGAGAATAACTCAAAAACGGTGTATTTCACGACAAAACATCTCCTCTACAAAGTTGAAGAAGACAAAATATCCTCGATTTTTTTTTCATCAAAAATTTTTTGTAGAACATATTATATGTAACGAGTTGCAGCTCCGTGAATTTCCACTATTTGAAGAAAAATGCAGAAACTTCATTTTGGTTGACTTTTATTCTATTATTCTCATTATAGGTCCTTACATTTTTACAAAATTATGAAAAAAAAACTATGAGGCACTTCAATATCATCAATTAGCAGAATTACACTTTTCGTGAACAAAGTCAAAGGCGAAAAGTAAGTATTTCGCTTTTTTTCAATTCAAGAATAGTTGATTATGAATTCAGAGCGTTACAATTAATGTTCACTACATTTTGATGGTCCGGTTTGGATATTGTCAGGGTCCTGGTCGTATTTGTCTGTGTCATGATCGTAGTTTTGGTCTGTAGCCTGAAAAATATCGTTATCCTCGTCTTCGCTTTCAATACAGATTTCCGATACTTGAGGTTCGTTACCTTTTCTATGACAACACAGCGATTAGTTCTCCATGTCTATCATTTTTTTGACATCAGCCATGCACGGTTACAAAATATGTGTTCTCATAATGCGCATATGTGCACTATTACCTTGTAACTCACTCAAGCTAGACAAGCACATTGACGCATACATCAGATTCGCGGTACTGAAGGTCATTTGAATCGCTCAGGAGGAGAAGGGATAAATTGCAAAATCAAGAATTTTGAGAAAACAAAAAAAACTGTATAACTATTTGACGGTTTATTCTACGTGAAGTCCATTGGAAGGAAAGTTTTAGGATATGGTGTAATGGATTCATTGAAAGTCTAGTTTTCCTCAATTTCAGTATTGCCGAAGATGGATCGATGGATGGAAATTTATTGCCTCATTTCACTATACCAATTTCCATGCTTTTTTCATTTTTCACATATTCATTGATAGAAATCACAAAATGGAATCAATATATTCGACAAAAAAAACATTGCCTGCCAACAACGATAGACTGTAACTAAAGAAATAGGAAACACTAAACATCTGACTGGAACGAGATTTGCGTGATCGTCATTCGCATTCAGTGGAAAAAGGGAATTCTTTCAAACATAGATTTCATGTCATGTAATTCCTGAGGGGTGATACTGGTTGAAAAATGTACAGGTATTGCCAAATCAGCAAAACTTTCAATAAATATCAAACATATTTCCAGTGTTTCTTGTTATTGCGCAATAAAACCGATAAGTCCAGTATTTTTGTTGTTGTGCAATAAGACCGGTTTTGCTTTTATTTCTTGTTTATTGCCTATATTCCTTACGAATCGCAGACTATCACTTGTAATTCCTGTCTTTTGCTTGTATTTATTGAATAGTTTTTGTATTTCCTAGTATTCCCAGAAATATTCCAAAAATATAGCCTTCTTCTGAAATATCAGAATATATGTAGAAAAATATCTCATTAGTGTAGGTTATTTATATAATAATAAATCATATTATGTAGAGTATTATCATTAACATTGAATTATCAACAGCATCCCAAAATTTAGTTCTCGTTCATAAATTACCCTTAAGAATACCCTAGGGAATGTGCTATATTCAATATCGTTTTGCCGGTCATTTGTTGAGAGTATATTTTCTCATTCCTGAGATATTCATTCCACACGCACATTCGCCTTCTCCGATGTATAATTTGATAACTATCTTCAATATAAAGTATTTACCTATATCAAAATCATGCATATTTGATATCACAAAAACAAAAGTATTGAAATATGCAATGATATACAGAGAATTCTTTGTAGAAAATGTACTTTTACACTTGTCCTTGATAATAATGATGAAGGTCCACCCGATGGTTCACTATATTAGACTCATATGCACTCACAACTCGTTTCAGAATAGTAATGAACAGAATCAAGCTGAACATAATAGAGAAATATTTATATATTGCATTGCCTATGTATTGCTGATAATTCCTAAACATTTCCTGTATTCCCTCCATCATATGTCGTGTATTTCCTATGCATATGTTTTGCTTGTATAGCATATTATGTTTGCTGGTATTTGCTAAAAGTTTTTTGTATTTCCTTCATATTGCCTGTATTAGCCTCACATTGCTTGTATTTCCAGAATATTGCTTGTATCACCTGAATATATCTCGTATTTCCTGATAAATGCCTGTATTACCAAGAAGGAATTTTTTTAAAAATCCTGTATTTCCTTCGAGATTCCCTTCATATTGCCTGTATTTCCAATGTATTTCTCGTATTGCCAAAGTATTTCTTGTATTCCCAAAATATTGCGTGTATTGCCTGAATATTTCTCGTATTTCCTGCTGATTGCCAGTATTTCCAGCTGAATGTACAGGTATTTCCGAAGTGATTCACCCCTCGATAATTCCCTTCTTTCACTATATATACGATATTTTGTTCGCGACGCAGTGCATTTAAAAATAACACGATTGTTCCCTTCTTTAGCTAGATCAATGTGAATATTTCCAAAGAACAAAATTACTATGCTAGTTTAGTTCAGCCCAAAATTATAATTATTTCCTTCTTCTCCTAAGTGATTCATTTATGACCCCCCATCAATTCCTATACTAGACAGCACCTGTGCTGTCGCTAACAGCCTATCTGTTAAGGTTTTGGGCAACCTATTGATATCAAACCAAAGTAGAGTCTCTTCGAAAATTATCTCAATATGATTTTGTATTTTTTTGAATCATACTTCAGTTCCCAACTAGCATTTTCAGTCACAGGCACCATGGTTCAAGAAACTATTACCTATATTTGGTGATAATAACGTATTTATCACTTATTTCAGAACTTCATAGTATAAATGTCAGTGATAGTTATTTAGTGAGTGAAAATTACGTAGTTTTTACACTAGATAATAACTTCAAAGTGAGAAATTCTCATGGCTTATTACGAAGTAACTATTTCGAAACTGTCACTCCTCAAAACTACTCTTAAGGTTTCGGAACTTTGGATATATTATTACGGTAACGCTTACCACCCCAAGAAGGCTTCACAGTTGCAATTACTCTATGGTCACCAATTAGGTTTCTACGACGTTGTCGTTACTTGATCGATCACCTAATAATTTAGTCAATTCTTGGTGATATTTCAAGTAACATATTGGTAATTCCTACTCAAACTATTCCTTCATAGTTGAAACAACTTTTCGGTAATTATATTCAGTTGAAGTTACCAATACATAGGTTATCATAACTGACGAGTTCCAAAAGTAACTTTCTGATTCATTTTCGATTGGAAGCCATATTGATTGATGTGATAACCATTTGAACAGGAAATAATTTTGGTTTTTCTTGTTGATAAACATCATTTTATGAAGAATAATAGCATTCGTTCGATCACAAATTGCATAATAATGGAAATTAACATGATTTACGATGATTTTTGAAAAATAGCCGAATGAAATAAAACCATATTTTTGGTGAAATGAGCCGTATTTTGTGGGCGCATCTTGAATTTCGAGGCAAAATCATCACATTTATCGAAAAACTGAATGTTGTTCGAATTTTTCAAGTTCGAGTATCAATTATTTCGCGTGTTTGTCCTTGTATTATTTATTGAATGGTTAGGCATATTGGACTTGTTCATTTTTCGTAAATGTGAACTTCATGGATGAAATGAAGAATAATAAAGAGAGAAAATAATATTTTTATGAAGTGGAAAAGAAATTGAAAGTCAGGTAGGAAAATTTACTACATCTTTACGTAATTTCGACGTCGACGGGTCGTAAGCATTACGTAATTGTGTGAGTTCCCGCTACGTCGGCAAACCGTAATAATTACTCGTGATTTGTTCCCCATTTTGGTCGTAAATACGTAGTAACGACGTAATTATAACGTAACCGCAACTAGTAAATATTACTTAATAGTCGACCCAATAGTCGTGCAAATTCACGGAGCTGAAACTCCTGACATATGTGTCCTACACAAATTTTTTACTTGAATGTAGAAAATGTTGTCCTCTTTAACTTGGTGTTGGACATTTTTTGTCGTGAAAGCTCGCGTGGAAGTCAAAGTTTTTGGATTATTCAAAAAAAAAATGCCGCTAATAGCACACAACGTCCTAAGGACGTCCCTATTTGGTACAATTCAAGTCCGAATGTCCCAGACCAAAAATAAGTGTCCTTGGGACATCCCATCCCGCAATGTCCGAACAAGGACGTCCACGGAATGTTCCAGCAGGTACATAATTTCAAATGTCCTAGAAATAGCATCCCTAAGACATCCCACGTGGTACATATTGTAGAATGTCCATGCAAGGACGTCCTTGGCATGTCCCTCATGAGATATGATTTTAAACGTTCCTTCAGGGACATCCATCGAATGTCCCGAGTAGTACATATTCTGGCATGACTTCAGATCTTGACGTTAACTTATACCTCGCCAACGAATGATTGCTCGTAGGATATAAATACTTCCCGTCAATGTCCTTCACGTGAGTCCATTGAACATCCTTGGGAAACTTTTTCAGGATCTATTGGGGACCTTCTACGGACCATCAACTCAACTGGATGTCCTCATCAAATATGCAAGTTCTGATCCTAGTGAGACCAAGAAAAATTCAAATTCAAGAATAATTCGTACGTCCCTGGGACATCCAATGGACATCCATTTGATATTCCTCAACTTTGCTGATAGGTTGTCCTACGGATGTTCTGAGGATGTCCTTCGTAGTGCTTGATGAGGAATACTGTAGGATTAAGGTATTCGATAGTTGTCCCAGAGACACCCCCCAAGGACGACATTAGTTGGTCCTCAAGTGGGACATATGTGCGTCCCACAGACGTCCAATGGACGTTCACGGTACCAAATTCGAACGTCCTATGGACGTCCTGAATGTCCCGACAGGACGTCCTGAGGATAGCCATGAGACATAATTGTGTTATTAGGGGCTTGTACATAAAATCCAAGATGGCGGTTCGAGCGCATGCAGCTCTAGGTCGAGAACTTGGATTTATCATTTGAACCCCAAGCCTAACAACGTACTGAAAAATCGCTACTACCCCACCTTTTGCATTCAAACACCCCAATTCAATATACCCACGTACTGGACTGATATTCAACAGAAAACAATTACTCTCTCCTGCCTATATGCCACTACGAACATTGAATTACATATTTAGCCAGGAAAGTAGTTGTTTTCTTTTGAATATTCGACAAATAATGAATATTTTCAACAGATATAGAATGAGAATTCTCAATGAATTTCTAAACGTTTTCAGTGTCCAAATAAAAGAACAGAAATACTTAATTTTACTCTCTTATTTGAGATCTTGGTGCCTGGCACCTTCTCCATTAATTGAAATGATACGGTTACAACTACAATAACAATCATTGGGTCATAATAATGATCGTACCTTCAGATCAAGATGAGATACATTTTTTCATAAATTCTCTATTTCATACCATTTAGTTTTTGTGTACCAGAAATAGACACTGCAGAAACAAGATTAATTGATTCACCTATTTTGACTTCGATGAAAAATGCGGAAGTCATATGAAAATAAAATACCTCTCGCTGATTGGAAGTATATAGCTAAATTCCTAAGCATGATTTCTGTTTTGTGAGAATAAGGAAAATATCACTGACCTCTTGCATTCTGTATCACCAGTATTATCAATATACGATGGCTCTAGGAAATGAACTTGATAAAATGGTTGTATTCTGCTATTTGCATTACCTCAATTATTTATAATCTGTCTGCTAATTTAAGGAGGAGATAAAAGTAAATGTTCAGAAGACTTAAGATGAATATCTCCATCCAAATAGTGTGTCCCCTAATGGCCATGTCGTGTTCCATAGCCTTCCCGTCAAATTGCTAATTCAGTTAAAACGAAATACTTTTCGTTTTTACTGACTCTCACTTAACAGCCGATTGTATTTCTCTTATAGTCTTTTTCATGTGAGATTTATTCACGCAACATTTTTTCGGCCGTCGTTATACTTTCCCTTCAAACGGTTTGCCGAATTTTATTGTTCTTCCTTATTATATTGTTTGAATACGGAATATTACGTGGTGCGGTATAAATACATTTTATGAGATTTATCATGATACATGCATTATGAAAATGTCTGCCTAATTTGAATATCACAGAGAAGAGAATTCACATTTCTCGTATAGAATAGGACAAAAAACCTATTTTGTATCTCAAAATTGTGAAAAATACTTGAATATATTCTCCATAATTTTACGAAGTTATTGACGGACAAAATAAGTGTTCAAGTTGCCCTCGATTTGGAGCTACATAAAAAAACATGTCTTGATATTGTACAAAAACTGTCAATAACTTGTTGAACAAAGGTTAACACTAAAAATTAAAAAAACTTGGTCAAACTCTATTTCATGGTCTTTCAACAAAAACTTGGCACCCCTATAATCTGAAATTCGAATCCTCTGCTGGAATTCCTAGAGATCCGTCCGATTGCATACTCGGTAGAAGCATTTTTGACAGTGAAACCAACTTAATATATTTATACCCCTAAGCCGTAGCAATGTCAACAGGTCGAAAATTAAATTTCGGAATTTTGGGCAACCATTTTGTTGGACCGTTTTTATTGATCAAAATGACCCTAAGGTAACTGGAATTTCAGAAAGTGACGAAAATTTGACCGAAAATAAAATAACCTTCCAACATGATGGTACACCCCCTATCTTATGGCAATTTTCAGATGATCATTACCCAGGTCATGGGATTGGTGAAAGAGCTCTCATCGAATGGCCACCAAGATCACCGAACCTTCGAACCTTTATTATGGGGTCATTTGATATCGCGAGTATATGCCACGCAACCTGAAACCCTATACGACCAGATGTCCTCAGTAATGTTTGAAAAGAATATGAAAACAGATTTTATCATTGTTTGCAAGCTAACGGACGTTATTTCAAACAATACAATGAATGGAATTCTTTTTTTCCTCAGCTAAGTATTTGAATTCAAAACATTCTTATTGGGAATGGATCGATAGAACAAAAGTGAGATATGGATATATGTATAGTAGATTTTAAGAGCTTCCAATGGGTGGACAATTTTGGTTAGAAATCATAACGCCAATGTCGAGTTGTCAATTTTTGTTGAGTTTTGATTTCATTTCATAACTGTTGAATTTCAACCGATATCCAAAAACGATGCACCGGAATATTCGCAATGGAACAAGCTTCGAAATAATGTGTTGAGAGAAGGCTCTAGTTTTATTTGTAATTTCGAAGTTGAAGTTGCTAGGGGTTAGGAGGATGAACATATCAAGTTGGTTTTGCTGTCAATTGTTCTATCATTGTTCTTATCCATCATTTGGTTGCCCCCTTACGAGCATCCCTCAGAAGTCTTCAAGAGACTTTTGCGAGCAAGGAATGACGGGAATTTTACCTTTTAACGTGTGATCCCAATCAGTTTCTTAGTCCATCAGAAAAATATCTGCAGTCGTGGTGGGAATGGAACCCACCTATCGGCAATCCAACGTGGTTAGAACATTGACGCTTTAACCACGAGACTACGCTGGCCTACCTAAATTGCGGTAGAGGATTCGGTTTCCTAATTATAGGAGGGGTCAAGTTATCGTTGAAAGACCCTGTATAATGCACAATAGAAATATTCTCCGTGAGAAATCTCTCCATCATCTGAAACTTTCTTCAGCCTTGCCCTTGAATATCAAGACCAACCACTGAGGATTATCAGAAGTTCAAAAAGTTTGGTACCTATAGGTGTTTTCGGAAACTCACTCTGGGTTGTTAACTGGATCCAGAGAGGTCACGTGACAAAAAACTCGAATTACTTACTCGTGTTCAACGTTTACGAACGTGTCAGGTTAGTGAATCTGATAGACGTAAATGTTCATTTTATTGTCAAGTACTTATTATTTGATTTGGGTAAAAACAGTTACATTAACTTGGTGTACTTGTCTCATGTATTGTCGCACATTTCCTTCTTGGCAATCTTGGCTCATAGAACCACAAATTTAACACCTACTCAAATCATCGTCTCTATGCATTACTAAATCGAATTATGAAGATTGAAAAGGAAATATATATCACCGATCAAAATTCCTTCCTACATTCAAACTATTTTATTATTACAAATTGAGATAAACTCAAAATCATTACCACTATAGTACATAAAATGAAAGAAAATGCTAGATAACGGGAAAAAAACAACTACTTTCCTGGCTATATGCCACGAAGAACATTGGATTACATCTTCCCGAAATCAATGCAACAATTCGTATAGACGAATAAAATCGCAAGTGTACTTCCTAAACGCCGAACTGCGCCTAAGTGGTTCAGGAACTTGTGACTACCTGCAGGCCGGTTTCGGGCTGTTGGCTCTCATCAGTACAGGGCTGTCCCAGATGGCTTATTGACCGCTATCTGGTGTGAACCTGACCCAACGTAAACGCATCTCAGCATTTATACACCACGAGGCGTTCAACGTCAGCGAAATGAAACGCGAACGCTGAACGCCACCGGGCTAGGAAGGAAACACTCCAAAACAAGATCCCATTTCATTTTATTATTTTACCGGGTGTCCGGAAATTATATGCTCAAAAAATCAAGGGAATGATTCTGCCTGAGAAAACAAGAATTTTTTTTCATATACAGTGTGTCCATTTAGTGCGTAATTCTTCGATATCTCGAAATCAATTATCACAAGAGAAAAACTTTGGAGTAAAAACTTTTTCAGTTACTAAAGTTGCTCATTTCGAAAATATTTCCAACGATACTGGGTGTTTCATAAAAGCGGGGCAACTCGAAGACGAGTTTTTTCAAACGGAACTCCCAGTATTGTTCATTCGAAATTTATTCCGCTCAAGTTCAGCTCTACATCGCTGTAAAAAAAATTGAATTTGGTTGCGCCGTTGCCAAGTTATAATTGATAAACCCATTTTTACTACTATTGAAGGGTCATGTTCAATTGGGTATGGTATATTTATTTATTGAAATTTTGAAAATATTTTTGGCATACAGTAGTAGCAAGGTCTCACGTATACCAATCCAGTAATCTTGCGAGATAATCCTCCACAGGGTGCTGAAATTTACATTCTGAATATTGTAAGATTCAGACGACGATCATAAGAAATTTTCAAATGGAACACCCTGTATTTTCCATCACGGATTCATTTCGACATCATTCGCCTTTTCATCGCAGGAGAAAAAATCGAAATCGGTTGCGGCGTTTTCAAGTTATGAGTAATTTCCTTATTTTTAATACTATTTCGGGGTAATTTGTTCGTCCTGATGGTTCCTTAATTTGATTTGAGTGTGGGAATATTGCTTGCCACATGACATTCGAGGTTCTACATATAGATCATTCAGGTATTTTTGTGATATGTGCATCGTCAAAATTTGAAATATTCCGTAACCTTGTTATTTATGATTCAAATAATATGTGAAACAAACAACCATACCAAAAGCAACGCCTGTCTTTGAAATAGCTCCTACAATACAAACAATGAAGATGCGTATTGCGAAAATTAGGAATTTTGTTCGAAATTTGGGCCATTTTTATTGTCGTTATTTCCACAATCCAAATCTCCATCTACCTTGAAGAAGGTAAACATAATGATACAAACAATATGTCTCTACTACGCAGCTTTTGGGAGGAAATTCAGCAAAATTTCGAATCAATCCAAGATATATTTGATTGTAGCGATGTTTGACAGGTCATTACACAAATATTTCGAACAAAATTCGAACTTGGAGAGCCTGTAAATGTTCCTGTTGTAAAAAAATATATGAATGGTCAATGAAAAAATTTGATTATACCGTAGCAACGCAATATTTCCACAATACAAATAAATGAAAGAACTATGACGTAAAAATTACCACGAAATAGTAGTGAAAATAAGGAAATCAACCATAACTTGACAACGCCGCAACCGATTCCGATTTGTTTTCCAGCGATAAAAAGGCGAAAGATGTCGAAATGAATTTTTGAATGAAAATACAGGGTGTTCCATTTGAAAAATTCTGATGAATGTCATCTGAATCTTGCAAAATTACTGGATTGGTAAACGTTGGACCTTGCTCCTACCGTATGCCAAAAATATTTTCAAAATCTGAATAAATGAATATATCATGCCCAATTCAACATAACTCTTCAATAATGGTAAAAATAGATTTATCAATTATAACTTGGCAACGCCGCAACCGATTCCAATTTTTTTCACAGCGATGTGAAGGTGAACCTCGACGGAATTAATTCCGAATGAACAATACTGGGTGTTCCATTTGAAAAAACTCTTCTTCGAGTTGCCCTGCTTTTATAAAACACCCAGTGATGTTGAAACCAATTTTGAAATGAGCAACTTTAGTAACTGAAAAAGTTTTTTCTCCAAAGTTTTTCTTTATAGGTTATGGCTTTCGAGATATCGAAGAATTACGCACTAAATGGACACACTGTATACGTGGGTCCGGAAATGCATATAGTATTCAAGATACAGTGTGTTGAACTTTTTGAAAAAAATCGTTTTTTTTATGAATGTCTCGAATATCCATCCACCCATTTTTTTCGCAATTTGACAAAGATATCTTCTGTCATAAGGGGCTGATCATCATCATTGACTTGGAATTAAGAAATCCAGCGGCGTCCCGGGGGGCACCCTGCCGAATATTATTGTACATAAAATGTGCGCCACTGATTTTTTTTGAATTGTTCATCTTTATATCCTATCGACCATTCAGAGATAAAACATTTTGGTATCCTGAATTCTTTTGATATTCTGCTTTGTTTCCATGGAAAAATAGATGCCAATTTAATGTATAATTGTATGCGAAAAATTCCTTCAAAAACTGGAATGAAAATCAATGTTGATCCAAGACCATAGACATGAATGAAAATGGAGATTCTTAGACGAAGAATTATTGACATGTGTGATGCAATCAAACAAAACATGGAATGTTTGCCAGAGTTCGTTGGAATTTCCGAATAAGGATAAATTTATACCGTGAAACGGAAGGACAACACTTCGAAACTTTGTTGTAAAGATCATGTAGTAATTCGTTGTTCAGGAAGTTATTAGTGGAACAGACTGACAATCTCTCACTGAATAAACTTGTTGATTTTTTTAATGTTCTTCTCGGTCTTTCATCAAGATAGAACAGGAGGACCTTTTCAAAATATTTCCATATTATGTTCTTCAATGTTATTCCTTCAAAATTGAAAACAAAATTATGAAGAATAAGTTATGATCCTATTTTGATCAGGTTAGGTCAAGGGCAGTAAAGTGCATTTGGTTTCAAGGGATCCAAGTATAATTTAGACCAAGGTCGCAAAGGAATATTGGTAATCCGTGTGTCAAATTTGAAATGAATCAGTACCATAGGAAGAAAGTAATGGAAGAATATTCATTTTCAAAATATCAACTTTGAAGGCTGCTTCATTGGTGAGTTTTCGAAAAAAATGTTATACGAATTTTTTGTAATATCCAAATAGTATCACCCCCTCGAATTTTTGCACACAATTTCCAGACAAAATGAGGTCTTTGTTTCATTGGTAACTAATAGATTGTGACATACAGTATATTTACCGCAACTTTACATACAGGGTGACCAGAAATCGTGCGCAAAAAAATTTGGAAGTGATTCAACATGAGAAAACATGATTTTTTTTATTTATACCTGGGTCCGAGAAGATATAACTCCCAATATACAGAGTGTAGAGTGTGTCAAACTTGTTACGAATTAAACAGATTCAATTCGTATTTAGGTATCTTGCATTTTTCTCCAATCTTCTAATTTTCGCAATATCGGAATTTCAGTGAGGTTAATTATCTTTTTCCATCCGTGTCAAAATTTAATGAACCACAGGCCACAGCACAGAGACACCGGCGCACGGGACAGGAATGCTCAAGGAAAAGAAGAAGAAGAAGGGACAATTGACGCTTAGACCAAGATCATCATCAAACCAAATAGCATCAGGTATGTACGACGCGTCTGAACTGCCATCCTTGAAAAACTTTTTTTTTCACGAATATTTGCCTAATTTACAGTTGCAACTGTGAATTAGTGCTAATTTACAGTTGCAACTGTAAATTAGGCAGAAGAAACTTTTTTTTCTAAATATCGCCTAATTTACAGTTGCAACTGTAAATTAGGCAGAGAAAACCTTATTTTTGGAAACACCTCCTAATTTACAGTTGCAACTGTAAATTAGCGCTAATTTACAGTTGCAACTGTAAATTAGGAGATATTCTTCTTCTTCTTCTTCTTCGAAGCACTGGTGGGCGGGTGAATCCCCTGCACGTGGGCCTCCTTATTCGGGCCCATTGTGCGCCCACATGTTACGACATTCAGCTGGGTATGCCGACTGCCTTGGAGAAGTTCAGCAGCTTCCTCAGCCTTAGGAGATATTTTGAAGAAAAAAGTTTCTTCTGCCTAATTTACAGTTGCAACTGTAAATCAGAACGCGATGGCGATGCGCTTTTAGAACAAGAAGTAACACTTTATTGCAGCTCAAACAGTCAGAAATGAGTAGGATTTTACTAAAAGCGCATCGCCATCGCGTTCTATCGAAGAATGAAAGCTGCGCTGCCTATGTCTGTTAGTCTGGTGAGAAATTGTGAGCACTGAGACTGTGAGACTCTAATTTACAGTTGCAACTGTAAATTAGGAGGTTTTTCGAAAAAAAGTTTTCTCTCTCTAATTCACAGTTGAAACTGTAAATTAGGCGATATTTAGAAAAAAAAGTTTCTCCTGCCTAATTTACAGTTGCAACTGTAAATTAGGCAAATATTCGTGAAAAAAAAAGTTTTTCAAGGATGGCAGTTCAGACGCGTCGTAGGTATGTTATAATCTCCACAAATTATTAATTTATGATCAGGGAAAGTTTCTACTATATGATCTACCATATAAGTATGATTGATATTGAGTTCAAAATTAGAAGATGGAGGAATATACATTGCACCAATAATTAAGTTTTCTTGACATAGAGAAAGTGTGACAAAAACATGTTCAATATTATCATCTACAATATCTATAGAGCTAGCAAAAAGAGAATATCTAATATCTATCAGAATACCACTACCACTTTTTTTAATGAATCAGTTGAATCTTTATCGAACCTGAAAATATTGACGAAGACGAAAGTCTTTGTTTAACCAAGTCTCAATCAATATTACTACATCATAGTTGGAGCACAAAAGTGCTTGCTGCAATTCGAGTAATTTGGTACGTAATCCACCGACGTTTTGGCACAGAAAAGGATTATAAGAATAATAGCAGGCATACCTAGTCAACAATCTTGCCAAAATATCTTTGATAGCCTTAGCATATTAACTGTTATTGGTGTTTTTGTATTTGAATTATGTGTTTATGTATTTTTGAACAAAGAAAAATTCATTACTAATAGGAATATACATGGTATAAGTACAAGACAATGTGACAATTATCACATTCCAATGTGAAAATATGAGATTACACGTAACTCTCTCAATTACTTTGGACTCAGAGTTTTCAATAAACTTCCCAGTCGATTGAAAAACTTCAAAAAACTCAGTCATTTCAAAACGAACTTCAAGCAATTCCTACTGGAAATGAATCCCTTTACTTTATACGAATATTTTTCGGCAGCCTAGTCTTTTTGTTTCTGTCTCTGTAATATCGAAATATTATCATTTTATCTTATGTCTCAGTCTCAAACTGTCTAGTTTCAAGCCTTCAATCTGTCGATTCCTATACATGTAAAAATGTCTAATGGAAAATAAACGTATTGTATTGTATTGTATTGTATTGTATTGTATTGTATTGTATTGTATTGTATTGTATTGTATTGTATTGTATTGTATTGTATTGTATTGTATTGTATTGTATTGTATTGTATTGTATTGTATTGTATTGTATTGTATTGTATTGTATTGTATTGTATTGTATTGTATTGTATTGTATTGTATTGTATTGTATTGTATTGTATTGTATTGTATTGTATTGTATTGTATTGTATTGTATTGTATTGTATTGTATTGTATTGTATTGTATTGTATTGTATTGTATTGTATTGTATTGTATTGTATTGTATTGTATTGTATTGTATTGTATTGTATAGAAGCAGATTGTAAAAATTCGTCAAACCTATAGCAGCGAGAGAGAAGTAGTGTGTGGGGTCCCACAAGGCACAGTGCTGGGCCCACTTCTGTTCTCCATATATATTAATAATTTATTAAAACTTGAAACGGTTGGTGAGATAACTAGTTTTGCTGATGATACTGTCATTTATTACAGAGACAAGAACTGGGAAGATTTAAAAACAAAAACAGAGAATGAAATGAAGAAAATCGTTGACTGGTTCAGTTCTAAGAAATTATCAATTAATAATAACAATATGGAATTCTTGGATGGGGTGGTGCACTGGATGTTCACTTAAAAAAACTAGAGATACTACAAAAATATTTCTTGAAAATTATCCACCAGAAAAAACGAACATACCCATCCGAAGAGTTATTCAATGAAACAAAAATATTAGACATCAGACAACTTTACTTCTACCACATCATGATTTATACCTTCAAATATAGAAATACTCTACAACATATTGACCATATATATCAAACTAGACAAAAATCAACTCTACATATCAAGACATCAATTTCGAAAAAAAATGTTGGACAAAGAAATCATATGTTTTTGAGCAAGAAAGTATTCAATTTCATACCAACAGTTTTAAAAGAAGAAATAATCACTATAAACTCCTTAGCACTCATGAAAAAACGTATAAAAACTTATATTTCGCAAATAGGCCGACTCTGTATTCGTAACTTCCTTAATATCAAATGAGATTGAAAGCAATTATTGATTTGAACCAAGAATGAATTCCTCCACTATTTCATTAGTCCATTTCAGTTACAGTTGCAATAAGAATATATAATGTTAGACACTATCACTCATCTTTATAACTAAATTATGTAAGTATAGTAATTTTTTGTATTGTAATTTGTTCTTAATGTTATCGTAATTATTATTATTGTATTGTATTATTATTGTATTGTACTACAGATGTATACAGCACACACTACTTTTGTTAACTACGCTTGCGTGAACCATGAAATACCCATGCACAACCTTGAGTTTCTATGGGTCTTTTCTTGTTTATTCGCATTAAGCTTATCCAAGGAAAATTATATAGGATACTTAGATAAATAGATATATATATATATATATATCCACTAATTTCTTTCTAGTTTTCACATCATATTTATATATATATATATATATCACTCCAATCGTAACAAGTCATTACTTTGTAATTGTTTTTATATGTCTGAATAAACGGGATTATTATATTATTATATATTATTATTATTATTATTATTATTATTATTATTATTATTATTATATTATTAATATTATTATATTATTATTAGATATGGCTCTTATTCACTTTTTTTGAATTTGTTTCGTAATCCGTGGAACTCCATTAAAATATCTATATCAACTGAAAAGGAAGCAATGCTAGATAGAACATGGTATTCACTGCTGAAAACATGAAATTGGCAGATTCAAGATCAATTAATGAAAACATCCTGTAACTCATTTTTAGACTAGAATAACTCATTCATATGCCAACATCAGTATGACACTGAAAAGTGTCATTCTATAAGCAGCAACTTCCAAAGAGGAATATTTTGCATTTTTATGTTGAGAACGGGAGCAGATTCGGTCTCGAAACGTCCAAAGATAAGTAAAAATCCGATATTTTTCCAATATATCTATATTTCTTTCCTTCAAACAAATTGTCACTGATAAGTTACTGGATTTTTCTTTTAGGCTCCCTGATAGAAAAATTTTTTAAACGCAGTGACATTTTGGGGCAAGGGCAAATCATCTGTTCCCAGACAGCACTGGATATTCATAGAATATTCTCTAAATATGCTGAAAAGGAGGAGTATATTCCGAATATTCATCGATTATTCCTAGAATATATACATGCCACTGGAACATCTAAAAAGAATATTCCAAAGTGAATAGTCGGACATGTTCAGGGAATATTCAGGTATGAATCTTCCAGGAATATTCCCAACTGAATATTCTCTGTTGTATATTCATGAAATATACCCAACTGAATATTCTGTGCGGTATATTCGTGAAATATACCCAACCGAATATTCTGTGCGGTATATTCATGAAATATTCTCAACTGAATATTCGGTGGTGAATATTCATGAAATATTCCATGAATATTCCTTTGTTTCTCAACACATAAATACCATTTATTATTTCAGAGATATGAGTATCGAACATCAATCAGATGTAAGGGGATTTTGAAACAAAAAGTGTTTATGATCCGATTTCGAACAATGCTCTCACAAGAACTTGATATGTATAACATTATTCAATTCGATTACTGGCCTAGTGGTCAAGGCGTTGCTCTGATAGTCTTGAGGTCACGAGTTCGATCCCTACTTGGGTCACTTTTTTTAATTTTTGAATATGTTTATTGGAATATTCCAGGAACATTCAACATAGAATATTCTTTTGGGTATATTCTATGATTATCTGAGGAATTCCCATTCGCATATTTAGAGAATATTCCACAGATATTCCGGAATATTCCAGATTATTTCTAGAATATTCCAATATTCCAAAAGGAATATGATAGGGAGATTCATGGAATATCTGGTGCTGTCTGGGTTTTTTCCTCACTACACGTATATCGGAATAGTATTCATATTTTTATTTTATAGAAACGAGGAGAGAAAATCCCAAAAAATCAAGAAAAATTAATGTATCACCTCCTCGATTAACCTACAGACAGTATTCATCAAATATCAGCTAACTCCAAACCAAATTCTGATATCATAGTACTCCTTAACTAAAAGATATTAGCATTTTCAGAGGTAATTATTTCTTAAGGAAAAATTTCATTTCGGAAACGGTAACAGATAGCTATAGGAAAATATCAAGAAACGTTGTTGAGAAAACGCTGTTACATCTGAAAAATGGCATTTCTAATAGTCGTAACAACATAGCATTTTTAAAAATATTTTAGTTGGCAATCCGAAAGATTTGACTGTCATTATCAATTATACTCGTGAAACATTGAGTACATATTATTTGCCAATGCATCCATATATACATTTGTTTCTGAGTGATATCTAACTTCTGGGAAACATATGGGTTCAAATAACACAAATTATATTATTTTAGAGATCAGCTGGAATTGAAACCCGATAAATATACTTCTCCCAGTGTTTTTTAACTTATTACCTGAGATGCATCCAATTCCAAATTGAATTTATTTTGCTTTCAATGTGCTATGAAAGATCTTTAAATCTTGGTAAGCCGTCACTGAGAAAAGAAATGAAGAAGAGCATGAAGTACACAAACCCTGAGAATTTTCGATCACAATCATATTCCTGTTAAAATCTAAAATTCCTTATATACATACTCTAGTTGTGCAAATACAAATCTGATTTCTAAAACTAGTTAAAACTGATCTGTAATTTTTTATATCTCAATAACAATAATATATTTATAAAAAATTATCTTGAATCAACAGGATGAATGGCAAGTTATTGTTACTTCGCTTTAAGAAAGTATGTGATAATTTTTCTACGGAAAAATTAGTCTTCTTGAAAAAAAAACATTCGGGTTTATTCCACAGCCACTTGAATGAATAACAACATACTCTTTTATCAATGATTTATTCAATATTTTTAGATAAAATATGCAGTATTGTTTATTTAATTCTGTGTTATTGTGATAAGTTTGAACAAATACCTAGGGGGCAAACTAACTTGTTACCATAGCAGTTTTGTTGGGGATATGAATTATATTTACAGAATTTGAATCAAATAATAATGTTTCATCGATAGATACATAACAAAGTATCTGGACGAAAACATTGAACTGCCTCGTTGATGTCCTCTATAGAAAAGGGGTAATCTGATTGGTTATTAGGGCAATTTTGTTAATGTTTCCATAAATGGTAATGTGAATATCTGATATTTGCACCGAGAGAAACGTTAACTCAATGCTGGAACAAATTTTCATTGTAGAATATGGAAAGTGAAGAGTTCATCTATATACAGGGTGTCCAGCAAGGCCATGTAATGTAATGTAATTACTTCATATAAAAAAAAATAATCGCACTTCGTTACGGATTTATTGATCATGGAAGTTTCTGCAAGTCCATGCATAATTATGCATACTTATCATCATTCAACTCATCCATGGTGTTACCACAGTAATAAATACTGTCAAAATAATTTGATGTCAATTATGATAATGAATCAACTACCATGATGTTTTTGGATGGATGATAAATTGATATTCATCATACAGGACGTGGAAAGAAATTTTGAATTGAGAAAACCTAATCATTTTTTGTGTTCATAAATATATCTGAGGATATTCCCTATCATGATGTTATTGAATTGTGACCAACTTTCAATTTAAAAAGATGAAAGTATTAAAAAGTCGACCGACTTAGTGTTTCGTTTTTTTTCTTTGAAAAAATCTGGACCACTTTGAGAAGGATGGATGGTATTTTTATTATCCACTTGCATTTTTGTTTCTTGCTATTCGAGTAAAATTTTCGAGAAAAATCATGCGGAAAAGTTACTTCACCGCACTAGTGCTGTTCCTTTTCAGCAAGATTTTTGTATTGTTGAAAATGAAGATATTTAGAACTAACTTGTAGCCTGTTTTCTGATTATGAATAATTTCAATCAACTTTGATTTAAACAAAAGTCACATGTGCGGACGGCTACTTTTCGCCAGAAAACAGTTGATGTGGATTCTAGATTGATATTCGAGTTTTGGACGACATTCAATTTGATAATAAACTAATAGTGGATTTGGATAATTGAGAAAACCAAATATTAATAACTACACTGAGAAAAACTGGTTGATTAAAACGTCTTGATTGTGGCAAATAAAACTTGGTATTATTCATCAAAAAGGCTTATTACTTACCACAACAACGTCGTAGATGACTCAACTAAACTTTTCATTTGAGGCAAATAGGCGTTTCCAGAAAAACAGAATTAGTTATGGCAACAACTAATGCTTGCTGTCCCCTATCGTACTAAAAAATTCTCCTGTAGTTACTAATTTTTTAGTAACGGCTACAAATTTTTTCCCTCAGTGATAATGGTGAATAACAAATACTTTAAGAACATGTTTCCTGAAAATTTTGAAATAGGCAGGTAATAGAATGAAACAAGTACATTCCTGCAACCTATTTATTATACACCAAAGCCAGGCAAGACACATTCAGACCACTGTAGAGGACATCCTAACACATAATTCAAAGTGGGCATGTATCAGATGAATATGATAACTTCTAAATACTAAATAATCGAACATGTGAGGAAATTGGCATCAGTCTACTGATTGTTATGTTGGAAAAAACATCGAAAACATTTCAGATTCATTTCTTATTCCGAAAAATTTATTTTACACGTGAGTTGGTGAGATATTACATCAGTGATCGTTGCCATATCTGTCAGAAATACATCATGTACAGAATAGGGATATAGAACGTATCAATACAAATTATAGACCTATCAATCTACTCACTTCAAATGGACGTCCCAAGAGCATAATACATATTTGGACATTCTAAGGATATTCGTCCTATTCATAGCCTCAAGCATTTGGACTCAGAATTGTCATATCAACTGGATGTCCCGGGAAAGTCCTTTGTTATCTGGGCCCAGTCAGAATAAGGACGTTGTTTGGACAATTTGAGTTTTGAGGACGTTCAGCTTCGACGTGAAGGACGTCATAAAAACGTTCATTTTGAAATGGCGGACATTTTATGGACGTTTTGAGGACGTCCATTGTTACTCATCAGGATGTCCCGGGGACGCTTATTTCATGTCCAGAATAAGACCTATTTGGTACCTGATCTGGCCGTTTCGGGGACATTCAGATTATATTGTTATTTTCTGATTATATTGTTATTATCTGATTATTTTCTGACCCATCCCAAAATTAAAATACAAGAATATCAGTATACATTTATTCACAACAGAAAATTAGGTTGGTAGTTGTTTCAATTTCACTTTTCCAAGCTGCATCACTAATCCACACTAAACGTCGCGTGATTCCTCCAGTTCCGCGATATTATCTCTTTCTGATGGGTAGTCTTCTGCTATATTTTTCATTGTATCTGTTAACAATTAGAATATTCAATAACTTCTTTTGTGAATACCATAAACACACACACTTGCAACGTGTAGTTGTAAAGCTGATACTTTATTATTCTTATAATTGATGTTCCTATAACTTTGTTCACCATATATTATTTTCCTTAAATACAGAGTGTTCTCAAAGGAGATGAATCACTCGGATAATTGAATTTAAAAATGATAAATGATGAAAAAATACCAAATATGTCACAGAGCTTTTAGAGCAGATACCTGGGTTATCTATACCTATAGTTTTAAAACTTCAAAACATAGACTGATTCTGGTAGCTTCAACCTCTATGTAACCTTGCACGAAATTTTATTTTTTTTCTTTACACACAGATGAAAACCTATTGTAGATGATTGAAATAGGATTAGGTGGTGTGTATTATCTCTGGTATGAGAGTCAATAATTCATATAGACAGGTATATCTATTTTTTCTATGCAACTTCAGGTTTGATGTTCACACTCCAAACACCTTCAAGCGAATAAAAATGAAACGATAGCCATACTTGCCTTCATGCTGCTGTTGACACAAAACATCGCGGATCTCGATAGAATTCGACATCGAAATTCACCAGTTTATATAAATGATATCCGCAATGGTTCCACTGCACTGCTTTTAGAGCCAAGGAACTCGAAAAGTTCAGAATGTCCTTGGACCTGAATCTCAGTGAATTCGGCCACAGTATATTATTATTTTTATCATTACACATTCGTCAGTGGTCAACTGATCAATCATCAATTGTCATCATACGTATTTCACGCATGCGTTTTACTGTTGCCTTACATGATGTGAATCAGCGAACCAATCAAATCTCATTATAAGAGCGCGGCTTGTATCATTTGTATGTTGAAGAATGGTCAAAGTGTGGGTATTATGTGAAGTAATTTAATTCAATGTAGCTATATAAGTAGATACAAATCATTTGAAATCATTGATATTTCAAATTCAGAATATTATAATACAATGACATTTAATATATTGATATTGCTGACATATAATGTATTTTTATTTACATATCATTCATATCATATCAAGAATACTGATATCAAAAATAATAAACTTATGATTAATAAAATAAAAATAAGTTATTCTCTGTAAATTGGACTTTTCAAAGACGTCTTTTTCTGGACATCCCGAGTATGTCTAGTAATTGACGTCCTAGAAACGTCCATAAAAGGTCGTGGACGTTCAGACCAAAAATGGACCTAAAATGGACGTCCTCTAGACGTCCAGTGCTATCTGGGACAATGGCAGCTGCATTTCTTATGACCAGAGAGGAGAAGCCTCCATATTCCTTGTTGAGTAGAAAATTATCATCAATAAATTGATCCGTTATAAGTAGATGGTATATTAGGTTGAATAATTGAGCTGTTTTGTAGTACAAAGTCAATCAGTTATATATGGTTCGGTATCACTCACGAGAGCGACAGCTGTAGTTCATTTCGATCTCCTACTTATTCAACATTTTTTTCTGACTAGATAGGCCAGATCTTCCAGAACACAAATAGCGATGTGCACATCTAAATTTAGCGCACACTAGAATCAGCTGGACCACAACATACTACGCCAAACGTTGGTTGGGTTGCACCGACCTACTTCCTTATTTTTAAAGTTTTTGAGAATCGTACGCGTTTCCGTTTACAAATAAGCCGACTGCTGTTTAAAGTCTGGGTTAGAAGATATACAGAATGTCGACCTTCGCTTATATATTATTGAAAGAAATTATAATAGACTCACAACTTTCAACAAATGAATTTGTTATTGAGCGTCGATACGTGTATTTTGGACTGAGTATCTTCAGATGATGAATCTACTCATTTCAAAATACACGTTTTTGATTGGAGTATCTGTGTTGATAATCAAAAACATTATGTTTTTGTTTCTGTATTTCGGCTGTTGATTGAAAACTGGATAAAAGTGGATACCTACATGCTGTGTTTTCGATTTTGTATTCCGCTGCCTCATTGGTAGTTTGATCAAATAAGAAACGAAATTATCCACATGCAGCGTGTTCTGTCATGGATATTGATGTCATTATATTCTCATATTCAGGAAACAGTCAACACCAAACTTCAGACAAAAAGTTGATTTCAATTTCATCAAAGAATTTTAGACCAACTTTGTATGAACAGAATTTTGAATTGACATTTTTAATGCCAACCTAACCTCTCGAGTTTTTTTAACAAAAAGCTTCCCTTGACCAACCTCTCTTTCATTTGTGAAACTTTATTGCTTTCAAGAAATATCTGAGATGAATGTCTCATGCCCTGCTGGAGAATCCAGAGTCAGGATCAGTTTCGTCTTCTAATGAAGCAGGTTCGCCTGAAAATAATATAAGTGATGTTCACAAGGTTCATAATAGTTATAGAAGTTCAGCAGACACCAACTTGGAATCACAGGTTGAGACTGGAGACATAATTAACATATACCTAGTGCTTTCGCAATTGTTGTTCTTGAGACTTTCAACTTATGATTCCTGCATAAATCTATAGTTTTGAAAGACTCACCTTTCATGAAATGCCTGCTATACATAGTCTCTGATAGGTACTTCATCTTTCAATCAGTAAGATCATCTCATTTGATTTCTGATATCCGTTTTTCTCTTCTCTTCCTGGATAAGTCACTTTTACTGTTCAAAAACTTGTGGTTTAAGATTTCAGGGACCCAGTAAAACCCCACTTCATCCTTGTCATGGCAAGACTTGCATACATCAATGCATGTATGAGGCATTTTATTTCAGCATAAACTGTTAACTGTGGCATGAGGTCTACAAAAGACGAGAAACAAGTCTAACAAGCACAGAAAATCACAAAAAAAAAACAGTTTACCACTATAATATGAATATGATCAACAGAGCACTGATATAACGAGTCAAATCTTGAACAACAATGAAAGTTTTAGGTATATATTTCAATTTGAAGCACAAATGATTGTCTATAATCAAAAAAACAAGTCTAACACACACAGGAAATCACAAGAAAAACAGTTTTATCACTACAGTCGCATATGACAATACGCAATGTTTGCCAACAGCCGCCATATTGCTTTTGGTTTGACAGGTCGCTGGATTGCCTAATATGGATCTTTAACCTCCTGATAGTCCTTATGAATTCCCACGACAACTAGATTGTCCTCGATGTATCGTTAGTTGCATAACGCACCGACTGCAAATGAAAATATTAGATGAAATTATTGTTTTATCAATGAAATAGTCAGTGAAATAATCTCGACAAATAGAACTCGTTTTTCAATACCCAATTGTTGTATTACATACGATCCCATCCAAAATTGTATTCATACTGGATCTGTTCACCTAACCGTAAAGGGACTATTATTATCATGACTACTGGGAATCGAGGTCTGTCCATAGCCTTGTCAGAAATCTATTTGGGTTGACACGATACAAAGCATCTTCGTTCAGTCAGATGCAGAGAACATGTTGCCGCTGGATGGTGTTAGAGCTCATATTGCAAAATTGGTTAGAGGTGCTAACACCATCGAACCGTGACATGTTCTTTGCATCTGACTGGTTTATCCAACTCAAGTTAGAGCTCTGCACGGACCGGGCGAACCCACGCAGACCTAGGCCCGCCACGGGCCTGAAGTATGCATGGTATAACAATTTATAAAAAAGGCCGTGCGGGCCGATTCATAAGATTGAGCGTGGCAAGCCATTCATGTTACGCGGGCCGTACGGGATATTCAGGTCGTGCGGGTTACGCAGGCCGTGTTGGTTACGCGGGCAGTGCGGGTTACTTGGGCCAAGTGAGTGACGCGGCCATGTAAGTTACGCGGGCTGTGCGGGCTACGTGAATATATAGATTACTTCATTATTTCTCAATTTATTATTCTAAAAGGAATATCAATGTAGTGATTACTGAAAAATCACATTCATTCGAATCGATCTCAGAGAATTTCACCGCTGGCTCAAACTTCTGACGCAGGATATCATTGATATTGCATGGAAATTCAACCCGTGGTTGATTTCTTCTCTTGGGTCACAATATGTTTGAAGTTTTTTTTTTATTAACCCAGAACCAAATTGAGCAAGCCACGCGAGATAATCAAGAAAGTTCAATGGAACGCGCAGGCTGAAAGGGCCACGTGGGTCGCTGTGCTGAAAGAGACACGTAGGCTGAACAGCCCGAGGACCACGCAGGGCCAAGCTGACCACGCAGGCAAAGCGGACCACGCGGGCAAAGCGGACCATGCTGGCAAAGCAATCCACGCGGGTCGAGCGGACCACGCGGGCCGAGTCACTAGCCTACGGTCGGAAAGTTGTTTACAACATGAATTTTCAGCTTTGGAGGGAGATGTAAAGTTTTTTTCAAGATCTAAGAAACTGACATGATCTGAGATGAGATAATGACATGCGATGAAGTCATAAAAGTATTAACCGTGAGAAGGTCGTATTTATTTTGTTGTTGGCTCGACACATTCTGGAATAATCTTATAGTTATTAAGTTCTGCAGTGATAGTGTGTTTGTGTTAGAAGATGTCCAGTGCAAAACCCGTTTCAGGCAGTAGCCAAAAATGTTTGCCTGTTGAAGCAAAAATAATTGTTAAATGTGTTTATTCAGAGTTAGTTGAGTCAGGCCACGAAAAACATTTTTCATTGAAGGGAACATCAACTTATTGGCGTTCCTGAAAGTATACAGTCTGGAAAATTGTAAATAATATACTGTGAAGCCTAGGAGAGTACGAAAAGACAGTGTTGCACCTGAAAATGTTGATATATACAATGAAGATTCAATTCGTCAGAAAATTCATCAGATCAATGAAGAGTAGAAAGTTACCACATTATTTTCGCTCTCAGCGAGGCTATCCGAGGATAGTTGTGACATGTTCTACTAAAACCTTGTGGCGTACTCTACGTCGTTTCTGGTTTTCATTTGAAAAAATAGACAAAAGGCAAGTAATAATGGAATCACTTCGCTTGCACAACTTAGAAAAGAATATCTGGATGAGATATGGTATGACCGCCATATGACACGCCAAGTAAAGGATGGACTGATAAATTAGAATAATGTCTCACTGAATCTCCGTCCAATAAAGGAGGAAGAATAACAATTCTACATGACCAGTGTCAGAAGACGGCTGAGTACCGAACTGTTCATTTTTGGCAGCTAAAAACATTTTGGACTCCAGCTTTGATTACCACTGCGATACAACTGCTGAAGCTTTTGAGGACTGCTTTCAAAACAAATTATTACCCAATATACCACCAAAGAGCAGTATTTTATATGCCTCCTATCATAGCTGCCAGTTGGATAAAGTGCCAAGTTCCACCAGCAGATAAAAGGAAATACATGAAACCACCACTTTAGAAGATACTTCAGCTAATATTACATTTGTGAACAGTCACGAAGAACTTGAATGGTATTGTCAAATCGCTAGGGGTGAGTGTAGTTTGATACCATTCATTGTATGCTCGGAAATCTTGAAATTAGAATTGAAATACCAATGTCATACAGTGTCTTTCAAAAAGTCTTAGAACGGTCTCATACATCAGATACGGCTCGAAGAAAATTCATGAGATTTTTTGCAAAATAGTTTTTATGAAGCCTTATGCAATGGTGATATGCGCAATGTTGCCGAATCAACGGTTTTCTAGATATTGAGGAAAACTCAGTTCTTTCAGATAGAACACACTATTTATTTTCATCGCATTAAATTTAGCGCCCCCATATATTACTCAGGTCTCCTAATATCAGATTCTGAATTGATGTGATTTTGGAAATATGACAACATGGCATTTTCGATGAAATATCTGCGAACGGTCCGATATTTCAACGAGCTCGGGAAAATATCATCAAATTTCATACAGCATGGTTTTTGATGATGCCCAATCTCAAGTTGATATTGGCAATATTGCTGAATTAATGTTTTTTTTAAAATATTGAGGATAACTCATTTTTTCCATATGGAACAAGCTATGTATTTTCATTGCATTCAATTCAGCGCTCCCACATAATTTAGGTCTCCAAATATCAGATTTCCAAATAATCTGGTTCTTTATATTTGACAACATGACATTTGCTTTGACATGTCTGCGAACAATCAAATATTCTTTATAGGATAGTTTTTGATGAAAGAACTTTTTCAAATTTAAATATCTTCCTTAATGAAGTATTGAATCAAATAGCTGGGCTGGTGGCCGTGAGCGTAGAGTCGCTGGCTGTTGCCCAGGCGGTCCGGGTTCGATCCCCGGCGCGAGCACTGAATTAATTTTCGGTAGTTTCGTTGGGCGGGAGGAGATAGGTGGCCAACCCAACATTCTTGGTACCTAGATATCAATCCTTTGGACTGTCCACGGTTACCAGCCGAGTAGTGCTTCGGATGACACTTAAAAAGCTAAGGTCCCCGTCTTCTTAACTCACACAAGTCTCTGACTTTCGAGGGTTGCTTTGCAACTAAGCTGGCGGTTAAAAACACTTTTAAAACACTTTTAAAACACTTTTAAAACACTTTTAAATGGAACAACAGCGAAAACAACAGAAACTGAGAACTATCTGACTTAGTGGTCAAAATGTTTGTATCATTTGCTGAAGAATATTTCAAGCGGTCATAAAAATTCCCTTGAAGTATTAGTTAGTATTTGAAGCATAATTGAAAGAGCTTCCTGGCATATTTTATTGTGTAAGGTTTCCAAATATGCTGGTTGTTTCACAAAAACCCGATTTATAAGATACAAGAAATATAATTTCAACAAGATGGGGTACTACCTCATTATGACTATTTTGGACTGTACGTGTATCACCTTGTATATTCAATTTTTTCTTCCTAATGTCGCAAATTAAAAATAGAAATGGACCAATTTCAGAAATGGATTAACATATTTTGGCTAAGAAAATAATTTATTAACTTCTTCGAGAGAGCATTTACTAACAGACGCACTGTATACAATCCCCAAATGTATTGAATTTTTTGAATTATTGAGCTTTCCATGAGATTTCTGAAACTCGAATAATGTGAAGGGTGTTTCATTTGAAAAAAATGTCGCGGAAGATGTTTTGGCTAAGAATGAATTTATTCAGTACTTTACGAAAGCACCGTATACATACCTATACGAATTTTTTATTTTTTTCGTCTAATCAACTTTCACTTGAAAAAAAAAATTAATGAAGAAGGAACTTGGCTCCTTCACCATTTATTCCTATTACGTCCTACATAAAAGTGTGAATACTCAATGATTAAAGCCACATTCACACAGAGATTAAATACGATTCCTTTTGTCAATACGACGTTGCCGACGTCATCAATATTTCTGGGCTTCCTCTTTGAATACATTATAACAATATCATAACAACAATGGGTTACTGATAATGGTTCATTATGATATTTTTCAAGAGTATCTATATTTTGCACTTACGATATATTATTGAATGATAGTAATAACTGGTCAGTTATTTTGCCAATCAAATCATTTCTTTCTAGGAAAGTTGCAGATTATATCTTGCAACAGCGCATAATACTTTGAGCGCGTTCACACGACACAAAATTCTAACAGGCACACTGACAGCTGCTGATCTGATATTGTGGTTATGTATGTTTTTGTTTACTAGTTTTACTCGTGTCGATTTTTATTCGTTATTCGCCCATGTCTACATATTTATAGTTGTTTTGTTAGTTAGGTGATCATCGCTATTTTTCATGATATGAACATTCTACTACCACTTCTGTTTTTTCGATTGGTTTTTATCTGTTAGCTATTCGCTAGCTTTATTTTCCATTATCAGCTGAATTCAGACTAGATTCATAATGTACGTCACAGTTTCCGCCCCGAAAATTGAAAATTGCTTTATCTTGAGGATAAAAACGACTTGGACTTGATCAATCGCTATTCTGTACAGCGTCTACATGAAACTGAGGAGTTCAGAATTCATTTTATGAAAATTCATCTAAAGGAAACTGTCTCATTATTTCTCATTTTCCAGAAATGCCTATATCTTTCGAATCAGGATATTTTTTCTTCCTCTCGAGACCCCGAAAGTATCTTTAATAATTCTACGAGCGAATGCTCATGCATCCATACTGTATTACGACGTGATTCACTGTGAACAATCTGACAATGAGGTTTGGGAATGGTTCAAAAGCCTTAGGCTCTTGTTATCTTCCTACCTACTACCAGCGGTGCCGTTACTGCTTTCCTAATTTCAATTTTGCGATTGTAGAGATCCCGACATCCGTAATTCAAATATTCTATGAAGAATTTTTTTTGTTACTGTGACTATATATCATTATATATTATCATTCAATTTGTTTGTGTTGATGATTGTTTTCTTCAATGAGTTGCTCTCCAAACTGTAGCCAATCTCTAGTTGAAATATTGCAGTTTCAACCCAGTAAACATTTTTTATTCTCAAATGTTTCGGAAACGTAGTATCTGATGCATGAAACTTCGCATTCAAAGTTGCCTAAATGTTGCAGAAAAATTCCATGTTCCATGCGATACTTCATGAATATTTCTTTTGTTATATTACCTGGAATGTTTCAGAAATATTTGTGAAACCAAAGATATTCACCCTCAGAACTGTTTCATGAATGATGTTTCGAATACATATACTTGAAACATTCTGGAAACATTCTCAATATGATCAGAACTTTAGGAATGTTTCTTGGTACATGTCATGAATATTTTTGAAACGATAAATTTTCGCCACCAAGTTTCAGGGATGTTTCATGAAACATCACATTGAATGTTTCAGAATGAAAAATACCTACCAATATTGCTGAAATATATTCATATTCCTGGTGAAATGGAAGATGATAGACATAAAAAATCGAATTATGATGCTTACAAAAAAGTTATAAAAGAAAGTAAAAAAAGTATCATCAGATATTTCACATAATCACGACGTATTAGGTACCCCGCAAACATTGAACTAGCGGGAGAAGTCCGGCCTAGTGCAGGCTAGTCTGGGAAAGTGACGATGCTGGGGTATAGGTAATGGGCCAATGATTTTCCTATACCAAGTAACCATCAGTTAAAAATACGATGATGGCCTTGTGATGGTGAGATGTCTGGAACTAATTGAATACTAACGAGATCTGGCCCTTTGCTGGCCAATTTCATATTCACTACCCGTCCCCCTGGTGGATGTTTTGGGAACGTCTACATCAACAATCAGCTGATCAATATCATATGTGACTAAGATGACTGACTCTCGTGAGTGGTGATCGCGTACTAGTTTGTTTATGTCGAATTAATGTGGTCCTCTCTGTCCGTGGTGGTTATTTATGATGGCAGGAGTATTCTCAATTGATGATAATAGAACACAGATTCTTCAATTATGATAATATTGAGTGAGTATCAATGTACCTTCACAGTGCTTTGAATTTAATTATTTAATGCATGTGTTTGGTATCTCGTAACCTCATATACCTAATGATCATGATAATTGGAGTTAACTATACTTCTCTAAAAGCAACCATCATTTTTAAGTCCTTTGTTGCTATCAAAAGCAATCTCAGATTATGTGAACCCATCTCTATATTGAAGAACTGAATAACAATAAGGTTTCAGCTACAGAATTACCTGTGCCAAGACCATAATGAGAATTGACAAGCTCCATGTCATTTGACTATATTATCAAGTTATGAACTTATGCAACTCATAGGCCACTAATATAAAACGAATGATGCATTTTATATTTCAGAAGTACCTCACAACGAAGAATCAACTTCGAAGGAATGCTACCCAATAAGATGTAGATACCACACACCAACCAGTAAGCAGTCACTCTGAGAAGTTTCATCGTTGAAGAACAGAGAGGTTAAGAAGATATAATTGTCTCATTCATAAAATTGTTTTCTTGAAACCTGGTATGTGTCTGATTTATGATGAGAGGGTTATGTTGTGAAATAAAGAGGTACTAGAACTTTCAGATCCATTGGACCCCTAAAACCCCTACCCCTCCCCTACCTCGATAGTATGTAACCAATGTCGTTAATTGGCCATTACAGTCCCATCATTTATGTATATGCTGGGCTTGCTATGGGGAACTCAATGTGTCGATTATGTTGCACTGGCCTTTTGCCGGGGAACTGAATATGATTGCTGGGAAACCAGCACTGGGACCAGCTGCCGGCCGCAGTGTACTGATATATGGAGTCCCGCATATGGGACCATTCACTGGGCCGCTGATGTCAGGTATTGGAAAAATATACTAGGCCATTGATGCCCCATAAGGATGAAGATTAATTTTCTTCAAATATTTTGGAAACTACGCCTTCCTGAATTGAGAATTTATAGTTCTCAATATACAGAGTGTGCAGAGTATCTCCAACATGTATCATGAAATATTTAAAGAAAATGAATCTTCATTCTTATTATATGTCTATGGACATGGATCACGCATTCATTTCCATCACAGTTTTTGAAGGAATTTCTTGGAACAAATTGATGCAATAAATTGGTGTTGATTTTTTTCCATGGAAATGAAGCAAAATATCAAATCAATCCTGGAGAAAAAAAATGTTGTATTTTCATTTATCCAATAGATTGTGGAGATATAGAATTCAAAAATATCAGTGGCGCACATTTTATTGACAATAATATTCGGTAGGTTGCCACCCGGGACGCCACTGGATTTCATAATTTCTATTGAAATTTCCCGAAAATCGTTGAGAGAAAATTTGAGATATTCATGAAAAAAATATTTTTTTCAAATAGTTCAACACACTGTATGTTGAAATCTATGCATTTCTGGACCCACCTAAACGCAATATGGCGGACGACCGAAGATGGCGTATTAAATTTTTCTTGAAGGGTTTCACGAGTAGATGCGATGAGCTGTGATGTCATTGTGAACAAGCTAGACATGACAGACGAAAAAAGTCTCAAATATTATCCTAAGCAAATATTCATTTAAATTTCCATCTGAGTTTGAATAATGAACTCTTATTTTAAATGAATTGCAAGCTTATACATGCTGTTACTTCCATCCAAATCAAAATTATTCTAGTTTGATATACTTTTATCGGCTGATGAAGGACGTATTATGAATCTAAAATTGCTCCGCTCTTCTCTAACATATCAATAGATTATGCTAATTCATTCTGTCGAGGCGAATCAATAGCTTTTTCTCGTTCATCTGTTATATCACGTCACTTTGAGCACTATGAATTCTTACCTGCGTTCAGTTTTGAACCCTGAAAATAATACATTTCTAAAGTCAGCTGATTAAAGATGAATCAAGAGAACAGCAAATAATTGTGTAGAATGCTTGAAAAAATTGAATCGATTGCCCCCGGATGAGCGCGAGGGTGATTGTTAAAACGGGGTGGGGTGTAAAAGTGCCTAAATAATTATCCTCGTTCAAATCGTTCTTGACACATTTTGCATTCACTTGATGATTATGTTCATCCTGTGCTTCAGCTGGTTTGTTATCAGTTAACAATATGGTAGACTGTATTTATTTCATTGACCAACTTATCAAAGGATGAGAATTTTTGTTAAAACTATATTTATTCTCGGAAAATTACAGAATCTCGTTTTTTTTTTTATTTATTATTTCTTGTTCCTAAGATACGATTCATAGCCGACCAAAACTCATACGGTGAGATTCGTTTCTTGAACATCTTGAACATACCGGCCCCCTTGAAAGGACGTAGTCTTTTCAATGTACTATAGCTCGGTCGGCAACAGACATACTTTTGTTATAGCACGCTTCACTATGCCGTTTCTTGTCTTTATACTTAGAACTCGCACTATTCCATCTTCGCCAGGATGGGTTTGAACGATTCTTCCCATTCGCCAGGATTGAGGAGGAGTGTTTTCTTCTTTCAGAAGGACCAATGCACCCATTAGATCAGGATGGTTACTTGAAAACTTCCATTTAGTTCTCTGCTGCAAATAGTGAAGATACTCCTTGGACCACCGCTGCCAAAAATGTTGGATCATTTTCTGGACATGTTTATATCTGGATAAATATGATGGATTGCAGGCACTGAGATCTTCTTGCGGAAGAGCATGCATGGAAGCTCCAACCAGAAAATGGCCAGGGGTTAAGGGTTCCAGGTCATTTGGGTCAGATGATAGGGGGTAAAGGGGACGGGAATTCATAATTGCCTCAATTTGTGTGAGTAACGTATAAAATTCCTCATAAGTTAAATTTGCATTGGATGATATACGTTTCAAATGATATTTCGTCGTTTTTACGGCTGCCTCCCATAGACCTCCAAAGTTAGGAGAACGTGGGGGAATGAGTTTCCAAGTTATTTTGCTTTGAGTTAAATAATCAGTTATTTCATCTTCATGATGAAGAGTTGATAGTCTTCGCAATTCTCTATTAGCGCCCACAAAATTTGTGGCATTATCTGAATATATTTCATGACACAAACCACGGCGAGATACAAATCTTTTTAGGCCGTTTAGAAAACATTCAGTGGTTAAATCAGTTACCAGTTCTATATGCACAGCTTTGGAACTGAAGCAGATAAAAATACAAATATAACATTTTATTAATTTTCTATTTCGTAGTTTGCCATCTCTAATTGAAAAAGGACCAGCATAATCAACTCCACAAATTGAAAAAACGCGGGTAGGTCTAGTTACTCTAGGAGAAGGCAAATTTCCCATTTTTTGTTCACTTGAGATAGGGTTTGATCTGAAACAAGTTATGCATTGCCTCAGAATTTTTCTAACGATTTGTTTACCTCTAATAGGCCAATATTCTCTGCGAATGGCTGCTAATGTGGCTTGTTGGCCAGCATGAAATAATTTTTCGTGTTCATGACGAACGATTAAATATGTGAATGGGTGATCATATGGAATTACAATAGGAAATTTATGCTCGTATGAAAGATCCGAATTTCGGAGCCTTCCACCAACTCTCACGACACCCTTTTCATCAATGAAAGGATCTAAGGAATTGAGGCTACTAGATTTTGGAATAGTTTTATTATTCTTCAATGCTTTTACTTCTACAGTGAATTCAGTTATTTGAGCCATCTTAGCCAAAATAATGATACTATTCTCTAACTCTTTGTAATTTTCCAATTATTTTTGATTTATTTTTAGTCGAGTTATTCCTAAATCTGATACAATAAGCTACTATATGTTGTAATTTGAGCAAAGAAGAATACTTAGAAAATAAAAAATCATTTGAAATGTTAGTAGTAATTAATACTTTTTTCTTAAGTTCTGGAATTTCTGCTAATGGAGATAGATTCTCAGAGGGTAAGTTAACCTCACTTTCACTCAGCCAAGAAGGGCCTCTCCACCAAAGAGGTAGATCAATTAATTGTCTGGGCTCCAGTGCTCCACACCCCGAGATATAATATCTGCAGGATTATCCCCAGATCGTACATGATGCCACTGAGTTAATGAAGAGAATTCCTGAATTTCAGCTATACGATTTGCGACAAACGTGTTCAGATTGGCAGGTTCTGTAGCTATCCATTGCAGAACTATGGTTGAGTCGGTATAATAATTTATGTCCCTTATGTGAAGATCTAAAGATCTCAATACTTTCTGAACAAGCTGTACCATGAGCAAAGACCCACAAAGTTCAAGTTTAGGCAATGACAAAATTTTCAGAGGTGAGACACGTGATTTTGCTGTCATTAGATGAACTTCAGTCTCTCCAGAAACATTCTGACTGCGTAAATATATGGAACTACCATAAGCAACTTGTGATGCGTCACTGAATGCATGAATCTCTACTTTAGTGTAATGAGCTAAAATGACTTGTCTAGGTATCTGAATGAACTTGAGATAGTATAGCTGTTGATAAAAACGAGTCCATTCGGTAAATAAATTGAGAGGAATTGATTCATCCCAATTAAGCTTAAGCGCCCATAATTGTTGCATGATTAACTTGGACTTGACTATTACTGGGCCAATTAGACCTAATGGGTCAAATATTTGGGATATTATCGACAATATTTGACGTTTAGATATATTTTTGAAATTACTTGTCAAGGTATTAGTAGTATAAAGAAAGTTATCAGACATTGCATCCCATAAGATTCCCAAAGTCTTACCATGCTTGTCATTTGTAATGATGAAATTTTGGAGATTTGAAGTATTTTCATCTAAAATATTTGAGAATATATCGTGGTTATTTGACACCCACTTGCGAAGATCAAAACAGGCACCACTGAATAGGGTATTAATTTCTGATATCAACCTATGAGCAGCTTCCATGTCATCGACACCTGTTATTAAATCATCAACATAAAAATCTTTTAAAATTGTTTTGCAAGTGGCAGGATATAATGACATATTATCGAAAGCTATTTGTTGGAGACATCTGGTACTTAAAAAAGATGCTGACGACGTTCCATAAGTTATAGTATTGAGTCTATAATGCGAAAGTGGATTATTTGAATTTGATCGCCATAAAATTCTTTGGAGATCTCGATTTTCAGGATGAACCTCAACCTGCCGGTACATTTTAGCAATATCAGCCTTGATGACAATATTGTACTTACGCATTCGTAACAGAATTGAAAAGAGATCATCTTGTATAACAGGACCAATCATTTGTACATCATTCAAAGATAAATTGGATGATGATTTTGCGGAACCATCGAATACAACACGTAATTTCGTTGTCAAATATGATTCATTTATCACACAGTGGTGGGGTAGATAATACTTTATGTTTCCAACATTCTCTTCTGGTGAAATGATTTGAGACATATGCCCTAAAGAAATATATTCATTCATGAACTCCATTTCTGAGTGAATCGTTCTTCAAGAGTTTTCGCTCAAGTGCATAAAATCTCTTTGAAGCTGATTGTAAGGAATCGCCCAATTGGGTATAATTATCTTTCAGTGGTAATTTTACTGAAAATCTTCCAGTCACCATATCACGATGATAGTTTTTCATGAAATGATTTTCGCAATTGATCTCTTCTTGTGTACGTCTTTTATGTGAAAAGCTTTGTTCAACAACCCAAAATTTTTCTAGCTGATTATGAAGATCTTTATTTGTAGTTAAACCACAAAAGGTTTTTTCAGGCATATTTACGCCCATAGGTCCAGAAATTATCCATCCCAATGTGGATTTCTGTAGAATTGGTTGATTTTTTCCCAATTTTATTTGACCTACACTCAACAAATCAAAAAATATACCAGCACCTAATAAGAGATCAATCTTGCTAGACTTGAAAAATTCTGGATCAGCTAGTGTAATATTAGCAGGAATTTTAAATGAATTCAATTTGAAGGATAATTGCAGAACATTTTCAGTGATTTCACTTATTATCAAGAATGAGTTAGTAAACGAGTATTCATTATGAATTGATTTTACTGTGGCATCAGTTTTTGCATGAATATTTAATGTGGTTGAACTTATCCCTTGAACAGGAATATCGATAGGAACTTTATTCAAATTTAATTGTTTGAATAAACCTTCTGTTATAAAATTGGATTGTGACCCACTGTCGAGTAAAGCTCGGCATTTCACCGGGTTATTATGAATATCATAGATATATAACACTGCAGTGGACAATAAAACAAAAACATCCGTAGGTAAATTTGATTGGACTGACATTACTTGATATTGAATGCGAGATTGAATGCTCTCATTTGATGCATGATTGTAACTGTCATTCAATTCATTTCTACCAGAAATACGAATGTTCTGATTGTTAAGATCATTTGGGTTTATTACTTGATTTGACTGCATCTGCGGTTTTTCGAACTCATTATTTTGAACATCAGAATTACATGATGTACTTGGAATCTCACTTATTTGTGGAATTGATGATGAAACCGAGCAATGAGCTTGACGCCCTGTCAAAGAATCTGAATTACTTACTGGATTACCTTGGAAGCCCGATTGATCAAAATGCAATAAAGAATTATGCTTTTTGTTACAATAACAACATGTCTTCGAAGATTGACACCCTGTATTTGAATGTCCTGCTCTAAGGCAATTAGTGCACAATTTAAGTGTTTTTATTTCATTATAGCGTAATTGTGGATCTTTTTCCATAAAGTTGCGGCATGACGATATGTAGTGATTATTTTTGCAAATAGGGCAAACTATATTATCATTTATTGTTGAGGCATGAAACTGGGGTTTGAAATCAAATGGTTTTCTATGGATAGAAGTGATTGGTTTGCTATCCAATGACTCTAGTAGTAGACACCTATTTGTTAAAAAACCTATAAATTCATTGATAGTAGGAGCTTCAATTTGATTGGTTTTGATTTCCCATTCTCTTTTTGTATCATTATCTAACCTGGAGGTGAGCAGATATAATAATATAGTATCTTCAGAGAACGAAAGTGTTTCTGAAATTCATCTAGAAATCCTCTCAAAGATGAATGAGAATTTCTTATCACCATCTGCAATTCGAAAATAGCTTTCATGTGTGATTTTATTATTAACTTCTTATTTTCATATCTCGCCTTCAACAATTCTAGGGCCAATAAATAATTTGCTTCACACACCTGAAGTGACTGTATGACGTGAGATGCTTCGCCTTGTAGAGAAGCTTGTAGGTAATGATATTTTTGAATATTATTCAATGAAATATTATCATGAATCAAAGTTTTGAATGTGTCATAAAATGAATACCATCCGCTATAATCTCCTGCAAATTCAGGAAGTTTGATTTGAGGTGAAGCTACTTGTTTCTGAACATTTGGAACTGGTATACTTGAATCACCGTGTAATGATACATCATACATGTCCGATGCTATTTTCACTATTTTGAAATATTTATCTGCAAATAAATCTCGTTCATTCAATTGATTATCAGTAAATTCTAACAATTCAATTTGTGTTTGCACTTCACTGAACGCATTGTATAGAGAATCCAACTTTGAAAGACGCAATTTTATTTCGCCTACCCTTTCAGGATGATTTGTCAAAGAATTCACAAATGTCACAAATTTTGTGAGTTGTCCTTTGTATATACCTCTTCGTTGCACCAAAACCTCTAATTCTGCCATGGTGCTAGGATTATTCAACTTTAAAATGGAATTATGATTATTCAACTGAAATCAAACCTCAACTTGGGAATGATGATTTACTTTATTCAATCAAATCTTAGATTTCGCTATCAATAAGTATTAGCAAATTTACTTTTTGAGTACTCAATGAACGAATATGATTAGAATGACAGACGCAATATATCTTGTCAAAATTATGATGAATTATGAAAATGTTCTCAATTGAACTTACATGGAATGCGATTGCTTCAAATCAAGACAATTATTATAATGGGAAAAGGGAAAAGGATAGTAATAGGATACCCTGACCTGGTGTGGTGTTTCAGACAGTGTCTCACTGCATACTGCTCTCCACAGCATCAACCAGATCCAGCTCATCGAAGGACCATTTGTTCATCCTGTGCTTCAGCTGGTTTGTTACTAGTTAACAATATGGTAGACTGTATTTATTTCATTGACCAATGACCAACTTATCAAAGGATGAGAATTTTTGTTAAAACTATATTTATTCTCGGAAAATTACAGAATCTTGTTTTTTTTTTATTTATTATTTCTTGTTCCTAAGATACGATTCATAGCCGACCAAAACTCATACGGTGAGATTCGTTTCTTGAACATCTTGATCAGATTATATTGACAGTATTAATTCAGGGTGGCTCGTTTTAGTGAAACTCACTGTATATTGAATAGGCGTGTTCTGTTATCACGGCCAAATAAAAGACAGTGGCTTTTGCCCTTAGATATCATCATTCGCGAATCAAATAAAGATAGGAAATATGAAAAATCGTGAAGTATGATGCAATTTTGCCAATGATGATGATCAGATGTAATAATGAAGGTCATGTTAAGTCCGACGGGGGTCTGATAAAGTAAACATCCTATTATTCGAAATCATCAAATTATACAAATATTATACATCAGATTACAAGACTCTTTTTCATTATTGGATAGTGATTCCACAATTTTATAATCGCTATTTTATAAAATCGAGATTTATTTCGGAAATCTCCTTTACTTCCTGGACAACTATTTTCTGAGGCAGTAGCCCTTTCCTGTCTTAGTAGGTACGTATTTTCTGGAGTAGACCAAAAGTGATATTGCTCTGTTTCTGAACATTCGATAAGCGATGGGGTTGGAGGTTCACACTCGAATAGATACGAGTATTTACGATATCTCGTATCGTAAAGAATCATCTTACGATATGAGATGGAAAATTAGTTACTCTTCGGTCTAATATGTACGCTGGTATTATGAATAAACGGTACGAATATAAAACAGTATTCCACCTACTGTACTGATGGTGCTACCTCATCATTAACACAAAAATAGATAATACATATTCCTGAAGTTCCGATCATGGAAGTATGTTGGAAGACGAGCGAAATATCTAATGACCATCAGAAAGTGTCTTGGCCTCTTCTTTGCCAACATATAGGGTGAATCTTGAGATTTGGCAAACACATCTTCTGGTCATAACTTTTCAACAGCTCCTTCGATTAATCTGATTTTTTCATAAAATATTCCTCTTCTGAACCCTAATCGACTGACCTATTCAGAATAATTGATAGAATGCAGGACCGTTTTTGAAAAATTTCGATAGTTTAGTTTTTATCAAAGAGTTCATCCTTTATATGGTTTTTGTAAACTGTTACAGGGAATTCTTAAGGCACACAAACAAGCATCATGAATAAAATATTCAAAATTCTCCACACACTTTCACGGAATTTTTCAAAAAACAATAAATTATAAGCGAAAACGAAAGTTTAACAACAAAATAATGATATTCATTCGAAAATAAATACTTCGCAACGCATAAATTTCACAAATAAAAGTAACACTCGCATTTTCAATGCTTCAGCCCAATGGAAATCAACATGTTTTCTCATTTCCAGGCTTGGATTTCATCATTCCATTTTTTGTGGAAGGTAATAATCACCCTGTTGATGTTTTTCAAATCAGTGAATGGGGTATCTGTTTAGATGTTAACGGTCATCGATTCAAATAAATCAAGATAGTCGAACAGAAAATAAAGGTTTACTCACAATTATTTTTCAAAAGCTATACTGACAATAGCGGATAATAATTCTAGTACGGAAAATTAATAAAATTATTCATAGCGATGGCCACAGTGGCGTAACTATTATACCGCGAAACCCCGCGGTTGCGGGGGGGGGGCGTTCCTCAGATGGGGCCCTGGGACCCTGGGTCCACCAACCAGAGCAAGGACCCAGCAAAATTGGTTGATGAATGAATATTTTTCAATTATGAATATGCCACAGAAATAATGTTTCCATTTCTGCGAATAGTGCTGCAGGCATGTTTTTTTCAGTGTAGGTCCAGGGTGATGTGTGAAATCAACGATGCAAGCCAAATATTTTGGATGAAGAACTTGATTAAAACTAGTGGTGCTTCAAAAAGAAAAAGGAAACAAAAGTTAGGAGCTGAGAAGTGTGAAATTTCCAAGATTACCACGTTATTTACGAATACTACTACTGTTTCGGATAATACATTTGAATATTATGATGAATTTCCATCAAGTAGTAGCAGTATGATTATTGAAACAGGAATGGATGTTGACTTTGCAATTATTATGAAAGAAAAACTATTATTCCAGATTTTTTGGGATTTTCTCTCTTCGTTTCTATAAAATGAAAATATCAATATTATTTCAATATACGTGTAGTAAGGACAAATCAGATGATTCGACCCAAAATATCACTGCATTCAAAGAATTTTTCTACCAGAGAGCCTGAAAGAAAAATTCACTATCTTGTCAGTGAGAATTTGTATTGAAAAAAGTTTGTAGAAGAGAAATAAAGGTATACATTGGAAAAATGTCTTTTAACTTAGCTAATGACGAGACTTCTGCTACTACTGCATTCCAAACTGAAGGTACAGATGGTGTGAATATAAAAAGTATTATATCTGAAATCCACGAGGAGCCTATACCTGACTTGAATGCGAGAACTCCTGGAGATGGAACTGAGTCAGATGAATCATTACTGGATGTATTAATTGAAGGATCATTTTCTTGTGATGAAGTCAATTTCAGTGGCCAAGAATTGAGGAATTGTGAAGCTGTAAGTTATTCAATACAACTAATAGTTCATGGAGAGAAGGGACTTCTGACTGGAAAGGTTTGTCTCGAGGGGGCCCTAAATGATTTTGGCGGGGGGGCCCAAAATATGAAGTTACGCCACTGGATGGCCATCGATATTTTCACATGTACCTCATCCACTGATTCGAAAAAGATCTACAGGGTGACTATTATCCTCCACGAAAGAATGTAATTACTTAATCCAGGTCTGAAAATAAAATAATATGTTGATTTCCATTGAGCATTGAAAATGTAAGTCGCACTTTCATTCGTGAAATTTATGGGTGGCGAAATATTACTTTCCAAATAAATGAATTGTTTTCCAAATTTTCCATTTTCCATAAAATTCATAGTTTTCTTCAAACTGCAGTGAAAGTGTGGGAAAAATTTGAAATATTTTATTCCAGATGTTTGGTTTTGACTCTTGAAAATTTCCTGTCACAATTTACAAAAACGATATACAGCCTTTTGCTATAAACTAATCTATCAAAATTTTTCAAGAACGGTCCTGGATTTTTCCGATTCTGAATAAGTCAGTCGATTAGAGAGGAGTAGCGGAATATTCCATGGAAAAATCAGACGAATCGAAGAAGCTGTTGAAACATTTTGCGAAATATTTTGGAAAAGGAGTGTAGGGGACACTTTCTGATGGACATTCGGTATATTTTCCTCAGGAGTATGTACATTTCCTCATGACTCACCCTGTATATCGAGGTAATAATTTTCCTTCATGATTATACAATAATGAGAATCAAAACAAGCGAAAATGTATTTGCTACTCAGAATATGTTTGATAAATAATTGGTTGAGTTATAAAGGGTGTTTGGAGTGCTCCACTCGGAATAACGTGGATGTGCAACCAAACATGGTGGCGTCATAGTGTTAGTCATAAAATATGACTAGCAGCCATTCTATTCGTTTCCCCTGGAATTCATAGTTGTCTTCATTTAAATTGTTTTTTTCAAAGTTAGAAACACATCTCATGATCTCATGAAGTGTGTTTGATGATATTTAAGATTATTATCCCACAAAGATACCAAGATGTTTAAATAAATTGTCATTTTAATATTCGCCATCAATGGCTCGAGGAAATATGACAAAGAATGATCCTCGAGAGTGTATCATTATTCTCGTGGATCCTGAATTGTCTCCCAAGATTATTCACATGGAATGCTAAAATACAGTATAATATTTTTCTGGAATATTCCTTCATATACCATCCATTCAAAACACGTGCATGCGGTGTAGATCTATCAATACATATTTAAAAGAATATTTTTTCATTCCTTTTATATACATATAGGTCAGTATATCATAACATTGCCGTTCCAAGATTTTAATGAGATCTGGTTGGGGATTTGATAGCCCATCAATTTGAATTTGCTGGATGCAGGGGCGGACTGGGTTTTGTCGATCAAAGGAAGCAAAACTAACTAGTTTAGTGTTTATAAACAAAAAATCAGCCATGGGTTAGGAAGTTCTGTCTGAAATGACATTCACTAAGCATTCACGCTCATAGAGAGCTGAAAAAATTGTTATAACTGCTAATTTTTTTTACCTCTTGAAGCGCACGAAAGGAAATTCCTATAATGTCAAAAAGCAGGTCTATGTCAAAAATGTTATTCTTATTGAACGTTTTCCGAACTTATGACCAAATGGAAAACAAAGTGTTCATGCTTCTGTCATTTTAGGCTTATTTATGTAAAATGACATACATGTAGATAATAAAGGAGAATATTATGAAGTGTAAGACTCAATATCATTCATTCAAAGAGAAAAGGGGGCGAATTCATTGAAATATCTGGAGAATTAGAAAAAAACGAAGAGATACATCGGCTCACTCACAGTGGGTCCAGTGTTTACATTTGATTCATTTTCACAAATTGTTTCTCCTCCTGGAATTCCAGAATAATGCGTTACAAAATAGGCAAGCTGCATCGTCATCGTCGTAACTGTCGACTTCAAATAGGTTCGACATACTTCATGTCATTTTACCCTGATGAGCTGATGAGTTGTCTGTCATTTCACCCCGAATGCATCAACTGCCAAAAACATAACATAGTTTCGATTGAATGTAGTATGCATGTTCGAATCCATCCAGGAAATGAAAAATAATGATCAATAGCATCAGAGATAAACACAGCTTTCAATCGTCAACACGTGTTCACAATATTTTTATTGAATCTAACCTGGATTAATACACTGAATACTTAAAATTGGAACCATGGATATCAGAGAGAAGCTATAAGGTACCTATAGACAAGGTACTATACTAACATGAATACTGGCACTCACATTTATAGTTTTGTGCAACGCTTCGAAATCGAAATTTGGCCCGTATGCCATTTTACCCAAGTAGTTCATTTTGGGCAGAACTCTCCTAATAGTTATTTATTGTACCAGGTGATTCAATAAGGGTGGCGAGGTACTGTATCTCAGAAACTAATAGTCTATAAAACACGTCCCTTAGCGAGGACGGTAAGAACCCCAGAATGACATGTATGATTTTTTTATTTCATTCGTCAAACATTCCTTTCTTGATACAGTCCTTGTTGACAAAATTCTTTGCTTCTCAGATACAGAATCTCGTCATCCTTATTGAATCACCTGGTACAAGTGTTCTAGATGGAATTTCATATGCGCAAGAATGTTTGAAAGCGATAGAGAAGCTCTAGTGTGAATTATTCTCAAGCAAATAAAATGTGTCTAAAATACGCATGCAGTACGACATTTCATTCACAATCCCATCGATTCAGATTCGAATTCATAATCACCGAAATTATTCTTCAAAAAATGATTAGACATTTTGCTCTTTGGCTCTGACAGCGGCTGTCACCAATTCAAAAATCTTTGAAACCACGTTCAATAATATCGGGAGATTTCGAATGCTTGCCGTACATTTTTAATTTGAAGTATCTGAAGTTGGTAAATAGTGCTGTACCTAATATAATTCTTGGGGAAGTTGAAGACACGTCAATTATTGCCTGCCAAATCCAGAAAATATAATGAAAACTTATTTACGTAACCAATTAGGAAACGCTTTGTTTTGTGTAATGATCGGATTTTGCAGGACTACACTGAGAGAAACTGGATATTAAAAATATCTACCAGCTCTGATTGTAATAACCTTTATAAGGAAATCTCCTATTCCTGATCATTTTATTATTACAACAGTATTCTCTCCATTCTGTAATTATAAAAATCGATTTCTTAAATCATTTGTAATACCCTTGAATGGACATTTGCTACCATCATAATGCAGGTGTGTTATGACATTATGAGAATTTTATAAATTCCAGTCTATTCAGATTTTTTATTGACATAGCTCGTTTTGTGAATTATGCTCATTGGCGAATTCAGATAATGTTTGTCCCAATAATCATAGCTGTTTGGGTTTCTAGCATTGTACGTTGACGAATAACTCTAGCAATTCACATGTATGACGGTTATTAGGCAATCATTCGACAATCGTAATTCGGCTCAGTTCGCTCTAGTGTTTCATTAGTATTGTGGCTGACAAAGATACAGATCGCGTTCATTTCTCTGTTCTCGGTCATGGGTGCCCGTGGTGTTCAATTATTGTTCAATGGTTTCGATCGTCCGAATCGAAAGAGCCGTGTCTTGTTGGTGAATGTCTGTGATGTAGCAAAGTTTTGTTTTGATGCTGGCTGTGAACCGATCTGTGGAATACACCGTGCATTGCATTATTGCAATGAAAAAAGTATTCTCTATACCCACTTTTCAAGGCCTAAAATTGGTTTATTTCAAAAACAAATTGATCGATGAGATTCTGAATCAAAATATCTGGGTTTCTGTGAGGGAAGTTTTATTGACAATTCTCATCATAACTCCGAAGGAAGGGTAAATATAAGTATTCAACTTCTCATTTCTTAATGAATTCGTCAGTAATGCATATAGATGATATTTCTCCGAACAAATCAATGAGTAATGTCAAAATACTTCCACAGATACCCCAATATTTCAATTCAGAGACTAAACGTATTTTTTTGTTTTTTTGAAAACAATAACTTTGGATCATGAAAAGTGATAGTGTGGATAGGATATTTATTTTCATTGCAGTAATTCAAAGCACGGTTTCATAATGCATACCATCGAATAATGTTGATAACCTTATTATTACCACTGTTTGATGAATATACCAGAGTAGAAAAATATTGGGATAACTGTTGAAAATGAGCTACATAACAATAGCATGTCGAAATGTCAGGTTTCATGCAGATATCAGATAACTATAATAAAATGAGACGAATTACTGCGTTACCTCAAGATGGTTGTGCCAGTAATAAAAACATGCTGTTTTATGTCGATAGTCTAATAACCACTGTATAGTGGAGAGTTACTGCAACATTTTATGGGAATAATTCCTATTCGACATTCTGTGTTATCATAGAAACTAGAACAAGTAGTAGTTATTCAGCAGCGGTGTTTTTATACAAGTTTGCAAATTGAATAAGCTGCCATAACTACAAGTCACCTGAAAATTCACTTCATCTATGGTAGCACATGAACACATCTGTCCCCTATTTATTGCAGATATCGTAATAACGGTTATCAGATTTCCAATTATGATAACTCAAGTTTTCTCTCAGTGTAGGATAGCGAGATCCCGCAAAATCACAGAGAATATAATCATGTATAGGTACGTGAAACATCGAGCGTATACGTAATCAAATTGGGTAATCAATGAGTATTTTCATTTTCTGGAAATCACTGGAATAGTATCGTTTGAACGACGTTTCAACGAATAAAACTTGTTACAATCACAATGGATCATCAACGCCTAGTTATGCATTGATGATTTTTTTATTGTCCTTTCATTTTCTTCTGATGTTTTGTCGTGCATGTGTGTCGTCATTCGTCATTAAATGTGGAGTGGAAAGTGATGGATAATAGAAAAATTTCATCATACAATTTCAAGGTCAGGTTAGGTTAGGTGATCAAAAAAATAGGATTAAGCAAAAAAATAATTTCCCAATAATATATTACCATCGTACCTTCAATTGACAAAATATACACTGATTTATTTAAGATTATATTATTTTATGAAATTCCATCTTTTTCATCCCCCTCATGACATACATTTTTCATGGAAAGTGTGCAATGGACGACACAATAGCATGTAACGTAACAATCGATGTCAAAACCTACTGGCTTACTAGTTCAATTTGAAATATCAAATGACGCTTTCCCGCGTATCATCTTGAATGTGAAATGTGTTATACATCGATAGAGAGGTAATTTTTAGTACAATTCAAGGACTGAAAGATTACACAATCGTTAGTTTTTTTCACTAACATCACAGTCGACGTATTGATATTGATCATCTCCAGAATAGGCATAAAGGATTTTGAGAGATTATCATTCAGCCGGATCGCGACCATCTCAAATAAATGGCTGTTGCCGGATGGTTTCAGGCCGAAACGAGCCAGTTGGTTTCTGACGACAGTGAAAAATATTGACAAAACTATGTTGATGATCATGATTTTCCAAATGCTAATGAGAAACACTAAGTCAAGTATCTTTTTTGAGTCGTCATTACAAAAGTATCCTTCGAAGATTGTATTTTTCGGCTTATTTCTAGATGTCTGTCAGCACCATGAAATATGTTTATTCTAGTCCCATTTCATAGAGAGAATCTATGTTCAGATCTCAGATTTTAATGTTCATACAATACCTGTGAATAGAGGAAACATGCAAAATGAGATCGGAATCCAGGTCCGTCTCTAGAAAAAAACAGAAAACTTCTTCTATTCCAAAAACAACATTCTGTATATGGAGATTTCTTTTGATTTGATATTTGACAAAGGCAAAAAAAATCAAAAAAGTGATCTACTTTTCACGAGCGTTTATTCAATTTGACTGATAGAGTAATGAGAAAAATGTCAGTTTTTCGAGTTGAAAAATTGTCGAGTTAGTAATGAAATTCATTCAATGAAAAAACAATAAGTACGAGTGTTTTTTGGCGGGATAAATCAACGACAATATATGAATAAAATACAATAATGAATACAGTTATTGACGATTTCGTGTTTCTTGTAGTGAAACCACAGTAGTTTGTGGAATTCTTGTTTTATATTTATGTGGTTTCTTCAGACGGCCTCTTCCCAATATGGCCCATGTAGCGAATTTTCGTGTGAACATTACCCAACAATCATATTTGACACGACAGAAATTAAAGTGACTGATGGCGTATACTAGATGAAGTATGGTTTTGAGGAACGGGTATTTTTACAGCGATAAAAAAGGATGCACCATTATTTTTTTAAATCTTCAGCTCGATATCCACTTCATAACAGTCAATTTGAGTAGGTGAAATCTCGATAGATTTGTTCGCTTGACAGAATAACTCGTCAATGCTTTCAGAAATGTTTGAGGGCCCTTTGTTTTCTTCACCATTCATTCAGAAGTTGCGGTGGAGTAGGCTGCGCAAAAAAATCTGAAATTAGTATGAAATTGTTAGTAACATTGAGGTAATATTGTTGGTGCTTGTATTATGTTGTTACATGTCAGAGTGTTCATTAATATGCCTAACCACAATAACCTTAGGTTTCCCAATGAATAACAGAATAACATCACACTATCAATTATGAAGTGTCATAATTTTAAAATATTTTGCAAAGTCTTTTTTGCCATAAGTTATGAATGAATAATAAGGAAAACAATGGCCCTCAAAAATGTTTAAAATCATTGACACATTGTTCTGTGTAACAAACAAATCTACCGAGAATACACCTTATTTTTGACTCTAATGAAGTTGACATTTGGGGACTATCATCTTTGTATTCAAATTGGATCTCAAATATATAGAGTTCAATAAAGATACCCCAAAATAGAGCTGAATATCTCAAGAAGTTATGATGAACATGTGTCAAATTGGATGGGCATTGGAAAAAAGTAGGTCTTACTGTTTCCTGCTCTTTTGAAATATCAAAACAGATCCATAAAATTTTGCCATACAGGATGCTCTTTTCGAAATTGAAGAAGCTTCCTATTTTTCCCAAAGAGGAACCTACCAAGTGTGAATCGATTATTCATAGTGGTTCAAACATTTTCGCCAAAATCAAGATGACGCCCTGTATCTCAGTTATGAAAGACGGTAGACACATCAATGGGGGGTGATTTGGAACCACCAAAGTGTCCTCTATTTATAGGTATCGAATGTACACTCAGATCTGAAACACCCTGATTTTTCGAGAATGGCCACATATTTTTTCCAAATAAAATATCATGGATGGTTTTGTTATTCTTATTATTCATATTTTTTTTGTGTACACTTCCTTTCAGCGACTTCAAGTATACGAGGCGACTTGATGAGGTTTTGAAAGCATTTATCAGTCTGGGTCAAAATTAGGCAATTTATTAAGCAATCGAGAAGATAAAGTGGACACACTTGAATAAATTGTAATGATTGTGATAAAACATATATAGGCCGAATCAGGCGACCCATGAACACAAGGTTCAAAGAACACCTAGCACATTTGAAATATGGTGAGTTGGATAAATCGTGTGTAGCCGAGTAAATGTTTCATCACAATCATAACACAAATATTAATATTCTCAAATTAGTTGAGCAAAGCGTAAAGATATTGAAGAATAATAATAAAGTAATGAATGAGGATAATGGGCCTATTCCATATAGCCCATCTGTATAGTTCAGTGATAAAATACTAAGGTAAACATGTGAACTCAACCATGACAATCACATACCTACCTAATATATATGTAGCAAACTAGAACAGGATATTTAGTATTGATCTTCTCCTGAACATGCTAACATAGTTAGCGAAATAAGTTTCTAGGCGTTTTTCATCCACTGGAGCGCACGAAAAAAAATCACTAGAAGAGAGGAGGTAGGTATTGATTATGAGTTCTTGAGAATACTTCCATTGGCAAAGAATACAAAACTTTGCTGTTCTATAGGCAAACGAATTTTGGAAAAGTGTTGTTCAACATATTTCAAGGTTGATAACGGAAGGATGTGCTAACTGGGCTTGTCCAGTGTGTCTGAATGGTATTGATAGTGATGAAATGATAGCAGGGATTCCTGAAGAACACCTTCTGTTGAAGTATCTATAGAAAATTGGAAGGTCGCTGACTTTTCTACGGTGTTTCAATGATGTCAAAGAATTAGTGAGTGTGACATCACCCACTAGGCTAATGGCTCTTCCGTGGATGGAATCCAATAGCAACAGTGTGAAGTAGATTTTTACACAGAATAAACATCCGAGCTTCTGTGAAGCAGCTTTCGCGATCGATCTGACATGATTTTTCCATGAAAGAGTATTGCTTATGGAGATACCCAGCATAGATCGTTTTGAAGAATGACCCATGAAGGGACTTGGTGGAAATGGTGGAAATAGTGGTACCAGACAATAATATATCAGGCATATTGTGTTCCGCCATTCTGAAGAAAATACAAGCTGGAGATTTGGTAGCGCCGAATTTAACCAGGTTTGCAATTCTTCAAGCTGTAATTGTACAGAGTTTTTCATTGACCTGCTATCGTCGAATTCTAAGGTTGTTGGTTCCACATGCTGAAACTTCAACAAGATCTTCATTGACAGCGTTGACCTGCCTTCGTCGTGAGTTCTTAGTTTTCTCGCAAGAAACATGTATGCTGGAATAGAATGCAGTATGGAGCCCACTGAGCAATGTTATATCTCAACAATATTGCAGCAGTATTTCAATGTAATGTTGCATCAGATATTGTCGCTATCTTACTGTAAGGTCGCAGCAACTACACTGAAACGGCGAGCGTTCAGCAATATTATGAATGTGATGTTCATTCCAGCAAAGTTATTGTAACATTGTGTATGAAGTACAGTAATAATCCATATCCAATAAACAAATGTAATCTTGTTGTGATTCTTTATTGAGGTTACTGGCAACATAAAATAAAAAGTATCGGAAGATTGAATAATTTATGTTTTAAATTATACATAGCAGCAATTTTCTTATAATCTATAATAATCGTGTCCACTATTTCATAATTTATAAGTCAATTAAGAAGATTTCAAAATGTATTCGATCTCAACTCATATGCACTTCACTGAACTGCATAAAAACGTGGAACGAAGGAAATAATAATGAAATAAAATAGGACTCTACCTGTTGGTTCATCTATCGGTTAAGCTTGAGAGTTGAGGATTGTATACTCGATTCTGGAAATATTCATTTTCAAATTATCAAACATTTTCTAGTCCTCAATATAATAATATATAATATAATTCGATAGAACTCACCCAAACTAGCTCACCACCGCAAACCGTTTCTTACTGTGAGCTCCCTACGTTTTATAAAAAATTATTGAAATCCCCAATTTTTCGGACCTCTGAAAACGAGGCGATGATGTGACGTCAAAACCCTAATACTGAAACAAAACTATTCCAGACAGAGATGAATGATACATGATTTCCGACAGAGTGAATTAGCGCGAGATCACAGTTGAAAGAATTAATATATCAGTTGCCTCAGTCTCCGTCAGGCGTTTGGTATTTTCTTTTAACTATATGGCGAGATGAGGTTTCTACGTCATAAGAGGGTCCGTTTTCAGAAGGTACTATTATTTATGTCCAAAAGTAAAACATTCCAGTTAATTTTTCGATCGAATTATGTCGTCAATCATTATTTATGTATAAAATGATCATTATAAACATGGTTTGAGTTGAAAGTTCTACTAAGGTGTACACGCCCATTGAATATCTATGTTCTTCTGAATATTCTGCTGATGTGGACGATGAGAATAATCATTATTACAATAATCTATTGATACTTAATATAAATATCCAAGGTATGCTGATAGTATCCTTATAATATACACTAAAGAGATGTTCATAGAATATTCACTAGATAATATGAATATTTCTCAGGATCCAGAGAATATTCTGAAGATCGTTGTTTTAGAATGAGTTGTGACAGCGAGCTCAAAGTTTATCCTACAACAGCTGAGTATCGTAAAATGAGATATAAGATTTTTGATGATTTGACAGTGATTATAATATCACGATGAAGTTAAACAAAACCTCAATTTCCTTAGGGATCGAAAGTGAATTCATTTGCAATAAAAGCTATATTTAGAAATGTATTTTCAAAATGACTGTTGCAATTGTTGCTTTTTTCATCGAATATACGCTCCACAATGACGATGCTTCAAGCTTCTTTTACTTTTCCAAGAATTATGCTAGCAGTACCCTTCCTTCTGTACATTTTTTTACGTTCCGTTTGCACCATTTGATAAACTCAGATATCTGTTTTTGATATTGTTCTCCAGATTTTTTTGGTGATAATTGACCTTCAGCTTCTTGAGCTGCCTTTTCGATTTGTTCCATCGCGATCAACGACTCTCACTCAATAGGTGTGGCGTGTTCGACAAATATTTATTTATTTATGTTTTACTTAGTTACTAGTCATAACACACCAATATTTTCAGTTGCCGATGACAATCATGATCTGGATCACCATAGTTAGGTGAGGTCGTTGATATGGTATAACAACCAGCCCCTTCGATGATGTTTTAGAACTAAAGTAACTACCGCTTAGTATCATTTGAATTTTTTCCAGTAATTTTTTCTGTGATGTTTGACCTATCCTGGAGTGCATAAAATAGTATGTACACCTCGGGACTGAAGTGTTTCCAAATCCCTCGACAAACGATAAATTATTGCCCTCCCGTTGGTCGGGCTATATACAGGGTGTTTCCTAACTACGGTTCCTAACTGCAGGTGGTGATTCGTTAGGTCATTTCAGGAAGAAAAGTTCATATTAACATATGGCCGGAGTTGCTTCATTTCTGAGATACAGGGCGATGAAATTGAAGAAAAAAAAATGGTAATTACTAAATATCTTGAATATCCTGGAACCGATTTGGTTGAAATTTGGTACTTTTATTTGAACTAATGAGGCGCTTATTTAGTCCTATTTAGATTGAAATTATTAGGGCCAGTGCCGTCTCAGTGGGCACCACAGCGAACAATATTGTAAAAAAAAGTTCGCCACTGACTTTCTTTGGTAAATTCAAATTTTTTTTTAGATTGAGCTACTCAAAATACAACTTTTTGGGCTCTTGTATTTTCTCCATATCCAGCTCCGTTTTGGAGGAAAAAAATTAAGGCCACTGTATTGCATATCATGAACACCTGCATTGGAGAAATGAGTTTTTCATTATTTCCGCCAAAAATATAATTGCCACTTGATAAGCTGAAATTTTAGAAAATTTGACAAATGAAAGTACCAAATTTCAACCAAATCGGTTCCAGGATATTCATGATATTTTATAATTGCCGTTTTTTTTTCTTTAATTTCAACGCCCTGTATCTCAGAAACGAAGCAACTCCGGACATATGTTCATAGGAACTTTTCTTCTTAAAATGACCTAGCAAATCACCCCCTGCAGTTAGGAACCGTAGTTAGGAAACACGCTGTATAAACTTTTTGTCTAGGGATTCAAAATACCACTGCCTTCCCTAGGTGTATAATCTAATTTTTTTCTTGCTATTCACGTGAGACACCATTTTCATGCCATGAGACATTGAACATGAGTTTCAAATTGTTAACCTCTATTTGTGATACTTCTCGATTTTTTCATTCCCTGATGTATCTCAGAAACTATTTCCATTGTAGACGAGGAATGAATTGAATCTTTTTGGAAGGAAATCGTGTATTGTAATTGTAAATTTTTTTGTGACTTTATTTTTTTGGTAGAGGTCGTGATTTTCGAATAATTCGAGAACTACTTGAAAAAATGGTTTTCAAACGCTCCCCTACCTTCCCGATCATCCCCTATGGGTCAGGGCTTTTAGTATGTTGTTCATGGCAATCCCTCTTACCACTCTACAAACATTTGCGACTATACAATATTTTCTCCTTTTTTTTTGTTCGTTTACTTGAATATCCGCAAGAAGGTGTCTCGCTTGTTTTGGATTGCCTTGAAAATTTGATTTCTTGGATAATTAGTTGTGTTCTATCGACCTAAAATTTTCTCAACACTGCGACGTTACCGTTTATATTCAAAAGTAGCAACATCTTCGATTTTTTGAAAGAGACACCCTATACAGGTTTGCTCAGTAAAAAAATGTCGTATATAAAGCCATCCGTTTTCAAGATACAATAAGGTGTAGAAATAGTAGATTGTTTTATTAGGATCAAAAGTGACACTTTGTTTGACAAGCGAATTTTGCATTTGCGAGGCGGGGCGTTTAGCGAAGCCGAGCGGAAGCAAAATTTGCGAGTCGAACAAAGTCACTTTTGATCCGAATGAAACATTCTATTTTTTCTGCAACCGAAACAATTAACTAAAATAAACATGTGAAGTAACCACCAATGCCGTGCCATATGTATGCAATGCAACTAATATTGACAAATAATCCATGTGGTGAGAATATTCTATCTGCATTAACAGCAGGTTAGGTTTCCTAGGATGTTCGAATTGTAGTTTCAATATAAATACAACCACAGAGTGACATATTTGTGTATGGACAATGATAATAGTGATTATTTATTCCTCTCCATACTACACTGTGTTTGTCTTGATAATCAAATGAAGCTGAACAAAATCTTCGTTTGAGACAAAAAAACTATTGCCTGCCGTGATTATTCAAAAAGTTATCCATCCCGAGAATAACGAATGAAATACAGATCAAGCAAGTATGTATTTGAATCTTGAAGGCTTTCCTGATCAAAACAAAAATACTTAACTGAGATGTTTATAATTCCAATACTAAACTATAATAAGGTGTATTTATATCTCCATAGCATGGGTATGAAATGCCAAATCTGCTGAAATCGGAAACAAATCAGGTATGCGTCTCAACCCAAATAACCAACCGTCACAATGTTGTTTATTCTTGATGACGTCCAGTAGATCGTTTTTAGTTCCTAGGAGCTAAAGTTCAACTTTAGCTCCTAGGAACTAAAATGCAACTTTAGCTCCTAGGAACTAAATATGTTGCCTAGCAACATATCTATTTTTGTGTCAGTAATAGAAACGTCAATTTAAGTGCTAATTTCGGTATCAAAATGGACGACTTTTGTGTCGGTTGCAGAAAAAAATATTTTTTTACACATTTCTTACGATTATGTTGAAACTACTGGCAACATTGTGATGCAATTTTAAATGGATGTGTTTTGAAAGCTGACACATCGCATGATTTTGTTTTCATATTTGACACTCATAGAGGGCGCTAGTTACACGGTTCGTACCGAGTACTTTTAAACATGACTTTTTTGAGGTTAAATTTTCACTTCCAAATTTAATGTGAACTTGAACATCATTCAATTTTACAGTAAGAAGGTGCTCTTGGTGAAACTTGATACTGTGTACCGTTTTCGGGATATTTCGATTTGAAAATGCTGAAGTATAACACCGATACTAGTTGAAAGTAAAGTATTATAAAATCCTGTTACCTATTTATCACTTCGATGATCTCATAGCTGATCCTCAACCCTTGAGAAGATTGATGCATTCTACATTTTGGATTTCCTGATGTGATTTTGTTTAATCGATAACTTCAGCAGTAGAATAATGTTAATGTTTTTTATCCTTAATGAATAGATAATTATTGTTTTTTATAATACTTATTCTAATACCAGAATCCGAGTTATTGCTTCAGCATTTGCAAATCGAAATATTTCGAAAACGGTACACAGTAGCGAGTTATACCAGGAGCATCATTTTGTTGTAAAATTGAATGGTTTTCAAGTTCACATTGAATTTGGACTGAAAAACTAACCTCAAAAAAAGTTATGTTCAAATGTAGGTACTCGGTACGAACCCTGTAACCAGCGTCCTCTATGAGTGTTAGATATAAAAACATAATTCATGCGGTGTGTCAGCTTTCAGAACACATCCATACAATATTTCATTACTATGTTGCCGGTAGTTTCGACATAATCGTAAAAAATGTGTAAAAAAAATATGTTTTCAACACATTGTATCTTGAAATCGGATGCCGTTACGACATTTTTTCACTGAGCAAACCCAACTTATTTTGCAATGTTCTACCTACCCTAGCAAAGGAGCTAGGTTTTTTTGAAACACCCTGTATATTGTTCCATTTTCAGATTCCTCCTAATGAGCTGATTTCATCGATCTATTACACGGTTCTTATGTCCCTATCTCAACTTTTCATGTACTATCAATCGATATTCAATTGAAATAGATACAGGGTGGTTGAAAATCTCAATTCTGAACCACCCTGTATACCTATTTCAATTAAATATCAATTGATGGTGAATAGAAAGTTGAGAAAGGGACATGGAAACCGTTTTGACCAATCATGAATAGTTTCGACACAAAAAAAATCTTTAAGTTGGAAAATCTCGATTTTTTACACCCTATAACTCTGTAATTGTCACTGCTAGACCCCAAGTGTTATGGGCAATGAAATCAGCCCTTCAGTGAGAATCTGTTAATAGAATAATATACAGAGTGTTCCATTTAACAGATCAAAGTTGTTGCTACTTTTCAATATAAGCGGCAATGTCGCAGCGCAGAGAATATTTCAGGCACCAAATTTTCAGAATAGTCCCAAGTTACGTTCTCCAGAAACGTTTTATGTGCCTTCCACCGTGAATCAGCCTGTATATAACTAAATACGTGAGTAAACGTAACAAGAAACGTAATAATCATGTTATTCTGATATTTTTAAATTATTGTTTTTACGAAAAATGTATATTTCCTAACAAAAATGGCTTGCAGGTTATGTAAAAATGTTAACTTAAAACCTTCAGCGGTTTTTCAATTAGGTTATTTAGTTATTTATTCGCTTGAATAATACCTTATAATAACTAAATGATTTTTTCGCATTCTCAAGTTGGCTGTGTAATATTGCAATGAGATAATCGAGAACTCAGGAAAGTAGAACGCCTTGAGTACTACATGTTGAGCGAAAAACTATTTGATCACTCATCGTGTATAAGGAATTGCAAGGGTGGTGGAACACTCTGTACATATGTGGAAGGATATCTCTGATTCATAATTGTGTAGAAATATCCACTCATAGGAAGAAAAAACCCGGCCAGAAAAACAGTCTGCCAAATTGATCGTGATGTAAATTTTTCATTTCTTGTCCGCGAATATTGTTAAATTTCGACCAAATCGTTGATTCCCAGGTTGCACAAGTAAGTGAAATGACGTCATAATGACAATTTGAAAACAAGCACTCGATATTTCTTCAATTGAGACAAAATTTTAAATGCCAACCCTCAATTATTTTGCTATCCTTATATGATTCCAGTAAAAGTACATATTGTTTCAATTTCTTGTCTCCTAAATTGATGTACATGACCTCACGAATTTTTGTATTTTCAATTATACCGAATTTTAGCTTTTTTCTTTCCTCATAGTTTATGGAATAGTCTAATATAATTCCACTCGTGACTGAAATCATCTCTGTCTGTCTTCCATTCCCGAGGTCAACTAAATTGCTTGTCGATCAATTCAGTTTCTTTCAGAAATGAATCGACAGACCTGTCGCAAAAATTCTATCACTTGTGCCGGTTTATCCCATCTGCCCCTGGATATAGTATAGAAGTTACGCACAAAATGAAATTGATCTCCATTGAGGTTATTGATACCGCATGAAAATCTCAATAATTTCATTGATTATTGGAATATTACCGGCATGTCAAGGATATCAATGTACAGTTTATATCGGTTATATAATTCAGTATCAAATTGCCATCAAATTGAGTGATCATTAGCAGCTGCTTGCTAATCATTTGGGTGAAAATTAGAATTTGAAGAAATACCACATGCATACTTTATGCTTTTATGCTACAACGATACGGAGTGACATTGAAATGAATTCAAATATTTCTAACTCTAAGAAAATTCGACGAATACTATCGAATTCTTTGCCAAAGGGTATTCTCGAGAGTTTATAATCTCCAAAAGTTCAAAAAAAAATCCAATACTTACCGCCTCTCCCAATCCACCATAAAGTACACACGATATTTTCCGAACATTATAGGGATTCCTTTTCGTTCGCTCAAAACTATGAAAAAAATAAATGAAATGAAATTGGCGGTGAGACCCCTTTTCCACCCAAAGTTCCACTCTGTAGCAATTCTGACTTGTCACCTCCTTCTGCAAAATAATTTTTTTTTCACGAAATTTGGTGAAAACTTGTCCTCAAGACACTGTTATTTTTTTTATTCGAAATATTTATTTTTTCACCTTATATTGACCTAATATCGAAAAAACACCCTTATTTTCAATCCAAAATTCTCACGTCAAAATTTCAGCTTTTTAAAAAAAGTCGGGGCGTTTTTTGTTCGTTGAAACATAGATTAACGACTCTGAAATCTCTTCTTTCTGATATAAATGAAATACCGGGTGGCTAGGAAGGTATTGCCTACGGAATATCTCAGTTATTGTATGAAGTAGGTTTGTGAAATTTGGAGCGTCGATATAATGACATAAGAGCTAGAATTTGAGCATATTGACATGTCGAAGTTAACTTCCGGACCGGAAGTAACATCAACTTTCTTATTTTAAATGGAAACCCTTTTTTTTTTTCGCTTTATTCAGCATTCAATTCCCTTTCTAATGACATATCACGAGTTCGTATCTAACCAGAAACTAGATCAGAAAAAAATTATGCGTATGGCGATAATCTGTTTTGTTATTTGAAGAATAATAATTGGATTTTTTGGTATTTCATTTCAAAAAATTACTTTCTATATATCATATCATTAGAAAGGAATGGTTATGCTGAATAGTACAGGAAAGAAAACGTTGTATGTTCCTATTTAAGTTATGGACCAACAGAGTATTGTTTTTTTCCCAATTTTTCCAATATTTTTTTTGGCGGCTTTTTATAACGCCGACGAATAAAAATAAAAAATCACAGTCGTAGCAACTGCTATCAAGTGACGTATGGTTTCTATAGCTAACTTTTCAATTTTTGGCTTTCATTTTGCTTCCACGGCCCACTCGGTGAATTTCAATAATAATTTTCTTCTGATCTAGTTTCTGGTTAGATACCAACTTGTGATATGTCATTAAAAAGGGAATTGAATGCTGAATAAAGCGAAAAGAAAAAAAAATAGGGTTTCCATTTAAAATAAGAAAGTTGATGTTACTTCCGGTCAGACCTGAAGTTAATTTCTACATTTCAATATGCTCAAATTCTAAAATTCTAGCTCTTATGTCAGTATATCGACGCTTCAAATTTCACAAACCTACTTTATACAATAACTGAGATATTCCGTAGGCAATACTTCCGTAGCCACCCGGTATATACAGTACTATGGTAAATGTTCCCAGAAAATGCAAAGAAAAGAAAAAACTCGAATCCGAATTTATTTTTAATCACTATGTACAATTTTGAGCTATTTTGTGAAATTTTCACTTTAATTACTTTGAAAACCAAAATATTATCCATAAATCATAAAGATTGCAAGAAACATGCGAAAATAGTTGTTCTAAATATTGAAGATAGGATTTAAAGGGGGGATTTCAATAAAGAAATGTGATTGCTGCCATTTTTTGGTCAAAAAGTTGATTTATCAAATTATAATGACATTCATGTTATGGAATATCTCATAAAATATTTTTTCTACATTCATGCAAAAAGCAGAACTTTATTGAACTATATTTAGTGGAAAAAGAAGTTCTTTATTGCACTTAGTGCAATAAAGTTTTTATTGCACTCATCTGTCATTCTACTTCAACGTGCTGTCCTCATGACAAACATTTTTTATATGACAACTGTGGTTATTGAAACGTCAGTCAAAAATTAAGTTGCGTTTTTCATTTGCCTACACCAAGTGCCGTACCTCAATAGATCATTGTTTGCTTTTTGCATGAACGTAGAAAAAATATTGTATGCAATTCGTGCAAAAATTGTTTATTGCACTCGACGTGTTGTCCTACTCGGCCTAACGGCCTCGTCGACAATTTCACGTCGAGTGCAATGAACATTCACTTTTTGCACTTGTTGCATAAATAACTAAATAGAAATTTAAATCGCGTATATACTATTGAATTAAGATTTATACTGATTATTATTCATGATAATATTTTTAAATGCATTTATCTTCTTATATGTTTATCAATCTTATCTGGAACCCTTATCACTTATTCATTACTTTTTGTCTCTTCGGTGGCATTTCTTCATCGTTAGATTCGACAAACTTTCCCGATTCTAATAAACTACTCAACACTAATTTCGTCGCACACCAAAATGTCGCCCCTGTTATAATGTGAATAACTTTTTTCAGTTTAAAACAATTTGAATTTGGTTCACATTGTTCGATAGCCCAGTCCTTCAGCTATAATCTTGTACTTCATTGAAACATAAGGGTATTCACATGAAATCTCTACCTGGTGTTTTCCGACACTGTGCAAAATTTCGGAATATTCAAAAGGCTCTCAAATGGTGAAAAAAAAATTTTTCTCAACTTCGACAACAGAGGCATGAAGATGATCTCATTACCTCGAGATGTTTCGCGAATCAACTTCCCATATCTCTTATTTACAGAGTGATCTCAAAAAATCAACTTTTTGGTTTTGCAGCCATAACTTTTTTCCACGTCAACCGATTTTAGAAATCTTAGGCTCATTTTGAAGATAAAACTTCAGATGAAGAGATCTGAATATCAGAATTGACTCAAGATGGCTATCAGAGATCTAGAGTTTTCTTGAAAGTGACCCAAATCTGGAACGCCCTCCGAATCTCGGTTGGGAGTAGAATTGAATAAAAATCAACTTGTTCTCGGAAAAACAATTCATTCTGGATGTGTCCATATTTTCCTCGCTCTCAGAAGTCAATAATGGTGCGTAAGAAAACACAATTGAAACATGTTCCTGCAAAAACATCAGACCATTTCTCCTCTGTAATGCATGGCCCGTAACCAACGTTACAAGAATCACAATGAGTGACTGACAAACCCGACCAGCTAAGGCTCATCATAAATGGTGTACCAACAACCCTATGCGGTTTCGCATTGTCATCAATGAGAACAAAGTTATCACGATTCGAAAACGACGTCTAACCTGACTTGTCAGTCACTTACTGTGATTCTTGTAACGTTGGTTACGAGCCATGCATTACAGAGGAGAAATGGTCTGATGTTTCTGCAAGAACATGTTTCAACTGTGTTTTTTCACGCACATTCTTGACTACTGAGAGCGAGGAAAATATGGACGCATCCAGAATGAATTGTTTTTCCGAGAACACGTTGATTTTCATTCAATTCTCCTCCCAAGCGAGATTCGGAGGGCGTTCCAGATTTGGGTCACTTTCAAGAAAACTCTAGATCTTTGATAGCCATCTTGAGTCAATTATGATATTCAGATCTCTTCATCTGAAGTTTTATCTTCAAAATGAGCCTAAGATTTCCAAAATCGGTTGAAGTGAAAAAAAGTTATGGCTGCAAAACCAAAAAGTTGATTTTTTGAGATCACTCTGTGAATAAGAGAGATAGGAAGTTAATTCGCGAAATATCTCGAGGTAATGAGATCATCTTCATGCCTCTGTTGTCGAAGTTGAGAAAAAAAATGTTTTCACCATTTGAGAGCCTTTTGAATATTCCAAAATTTTGCACAGTGTCGGAAAACACCATGTAGAGATTTTATGTGAATACCCTTATGTTTCAATGAAGTACGAGATTATAGCTGAAGGACTGGGCTATCGAACAGTGTGAACCAAATTCAAATTGTTCCAAACTGAAAAAAGCTATTCACATTATAACAGGGAAGACATTTTGGTGTGCGACGAAATTAGTGTTGAGTAGTTTAGATCTTCGAAATCTTCAAGCCCATCACCGTCTTCGTATTCAATATTATTTTTAGTCTGAATTGGTCCTTCATCCACAATTCCATCTGAATCACTATAACTGCCTTCAAATATCCTATCTTCAATATTTAGAACAATTATTTTCGCATGTCCCTTGCAATCTTTATGTAATTTAAGTGTTAATTTCACTAAATAGCTCAAAATTGTGCACAGTGATCAAAAAAATTCGGATTCGACTTTTTTCTTTCCCATGCTTTTCTGAGAACATTTACTATAGTGATGAGTATATTTTTCCACATCATCAGAAAGAATAAGAGATTTTAACGAACAAGAAACGCTTTTTTCAAAAAGCTGATATTTTGACGTGAGTATTTTCGATTGAAAATTAGGGTGTTTTTTTGATATTAATTCAAAATAAGGTGAAATAATGAATATTTCAAATGAAAAAAATTACATTGTCTTCAGGACATGAACACGTAAGTTTTCACAAAATTTCGTGGAATTTTTTTTTTGCATAAGAAAAATAAAAAACTAAAAACTTGATTATTTGAATTTTTCACATGAATTTGGAGGTTATGTGAAAAAAGTGTGATCACAAAATTTGTAAGTTTCTTTATTACCTACAACTTTGCTATCCAACTTTCTTCCATAGGGCTATCGTAGTTTTGCTGGAAATCAAGATAAACCGTTTTTTACCCTTGAAAACTCGCCCCCTACCACTTCCCGACCTCAGATCGCCCGTAATTTATTTTCCCTTCCATCTTTGTTATATTCTCGTCCTTTCTCAACGGGTTTCATCCTACTATTATTTTTTTTGGTTCCAAAAGTTATCGACCCTGGTCTATTTATATATTGAGTCATACTGAGTTATTAGAGTATTGACAGGAGGGCATTTAGCACTGTCGCCCTCTTTTTATGGATTTCCAAATTATGCCACCTCCTGAACATTTTATTTGAAAATCTTTACTCGAAATCCATATTACTAAAACCAATTATATGGTTTAATCCGAATTGCATTCTTATTACACTTGCAATGGCAACTTGACTATAATACCTAAGATCAGGTTACAGATGTCAAAAAGGAACTCTGTGAATCTGCACCTCTACAATAAGATACCTCCTAAGGTGAATTACCTGAATTTTTATCAATTCGAGAATTACATGCATCAGAGCTTTTTTACCGAAAAATTTGCTTCTACACGATCAAATAGTATACTGATCTGAGTATGAATGAATTCGAACTTATGTGATAAACACTTTCTTTTATACTATTTGTGTGGTTTCGTGATTATACAGGGTTACTAGTAATTCGCTACATTCCTTTGGTGTTGTAATAGGGGAGGTGGTGAGGAGTTAACTCCTAATATGCATTATGCAAAAGTTGATAGTTTTCGAGATATTCAATTTTTTCTGTTTATCTCTAAAAGGTAAACTTCCAGGGTTAAAAAGTTAGTTTTCCGAAAATCTGCTGTACATTTTTTCAACCTTCCAACTAGAATACATGATCAACACTATGGTCTTATGTTTGGAATGAAAAATGTCCAGAAATAATTTAGATAATGAATAAGTTGTGAGTACAAAATCGTATTTTTGTTTGTTGATTGTGGATTTCAACACTTTGTAGCAGTTATTTTTAGAAAAATCCTTAAGCCACATTTGTCAAAAATCTGTTAAAACTACCTAGATGCAATCTAACTGGGTATAAATGATAATAAAAGTGATTCATATGGGTTTGTTATGTTGAAAGAATAGTGAAAACGTACTTGAAAAACTTCTATTATAAGTATCACTTTCTACTAATCCTGTTCAAAATGAGTCTTTGTTATTCTAGCTGCCAAATTATTTTGTATGTGCAGGGTGGTTAGGTCTGGGCTTCGCGCTGGCCAATCTATTCGATTTGACCTTATAATCCAACGGTTCAAAAAACGTTCATCTAGGAACCGCCGAACGATCAGCCGATAATGCGCTGAACAACCGTCTTGTTGGAATACCATTTGTCCTCTGATGGCGAGAGCAACATCCTCAAGAAGCTCCTGAAGATTATGCAGTAGAAAATTTTGGAATATAAAAACTGCCGAAAATAAATACTGGTAGGTATTTTTCAAGTGGGTTTTAAACCATTCGTTTGAAGTAACAAATCCGTATCAAGCAATTAAAGTTTAATTTGTACCAATTAAAAAGCTATCAAAAAATTTTTGACAAATGTGGCTTAGAGATTTTTCTAAAAATAACCGCTAGAATCTGGTTAAAATCCACAATTCACAAACAAAAATACGACTTTCCATCTACAATTTATCTTTGATCTAAATTATTTCTGTAATTTTCTTATTCCAAACATAAGACCATAGTGTTCATCATGTATTCTAGTTGGAAGTTTGAAAAAATGTAGAGCAGATTTCCGGGAAACTTACTTTCAAACCCTTGAAGTCTACCTTTTGAAGAAAAACAAAAAAATTAAATTTCTCAAAAACTAGGTATTAACTTTTGCATAATGCATATTAGGGTCCAATTTACTCCTTACCACCTTCCCTATCACATCTCCAAAGGAATGTATCGAATTACCAGTAACCCTGTATACACTTCTGTTTTGTATAATACTATTTTATCTGGCGATCAACTGATTCAATGTTATTAGTATAGGAATAAATATCTATCATTTCAAAAACACCTTATATCTAAGTATGGAAAGAATGAAGACTTGGCGAAATGGCACAATATGGATAGGAAAATGTCAGCATCCCATCACTTATGATCAGATCAACCTATACGCGTACTGACTGATCTAGATATAGTTATGTATAGGTCGCGTGCACGATGACCGACCCTGGAGGCAAAATATTGAAACACAACCTCACTCTTCTGTGAATTATTGAAACACAACCTCACTTTTTCATTTGTTTCCAGATGAATCAAAAGGTTGAAATAGTTTTTCACATTATTTTGGCATACGAATCGTGTTTCTTGCGTTATATATTAATTCAAGCATGCCTTCGCATTGTGCTGTTGTACAATGCACAAAAAATGCAGCAAGAGAATATGATTTTTCAGGTAAATAGTAATCTCACATAGTCATCATTATGAAATGTTGTCATTCCTTATTAAAATTGAATTGAAAATGTCTACAACAGACACGATCGTCAGCATGTCAGACCAGTCCTCCAGATTGATTGCATGAATCCAATCTTTTTGCATTATTCTAGAAATTTCAGGTATATTTCTATTAGCTCTTATTGCAGAAGGAATTCCGATGAGAAATCAGAGAAATAACCAAATTTCAAAAATGAAAACTATATGTGAGTGACTATAGTAGGTACTTACTTTTAAATCATATTGTACCAACCGGATTACTTCGTCTTCCGCTGCAGTTTTTGTGCATTTAACAACAGCATAATGTGATGGCATGAGCGAATTGATGAATAGCGGAAAAATACGATTCAGATTATGCCAAAATAATTGTGGAAAACTATTTCGATCACTTGTAAACAAATAAGAAAAGTGACGTTGTGTTTCAATGTTTCGCCTCCAGCGTCGGTCATCTGACAGTTCTTGCACGCAACCCATACAACAAGAATATAAAGCGGATCTTCTCATGCGTGAGAGGTTTTCATAACCCTAGATTTTCCTTCTTTCAAGCAATGAACTGAATGGTTGTATTGAGTTCATTGCTTTCAAGTTGTATTGACCCCCTCTAAAAATACAAAACAAAATAACCAGGGCCCGCCCAAGCCATTGAGCAAGTTGAGCAGAGCATGTTTGCGCAATCGTAAGGGACGTCAAAAAATCTGATCGTGAAACATTTTCCATTGGTGAAGGCAACATGATTTTCTGTAGGCTACCATTTTCATATGGGCATATCTTACTGAAAAAAAGCTTTTTTTTCTGTGACGGGAATAAAGTTCGAAATTTCATTTCTGTTGACAGGTTATAAAAGATCACTTTTCATAAACCACTTTTTTTCACGGCTGAAAAGTGAGTTTTTTTCCGAATATATATCACATAATAATATATACATTGTTTATGGCTTTTGTTGTACTATATACGGGGTGTTTCCTAACTACGGTTCCTAACTGCAGGAGGTGATTTGTAAGATCATTTTGAGACGAAAAGTTAACTATGTCCGGCGTTTCTTCGTTTCTGAGATACAGGGCGTTGAAATTAAAGAACACACACCGGTAATTATGAAATATTATGAATATCCTGGAACCGATTTGGTTGAAATTTGGTACTTCCATTTGAACTAATAAGGCGCTTATCTAGCCCTATTTAGATCAAAATTATTGGTACCAGTGGCGTCTCAGTGGGCACCATAGCCAATAATATTTTTAAAAAAGTTCGCCACTGTCGTTTTTTGGTAATTTTTTTTTCTGATTATGCAACTCAAAATACAACGTTTCAGTCTCCTGTATTCTAATCATATATAGCTCCGTTTTCGAGAAGAAACAAAAACATAAAATAAAGACCAAAAATAAAAATATCAACAATCGCGATATTACAGTGAATGAGCAAAATGTCCACATTCTGATAAAATTGACCGCATTCGATTTGTCATTGATTGTCTGACACGTTCAAAAATTCCTGGAGTAGTCCTTAATTACATTGCAATTGTCAATTATTCGGTTCCTCAAGTCATTCGCATCTAGTAGAGGAGTTTTATAAACAAGAGCCTTCAGATGGCCCCAAAAAAAAGAAATCTAGAGGATTCATATTAGGACTGTGAGCTGGCCAATGTTGAGGTCCTGCACGTCCAATCCAGCGATTAAGTAGGTGATGTCACGCTGACGAGCAAGAACATTAAAATGAGCTGGAGCCCTGTAGTGCATAAACCACATGTTGCCTCTTACAAGTATGTGTACTTCTTCTAACAAAATGGGTAATTGATTTCGCAAAAAGTCCGTGAAGGATTCACCTGTTAATCGTTCTGTTGAAAAAAATGGGCCAATTAGGTCGTCACCAATAATTCCTACCCAATCGTTCAGCAAAAATTGATGTTGGAAATGATTTTTTCTCATATGAATCAACCACCTGCAGAACATTAATCTTGGATGAAAATCCCGAGGTAGTAGAGCTAGGACCCGCTGTATGTGGTATGGGTATAGGAGGTTTCTTTTTAGAACTTTCCAAACTGTTTTTGGGCTGACTTCAAGCTGCAGTGCAATCTTCCTGGTACTATTTGAGGGATATTCTATCGCATCGAGTATATATACCTTCTTCTAGTTCAGGCGTTGTTACCGTTTCTGGTCTTCCACCGCCTGCATTTTTATTGAAACTCCCAGAATCACATAATCTTGCATGTATTGTTCTGAATGTTTTAGCGCAAAAAATTACTGTGTTGGGATATCTATCCTGATGAATCCATCGTGCTTCTCCCCAATTTCCATTTGCTCATCCATAAATAAGGTGCATGTCAGCCATTTCGGTGTTAGTATAATAATTATTCATGATGGAATCGCTGCTAATTGACAACTCTGAATTTTACTGCTAACAGAATTGAAGCGATAATTAAATGCGACATTCTCAAATTTTCTAAAACTTCAGCACATTAAGTGTCAATTATATTTATGGCGGAAATAATGGAAAACTCATTTCGCCAATGCAGGTGTTCATGATATGCAATAGAGTAACTTCAATTTTTTTCTCGAAAACGAAGCTGGATATAAAGAGAATACAAGAGACCAAAAAGTTTTATTTTTAGCTTGCTTAATCAAAAAAATAATAAAATTTACCGAAAAAAGTCAGTGGCGTACTTTTTTTTACAATATTGTTGGCTGTGGTGCCCACTGAGACGCCACTGGCCCCAATAATTTCAATCTAAATAGGGCTGGATAAGCGCCACATCAGTTCAAATAAAAGTACCAAATTCCAATCAAATCGGACCCAAGATATTCATGATATTTTATAATTACCGTTTTTTCTTCTTTAATTTCAACGCCCTGTATCTCAGAAACGAAGCAACTCCGGGCATATGTTAATAGAAACTTTTCTTCCTAAAATGACCTAACGAATCACTATCTGCAGTTAGGAACCGTAGTTAGAAAACACCCTGTATAGTTCCGAAAAATAAGCCAATAACACCGTATCCGAGAAAGAAGTATTTTTACCGTCCATTCGACTCCGCGGTTACGTGAACTCGTGAAGAAGTTAACAATTATACTACCAGTACCAGTAACAATTATACTAAATTCAAGTACCCCTATACACAATTTGAACGCAATACCTCATATAAAGGGTGTTATGTATTCAATGGCAAATTTCAAAATTCTCGCTTTTTTATTCACCCTGTTATAAAGCTGAGGAGTTGATGGAAACGGTGAAGTGATCATTCGATGAAGAGACACTGAATACTTAGATACGAAATTTCATCGTTATTATTTCTACAGGATATGAATTGATTTTTGTAGCAATTGAGATAAGTTTACTCCAAATAATACCTACAGTTCGCCAGCTTTTATGAGAAATCATAGGAGTAAATTGCCACCCAGGGGGTCTAGAGAAAAATGTTTAAAACTTTCCATCGTGTATTTCTATGAAATGAATTGGTTTATGTGAACATTGATATAATTTAATACGCAAAAATACCAAATACCCTGTAACGAGACTCTTCAATTCAGGGGAAATCGGGGCGTGGTGGTCTCAGAAGTCAGAAAAACACCAGATTAGGATAGTCCGTTTTATTGGTTCCTGCCGGCCACACGGCGTTAGTTTCGTGATGTTGAGATATAATTTTTGAGCTAAAAGACAATGCAAAATGAAGATCTAGCCTAACTTGTATATAATCAGAATTAAAGCTCAGCAAGAAAATACGTTAACACAAATACCAAATCTTTAGCGCCCTGTAGGTATAAAACATAATACATATACACATACAGAAAAACTGCACAGGTCATTTGAGACAGAATAATAAAATATCGTCTAAAGAAAAGCTTCACCTACCTAAAAGACAATGCAGGCACAAAGGATATCTTTCCAACGAAAAGAATCCTTCTTCAAACCAAGGGCACTTTCAATTTAGCTTGCAATTATTTTGGCTGAAAAATCAGTTAGGCATAATACAAAGCCGATTACTTTTCTCTTTGGAGTCTTGATGGTAAAAGCCTTGATATCCAAGGAAAACCGAAAAAAAGTGGGTATTTAACGTCCGAATAAATAAACTAGCAAAACACAGCGCAAAAACCCATCCGCGCGGCGGAGGCAGCTAATTTTTATCGCACTACGCTTCGCAAACGAAGATGATACTAAAAGGTACGACCGATAAATAAAACCCTATACTGGGCGAATCATTTTTACACGACACGACATATTAAAAAGATGACAACGGAGGGTGTTTCGCTACAACCCGGTCCACAAGATTTCATGAGAAAATGCACTAATAAAGAATACCTCTCAGGGAGGTTAGAGAGATATTTTGGAAACTCTTCATCTTGTTTTTACAATTAATAAGTTAATTTTTGTGGGAATTCAAATTTTATAAAAAAGCACTTGAGTAGGTACATCAGGGTGGCTGGAATTCGAGCCTCATCGTCGGGATCTCGGGAAGGATCCAGGGTTGCTTGAATCAAAGGAAGTTGCGCAATTTTATGTCTAACAAAATGCCGTTTCGAAATTTGGAAAATTCAAAATACTTTCGGAGATATACAGTGCTTCGCAAAAGTCTCCTTCCCCACACAGATTCAAAAACTTGGACATTTCAAAAACGTCAGATTATTTGACAACTATCCAGAGGCGGAGCTTGAATTTTGAATTTTAGTATCAACTGATTTAATTCATCACAGCTTTTGCGTTTTTTAAAAGCGAGTTGCCAAAACTGCCATAAACACAAACAAAATTATAGTATCATTGAGTAGAGGTTCTTTCGATACCTTTCAATAGAGGTGTCGCTTGCCGTGAGGTTCCATTCAAAATTATTGGTCACAATGGCCTTGTGACCTCATCTTTCATCTATCATCACTAGTAGGGAAGTTTACAACCTTTATTATTCAATTTTCAAATTTCACTTGTTCATGTATAATCGTTCCAAAGATAAGAGGGAGGGAGGGGAGGACACTTTTTGAGAGTTGTAAAAGTACCTACGAAATTTTCTAAAACATTTATTCTTTTTGTTATTTGATGAAATGAATAGAAATAAATGCCACTTTATCATGGCCACCTTTCTCCCCATCAACAAGTTTGGCGTTTTCAAATTTGAAATCCGACGTTTCGATCGTCATCCAGAAACCATCATCAATGTATCTTTTCCATATATACAGGCCAGAATTTCATTTTTCCACACCTCTGGATATTCCAAAAGCCATGAGTTATCAAAGATTTTTATTCTCGAATGTTTCGATTACACTATTAATTGACATCTTCTGTATTTTTTGTTTCAATATCCAATCTGAAACTGTCATTTTTGTAAACGGAACATTCGACAATAAGAATTTGGGATTGCTCATAGCTTCTGAGATATTCAAAAGGTGTGAGAAAATGCAATGAAAAATCCAGATCCGTACGTATTTAAAAAATAAGTTGATAATTGTATCTGGAAGACGAAACATAGGATTTCAAATTTGAGAACGCCAACTTCTAGGAAAGAAATAGTTTAAAATTTGACAGACTCTTTATCTCTCTCTTACCATATAGATATTATATGGTTTACGAGATTCCATTCCAGACATCTATACAGTGCCCCCTAAGGATGCCAGGGAAAATGAAACCTTCTCATCTTGTTGTTTGATAATATGACTCCAGATATGGATATGCAATAAAATCTGGTTTGTTTACTGGAGACACTGGAGATAGCAAGTCTGTCCCCATATAAGATTAACCTTTGCATTTCAATTTGTTTCGTTTACAGTTATCCAGTTCAACCACACCTACCGCCACCTGTGCTTGACTGTCACTACTACGCACAACTTCATACTCTTCTTACAGACTTCTGTTATGTTTGATGTCCCTCTATTTTCCCAATGCTTCAAGCTATCGCTCACCGATGGCCATACTGTATAAATCACAGGAACAAACAGAAATAGGATGGAAGCCACACCGCTACATACATTCAACATTCAATGATGTTACAAATGATAACTTGTATAGAGTCACTGTAGTCGAAAGTAGGGTTGGTAGAGCTAATAATTATTTGTAGAGAATCATCACTTCTACCAACCTTGGACGATAGTTGACCTACCGCCACCTCTGTTTGATCATTATTACCATCATGCCCAACTCCTTATTCTTCTTTACAGATTTCTATTATGTGTGAAGTAGATTTATTTTTTTGATATTATAAATTATTACCACTGACTCGTGCCACTGACCTGCACTAACATAATGATTGATTGAGATATTACGCTCACGCTGGGAAGATGCCCAACCAATGTTATTTGCCAATCGATGCCCCGCTCATTCCTCGCCTATTTAGCAACTGTGAGGTAGCGTTTCCGCTTGACACACGGAACATGTCTGGACTCATTGTACAGATTACTACAGTTTCGTACAGAATCACAGATCCCATCCCATCGCGTGCTATCACCCTAGAAAGACAAGGTCTCCGGCCAAGAGACGCGACTCATAGATCATCTTTAATCTATGCATAGATTAACGATTCCCCCTAGATATACATCGCCCATCATGTATTTGGCAATGATTATTTGGACAGTAACGCTTGTTTCGGACCTAGTTGGGACATGGGACCTGTCATTCTGACCATCTGTCGCCGCTTTTGCGAATGTCCGCGCTTTGTCGCGAACTTGATTCTTTTGCAGATTTCTTTAACATGGTATTCAGCGATAGAATCGGAGTTGTCAAATGTTAGTTTTAGTTGAATTTCTAATATATTGATGGTAGGTGCATGTATAAGTGTTTTCAATTTATGGTATGATGTTATTTTATTAGTTTTCTACGAAAGCGTAGAAAGGCCACTCCACTGTTTTGTGTATTTTATTGTATTTCTTTATTCAGACTTTGTAGTCTGAATTTAGATTTCCTTCTCTGGATTCAGACTTTTTGTCTGAATTCAGAGTTCAGACTCATACTACACACCATGATACTATTTTAGTCTGCAAAATATCAAAATCCTGATGACTCATCTGATAACTGAGCTATAGATGACGGGAGGTGAGATGCAGGACCATGTATAAAATATACTCTCGCTTTTTATAGAGGGTATAATAGTTATTTGTTTTACTAGGCAGAAAAGCGGCTGGCGTTTCATAGCCTAGGCGTAGCCGAGGCTACGAAACTATAGCCAAGGCCTTACATCTTCTTTTCTGCCATGTGAAACATGTACTCTGGTGAAACATACAATTTCACGCCAAAGTCCAAATAATCCAATGACCCAAAGGCATTGTCAATTTTGATTACCAATTTGGTTCAAATAACTTGGAACGTTGCATAGCAATACCTATATAAAATAATATTATAAAACCTATTATACACTGTGTCCATAAAGTCACCCCCCCCCCCCTGGTTAACAATTGAACGGATGGGATTTTTTTTTTCAATTTTTTTTGCTTCAATGGTAGTTTCAGTGCTACATATTGTTCCAAAAAAAAAATATGTATCCTCCAAAATGGCGCCTGGGCGCCATTTTGGAAGATTTTTTTAAATGGAGTGGGGGGTCGAAAGATACCTCGATTGAAAGGTCTTTCGATTCTCTATACAACCTCAGAATCTCAGACGAAAATATTCATCCAAAACAAAATGGCGGATGATAACGTTTGAAAGCTCACACCAGAATTCTTTCGACTAGATGGCTATTAAAGTGCTCGCATGTGATCTTCAAATCTCTATTGGCGTATAGAAGAGTTCTCTATCTATGAAGATATCAATAGGAAGCCATTTTGAAGAGAATAACATGGTAGTCAATTATTACCTCTGCTCGATTGCCTTTCCAAATTGTGCAAAATTTTAGAAATATTTATTCAAAATAAAGAACAATGTTTATTCCACGTGAATACCATGTTATTCTCTTCAAAATGGCTTTCTATTGATATCTTCATAGATAGAGAATTTTTCTATACGCCAATAGAGATTTGTCACATGCGAGCACTTTAATAGCCATCTAGTCGAAAGAATTCTGGTGTGAGATTTCAAACGTTATCATCCGCCATTTTGTTTTGGATGAATATTTCCGTCTGAGATTCTGAGGTTGTATAGAGAATCGAAAGACCTTTCAATCGAGGTATCTTTCGACCCCACACTCCATTTAAAAAAATCTTCCAAAATGGCGCCCAGGCGCCATTTTGGAGGATACATGTTTTTTTTTTTGGAACAATATGTAGCAATGAAACTACCATTGAAGCAGGAAGAATTGGAAAAAAAAATCCCATCTGTTCTAAAGTTAACCAGGGGGGGGATGACTTTATGGACACAGTGTATAATAATATATGAAAGGTACTTACTGAAATCAGGGTATTGCCATCGGTATTACCTAATGTGAATGTGTATTCAATTGCATTATAAATATTGATACAATAACAGGATCATCAATTTTATTTATTTTGATACGATTCTGAATATTCTCAGAATATTCAGAAAGAATATACCAGAACATTCGAGAAGAATATTTTGTGAATATTCTATGATCATTCAATAATGTTCTCATTATTTGAGAATATTTCGAAATAAGTATTTATATTTGAACGTTGTCAGAATATTCATAGAATATTCTGTGCTGTCTGGGCCGGAAGAACACACTCATCCCTAATTCCATCATTCTATTCCGTGTCAACAGATTGAGTTTGTTTCGTGAATTTGATTTTGTGTTCATTATTTTCAGAACCTCCATATGGTTAAATACACAGGGTGTTAACAAATAAGTGTCACAACAGAAAACTGTGAAAAAAGGGAATTTTATTTCATTTAAGAGATTTTTCTCCGGCCTTCCGTTTTCAATATAGCGAGCATAAAAAAAATCAGTTTTTTGCTCCTATCTCAGGAACCATTCGACCTACGAAGCTGAGCCTTTGTACAGACTTCATCATTAATAATGACGATACTTCTAAGGCTCTTGATCAATTTCCTTATACATGTCAGTGGCGGAGAGGTCAAGGGTATACAAAATCCTCGATTTCTGAAAATCGTCTAAGAATTATAAAAAATTATAGTGGGATTTTGAATGTTTTTATCCATAAATCGCCATTTTTCTCGGAAACTGTTCACTGCAGAGCGTTGAAGCAGAAGGACCTTTTTGTGTGTATTATCTTTGACGCCCTGTATATTGAAAACGGAAGCCCGGAGAAAAATTTCGTGGAGAAAAATAATTCTCCTTTTTCTATGAGGAATCTACAGTTTTCCGTTGTGACACTTATTTGTTAAGTGTGTGTATTTCGATTGTGGTAAATCACGTAGGGATATGGAACAATTTTACACGTATGTTTTATTTCCCGAATGAGGAGCGATTTCAACGATGGATATTGAATTCACGTAATTATATCTTTATGTTTTATTGATTGTTTCATACCCGGAGATTCTTTATTCAACCATAATTCTCGATACATGGAAAATTTCCAACAATTTTTTGTTCTTCATCATTGTTGTAATTTTCAATTAAGTTTTCACGTTTTTCAGTATGGGAAACATTTGTGCCGACTTTTTTATGATCGAATTTAGAAAAAAGATTATGAGGATATTTCCTTGTATTGATCCATAATATAAGGGGAATCTGAACGTCTAAACATTATTATCAATTGAAAACGATCTTCACAGAGGAGAATGGTGGGGTACCAATTAACGATGTTATCAATTGTTAAGTGATTAGTAGGATCTTTTCTCCTGATGTGAAATCTATACACCATAATATACTCGACCTTCAAGCAGTTTCAAGTTATCAATCTGCTATACCGGGTGACACAGGCTATCGGGCCACCCCTGTAACTTTTGCATTCGTCAACGGATTTTTCTGAAATTCGGTACAGTTATATAAGCAACTATTGCGGATTTGATCACGTCACAATCCAATATGTCGGACTTCCGGTTTTTCTGGAAATGCCAGCAATTTTGTTTTTTCAAATGGAACACCCTGTATATTTTTACATATTCAAGTTCAACAGGTCATAACAAGTGCAATCTTGATGTCAAATGTCATTCATTCCACAGCCCACCTAGTTGAAAAATGATTCTAACTGCAAGGAAATTCATGACTAGTTGTTGATTTTTGAATGTATACAATTTGTTACTGCACCGAAAAACAAAAATGGTATTTCATTTTGTTCCTTAATGTATGTTCTAGAGAAACGGGTAGGTGGCCCATAGGGGTTCCATTTGAAAAAAAATATTTTTTGATCAAAAAGTGATGTGGCTGTATTGATTCCTGGATAAGTGACACAAAAAATAATTTTTCAGAAAAAATCATGTTCTTCTGTTATGTGTGACTCATTATGAATAGTCTTGACCACATCTCATTCATCCACGAGGTAAAATGAAAAAACAATTTTAATTTAATTTTTTTCGAAAAAATGACATTTGAAATAAAGATTGCACTTGTTTCGACCTGTTGAACTTGAATATGTGAAAATATACAGGGTGTTTCATTTGAAAAAACAAAGTTGCTCGCATTTCCAGAAATACCGGAAGTCCGCCATATTGGAATGTAATGTGATCAAATCCGAAATAATTGCTTATATAACTGTACCGAATTTCAGAAAAATCTGATGACGAAAGCAGAAGTTACAGGGGTGGCCCGATACCCTGTGTCACCCGGAAGTAGAAATGTATGTACCATGCAGATAAACAGGCTGGAACAATATAAATCCAGGGGAGGAAGTTCATGGGGGTCATGATCCCCCCCCCCTGGGACCAGGTGGCCTGGTGATTTTTCTGTGAACCTTCTGCTCAAGTCACCTAACAAATGGATAAGTGAGTGGCCATACTAATACACGTTTTGCGCACTCAAGGCTGGAATCTTTCAATAAAGGTATTACCTCTGGTATTACTTGTTCAATATTCTTTTTTTTTTTGTTTTTTCCCGCATAAACAGTAAGTTTTCTGATGATTGGTAAAATATTCGTGAGGTGCTTAATGGATTTTTTTTTTTGGAAAAATGCTCCTACAATAACCTTTGTCGAAAAATGCTTCCTAAGTGAGTCCCTCCAAACAATAAGTATACACCCTGGATACAGGTTATCCTCCTAACTACTGCCTATTGCCCTATTGTTATGAGCTGGGCATACCCCTTCTCGTGAAGTACCTTCAATTATCATATTTTGTTTTCAAAATATCAACAAGAAAACATAAAAAATGGGATTGTTTTCAACCTCAATCACTCCATATGGTGTCATCGAAATTTTATAATTCTGAGTCCAAATTATGATTTAACATCAGATATACAAAACTTCAACATTTTTGGATTAACAGTTTCGAAAATAGTGCGGAAAAATCGTGTCAGGTTGGCATATATTTCAAGGGGCGTAGCACCCTTCGGAAGAATTTTTCGACAAATATTCATAGGAACTTTTTTTTATAAAAATACATCAGGAAACATCTCCCGAAATATTACCATCATTTAGGAAATACTCAATATATATTTAAATAAATATTGGGATTCTGAATCCCGTAACTTTCCCCCCTCCCTGGCGCAAGGGCTGGAGCACCCTTGACTGCTGGAAGTTATAAGTAATTTAAAACTCTGGCCTAGGGTTAAATAGCTGTGATATATCAACCCAAGGCTATTCAACTCTATAAGGTTGCCTCATATTGACCTGGCCTGACGTCACTGTTTCCCCATCGTCTTTTGTCGAACGGCAAAATGAAAATGGCGGAGGTGAAAAACAAAACAAACAAATTCAGCATTGTGCAATCAAGTGAATATTGGTAAATTTTGAAGTTTTCCAATATGTTTTTGTATCCAAGAGATTGTTCACTGTTTTTCCAAAACATGCAGCAAGTACAAAAGACTGAAAACAGAAATCTAGAAAGATATGTTATGTTCCTCAGTGCTTCTGTTGTACAGACACATTACAGAAACTCAGTCAAATTCTTATTGCAATACCACTCCATTAGGACTGATTACTGTTGGCATTTAGTGATATGGAGGTTGAGCTACTGATAAAGCATTTTTTAATAAAGAAAATGTTATTGGGAAGTCTGAACCTAATGATGAAATCATGGTGGATAAGGGCATGCTGACAAGGGATGTGAAGAAATATCTTGAAATTGATTAGGCCATCATATCTGAGAGACAAGAAACAATTAACTAGAGGATTTCCTTCTGGATAAATTGAATGATTCTAACTCAATGGTTTTATTTCAGTATCAATTTGTAACATATTCATATTATTGTTTGAAAATGCAATAATAAGAAAATGAATTAATAAAGAAGTCATCACAATTCATTCCATTTTATTAATGCAATAAAAGTGCAACATAATGGAAATATCTTTGAGATATCTTCCTCATGACATTAACACAAAATGTATCACAAAAAAAACTGGAATCTTTATGTAAGTTTTGGAGGAAGAAGAATCATACAAGAAAATTAGTTTCTTTCAAGTTCATTAGGGACATTTTAGGGCCATTATTCCCAACTGAATTTATCCATAATAAGTGTGTCTCTCTTCCAACTTCACATTTTTTATCCATCTCCTATCAAGAAATGGCATTGTTCCACAAAATGTTCTGAACCTTTACCTAAAATTTTGAGAAAATAATTCAAGCTGAATGTAATACACATTATTTAACAAACCTCTATGTAAGGACCTCAGTAAGGACACTTATTTCAATTATTTCCATGGTCTTCCTTCCTGAAAAATAATTTTATATGGAGAAAATCCTAACCATGGAAAATATTGGGACACAAATTTGTTTGCATGATTTGAAATTCAATATCATTTTCAATGAACATTTTGAAAGAACTTTGGATTCATATTCAACTCCATGCTGAACAAATTTATTTGAAAAATCCTTTGGAAAGAAGAAGTTGATTGCCTTTTTTCCCAAGACTCCTTGCTACATGTAAAAATGAAGTAGCAAGTATAAGTAAAATTTAATAAACTCACCAGTGTTCCTGAGTACCATGCAATAGCTAGTTGTTTACATTGAGTTCATTGGCTTCCAAACAAAAAACAAAATAGACTAATATACCCTGTAAAACTAACTTCAATTATATAAAGGGAGAATGATTTTAGGGGGTCACTTTCCTTCTTTTAATAAGCGGGTAGCAGAACTATTGAAATGGTTTGGCTGTATAATAGATCATTGATTGATCTACCCTCTTTTTTCAATTTTCACCACTTCTGTTTGTTATATATGCAGCTTCACATATTCCAAGTCTTCATTCCTGAAATTTAATGTATTTTTTACCTGTGTGTGTGATAGATCAAATTGCACCTTCCTACCTGTCAATATAAGTCCCTATAAAATGTGTATACAAAACCGTGACATGCCTGCTTCACAGGGACATTCACATTGCCACAGCTCATCATTTTCCTTTGGAATTATCTGAATCTCATGTGGAGGCTGCCAAACAGGCATTTCATAACATTTGTTTGTTCTATATCCACTCTTGACTCCACCAGTCCACACAATAATATTATGATATTTATGATGTGACCAGCCTTGAATAATACTACACCATATTATTATACAACCTCTCACACTCTTCCAAAGATATCTTCAGTGTTCTTGTCACCCTGTTTTCAACTAAAGTCTAAAATTCGCGATTCTTTCGAATTCAAATTCAAAAATTGTTTCAATTCATTTGACAGTGACACAAACGAAATCTACAATCACGTGGTGGGGAAACACTGACGTCACGCCCCTCCGCGCACCCCCGCACCATAATGCTATACTATGAGGTAACCTTATAGAAGTTAATAGACCTTGATATCAACCAACGACTATACGCTATGAAAAATAAGCGTACGCCACCTATCGGAGTTGTTGCATGAAAGCTGCCAAAGCAGCATGTTTACTTTGTTTTCATTGGTTCACATTTGTTTCTTGTATGTGCTTAGTGGTGCTTATCGGTCATATCATCAAAGCAAACCGCTCAAAATAAGTGTTCAAGTGGCTGCCGTCGGGTGGGGCGACGTGTTATTTTCTATCGCGAATACCACACAGCTATTCGCGATCGCCAAAGTCATTAGATGACGTTCAATCTATGTCAGGATGGTTTCCCTAATTTTAAATGTCATCGCACAGTCATCTAATGACCTTGGCGACCTCGAATACATCTAGACCGTTGATTGAGGTATTTCAACGTCCCTGAGAAAGAAAAGCTATGAGTTCGAACTAGAGAAGACCACTCATGCGCTCTTCAGGTCCTCTCATTGATAAAGTTTATTTCATCAATGTCCTGTCATATATTATCTTTTACTCATTTTTCCTCATATGTAATATGACTTGCTGTCATGAACGACAGTATGCGCGGGAACCCGTGCATGAGCTGAAGCGTCTTCAGGCGACCAATATGGATGAGCTTTTCGGGTTGCCAGTGGACAAGTTGCCTTGAAGTGGTCATGCGCCGAAACAGAAATTTGAACATTTCGCCGAAAGTTGGTCACAACGCCGAAACGCAGCTATTTGGACATTTTGGTAAAACTTCTGGGATTTTTTTCATTCCTCGCTTATATTCGTACTTGAGGAAAATTAATTGAGAGTTCAAGAGAGACTTCTTTTTTTGAACTATCTGACCGAACTCGTCCTAAACGAATCTTCCCTAGAAAGCATATTTTTCGGAAAATATATACCTACCCTTTTTATATGAGTGTCCAACGATCTGTTTCGGCGTTTTAACCGAGATTTCAGAGACTTGTCCAATTCGTCGAAAATGGACATTATGCCGTAACAGCTGTTCAGATATTTTACCGAAAGTAGTGGAATTGCCAAAAATAACTCATTGGACTTTTTCCATTTCTCGCTTTGAATACCTGAAAATTATTGAAAAAAAAACTAAACCAAACATTTGTTTCTGACAGAACCTTTTGAAAAATACGAAATATAATACTACAAACGTTTTCCATAGGAGTACGATTTCGCTATATGCTTGTTACCAGCATGAAATTCGGTATGCACAATGCACAAAAATAGAAACCGTCAAGATACAAGCTGACGTGTCTGAATTATTGCGGCGGTCATTTTGTGGAATGGTGACCGAAAGAAACTTTTAAGGTAGATTTTGTTAATATATCAATGGAAAACGTTAACAGTTCTTTGGAAAACTCCTTTGTTCGATTCCATAATTGATTAGGGATTATTATCATTAACAATCCAGCGATTGATGAATACGTTTTATGAAAGACTACGGAGATGAAGCCCTATCCATTTCTGTATGCACTATGACGAAGAAGCTGATGGATCCGTGACAAAATATCTATTTGGCACTGTGAGTTCGAAGTGATATTTTCGGAAAACCCAATGGACGTTCACTCGTGTATATGACCTCATCACATTCAACAGATATCAATTAAGTGTTTTTCGCGATAGTGATTGGTAATCAATTTTCAGTCAATTTCATCAGCGCTATTATCTGTTGATATTTTCATCTTGTACGAGAGCGCCAGTCTTTACATTTCGGTATTTCCAAATTTCTTGTGAGCTTACGAGCATGAGAGCATATTTTGCAGCCAAATAACGAAATATTTCAAAATATCTATCTCCATGTAGGAATTGTAGGATCTTTAATTCAATGAGCCACTGTTTCCAACTGACATAGTTCACACTCACACCTTCGAAGTTCATTTATGTATCGACATCCAAAAGGTGCGTAGCGCGATGCCCAATTCCCACGATGCCCAATTCCCACCATGCCCAATGCCGCACTAGTGCGGTAAAGTGAAAAAAATATAATTTCAAATTCCATTTTTACTCAAAGAAAGAAATAAGAAACAATTTATCATGAATATAGACATTCATTTTCGTACCTATATATCCCGGGATTTAGCAGGTACTAAAGTTTCGATTGCTGCATTCGCCGAAATTTCTATATCGGAATCTAAACTTTCCTGATCCGAATTCATGCCGATGAATTTTTTATCGAATCGAAATTAACGCGTCAAAGTTGACAGTTCGCCGAATGAGTGACAACCGAGAGCCCAATAGATTCACGACAACCATATGCCCAACCCTTGTAACGGTTGCTTGTTACATATTCCTAATGAATCGTCAGTACAAGGACTATCGAATATTTTGGATTGAATAATTAGCTGTTTGGTAGTCGGTAAAATATTGTACTACATTCGTATCGTATACTCATATAATACGATAATCGATGGGTTATCAAGCTCGGCCTTCGGCCTCGTTTGACAAATTTTCCATCTCATATCGTAATATGAGTCTTATTCACGATACTCGCGTATCGTAATAGATATTTACGTTACTAGTCCGGTAAGTACACTTTTACAGTACGAGTGAGAATTTCGAAACGAGTACTGTAAAAGTTTACCGGACGTGTGACGAATAACATTTTATTTCATACTGCTAAAAAACAAAAATGAACAGTGAAAAATAAAATATTAATCTATTTATCTGCGTCCAGTAATTTCAGAATTTTGCATTCACTCCCAAGATAGCTGGCAGGTAGTTCCCTCAGAAACATAATTTTTGTTTTAAATAATACTGTCAGTGATTGTCATTACGCGTTTTTCACGAAATGGTTCAGGACACAGCTCAAGATCAATTATTCATTCCTGAGGATATTTTGCGCAAATCACATGAAGCTACGGGGCATCTGATACCCAACAAATCGTCACTCCGTTATGACAAAGGATTCAAGCTTTTTTGTCAATGGAAAATGGACAGCAACGTGAATTTTGTGAATGAAGATGTAATGATGGCTTATTTTTTGGACTTGGTGAGTTTTCATCTAACTTTCAAGGCAGTTTGAGTTTTATAATAAAAAATATAGTTCAAGTTTTGTTTATTATAGTATTTACATTTTTGTAGTCAAACAAATTCGAAAGCTCGTCACTCTGATCAAATTCAATGGTTAAGTCAATGCTGCTAGTCCACGAAAATTTGGATATATCCACATTTCCTAAATTGAAAGCTTTTTTAAAGAAACAAGCAGTTGGATATCAGCCAATTAAGCCGAAAATTTTGACATTGGAAGAACTGAACCGGTTCAATATTTACAATCCGGTAAAATTTCATTACGGGATAGTAGCACGTAATGAAATATTACGTGCGCCTATCCTGTAAAAGTCTATTTTCCGGATTGAAATCAGGTACGTAAAGGTATGTTCTATGATGCAGTATGAAATAAATTTCTATCTCGTCACTCGGCAAAAGTAATTATTTTCTGAATAGTCCTCGATATTCACCTGTTCATTCCATAAACTTGACCATATTCACCCTACTATGTATTATATTTTGATTTTTTCCTGTTGTTTCTGTTACGATATTGATAAGTTCACCATCTATATACCTACCTCTACAACTCAATTTCCGTAAGCTTCGTCAATCAATGGGTGAATCAAAAAGTGGTTCATTGGTGTGTAGGTTTCATTACTGACATTTTATTCAATCCTCAGAACACCACTGTTAATTGGAATGCAACAGTAAATCATACAGAACTATCTTCGGCCGAGTCTATGAAACCGCCGCGACCTCAAAAATAAAAAAATCTCTGCCTCACATAATGCTCAAATTCACGACCTTCGGTTCATAAGTTGAGTGCCTGTCCTTTGTGCTGGAACCGTCCCTATCACAATAATTATTAGAACTGTACTCAATGTTTATTGAATTATCTATTCAATAATACATTTGGGAATAGGAACGTAGATCAAACATTGTCGGTCGGTAGAAAATTCAGTCTTTAATCTACACGTTTTATAATAAATAAAAATGTAAAAATTCGAAATACAAAAATGTGCACATATCCTGTGTATGATGAAAAATATTATTTGCAATATGCCCATGAAATATAAAAACCATCTTCGGGAGAGGTTCGATATTTATATTGAAAGTATCGATACGTCCTCCAAAGACCGCAAATATATTTCAAATTCAACCTATGACCTAACTATAAATAATGTATAAACTATAATTATTCGAATAGACATTTCAAATCAAAATTACTTTGGCAAAGAGTCAAGAAGATTTACGACTAGTTAACAACACTAACATATTTCAAATAATATTTTTTTTATCGATGTCTTGATAAGTGAAAAGCAAAATCGATTCATCATCAGTAAAATTAAGTTGAAATTGATATACATAGTCTCTTTGGTATCGAAATCTCTTATGCTATCAACTCATGAAAAATAAATAGGTCATCAAATAAATGGTGAGTATGCAAATGAATAGTTAGTATGCAAAAATTAATTGAAGATCATAAAATTCAATTTATAAAGGATCATCCAACCGAATGAAGTAGTGTATTACCGATTGATTTTCTATTAGGTACTACTAAATTTATTCCAGTGTTTCTCATCAATGTAACTAAGTGAAATATTATCATTATCTCGAAAACATACCAATAGGAAACGTACTGTTCATAAGAAATAATCGTCTTATTTATATATAAAACGACATTCATGCAATCATCAAAAATTCTAGACTTGAGTGCAGTGGTTAGGAGTTCAGAGGTCTTTGGCAGTGAGTGTTCCAAATCAATTTTCCTTTTCAACAAACTATCACCTTTCCTCATCAATTGGTATTCGTGAAATCAAAATATACGTCAACAATTGAAATCGTCCACTGCTGGTTCTTCCTCAGCCTCGTATTCATCATCAGCCGTGGCTTCCTGATACTGCTGATACTCAGAAACCAAATCGTTCATGTTGGACTCGGCCTCGGTGAATTCCATCTCGTCCATGCCCTCTCCTGTATACCAATGCAAGAACGCTTTACGCCTGAACATGGCAGCGAATTGTTCAGAAATCCGTTTGAAAAGTTCCTGGATAGCTGTGGTGTTTCCTATGAAGGTGGAGGACATCTTGAGGCCTACTGGTGGAATATCACAGACGGCCGTTTTGACATTGTTAGGGATCCATTCGACAAAGTAACTGCTATTTTTGTTCTGGACTGCCAGCATTTGTTCGTCTACTTCTTTCATCGACATACGACCTGTTGATCATAAAATGGCAAGGATAATTATAAAATTATGATTGAATTAATGTACAGTGTGGCCCAAACTGGTTTTCCACATATACAACAGGGTGCCAGTGAAAAACAGGTAAATATCAAAAATAACATCAATTTCTAATGCCATTCTTTATTTTGAGTGTTAAGTTCGATATAATGAGCATCAAAGTTTACAATTTGAAATAGTTCATTTTCTTCAATACCTCTATAGGGTCCAATTAGTTACCGGTTTCAAATTCTGTGAAGAGCTTCAACGTAACGGGTCACATCTTTTGAGGAAAATAATCAAGATATAGGGAAGTTTAAGTCAACCACACTCCAAACCCCAGTTTGTGAGTAACTGCTCCAGTTATTACCTCACGTTTCCTCCTATCAAATTAGTCAATTTTTTTCAATTCTTGGAGCGCACGAAAGGAAATGTTTATAATGTTTGTGGAACATCGTGCGTACCTAGGGAAGATATATAGTGATAGAAGGTGGGTGTTCGAATTTTTCTTGATCTTTTGAAGGTTAAAGTTCTTGGGGAGGTTTATTCGTCGATTTATAGACGAACAAATCTTGGTAGAGTGTTGTATGACATTTTGCAAGGGTAACGACGAAGGGATGTGCAGCAACCACGACATAGCAGGCGGTTCAATGGCCCATTGATTTGATCGATGACATACTGCTGGCACTATTTTTCGGGGATAAAAAAGTACATGTTCATTGCTGTTTCAATCATATACTCAATACGTATGTTGCACTCTCATTGTGTTGGTTGTAATGGTTGTAGAATAGCAGTATAATTCTTATCGATTTATGTGAATCAAGATTACACTATCTTCACAGCATTGGCGAATCAAATCTGTATAATTCATTTTACAAAGATCACTGGAACAGCAGCTACTGGTTGAACGATGAATAAAGGATATGTATGGGTCTTTCAATGCTAAGAAGTCATTAATGAAATGACAATGGACCATCAGCCTATCAGATGCATTCAATAATTGACATCATTTTTTCGACAATGAACAATTGATGTTTTGGCTAATAATTTGGCTTAGATGAGGCTTAGCATCAGTTTGATTTTCGCAGTAAAACGACTCTGCCTTTGAATGACTTTTGCTTATTCTTAATAATATTTGCTGGAATAAAAACTCAGATACTTTGCAGTTGAATTCATAATGGTTTCAAGAAATCAATACAGAAACTATTACGAAACGTATTATTTTATCTACTGCTCATCGTCTTTTCGATCCTATAGGATTTTCGTGCCTAGTTTCCCTTTGGCCTAAAATATTATTGCAAAAGATATGGAAGTTGAAGATAGAATAGGACACTGAAGTACACGAAGATATCAAGAAAAGTTTTTTGAAGTGGGTGGAGGAAATACCGACACTCCTGAGCCTGAGAATCCCCAGATGGTTATTTGGTTCCACTGATGGAAGAAATCACTGTAGTTTGCATGTTTTCTGTGACGCAATGAGTCAACACGCTTATGCTGCAGCTATCTTCCTGAGATCTGAAACGTGTGACAGCGTGAATGTTCAGCTTGTACAAGCCAAATCCAGAGTATCTCCTGTCAAGCGAATGACCACACCTCGGCTCGAGTTGTTGGCTGCTACCATAGGAGCTAGACTATCCAAAACTATTACTGACATTATTGATCCTGATCTGTTAGTTTACTGGTGGTCTGATTCCACAGCAGTCCTGTCTTGGATAAAAGATGATACGAAATGGAAGTCTTTTGTTTGGAATCAGGTACTAGAAATTAGAAAGCTGACCTTCCTTCCCGTGGCTGTTCCCCAAAACAACTGATCTGCTCGAAATGGTGGGAGGGACCTGAATGGTTGAAGGAATCTCCGAAAAACTGGCCTAATCAAAATTACCAGAGGGATGAAGAGACCATTGAATCTGAAAGAGGAAAAGATATCATATCCACTAATTTATCTACGACTACCGATTCTTCTTGGTATCACGAGAGAATTTCGAAATACGGGAAAATTATCCGAGTACTTGGTTGGATCAGAAGATTCATTGAAAATTGTCGTCACAAGGATGCCAGGATAACAGATGATGAATTATCTTTGGTGCAGGTAGAGCAGGCAGAAAAATGTATCTTGAAATTTGTGCAGAATGAAGCATTCAATGGACCTGATGATGCTCAGTTGAAGAGTTTTTGTTGTTTCATAAATGATGATGGTATCATTAGAATACAAACCAAGGTTTCTGAGAGAATGGACTTTCCTGATTTCTGCTATCCAACGATTCTACCATCCAATCATCCCATCGTGAGTAAACTGATTTACGAAACTCACGTGAAATTATTTCACGTTGGTGTTCAGGGTTTGCTCAGTTTTCTGCGAGAAAGATTTTGGATCATAAGAAGAAGAAAAGCAGTGAGATCTGTAATCTCAAAGTGTACGATATGCCGTAGATTCAATGCCAAACATTTAGAAGTTCCACCTGTGTCGCTGACTGAAAATAGAGTACGACAAGCTCACATATTTGAAGTTATAGGTGTAGATTTGGCTGGTCCCCTTTACATTCGAAATGTGGAAAAGGTATGGATATGCCTGTTTACTTGTGCCATTTAGAACTCTTGTCGTCACTGTCCACAGATGTCTTTCTGCAATCATTCAGAAGATTTGTGGCGAGAAGAGGGAGACCGTCGACTGTATACAGCGATAATGGCACGAATTTTGTTGGTGCCGACAATGCTTTCTCACAGTTGGACTGGAAAATGATTAATGAGTACAGTACAGCTTCGTGGTGGGGTGGATGGTGGGAGAGGTTGATCAAAATCATCAAAGATCTCCTCCGGAAAATTTTGGGACGAGCAAGTCTCACCTACGAGGAATTATCGACTATTATATGTGATTGCGAATCTATTGTGAATTTGAGACCGATCACATATGTGCATGAAGATAGCCGAGATCTTGTTCCACTGACTCCTGCAATGTTTACAAAAGAGATTCTGGAATGTGGAGTTCCAGATTTAAATGCCGTGGAGAGGTCGGATTTAAAGAAGCATTTAAGATACAGGATGAAACTAAAGGATGATCTTCGAAGACGATTTAGAAATGAATATTTAAGACAACTGAAATTATGTGCTAAAAAGCATTCCAAGAGAGAAATCAAAGTTGGTGATATTGTTTTGATAGGTGCTGATAACTGAAAAAGGTTAGATTGGCCTCTAGCTAATGTTGAAGAATTAATACCTGGTCGAGAAAATAAAACTCGATTGGTAAAATTGAAGACTGCTAAAGAATCGATGCTGGGACGTCTACAAAGAATTTATCCTTTAGAATTGAATTTTTATTTACTCTGTATGTTTCTAGTTTGATGTGTATTGTCAAGTTTGTCATTAATTAATTCTATAAAAAGTCATATCTGATTGAGCTTCTTTTTCTGATTATACCACGATACATTAGTATTTTCACTATTCTGACCCATATTTCATCCTTCATACGAAGTATTCAATCACCGGATAGGTGAATTACGAATATTTAACAAATACTATGTAGATCGGTAACGAAGCGTTTGCGGACACATGTTTCATGGTTCATTTGCAAATAAATAATTTCTAATCTGAGGCATCTTATACATATTTCAGAAAAATATTCTGGTTGGGACATGGCTTGAATGTTGAATGTTGTTTTCCTGCGATAAAAATGAGTTGATTTTAGACAAATTACCTATATCCAAAATCGTTTCGTTGAGTTGGTAGAAGGCGTTAAAGTTCTCACCTTAGATCCTGAATTGTTATCACTGAATTTGTAACGCGAGAGTTCTTGTAGAGCCCGCGAGGACCAGCAACATATCAGTTTGTTCACAATGAGAATACATTGTAGTCATGATCAGAAAATAGTCCAACTAATTAGATTAATTTTCAAAAATGCGCAGGATGCATCAGATCAGAAATTATTTATTTGCAAATGAACCTCGAGACTTATCAAAAATTAACACGATACAGAAAATATTTCTGAAGGAAATAACTTTCTGGAAAACGAAACTGGAAGTTTCCAGTCTAACCTCTGAAAAGTTATCACCAAATTTGTACGGCAACATGGTTGTTTGAAACACTTGCAGGTCACTGATGATGATCAAAAAGATCTGAAAACGTGCTTTACAGTTACAGAACATGCCATGCCAAAAATTATGAAAATCGATCTCAGCCTACTCTTCTCACGAGCAAAATTATGTTTTTTTCCGAAAAAACTTCAGTTTTTTTTTTTTCAAAAAAACTTCAACGCCTTGTACCAACTCAACGAGACGATTTTTGATATAGTTAAGTTGGCCTAAATCAACGTCTTTATCCCAGGAGTCCACAGCCGAGCCATGTCCCAACATTTTACAGACACCCTGTATATAACTCAATATAAACAGTGACACAAATGCCAGAATTCTTATACATTACTTATACTTAGATATAACATTGAGCAAAATAATGGCAGTAAGTCAGACCATTGTCGATCTAAATGAAAACCTAGTAGGCGACCTAGTGCGAGGAGGTATAATACCTTCCTACTAACTACCTCACTAGGTTGTCATCTAGAACGACAATGGTCAGACCATTGTCGATCGAAAAAGGAAACCTTGTAGGCGACTGCTAGTACGCGAGGAGGTATTATATAGCTCTCGCTTACTAACAGCCTAACTAGGTTGTCAGTTTGATCGACAATGGTCAGGCCTATAGGTATGTCAGTGACCGAATATCGCACATAGGGAGACTGTACTTATGGATATCATACATGATAATATAAATATCCGTATCATCAAGAATAAATACCTATTATGATGAACGTTATAATTATGAATCGAAAAAATATTCGCTGAGAAGCGAGGTAGGAAAATGAGGTGTACGTCAATTTGCCATTTGTATATTGTTATATAGGTAGCAGATTCGATAACTCAGTGGACGAAAAATATCGTTGTAATACCGGTAAATGACCGTTTCTCAAAACATAAAATACTCTTCAAAATTTACATAGTTATCTTGAGCATTGTTGCACTGCACGATGTTAGGGGTAGAGATATGGCAACGTTCAACAAGACCTGATAAAAATATCCTCATTATTTCAATATAGCTCCCAGATCCTCAATATTCAAGTCTAGACTTCCATTACAGTATTGATTTTCCAAATTGGGCAATCATAATAGCTGTATGTACATATGAATAGGTATCATATAATCTGTTTTCTGCCGATCATGGTTATACTCCTTACGTCATTATGTAAAGATGCATGTTGACTACTTCCTTATATGGACGAATATATTCAGAAAGGAAATCATTATGGCTTTTGTAACCACAATAACAATAGAGATTATCAATGTATTCACTGATTCGTCCATATATGATATCAATGGAAATGCACCACTTCTAAAATGAGTCATAATACTCATACCATCTCATACCCAACAAGATATGTCAATATTGGGAGACACGACTCCTTGGCATTCTAGGACTGGAAATCTACAGTGCCCCGCAATTGAAGTAGATTCGTAAGATTAATAGTTATTTAACCAACTAGTGTATTAATGAGGGCGATTAATGATCGAGATATTTTAACGTGCGAGCGAAGCGAGTGCGTTAATGTTCGAGATCATTAATCGCCTTTTAATATACAAGTTGGTTACAAAATTTTTCCGTCGACTATATTTCTCATTTCTCCTGCAATGAAGAAAACTTGTTTCGCCAAATCATCATCCATCCGGAAACTGCTAAGAATCACCCAGTATAGCCTTGTTACTGACATTAGACACATTCAACATTTGTCGAAATGATCAACATAGGAAATAAATTCCTTGTGTTAGAAAACAGGGATTAATATCATGTCAGAAACTTGGAAAGGGGAACCCGTTAACGGAAAATCGTCGATGAAATCCATATTTTCGATTTAAATGCAGATTCCGTAAGTTATAGCATATACAATGAATGCACGCGGTGTATGTTTGGTTGCCTATAAAACAATCGTGTATTAATAGACAAATCGTTCATTAATAGGGGTCATTAATGAACGATTTCATATACATTAAACTTAGTCGTTAATACGAGGTCGACGGAAAAAAAATTAATCGAAGTCAATTTGGTTTTCAGATCTGAGAAGCTTTTTTTATTGTCTTCAGAAACATGAATTAAAAAAAAATGAGTAAATGAATATTTCACAGGGTGATGAATGGCATCAAATTTGGAGTGATCCCATTCGGTCCAAAATTTTCATGTCATATCCCGAAATTGTTCCTTATTTTTATTGATTCATTACAGTATTCTGTTAATGTGATTTTTTTCGTGAAATGACACAAAAATAGTGTGTTTCATTTATGAAAATCTTCACAAGAACATTTTCACGGTCATTTGACGCATAGAAAATTGAAACCACTATGGACTAATTCCCCTATCAATACAGGGTGATTTCCAGAGTTGAATACAGGCTAAAATTTGTAGTTGCAAATGAACATGGCAAATTGTGTCATGTGAATGGTCTTTCATCGTATCTCAATCGGTTCATTCTGAAAAAACAGGGTGATTCAGAAAGTCGCACTTTCAGTTCCTCTTCCGTTTGGTGAGATATCATTCGACTCTCGAAATATTTTTTTTTCAATTTCATTTGATATCAGGTATCGAAAGAGATCCATTTTTCACTGAAATATCCTGAAATTATAAATTTTATCGTAATGCTTTGAAAGTCTCAAATACTTTTTTGCCACAATCTCTTTGGTCAATAATAATGCTGGATGAAGTTTTAGGATCGAACAATATCGAGAGAATGGATTACCAATATTTATCCCCAAACGCCTAAATATGAATCATACTAAGCATATCTGGAGTCGAACTGAATTGAGACTAGAGATAAGAAAGGGTATGCGAGAACATAAATATGAATTGCCTGCATCATTTTTTAAATTTTGAATTTCAGGAACATTTTCGCTAAGTACGGATATTATTCGATGCTATCAAATAGAAACGAGAACCAAAATATTTTGAGAGTCGAATGATATCAAACTGAACTGAAAGTCTTCTATGAAATTATTTTTAAACGACTTTTTGAATTACTCTGTATTCTCAGTACGAAATGAATATCTGATTCATGAGGAGATATAGGAGAATAGAAAATGCATCCCCAATTCTCTTTTACAGAGATATCATTTACAAAAATACACCAGTTCGAAATTATCAACATGATTGCAAATATATCGAAATTGTTCCAAGACAGCATATCTCACAATATTAAATCTCTCATTTTTCCTCTTCCCAGAATCATAATTCTGAAGACAGTGAAATGAGCTTCTGAAATCTGGAAACTGAATAAAAATCAGTTGTTTTTTTTTGGAGTTATAATCTTACAAATCTGTGTCCCACTTCGATTGCGGAGCAATGTATATATAAACGGGAAATCTACTTTATTCCTCCGTTTCCAAAATAAACAAGGATAATGATGAATGACTGGTCGAATTTACCAAAATTCCTACTACACCTTGTTTCTCCAAATTGATCGTCAGAGAAAATGTCAGAAGAAACGTTAAGTCATAAATTATGCCAAGGAATAACAATTTCCAGTGGGTATTCATACATTTTGTATTTCAATCTTAACAAATTAGATGAGCATCCTATATAAGCGCATCACTTAACTGAACAACTATCACTGAACAATCTGCGAAAACCGATGAAGAAAGCTAGTTTACGCAAAGAATCCAGATTTTGTCAATACATAACTTGCTCTAGCTCCTCGCCCGTTAGTCCTACATCATACAGCGAGAACCAATAATTCATACAGTGTTTCGAAATTCAGTAACAAGATATCAGGAGCTTATATTTTTGAAATCAACATAAGACTTTTCTTATCAATAAACATTAGTCAGCAATCGCTTCGAAACCGGCGATCTACAGAGCATAAAAATTTCAAGATTTTTTTCTTTTTTTCCTTATAGCTCTTCCAGTTTTCGAGATATCCAGATCAAATTTCACATCATACAGTGTGCCGATTGCTTTAATGAATCTACAGGAAGCTATTTTCGATGGGTCAAGCCTTCTTCGCTATATAATCTTTTTTTTTGGTGAGCCACTGGTGGATTTTGAAATACGGAATGAGTTCTCTGTTCCGTCAATAAACATTTTTGTTCCTTTGGAATTTTCACACATCCGCGACCATTATCGAGCAACATTTTTTTTTCTAATTTTCTATATTAAATTAATTGTTTTAAGGAGAGGCAGGATCCTATTATCACAATGAGAACAGAAAACTTCACATATTCAGTTTCTGATCCAAATTACAAGTTTTCAAACATACCTAAAGGTAAAAAACTAACAAAAGAGCCTTGAATTTATATAAATGGTGCTGAAAACGTTCTGTGGATCATTAACGAAGTGTTTGCGTACACATATTCATAGGAAAAAGTCTCTGAAATCTTTATACTGGATTTTGAAACACCCTGTTTATGAAGGATATACTTATTCCAACTTCCGATGGGGTGAACTTTGCGATGAAATGTATAGATTCCGAGTAACGGTTAGGAACTTGAAAAATATCGATGATTTTTGCAGATATCTCGGAACGCTCCAGAAATTTATGTTTGCCAACTTCATATTCAAAAAACTTCCTATCTGAATGTCGTCCACGTGCATATACCATTTATTTGCACTGAAGATTTATTATTCTTTTGAAATATATAGTGAATATTCAAAAATTTTCAGTGGGATACTTAAGCAATTGCAAGAGAAAAACCGTTGTAAAGAAAATATTTAAAAGATGGTTCAAAACCATTTGTATGTTCTTGTAAAACCGCAAGACCAACACTCACCTCTAAAGACCGCAGCAACTGTAAGATACCTCCCATGTCTAGGATCGCAGGCAGCCATCATATTTTTGCTGTCGAACATCTGTTGCGTCAGCTCTGGGACAGTCAGTGCTCTGTATTGTTGGTTACCACGTGACGTAAGCGGTGCAAAACCAGGCATGAAGAAATGAAGCCGAGGAAATGGAACCATGTTGACAGCCAATTTTCGCAAGTCGGCGTTCAACTGACCAGGGAACCTGAGGCAGGTAGTGACTCCAGACATTGTGAGGGACACCAAGTGGTTGAGGTCTCCGTAGCTGGGATTGGGAACCTGATTGAATGAGATATCGCTTGTATACTCTGAATGTTTCCACTTTCATCCCAATTCGCAATTACTTCTAGAACTTTTGAATATTGTGGGAATGATCAATTAGGCAATTCAACTCAGGTTACAATCAATATGGCGCATGGTTGGCACCATATATACAGGGTATTAGTGAATAAGTGCGACAAACTTCAGGGGGTGGTTCTTTTTTATATTTCAGGAAATATAGTCCGAATGAACATGTGCACGAACTTACTTCGTTTTTGAGATACAGGATGTAGCTTTCATGGTGGCAAAATTCAGTATGGTTGGAAACTGATGTCCCAACATTTAAGAATTATTTTTATTGACTGATATGAATGGGTGCCTTAGCAACTACATGAAAATGTTGAGTCAAATCGATTTATTATTCTTTCCTCAAAAACTAATCGAGATACAAAAGTAACACAAGGAACAAGAAAGTTGTTATTTCAATGAATGTTCAATCTGATAATAATATAGGACTCAAAAAACCAATGGCGTACAATAATAATCATCATAAATATCGATAATTCAACCCATGTCACTATAAAAAGACATATGAGTTATGAATAAAAAAAAAGGTTATCATGAAAATATTAACAGCCTGTATCTCAAAACGAAGCAAAATAAACACATGTTTGTATGAACTTTATTTCCTAAAATATCAGAAGTAATCACCCCCTGGAGTTAGTCATACTTATTCACTAACACCCTGTATACAATCGATAGAATGATGTTTTGAGAACAATCAAATAGTAACTGTAGTTCATTTTAATCGCTTTCTGATACCAACAGGAATTCGCATAATATAGAAACGATTCTACACACATAAATAATGCATGTTCAATAACCTATAAGAAGTCGATTTTGGCATGTGTCACAACTGACAGGTGAGCCAACAAGATTTTCAAAATATTTTGAGATGTTTTAGAATGCTAAGTTTCTATAGCATAGACAAGAAATCCTACTTCAATAAAATAATAATATGGACTTTTCCATTCAGATATAATTGAAAAATGCATAAAAAATTCAAATACTTTCAAGTTCACGTTATATATCTGATCATTTTCTTTCACCTAATTATGTACGAAGCAATAGTATATTACACACCAAGGTGGGAAGTGATTCATTCCTGCCGTGAGATTAGTCAGTTAACCGAGACGCAAAGCGTCGAGAATATTCAAATATTCTCGGGGAATATCCCATGAACGTTCTATGAATAACATTGTGCTATCTGGGTTGATTTATAAATGATAATATTTATTTGTTTAACTAGGCAGCAAAATAGTAGATTGACTGCCGAGGCTGAATTCATAGCCGAGCGTAGCGAGCAAAATTAATATTTGCTGCCAATCGGAGAAAAAAATATATCCTTCAACGTTGAAGGAAGAATGTCGTGAAATAGCTGAAGTGTATTGGCAGAAAACATTTTTTCCCAACTTCGTTTTATCATATTTGAATAATACAAGAAAATTCAACCATGAACATCCAATTTCAGAGATTCTACCCTAAATGGCCAAAGTTTTCTGAAAATATCTGATTGTAAACTGATCAAACAAATTGTATCATTTCAATACAATGAAGGCAGGGTTTATAATTGTTTATAATATCTATTGTCTTTTATGAAAAGATCAAATGAAAGATAATTTGATTGGAGTAACTATACTTTCTCAGTAATGCTCCAATATTTCCATATATATAAGTCCATATATTCTGACTGCACTTTTTTGAAGCCATATTGTTTTTAATATTTCTCCTATATCATACCTACAACATTTTGTATATTCTATAAAAGGAGACTCATGTACCAATTGAGTACTATTGTTTACGAACCTTCAGAGTTCTGAAGCAAATATCATACAAGGCTTCGTTGTCTATGCAGTAGGTTTCGTCCGTGTTTTCCACCAGCTGATGTACACTTAGGGTAGCGTTGTAGGGCTCCACAACAGTGTCTGAAACCTTAGGACTCGGCATCACAGAGTACGTATTCATGATCCTATCGGGGTACTCCTCGCGGATCTTAGAGATTAGGAGAGTACCCATTCCCGATCCGGTACCCCCTCCAAGAGAATGTGTGAGCTGGAAGCCTTGCAGACAGTCACAGTTCTCAGCTTCTTTCCTGACCACGTCTAGTACTGCGTCTACTAGCTCTGCGCCCTCGGTGTAGTGACCTTTGGCCCAGTTGTTCCCTGCCCCGGATTGGCCGAAAACGAAGTTGTCTGGCCGGAAGAGTTTTCCATATATACCTGAGCGAACGGCATCCATGGTGCCTGGTTCCAGGTCCAGCAGGATGGCTCGGGGGACGTATTTTCCACCGTCATGTCTGGAGGCAACTGAAAAATGCTGGTTTGTTCACACAAATGTTTCCAGCAACTTTGACTTCGATAATAATCATGTACAGTGTGTCCCACTTACCATGCTCACCATGGGTATCTTTTTAACGGTGAGAGATACGAGGTCGGTTAAATGACACCAAATGTGGCGTTTGTCAAGGCCAACTATAATGTGGAAAAATATTTTGATAAAATCTATTCGTTTTTGTTTTATACGCAAAAAACAGATTTTGATCATTTTCATGTCTCCTCCGTAACTTCTGTATTTTTGAAAATTTTCAAATAGTAATTTCAAATTCTCATGGCAGTTTTTCAAAGTGATTTCAAAAAAAATATGAAATTCATACCAACTCTTCTAGAATTTGGGATATCAGCACCAACTTTAGTTTTTCAAATGTAGGTCATAGCTCACTATGACTTAGTTACAAATAACTTTTTTTCTCTTTCAGATGATATGTCGCAGTAACAGTTTTGAGTTGATAACAACGGAGTTATCGTCATTTATACAAAAACAAAAAATTATTTGGAAGCCGCCATCTTGAATTTATAAATTTTAACAAAAAAATCATGATCTCCGATCTCAAAAACCCCCACTTACCAATTTTGAATGGAATCACACCAAGTCTTGTCCGCCATCAATTAAAAAAAATGGCTGCTCCAAGATGGCGGACAAGATTTGGTCCGACTCCATTCAAAATTGGTAAGTGGGGGTTTTTGAGATCGAAGATCATGATTTTTTTGTTGAAATTTATAAATTCAAGATGGCGGCTTCCAAATAATTTTTTGTTTTTGTATAAAATGACGATAACTCCGTTGTTATCAACTCAAAACTGTTACTGCGACATATCATCTGAAAGAGAAAAAAAAGTTATTTGTAACAAGTCATAGTGAGCTATGACCTGCATTCAAAAAACTAAAGTTGGTGCTGATATCTCAAATTCTAGAAGAGTTGGTATAAATTTCATATTTTTTCCGAAATCACTTTGAAAAACTGCCAAGAGAATGTGAAATTCCTATTTGAATATTTTCATAAATTAAGAAGTTACGGAGGAGACATGAAAATGATCAAAATCTGTTTTTTGCGTATAAAACAAAAATGAATTGATTTAATCAAAATATTTTTTCACATTATAGTTGGCCTTGACAATCTCCACATTTGGTGTCATTTAACCGACCTCGTATCTCTCACCGTTAAAAAGATACCCATGGTGAGCATGGTAAGTGGGACACACTGTATATGTGATACATATAGAGGCTGATTCACGGTGGATGGCACATTAGACGTTTCTGGAGAACGCAACCCAGGATTATTCTGAAAAGTTGGTGCCTTGGATGATTATTTGTGTTCTATCGACCTAAAATATTCTCAGTGTTTCGACGTTGCCGCTTATATTGAAAAGTAGCAACAACTTTGATTTTTAAACGAGACACCCTGTATATTATTCCATTTTCAGGTTCTCCCTGCAGAGCTGATTTCATTGACCTATAATACTTGGGGTCTAGCAGTAATAATAACAGAGTTATTTTCAACTTTAGGAATTTTTTGTGCCGAAAATATTCATAATTGGTCAAAACGGTCTTCATGTCCCTATCCCTAAATTTTATCATAGTCGTACATGAAAAGCTGAGATAGGGACATAAAAATCGTTTTGATCAATTATGAATAGTTTGGATACAAAAAATTCTTGAAGTTGAAAAATCTCGATTTTTTACACCCTATATCTTTGTTACCATTCCCGCTATACCCCAAGTGTGATAGATCGATGAAATCAGCTTTTCAGGGAGAATGTGGAAATGGAATGATATACAGGGTGTCCCATTCGAAAAATCAATGTTGTTGCTACTTTTCAATATAAGCGGCAACGTCGCAGCGCTGAGAAATTTCAGGTCGATAGAACACAACCAATTATCCAAGGAATCAAATTTTCGAAATAATAAATGAGGGTTTTTGAGGTCGGAGATCATGATTTATTTGTTAAAATTTATAAATTCAAGATGGCGGCTTCCAAATAATTTTTTGTTTTTGAATAAATGACGATAGCTCCGTTGTTATCAACACAAAACTATTACTGCGACATATCATCTGTAAGAGAAAAAAAAGTTATTTGTAACTAAGTCATAGTGAGCTATGACCTACATTTGAAAAACTAAAGTTGGTGCTGATATCTCAAATTCTAGAAGAGTTGATATAAATTTCATATTTTTTTCGGAATCACTTTGAAAAACTGCAATTAGAATGTCAAATTCCTATTTGAATATTTTTATAAATAAAGAAGTTACGGAGGAGACATGAAAATGACCAAAATCTGTTTTTTGCGTATAAAACAAAAACGAATAGATTTCATCGAAATATTTTTTCACATTATAGTTGGCCTTGACAAACTCCACATTTGGTGTCATTCAACCGACCTCGTATCTCTCACCGTTAAGGAGATACCGAGGGAGATACCCATGGTGAGCATGGTAAGTGGGACACACTGTATACATAGTATATAGTGGTTTTGTTCAATGCCCCCCCTTTCATTTTTTGAACGGGTCAACTGAAAAAAATTTAACTAGAATACTATATTTTGGAGTGAAATTGACAGATGAAAATTTCAAGATGGCGACTGGGCTCCATCTGGAAACAAAATTGAATGGAAAAGGGGGTCTTGTGACACATCCTTTTGAAGCTCCTGACGAATACTTCACGACCCTAGAAAGTCCATATCTCAACCTACAACAAAATGGCGAACATTTTTATGCCCGAATACATCCACGTTTAACTTCATAATTTGAGGAAATAAGCTGAGTTTAGTTCAGAAGATGCTCGGAATGGTTGCCTTGAACTTGAGACATGAGAACAGCTTTTCCGATATTTCACGCCGAACACTTTCGAACACGGTTACGTCGATATTTCTACATATATATGTCATTCTTTGTCGTATATCCAATATTGAAGCAGGTTCAGTTTCGTACACCTTCTGCTTCAATTAGCCCCATGAAAAAATCTGAAGGTGTCAAATCTAGCGAGCAAGCTGGCCATTCCGTAGGACCTCGACAGGGAATCCAACGACCTGAGAAAGTATTATCCAAATAGTTTCTAATTTGTCTGGAGTGATGTGGTGGTGCTCCATCTTGTTGGAATGAAATATCCATATTGATATGTTTGTATTCAGGCTACCAGTCGCCATCTTGAAATTTTCATCTGTCAATTTTAGTCCGAAATATAGTATTCCTGCAGCAATTTCATTATCCTCCCAAGTTTTTTTTCAGTTGACCCGTTCGAAAAATTGAAGGGGAAGATGTTAAAGGAAAGCAATGTATATGTATGCATCTTCCGTATTTGTCAAGGTATATGCATTTCAAACTGATAGAGCTAGACGGTTCAAATAGGAACGCTCTTTTGACGCTGCCGCCTATATCGCTGAGAATCAAATCAGAATTGTAATTGTCATGGCCTACTCTCGAGACGTATTTGCCAATCAAACGAAACTCTATAGTTTTGAATGCCCATGTTCTCAGAAATTCACAGACTCATCAGAAATTGTATTTTTGGATAGCTCTTCGTCTTTCTAATGATTAGAAACATATATCGAGTGCTTCATTCAGACTTTCAAATATAGTATGTACACGTATATTAGCTGATGGAGCGTACGAAAGGACATCCCTATTATGTATGAAGGTATGTATTGAAATGGTTAATTGAACTTCAGGTTGTAGGGGTTGTTTAAAAGTTGCTCCCTCTCTCTCTGTCTATTATGTTGATTATCCAATTTCAATAAAATTTCAATTCATTAGACTCTATAGCATTCTATTTCTAAATCAGATATGTTTTTGGATCATTTAGTACAAAAGAAGCGGATATATCCCCAGGGAGGTTGTATATGACAAGTACCAGAACCATACAAACAGATTGAGAAAATCTTGAAATCTCTCGTCAAGGAGTACCACTGATGTAGTCCGCCCAATTAATAATCATGATGAGGAAAATTCATCAGATGATGGAAATTATGTGACGGTGAGTATTATTGATGAATTCAATCAATTCAATATTGCATTCATATTTCGATTCTATAGATTTCTTGCAAGATGTGACATAGAGGATAAATGAAAGAGTACATTCAAATTACGGAGACGAGAAATTACAAATAAAGAGGATTATACTGTAGATATTTTGTAAAGTTGGCCACCATTCAACACTTAGATAATAGCTTTGTTTTGGTAATGATGAAAGAATTTTTCTGTAAATAATATAATGTCGGTATGTTTCTTAGGTTGGATTTGACTTCTCCAACTTATATGAAGAGGAGAGAAGTTACTTGTGTTGAAGAAGTAGACACACATTAAGGAAAATATTCATACTATTTTTCAAAATTTTATGTAATGAATAAACTTGCTGTTCATTCGAAATCTTCAGTATACCTATATCTACTATGCACTTTGTTGTTTGTATGGCTATCTATACAAAATATAAGTGGAGGGACACAAATGATGGTTAACATACAACTCATTTTGTTGTGAGACTAAAATCTGGTTGATAACAGATTTTCTTGATCAAAATAACAATCCCATTCGTATTCAACTATTGTTCGCTGGAATTGATTTAATTATTATACCAGATATAGGCTCATTTTCATATGCTCTTTTTAAGTGATTTAACCCATCAATTTCTTCGAGTGCAGTCATTGATTTATAATTTGTACCGCGAATAACTCATCAATTCAGTATTTTTTAGAGATCAATCGGCCATCATAAATATACAGGGTGGTCCAGATTAACCGTAATTAATTTCGATTGGCGATAGAACAACGGAAAACAAGTAGACTCCCATGAAATAACTTTGGTTTAAAATTGTTCCTTACAATGATACACAGTGTCAAAGATTTGGGCAAAAATTGGAATACTCATCATCATAAAACTTCCAAACCACGCGACCGAAAAAAGGCTAAAACTAATAAGGTTCTATACAAGCTGTGATTAGCATGGCTTTGAATAATCTTCATGAAGTACACATTACAAAGTTGATTTTGATGATTCCAAACCTAAGCTGTCAAAACTCTGACACCCTATATCTTTGTAAGCAAGCATTTATAACGTTTTTTCTTTTCTACTTCTTCCTCATTTTTTTATCGCTTATCAAAATTAATGATGTTCAACCTGGACCACCCTGTATATACAACACCCATTATAAAGCTTTGTGAAATTATCAACTACATTTTTTACTCCAAAGAATACGATGAGTCAGCAGATTATATTCATTTTATGAACTTGATAATTGTGTTTTTTATGCACATTTTCTCAATTGTGATTTTACTCAAAAATTATTGAGATGCAAAGCCTGTCATGCGGCTAAACTGCCAAATTGAAAACAGGAAATAAGTGACTTGATGTGGTGAGTCAGTATATCCAATTAAATATTTTTAGGTCGTTACACTCGTTTTAAACATCTTATGATTCAATGCTATTATCCGCAAGAAGCACACAATTACTGGAGCGGGAAAAAAGAATGAACAATTATTGAAATCACTAAAGAATGTTACAGAATGTATGTACCCGTATTACAAAAACAAATTATTGCTCTTGTCATGACTATATAGGTACACCCCCGCAAGCCGCAAACAAAACCTTAATTTGCTTTGTAGGCTCTAAAGACATTAAAAAATGTGAGTACCTATTTGTTATGAATTGCCCATTGTGATTTTGCTTCAAATTTAACAAAATATGTTATTAGAACAAGTTTCAAAATAGAAATATTATTGCTTTCGAAAAAAATTGCAAATATATTCTTATGTTAATTTTCAATCATATAGAAAAAAATATAAAAATTCACATGATGCGTGATGAGGTTTGTTTTCGTGTAAAAATGTGATTTTCCGACCATAAAATAATACATCCAATGAAAACACAAGTCACTGTCTATTGTTTCTTTTAAAAAAATGTACCACTAGTTCAAATTTCGTTGAATTCACATGAATAATAAGTACTCTTGGAAATCAATTGAATGCATTATCCAAAAAATATTTAAAGGTGACTTATGACAGAACTAATTGATAGCGAATTGACAAAAATTACCTGATGCTTCGTTGTAATATACATTTATACGCTCTAATTGCAGTTCACTATCTCCTGTGTAAATTCCACTGGGGTCGATTCCATGTTCTGCAGATATAACTTCCCAAAACTGTAAAAAAATAAAATGTTTCAGGGCATTGAACTATGGGTGGTGTATATTAATTGTGACCATATTTTATCTTCCTTCGGTGAAGAAGATAAAGTCAAGAAGAAGATTTCGATTTCCATATAAGTTTAGCATCACATGAATATAGGTAGCTAGAATTCAATAAAGAATAATCACTTATTTGATATTTCATCAAGATAATTTACTGAAATAAGATCAGCAACATCATAAAATATTCTTGTTATTCCAATAGCAGGCCAATAACTGTTTAGAAATCATGGCTAAAAAGTGTTATCACTATTCTATTACCAGACCTCTCATGAAATGTGATATACAGTGTGAAAAGTGACGTTTATAACAAGTGCCGTCCTATTTAAACTTGCTCCTATGTAATAAAGTAACTGTAATAATATATAATTCAATTGAAATGATGTTATTCACCATGTAGAATAATACAACTCATCAGATTCTCAGAAAACATGCTAAAGGAAAATACAAGGAGTGAATCAAATAAGTTCATTCGAAAATTCAATAGTATAGTTGCATTATCTCGGATAGGATAATTCTTTAGTGAATCTGGAAATATTGTTTTATTGTCGATGGCGTATATTTGAAGAAGGGTGGTAGAGAAAAAGTGAGAAATTCAATCACCGAAACAACCGCTTAAAACATTTTCAGTTTTTTTCCTATAAAAGCGATGCAGCCCGTCATAGTCAGTCTGGTGATCTGAAAAAGTACTGAAAAAAAACTGAAAACACTCATTTAGAGTAGTTTGTGAGATACGAAAGGTGTCATATTATATGACCCCTGAATCCACGACACTAGGGTTTCACCCGGAATTTATCTAAAGACATCATATACATAAAAAACAGAATCATCCTTTCACTCTGTGAAAAGATACAATAAAAACACTTTTCTAACTACGGACTTCAATGGTACTTGCCACTATATGAATAACCTTGTATGAGTTCGTTTTTTTTTTGTTACATGGTTGTGAATTGAATTTGTTATTTTTTCATATTTGAATGTGAATAATAATTTAATATAGAATCCTCAACTCATCCTTGTAATCCATGGAGGTATTGAATTTACTGTCGTTTCTTCATAGTTAAAATTCAAGCCTGGGGTTTCAAGTTATTATGGTAGGGTGGCGGCGACATATGAAGATACGCCACTGGTGTGAATGAGGCTTCGAAGGTCAATTTCTAAGCCATATATCCAAAGATTACTGGATGACTTTCTGTAGTCTATGATATATCATCAGGAATGGTTGCGGATATCGAGAAGAATTTTTGACCAGATTTGAACCGAAATCGAAGCCGAATATTTTTAGTAGGGATGATTTTTTGAGTCTTCAAAACGTCTGCGAACAGTTGTACTTGTGCTTGGGAAACAATGGAACCTATTTTCAACAATTCATAAAGTAACTGGGGCATCTTCGAATAACACATTTCACACAATTTTGATTTAAATACTTCAATTTTGACAATAAAATGGTGCAATTTACCAAGAATCAGTTGAGGAATTTAAAGAAGGCAATTAAGAGAGAGATAGATGTCCAGAGGGTCAAGGTGTTTCTTTTTATTTTTTTTTATCTCTTGGAGTGCACGAAAGGAACTTCCATAATGTTCGTGGAACATCGCGCGTACCTAGGGAAGACAGCAGGGAGAGGAGGTAGGTGTTGGATTTTTTTTTGAAGCTCTGGAGGTTATATTATGTTCTTGGGAATTCTTCCATCGGCAAGTCATAAGATCAAAAATGCATCAAGAGTTGTTCCTCTTCACATATACGAGATGTTTTCGAAATATGTACATAATATATATTCAGCACATCAATAAAATACAGTCAAAGGAATATTCCTGCATGATATCAGATTCTTCTTGATCCTTCTGATCAACGAGAAATTTCAACTTGGAAATTGAACTAAATTATGCCCCTATATACAGCGTGTCTCACTTTAAACGGCCCCCCCTCTATATCTCAGTTATCAGTCATGCAATTCCAACCAAATTTGGTGTGGTATGAATAACCATTAATATGATCAGTTTTACAGAGATGCACATCATTTTGGACAGTGCCGTGCGTTTTTATTGAACTAAAAAGGGGTTGATTTTTCATAAAATCATATCAGGCATTTTTTACAGGACATCTAACCTCATATTATTGTTCCTCATGCTTTCGAACCCCCATATGCAAAAAATCACCTAATTCCGAATTAACAGGATTGGCTTAATTTCTTTCATTTTCAGTCTCGAATAAATAGTGACTTCAAATCAGCTACGAATTTTGGAACGTTCAATGGCTTCGGTAGGTGGAGAATCATGATTCGGGAAGAAACACGAGGTATACTTTTTTATGTTGAACCCACCGTTTCCGCGTAAATAATTATTACGTTCGCAAAAATGCTGTTTAGATGTGCCTGTTTTTCTGAAACCCTTCATAGGCATCTTATAAAAATCCACATATGTGACTTTGAAGCCATGAAGAACAATATTATGAGGTCAGTTTTCCTGTGAAAAAAATAATATGATTTAATAAAAAACTGACCCCTATTCATTTCAATAAAAATGTACGACACCGTCTGAAATGATAATTGTCTTTGAAGAACTGGTCATATTGATGCAAATTTGGTAAAGATCGCACAACTGATAGCTGAGATATAGAGGGGGGGCCGTTTGAAATGAGACACGCTGTATGTATATGCGGCTTCCAAAATAATTGTCATGTTTCTATTCTCTATTTTCTGTAGAATGAGGCGAACATCCTTTTTATTTTCTGATTACTCACTTCATTTTGTGTTGAAAATAATCTATCAATGTATGCTCATGTGTTCATTTTTTTTCTTGTGAATGTCTAGGCAAAAAAGCTGTACTTCATACATTTCTTGAAATACGTCCCTTGGTAATAATATTCTTCACTACCAAGGTGTATATATTGAATTTTTTTCACCACTAGCACTACATTTCAATCATTTCAGTTCTGTGAAACTCAAATATGAACCTATTGTCACAATGAAAGCCATTCTCTTCAATGGGCTTATATCACAAAAAATTTTATTTCATAATTCGATAGAACTCACCCAAACTAGTTCACCACCGCAAACCGTTTCTTGCTGTGAGCTCCCTACGTTTTATAAAAAATAATTGAAATCCCCGTTTTTTCGGACCTCTGAAAACGAGGCGATGATGTGACGTCAAAACCCTAATACTGAAACAAGACTATTCCAGACAGAGATGAATGATACATGATTTCTGACAGAGTGAATTAGCGCGATATCACAGTTGAAAGAATTACTATACCAGTTGCCTCAGTCTCCGTCGGGCTTTTGGTATTTTCTTTTAACTATGGCGAGATGAGGTTTCTACGTCATAAGAAGGTCTGTTTTCAGAAGGTACTTTTATTTATGTCCAAAAATAAAACATTCCAGTTAATTTTTCGATCGAATTATGTCGTCAATCATTATTTATGTATAAAAGGATCATTATAAACATGGTTTGAGTTAAAAGTTCTACTAAGGTGTACACGCCCATTGTAATTAAATTCTAGTAGCCATGACCATGACATTATAGTGACAAGTTGTCATTGATAAATTAATTATCAGACCGACAATTTGGATTCAGGGATGGAAAATCAACAAATGATGCTATAAGTAGTCTACTGACAAATGTTTATCAAGCAGTAGACTCAGGGGATTCAGTTCTGTGCATTTTCCTTGATCTCGCCAAGGCATTTGACACAGTAAGCCATATACTATTGTTAGATACCTTGGAGAGTATAGGAATATAAGGGGAACTCCACATAAGCTGTTCACTAGCTATTTATCAAATCGAAAACAAATTGTACAAATTCAAGAAACGTATAGTAATGAGAAAGTAGTGTTATGTGGAGTTCCCCAGGGAACAGTTCTTGGACCCATACTGTTTACTATTTATATAAATAATTTACTTTCACTCGATACAATCGGTGAAATCACGAGTTTTGCAGATGACACAGTGATTTTTTACAAGGACTCCAATTGGCATGATTTGAAAACAGCTACGGAAATTGACATGGTGAAAATCATAAAATGGTTCAGCTCACGGAAACTGACAATAAATTTTGAAAAAACAAAGTTTATGCCCTATGCCAGTTATAAAAATAAACTTCCAGATTTTGATAAACTATCGATAGAAATGAATAATGAATCAATGGAAATACAAACAACTAACGAAATAAAATATCTAGGTATAACAATTGACCAACATCTCAGATGGGACAAACATATACAAAATGTAGTGAATACCCTTAGAAGCATGTTATACAGATTCAAAATCTTCTCAAACATCTTGGAAACTTATACCATTTGAAAATCTTATATTATGCCCTCATAGAGTCCAGGATGAAATATGGCATACTTGCATGGGGCGGAGCACTAAACGTACATTTAAAAAAGCTAATGACATTACAAAAATATTTTCTGAAAGTTATGTACCATAAAAAAAGAAGTTATCCTACCGAAGATTTATTTACTGAAACAAAGATATTCGATTTGAGGCAACTCTTTTTTTATAATCTCTTGGTACACACATATAAAAACAAAAAAGACCTTTTACAAGCATTGGAACACAATTACCAAACTCGTCAGAAAACACAACTACACATAAAAACAAATGCATCAAAAAAAAACCTTGGCAGAAGAAATCACATGTACTTATGTAAAAAAGTTTTCAACCAAGTTTCAGAAAACCTGAGACGAGAAATAATAGCGTCAAATTCGATCAACCTCATTAAAAAAAGAATAAAATCATATATGCTTGGTCTGAGCAGAAACGATATTCATGTGTTACTGAATATCAATTGAAACATACTTACGTTATTAATACTAAAAAAAAAAAAAAAAAAAAAAAAAAAAAAAAAAAAAAAAAAAAATATAGGAAATTGGAAAAATCATAAATATATCATTTTATATTGAGCTATGTCTTTGAATATTAGTTTTTTTCATTAAATCAAATTTATTTCAGTTGTTTATTTATCCACTTACCTCTTCAATGTATCCGTCACGTATACATATCAATAAAGACAAAGTACACGAAACCATAGGAATCCCATGCACAACTTCGAGTTTTATGGGAATTTCATGTTTGTTCATTGTATAGGTACATACATTTCTTAAAATTAATATTCTTCTTATTGATATATTGTAATAGGTACATTAATATGTAGTAATTAAGTATTCAGATGAATAAACATTATTATTATTATTATTATTATTATTATTATAAATACCGTCATCTGAGTATACATACCGGGTGGCATATAAGCAAAACGTACATCTATTTGGCAAACGGCCTGTGTCTACGCTTTCTGATTGGTTGATGATGCCAAGTTGATGCAAAATAACAGTACGTTCTGCCAATGTGAAGTCAGAGTCATGTACGTTTTGCGCGTGAATTGAAAATGCATGTGTATGCCAGATAACAGTACCTACATATTGTAGGAGTCGCGTCAGCTCAAGATTTTATAGTCGAAATATGTTCAATTAAATTATTCAAATATTTTCAATTATAAATGAAACACGCTGTATTCACTATACACATATACATTTTCTTGGTAAGCAATCGAATGTGACCAATCAGTATAAGAGACTTCTTTGTTTTTTGACGAGCTTTCAAAAATGTTTTTTTCTTTATCAAGATTAAACTGAAACATCGAATGAACAATAATATTAATAATATATACATATAAATTACATCAATGAAATTGATATACCTACTAACATGAAAATAGGTACCTACACGCATTTTCCAAAGCTCGACACAAAATGAATCTTACTGATTGATCTCATTTCGACTGCTTCACACGAATATTCCCATGAATACTTATTGTTTAATCAAACAGTCACGAAAGCTTCCACTTGTGATTCCTATTGCTTCTACCCACCCCTACCTCCTCCAAACCCCTAACGAAATCTAACAAAAAAAATCCTCTGTCACATCAAAACTATTAAACTATCATAAATATCACCCCACTTTCAGCACAGATTTAAATTCATAATAAGTAATAAAACATTATTACTTAGCTATACTTACGAACACACAAAAAGTTTTAAATTGGGAGCACTTTCACGTACGATCCATTTCGTGTGATTTAACCTAGAAAATTCCCGAATCCACATATCACATTCTTCTAGATTGTGTAAATCTCCATAAACTGTTATATTATCATTGTTAGTAACTCTATTCGTCTTATATTTGAAAGATTGGGGCATAGATTAACGACTCCCCAATCTATGATTGGGGTAATTCCATATTGAAATAAGGTATTGAAATCAAACTCAACTAGGTATTCAACTCAATGATAGGATGCACGTGCTGCTTGCATAATAATGACTGACCAGTGACCAAAAACAAAAACAAAAGCGCGAGCCCTATGCAGATGGCAAAGTGTACATCCATTTTAGCACAGCCGTCTCCAAGAAGACGGCTGTGATTTTAGGTATCATACGCAATTCGTACTGCCTATTTGGCGGCGAGAAGATCTGCAGCAAATTGTACACCTATTTGGCGCCGGTATAGCAATGTGTACTGTTATTTGGCATCAACCAATCAGAAAGCGTAGATACAGGCCGTTTGCCAAATAGATGTACGTTTTGCTTATTATGCTACCGGGTGGCTACGGAAGTATTGCCTACGGAATATCTCAGTTATTGTATGAAGCAGGTTTGTGAAATTTGGAGCGTCGATATAATGACATAAGAGCTAGAATTTGAGCATATTGACATGTCGAAGTTAACTTCCGGTCTGACCGGAAGTAACATCAACTTTCTTATTTTAAATAGAAACCCTGTTTTTTTTTTCTTTTGGCTTTATTCAGCATTCGATTCCCTTTCTAATGACATATCACAAGTTGGTATCTAACCAGAAACTAGATCAGAAAAAAATTATTATTGAAATTCACCGAGTAGGCCGTGGAAGCAAAATGATAGCCAAAAATTGAAAAGTTGGCTATGGAAACCATACGTCACTTGATATCAGTTGCTACTACTGTGATATTTTATTTTCATTCGTCGGCGTTATAAAAAGCCGCCAAAAAAAATATTGGAAAAATTGGGAAAAAAACAATACTCTGTAGGTCCATAACTTAAATAGGAACATACAACTTTTTCTTGCCTGTACTATTCAGCATAACCATTCCTTTCTATTTTTGGCTCTCATTTTGCTTCCACGGCCTACTCGGTGAATTGAAATAATAATTTTTTTGTGATCTAGTTTCTGGTTAGATACCAACTTGTGATATGTCATTAGAAAGGGAATTGAATGCTGAATAAAGTGAAAAAAAAAATAGGGTTTCCATTCAAAATAAGAAAGTTGATGTTACTTCCGGTCAGACCGGAAGTTAACTTCGACATGTCAATATGCTCAAATTCTAGCTCTTATGTCGTTATATCGACGCTTCAAATTTCAGAAACCTACTTCATACAATAACTGAGATATTCCGTAGGCAATACTTCCGTAGCCACCCGGTATATGGAACGGCAAGGGTGGTATGAAACGTCAGGTACTATTTTTGAATTTAGCGTGTTGGTAATTTGAATTTCACAATGTTGGTTGACCTGATTGTCAAAATGTCTGTCAGATAAACGGAAGTAAGTACTTCTATCATTATTGAAATTTATTGCAATTGAAGCTTTTTCATTAACCTCAAATAGTCTCATCTGTATCTCAAAAACCTATCGACATGCATACTCAGTTTATTGGAAACAATATTCGTACATAACCTCAACTAATCATCATCAATTTTTTCTATTATGAGAATCATAAAACTTAGTCGGGAATGAGTAAAAAAACAAAAAATTTCGTTTTTGCAGGGTTATATTAAATGCCACGGAAACATATCCATAATCCAGGAACAGATTTACGAAGAAACTATCAATATGTGACTAGGATCTCATTTCTGTTTTTTTTCATTATTTTTTTAGAGTTTTATGTTATTTTTGATGATGAAAGCTATGACTGATATCTCATTACCGTGTTTTCATTATTTTTTCAGAGTTTATGGTATTTTTAATGCCCAGAATGTTGAAGTGAAACAATAAAATGATGGTTTGTATTCCTTTCAATTTTTTTCTCTTTCAGTTATTTGAATGCTTTTTTTTCTAAATTTTCATGAACCTCCCACTTGTTCCATATAACCCATCACAAAGTCTATTATAACACAATTTCAAATTTTTCACAAGGGTATGAAGTAAACATTATATTGTTTTATATAACCCGCGCCCAAGGGATATATGAAACGCTAAAAATAAAAAAAAAATGGAAGGGTGCATCAAGAAACAACAGAAATCCATGGAGAATATACTACCCTTCTATATCCTTCAAATAACCACGAATATTTTGAATCGTTTCGATTTTCCAGAACGGAAATAATCATTAAAATATTGAAAAATCGTTTCATATATATACTCAGATGACGGTACCTCGGACGGTACCTACTAGATTCGAGTGCCATTAATGCGAATCTCGCATCAGAACAGTGAATTGGGGTAAATTATAACAGGGGAAAGTATATCTAACTCTAGTATAACGATTATGTGTCAGTAGGCCGCGTATTACCAAACAAGGGCAAGTACTTCTTCAATTATTAGTGCAGAATGGGTGAGCTCATTTTGGAAATGAACCAATTGTTGAAATGAACCAAATTTTAAATAAATATCTCTTCAAATATTTGAGCTATGTATTGAAAGATCAAGATCAAATTTTTTATCCCCTGTACAGGGTGTCTCGGAATTAGCCTGCTATACTTCACCAGCGGCCTTCACGACAAAAAATAGAAAGACAAGTTCAGAAAGAACATGAGTCGAAAAATGTCTCCCAAGGAAGATATGGCCCCCTGAAAGGGACATTTAACATGGGGATTGCACTTGTTGTGACCTGTTGAACTCAAATATGTAAAAATATACAGGGTTTTCCATTCGAAACAAAAAAGTTGCTGGCGTTTCCAGAAAAACCTGAAGTTCGCCATATCGGATTGTGATGTGATCAAATCCGAAATAGTTGCTTATACAGGCTGATTTTAAAATGAGTGCACATATTCAAGACATATATATGAGAGGGTCTAACAAAAATTACTAAAATATTTGATTTTTCCTAAGTCTTCACATTAACGAGAAATTTCATTTTGAAAATTGAACATAAAATGCTTCGAAATTCGAGTACGCCACTGGGAAGCAAGTGAAATCTGCGGAATTACAGGGAATCCTCAATTCGTCATTCACTAACGTCAAAACGAGACAGATTGTTTCAGAGACGAATATCCTGATAAAAATTTGTCACAGAATGAATATGAATTGGAATAGGTTATGGAAACTAATAGAGGTGAATGTAATATGTATGCCTTATTTTTTAAAGTTTACTGGGAGAAGTGTGGGGTGATTATCTCCATGGATCACGAGAGACGGAGAGAAACATGAGGGGAATGATAGAACGTCCCCCTTCCTTCAATTCGAAAATAAGGCCCACCTGTGCCCAATCAGGATGAATCGCAACCACGCAGGCACTACTTTGCTGTTTCTGATTGGTTCGTAAAAGTCGCCTATTAGTAATTCATGGTCATCTGAATTCTTGCTGGTAGCACACCATAAGAACAATCAAAACAAAGATCCTTACTTGACAGTTTGTTGTTCTGAGAATGTATGTTATTTTGGAAAACGTCAAAACGTGATACTAGTATATGTAAAGTTTTGTTTCTGACAATTTGCTTGGAATGTGACGATGCATTTCTCAAACATTGAGCTGAATGATATGGTTCTTATGTCGGGTCGTTATTGTGCGGGGCCCATGAGACTCCTCGAAGGACACGAAATTGTAGCGATGCAAGGAGGTGGAAGGAAGGGTCTAAAGGATTTTTCAGTAAAAGAACTTCCAACCGTGAGGTGTTAAGTTATACGCTATTCGAGCTTATGTGTAGAAATCTTGGGTGAGTCCATTTTAAAGTTTTTGTATTATCTTTCTGAAATTCAAGACCAGGGTTAACTTCTTCCCCATGTACATTTTCTCGATTATACATTTTATTTAATATCTCCTAATTTTCATGTAGAGTGGCAACGTCGCTTCGTTCATCACAGTCTACTGTGGATCACAAACGATAGTTGTGACAGAAGTAAAAATCTGGGCGGAAACAGGGTATTTTGCCCCAAATCTATTTTGATCCTAATAATATTTTTTATAGTGCTATTCGGTAGTATACCTCAAGCTTTCTTAGTGTTCAAAATATATGCACTTATTTTGAAATCAGCCTGTATAACTGTACCAAATTCCAGAAAAATTCGTTTACGAATGCAGAAGGTACAGGAGTGGCCCGATACCCTGTGTCACCTGGTATATATATTATATTGATTAAAAATTAGATTATGTCTGGCTCACCAGCTGAGGAATTTGAGGTTCAGTGTTAGCACCCATACATCAAAAATAATTAGAAAACAGTGAAGGGAGAAGAGAGAAGATAATTTGTTAATTAATTTTGTCAGTGAGTACATTTTGTGTTAATGCATCATTATTAACATCATTGTTACTGATATTACAGGGTGTACTTGTTAACGATCTATTAACATAGCATGTTTATGAACTATAATACTCTCAATACTTAGTACACCATAATTATCTCAGCATGATGTCCGTAAATATAAATAAACAGCACCTTGTCGTATTTCACTCATTAGTTGTTGATCTAAATTTGAACCTATGCAAGAACATCTCACAGTTCGTTGAACTGGGGTCTTCAGTTTATTATAGAATTTCGAAAAGTCATATTAATATGGTAGACTTAAATACAAGATGAATTATACAGTAGGTATAATAATATATTATGTTGTGATAATCAACTTTCTTTGACAAAAAAAAAGGATCGGAAAATATTTCGCAACAGAAATGTGCAGATCAGTATGTGGAGAAATTATGTATTTTGATGGTAAAGGACATTGAATGCCTGATGACAGTATATATGTATATGACCTACTGATATACATGATGATGATCATCATGAAAATATGCATTCAACACGCTGATTCAACATAAACAATAATGATAAGGTTATTGAGGCAATGGAATACGAATGATGAAGCTTGATTGAAATGTATCTAAGATTTTGAATTTTTTTCGGTAGTTTTGTGGGTAGCTTCGTCAGGTGATATACTGGTAGATACAATGAACTAAACTAACCTTGGCTTGCTAAACTTGTATACATCCTACTTTCCCAACCTAAAGGATCAGTTACCTGTGGACAGGTTCCATAAACCTTCATTTTCGGAAAGTAGGCACAATATCTAAATTAAAATACGGTGTACCGGGTAACTTGAATGGGTTGATAGCAAATACATATTATTATATAGCTTCTAAGAAAACAAATTCAACAGTGGTGAGCTATTGAGGTCTAATCGATCGTTAAGTGAATTTTTGAGTTTGTTGATGTCTATGGATTCAATATGATTGAGTTTCATTCCTCCATTTTCTACGTAAAGAATTTCGAAATCATCATCAAAACTATGGTTTTCTTCTGATAAGTATATGGTTGGCGTATGTTGAATTTGTTTTCTTTTTCAAACAATTCATCTTATGTTCATGAATGCGCTGATCGAACGTACGACCTGCCTGACCGATATATGCCTTAGGAGAAGATCCACAGTTGAGTTTGTATACCCCTGATTTTCATAAAAAATAATGAAGACAAAATTTCTGAATTCGAAAAATCAGGGGTATACAAACTCGACTGTGGATCATGTCCTAAGGAATATATCGGTCAGATAGGTCGTATATACGTTTAATCAGCGCATTCAAGAACATAAAATGAATTTTTCGAAAAGAGAACAAATTCAACATACGCTAACATATATCAGAAGAAAACCATAGTTTTGATGATAATTTCGAAATTCTACGCTTAGAAAATAAAGGAATTTCTACATAACGATCGATTAGACCTCAATAGTTAACCACTGTTGAATTTGTTTTTTTATTAGGTGTCAGAATTGCTGTCAGAAATGGATAGTCATTACCCGAAATGTGTGAATTTTAAGTTCTCGGGACTCCTGGTAAGTTCTGGGATCCACGATAGGTGGGAATGAAATGGAATATGAAAATTAAATGGGATGTGGTTGACACGGCGGGCTATTCTACTCGGGGATTTTTGGGGGTCAGCGGAGGGCCGATGGGTTGGGGCTGAGAAGTGGACAATTACATAGAATGGACTTTGGATGGTGGGAAATAGTACAGGGGGTTTTCATCATCGCATTATGCGCCCCCTTAAGGGTGAGGATAATATGTACCTAATTACTGCCCACGTGAATGTCCAATTTTCACTCGTAACCTTTTCCATTTCCACCCCAGGAAAGAAAGGGCACAAGTAGAAACTGACCCTCAGAAATGAAATCATTGATCCTGTAACCCCCGAGTACTATATTTCTTACCATCCCCGGAGGGTGCGTAAGTGACCAAGAAGCTCTGAGTACCATTTTGCCACCTGTCCAAACCGCATCCTATATAATTGTCAAATTCTCACCCCCAACCCCAGTTCCCCCCATTTTCTTCCTCTGAGGGGTGTATGAGTGACATCCGACCCCAGGAACGGATTCAGCCACCCCGGAAACCCCCGAGTACTACTTCCCACCGTTCAAACACATCGAAATAGAAATATTTTTATTCATTACTAAAATTTTCACGCATACACAATTACAAAATTAAATACATGAGAAAACTTATTGGACTAGTGAAAAGAGTAAAAAGCTGAAACACAAATGTTTGATCTTGAACAAATTTAAGAAAGACTGCATGTATGAAATAAACCATCTAACCAAGCACTGAGAGGAAGAAATTCATCCATACTGAGAACACGCCAGGAGTCCCATCAAGAACATAAAATTCACCAATTTTTTCAGGTATGAGTATACCTATCCATTTCTGACAATAATTTGGCACATTGAAATGCTTTTGTCCGCTGACGTTTTCTTCGATATTTTCCCCTTCAACCACTATGTTCACCCCTCCAGAAGGGTTGTATCTTCAAAGATATGTCAAATTCGAAAAGAGCGAACAATTTCACCCCGTATCTCTGATTGAGAGCATTTCTGGACTTTGTGCCCATGCAGACATTTGATCAGAATCGCATGAAGTATAGCTTACTACAATTTCAGCAGAATCGACCAGAGGAACCAATTTCCATAAGTTTGGTGCGGGGTCATTTGGAAAGAATCGCACAATTGATAGCAGAGATATAGCTGTGTACTGTTCAAAGTGAGACACGCTGTATAAACATCCAATGAAGTCAAAGTTCTTGATGTATTCTTTATTTTCTTATTGAGTGAAAATCGATGAGAATGTGTTTGACAATGATTTTATTTTGGAGGTCAGGGCAATGGAAACCACATTGATCTTCTTTTGTTGGTCTGAATCGTCATTTGCACATGAATAAAATATGATGTAGATGTGGCCTTGCTAAAATGAACTGATAAAGTTTATTGACCATTGCATGCATGCGTGCTGAATTCCATAATTACTGCATGTTTTTTACCCTTATATTTTATATTTCATTGATTTATCTCACATACAGTGTACGGTTCGTCACTTAGTCATAATAATCCCCTATTCATGAACGTTTCAAGCTTGAAAATTTGCTGACGCAGTCTTTTTATCACTCAGATAAAAATGCAATTATCTATAGCGGGATTGGTTATTGGATGAAGGTAGGTTACTGTTTTTGTAGTTTATGTGATTAGTAGCCCATTGGAATACTGAAAGACTCATTTCATCGAATGTTAATTGGTACTAAGGCTTATACAGGGTGTTATTCAAGTATGTGGCCGAACTTCAAGTGGTGATTATTTGGGTGATTTGAAGACAACAATTTCATATAAACAAAGGTTCAGAAATGATTCGTTTTCAAGATACAAGAATGTCAAAGTTTCAAGAAAAAATCGGTTTCTTTTTAATTACTCAGAATCCTCTTTTCCAATTCCAATGAAACTTGTTGATATTGTTAACAGTAACAAGAAGCATTTTTTGGTGTAATGGGCTTATATCACAAAAAAATTTTATTTCATAATTCGATAGAACTCACCCAAACTAGCTCACCATCGCAAACCGATTCTTGCTGTGAGCTCCCTACGTTTTATAAAAAATTATTGAAATCCCCGATTTTTCGGACCTCTGAAAACGAGGCGATGATGTGACGTCAAAACCCTAATACTGAAACAAGACTATTCCAGACAGAGATGAATGATATATGATTTCTGACAGCGTGAATTTGCGCGAGATCACATTTGAAAGAATTAATATATCAGTTGTCTCAGTCTCCGTTGGGCGTTTGGTGTTTTCTTTCAACTATAGCGAGATGAGGTTTCTACGTCATAAGAGGGTCTGTTTTCAGAAGGTACTATTATTTATATCCAAAAATAAAACATTGCAGTTAATTTTTCGATCGAATTATGTCGTCAATCATTATTATAATTATTAATATGATCATTATTATATGTTGAGTTTTTGTATTTCACTTATTTCCTGAGGAAATAATTAAAAATTGATATGATTCCAAATTTTATTGTAGGGCGACCCACCAACCAGACTGAATTTTGCCATCTTGAAAGCTTATATCCAGGGTAATCATGGGAGTCAACAATCACTACTTCTAATTCAACACCCTGTATCTTGGAAACGAAACCGTTGTTTGGCCACATACTTGAATAACACCCTGTATAGCCAGAAAAATATTTGTTTATATCGTTTTTGACCTCATGGAGATTCATTAGAGGATCTAATGAATGGAAAACAATAAAAATCCATGACCGAGAGAAACTGAATGATATGATGTGGCTAAAAATAAGTTATCTGTGATGGTATTAATAGACAGCAAGTACCTAACAATAGTTGATTTATTTACTCGTTTTTCGAAAAATTTACTGTATTCAATGATATTTGCATCACTTCTTGATTTATTTTGTTTCCGATACAATCTGAATGATACAACCTCACTGCAACCGATGTATTTCTATCGTGAGAGGTGAAGAGGTATTCACATTGATTAATCAAATATACCAGTCGTGCATGAAATAAATGTATTTCGGGAGTAACTTACTGCTGCGCGATATTAGATTTCACTTATCGGTTATCGATGTAAGTCCAAACATAACTTTAACTTCGATAGTTATCGATAGTTATCGATAGTTATCGATAGTTATCGATAGTTATCGTTAGTTGTCGTTAGTTATCGATTTTTATCGATATATCGGAATTTATCGATATATCGATAATTATCGATATTTCTGAAATCCTATATCAATATATCGATATTTGTGAAATTATATATCGATATATCGATTTTCCCCACGCCTAACTAAGAATAACCATATTTTTTCCCAAACCAAAGGTCATAAGATTTTCAACCAAAATAATTACATCGCAATATATTTTAATGCCTGAACAAACCTTTGAAACCAAAATAAAAATTATTTCCAAGAATATATTAGAACTTTTGTCTGGATATTATGAACGCTTCTAGGGGTCACATAAATAATAAAATAAATTTCAATATATTAGGGAGAAATCGATAGTTATCGATAGTTATCCATAGTCATCGATATACCGATAGTTATCGATCTAGACCTCGCTATCGCAAGGTGGATCCATGCAAGCAAAATTTAAAACTTAACTGAATTTTAAATAACATAAACCAATAATATAAAACTATGAAATGTAATGTGGGTGCAAGAAACTAAAAAATTAAAACAACACCCATATATTTTTAATTTGAAATTCGTTTAAATCTTAAATTCATTATGATTTTGTTGATGTTGCATGAATCTACCTTTACTTACACGCTACTGTCCATTAAAGCCTATTCGTTTGGCAATATTGCAAAAAGTCATCGATATTTTTGGTGCTTCTGACCTAGCTCAATGCTCGTGATCAAAAGTCTGAATCTTGAACCACCCTGTATTTGTTTCAAATAAATGTCAGTAGATAGTAAATCAAAAGTTGAGATATGGACATGAAAGCCGTTTTGACCAATAATGAATATTTTCGACTCAAAAAAATCCTAAAGTTGTGAAATCTCGATTTTGAACACCCTATATCTCTGTAATCATTCCTGCTAGACCCCAAGTGTGATACATTGATGAAATCAGCTTTTCAGGGAGAATCTAAAAATGCAATAAAATACAGGGTGTTCAATTCGAAATAACAAAGTTGTTGCTTCTTTTCGTTAGAAGCGGCAACGCCGCGGGGCTGAAAATATTTTAGAACCATGTCCCCCTCGAAAATGTAGTTGACGTGTCTCGGGATTTTTCAAAAACATACACACATTTCGAGAAAATTAGGGTGGGAAGTCCTGAAATGAACACCCTGTATGTTCATTGAAATAAGAACCAAGATATTAAATACTTTTCTTATTCGTTCGCACTGCATGCAATTCAAAGAATGTTTGCTCAGCTTGTAAATCCTACTCAATTGGTGAACATTTCATCACATTTGTAGATATCAAACTAATACAGAAAACTGCACAAAGAACGGTGAATTTTTCGAGGTTTGATTTTGAAATTTGGTGGGTGCAAGTATACCAAATTGATTTTTATTGTGAATATTATAGTAATTCCATCACTTTCGGTTCAACCGGAAGCAACTCCGACTTATGATTTTTTTTTATCTCTTGGAGCGCACGAAAGGGATAATGCTCAAAAAACATCGTGCCTACCTAGGAAGGATAGGGATAAGATTTTTTTCAACTATTGGAGGTTATAAGTTCTTGAATACTTTCATTGGCAAAGAATTCCGAAGCTTCGCCGTTCTATAGACGAACGAGTTTTGGTAATGTGTTGTTCGACGTATTTCCAGATTGACACGAGAAGAAGAGCTGACTGGGCTTGTCGAGTTCGTCTGACAGGTATTGCTAGTGATGGAATGATATCAGATACTTCTGAAGAACATTTTCCGTCGAAGTATCTATAGAACAGTGAAAGGTCACCGACTTCTCTACGGTGTTCTAATGGGTTCAATGGATTAGTGAGTCTGGCATCACCCCCCCAGGCAAATCGCTCTTGTCTGGATGGAATCTAAGAGCATCAGCGTATGTTTGGGTGCTGAATTCCATATGTGAGAACAGTATTCTCAAACAGACCGTATCTGTGCTTTGTAGATCATGAGAAGCTGTTGAGTGTGTAAAGTAGATTTTTGCACGGAATAAAAATTTTCCCATGAAAGAGTATTGCTGATGGAAATACCGAGTTCCGCCTTTCTAGAGAAAATACAGGCTTGAGTTTTGGTGGCGTTGAAGTCAACTAGGTTGTTGGTTTCCCAGACTGTATTGAATAGGTCCTATCCGAAAATCAGAAGTTGGGGCTCCAGTGAAATAGAAGCATATGATCAAAATATGGACACGACTAGGCGTTGCTTTAGGGATAATCACAACAAATTCCTTATTCATTGAATATTGGCAATTACTGAGAATTTTTTTACTATCCCTGATAATTAGTAATGCTAGTGGTGAAAGGTCATTCTCAACTTTAAAAAGAGTGAAAAACTACCTCAGGAATTCCATGGTGGAGGATATATTGAATATCCTATCAATTTTAAGTATCAACAGTGACATTTATTGAATCTGAATTTTGATGATGCCGTTGATGACTTGGCATCAAAAAAATCAAGAAAAGTATTTTAGTATTCATCTGAAAAAAATCTTTGTTGTTTGTTGTTATGTTTAACTTGTGAAGTAAATATAATTTGATTCGTGGCATAATGATTTCATGTTATTGTTACATGCTGTAAAAGAAGCAGTGAAAGGATTATTTTAATTTTGAATCTGACAATTGAAAATTAAATATTTGGCGGTGGCGCGGTGGCAGCGTAAAAGTTAGCCCCCGGCGTAAGGGAGTATAAATCCGGCACTGCCAGGCATTCTCAGTTCACCATTTTTGAAAAAAAAAAGGATTGAGGTCCTGGTTTCCTGTGATGAAAAGAGAATTCTGGGACACGACGCAGTATGAAGAGTACATACTGTCATCTGCATCTCAACATATCTTTGATATAGATCGTAGCAACAATGTTCGCATCGAAATGGATTCTTGTGGTGGGGCACCGGAATTGATGGCTATGATATCGTGGCTATGATATCAGACAATAACATCACATGAAGCGATATGTGATTTGTCTGAAAAAAAATTCGATAGGAGAAGGAATTGCTGATGGTAGTTTGTGAAAAACGTCACAACTGAAGATTCCCCATTTTTATAATGGAGCTTGCAATATACGCGTGACGTAGGCAAGTAAATCCCCAGTTGATCCCTGAGAGCGATAGCCATATTGTCGATCATAAATGATTCCTGAACATTCCAGATGTTTGATCTCCATCACTTTTAAAAAATACTGTGAGTCTGGTCCAGCAAGAAAATAAGGAGCTGAAAAAGAAGGTTAGCGAACTCGAAGCAAAAGTTATGAATATAGAAAAACAGCAGAGGCGTACCGATGTTATATTTTATGGAATTCCGGAAACCGAGGAAACCTATTCAAGCGAGAAACTGCAGAAAAACATAATATCAATAGTTAACACAGAGATGAATATCACCATAAATGAATCACAAATACGTGACCTATGCAGATTAGGAATCAAAAACGAAACAAGTACTCGGCCTGTACTAATGCAGTTAAATTCAACTTTAAAGAAACATGAAATTCTCAACAACGCAAAGCATCTGAAAGATACACCATATGCTGTGTCGGAAAACTACACAGCAGATGTGATGGCGACAAGAAAAAAACTAGTTCCCTTCCTAATTGAGGCAAGGAAAGCAGGAAAAAAGGCTTATCTGAAGCACAACAGCATTGTTGTAGACAACAGGAAAATGACCTATGAGGAAATATCAACCCGTGCCGAAAACTCTAAACCTGGAAATTCAACAAATGTAGAAAATACACAAAAACACTACACCTTGCGGAATACGAAGAAACAATAGGAATTATTTCAAGCAGTCGAAGATATCAGTGTCTCGTCAATCACCCTAATGCATCTCAACACTCAATCCCTCCGAAATAAAATGGAAGAAATTAACGTGTATTTGACTGAACGTGTGGAAAATGGTGAATCAATAGACGTTTGTTGCTTCTCTGAACACTGGTTGCATAAGAGTGAAGTGTCGATCTATCAGTTATCCGGTTTTGATCAAATTTCTTATTTTACCCGCAGCAAATATTTACATGGTGGTGTAATAATATATGCCAATGAACGTCTTAAACTAAAATCATTGGACGCCAACATCAATGTACACCCCTTAGAGAAAGATATAGAGTTCACAACAGCCTGTACATATGAATACAAAATAATTTTCATCGCTGTCTACAGGAGTCCAGCAGGCGAGTATGACACATTTTTGAATATTTTTCACGACTTGCTTGATGAGTTATATCAAAAGTTCAAGAACTATACGTTCATTATTTGCGGAGACTTCAACGTCGATTTTAGCGTCGCAAGCAAAAACCTATCTGACCTACAATCAATATTACAGATGTTTCAACTTATTGTAACCATAAATGACCCTACTAGAATAACTATCAAATCATCTACAATAATCGATAATATTCTCATAAAATCCAATCTCAAGTACAAATCCTATGTCGAAGATATAGGGATTTCGGATCACTCCGCGCAAATATTGAAACTCCAACATCATTTTAGCCAACGTAGCGAAATCACGCCATTCATAACAAAACGAGTATTTAATAATAAAAATAATGAAACATTCTCGAACCTTCTTGGCGACATTGACTGGTGTTCTCTGTATGAAAGGAACGAAATACACTCTGCATTTGAAATGTTTTATTCCATCATCAGTCCCTGCTTCTCACAAGCATACCCAAAAATTAGATTAAAATTGAGGGATAAACAAACTCACAAGGAGTGGCTCACAAGAGGCATAAAACTGTCTTGCAAAAACAAAAGGTTTCTTCTGCAGTTAAAACGTTGGACTGATAATCAAACAATTCTTGAATATATAGCCGAATATCTAAAAATATTGAAGAAAGTTATCAAATGTGCAAAATGTACTTATTTTGGAAATAAAATTGAATCAGCCGAAAACAAAAGCAAAATCACATGGGACGTAGTAAAAACTTTAACTGGTAAAAGTAGTCGTTTATCTGATAACATACACATAAAAAAAGATAATACTCTAATCGATGACCCAGTCAACGTTGCCAACGAATTTCTAAATTTTTTCTGTAATGCCGGCACAAGGAACATTTCCAATGTCACGAGCAATTCATCAAGCGAAAACTACATTAAACGAATGAATATGAACTTTTTGAACTCCCTCAATTTTGCGCCCATCACCGAGTCGGATATTGTTAACTGCGCTAGTGCTCTGAAACCGAAAAAATCTTCAGGAATAGATGAAATACCAATGACTGTCATAAAAAATAATATCAACTTGTTGAAAGCCCCTCTCACGTTTCTTTTCAATATGTCTCTATCCACTGGAATATTTCCTAACTGTTTCAAAACATCTGTGGTAGTACCGATTTTCAAGAAGGGTGATAAATCCGAGATAAACAATTATAGGGCCATATCATTATTAGCAAACTTCAGCAAACTACTCGAATGGATAGTTAATTATCAACTCAAAAATTACCTGCACACCAAAAATATTCTGACAGAATACCAATTTGGATTCAGAAAAAACCTTAACACAACCGATGCAGCTTTTACGCTCTTGGAGAGATTACACAATATCCTGGAATCAAGAGAATTTCCACTTGGTATATTCTGTGATCTCTCCAAAGCGTTCGATTGTGTGGATCATGTAATTTTGCTGAATAAACTAGAATACTATGGGATCCGAGGGATTGTTAAACAGTGGTTTGAAACTTATCTAAGAGATAGGGAAATGTTGGTAAGAGTAGAATATAGGGCACAGAACAGAATCGAACACTATCAATCAGGAAGGGGTCGCATAGAAACCGGCGTACCCCAGGGTTCTATCCTCGGACCAACACTGTTTCTCATCTACATAAACGATATAGTCTGTAATTTTCCCAATATATCATTTTCTATTTTTGCTGATGACACTAGCGTTGTTATCAGTGGCCTCTCGGTTGATGACCTCACCTCAAAAGCGCAAATCACAGTGGATGGTTTAGCAGACTGGTTTTCGTCAAATAAGCTATCATTAAATATATCAAAGACTCAAAATATTATGTTCAATCCATATAGAAATACCCAAGATATTGAGATTACCTTGAACGAAGAAAGTCTTGAGTCGAGTAATTTCACAAAATTTCTGGGGATAACTATCGATAGCAAACTCAATTGGACGGAACATATAAACCAGTTGAACTCCAAACTCACCAAAGCAATATACGCATTAAGAACTGTCCAAGCGAACACAAATCCTCAGGTCTCAAAAATTGTATATTTTGCATACTTCCATAGTCTGTTGCAATATGGGATTGAATTTTGGGGTAACTCTGTCGGTATACAGTCCACGTTTATAATTCAGAAACGCGCGATCCGCACTCTTTTCAAATTAAATTATCGGGATTCATGTAGAGACTATTTCCTTCAAAATAAAATATTCACCTTAACTAATACATATATATTAAAGATTTCCCTATTGATTCACAAAAAACGTGATATTCTCCAATATTCAAGTCACCGTCACCAGTATTCCACACGTACAAAAAACATAAGTTTGCCTAACTACAACTACGAAAAAACTCGAAATGGACCCCTGTATACAGGGATAAAAGTTTATAACCATTTACCGTACCACATGAAGGAAACGTCCGCCAGAAAATTCAAACAGTCATTGAAAAAGTTATTACACCAGCATGTATTCTACAACCTCAATGAATTTTTTGCCTTATCTTTTCCGGAAAACTATATAGTTTGATCTATTATACTACTCTTGATACTTACGTTATTATTATCATCCATTTATTATTGTTGAAACTTCTCCTTTACTATATATCAATATGATATCATTCATTCATTCATTTATTGTCAAAATAACTAATTTGTAAATACTTTACTCATGTCAAAATTAACTGATTTGTAAATACTTTTCTCAGTGATACTATTCCTTATGCCAATGGCTATGTACACCCTGTTGTATATTGGAAATAAAATACTTACTTACTTACTTTGAAAACAAATAAATTGATAACAGCGTGATAGGCCTAATAATGGTAATAATTGCTAGGCAGATTTTTTCTCCATTTTTTTCGGACTTGGTTGGACTTACTCGACTTATAGGAAGAATAATTTGTAGAGAATCGTTATTGAATTCCAGAAAAACACTTTTTGGAATGGAATTCCGTCAAGACTGTTAGCCGCTTTTTGTCTGTTGTACGATGAATTGATGTTTATCATACAGGGCATGGAAAAATTCTGAATTGAGGAAACCCAATCACGAATCATCATATTATTTATCCAATCTGTAAGACAATGTCAATTCTCAATTTCAGAAGTTTTTTATTCTCATATCATCATCTTGAGTGTTCAACAAATCTAATTCGATGTTCGACGAATCGAATAGCAAGGAAAGTAGTTGTTTTTTGTTTAATATTCCGAATGAGATTACCAACACAGGGTAACGTTAAAATATTTAAGTGACGTATTCCTTCTCCAATTTTAAGATAAAAAGTCTCCACAAACTTGTGTCCGGAAATGCTTTATTTCGAAGATACAGGGTGTTGAAATACAGGAAACAAATCATTTTTCGATAAACATTCCATTGAAATAAAGTTGTTTATTTTGATGGGACCTACCACATACTTGTTTTCGCAGTGTTCGCATCAGCAACTTCACTCAGCGCCCTAGGAACTAAGTAACATGCATCGATATAGAAAATTGTGAATATCTCGAAAACGATCACCTCCAGTGTCGTTGAGGAAGTGTACCTTTTTTATTCAGAAATGGTGTGGTGTTTTAAAAAAAAAACAAAATTTCACTGGCAAAAATGTTAGGGCAATTTGAAATAAATAATGACAGCGTACGCAGCGCCCTCTAGATGTCACATGAAAATTAATTCGAAATTATGATTCCCCACTTCAAAAAACCTCGGGTACCAAATTTCGTGCAAATATCTTATTTGTAGCAAAAGTTATTTTCATATAATTCGAAAAAATAAATAAATTGCAATAACTTGAATCTCCGAAACGAAGCATTTCCGGACACTAGTTTACATAGACTTTTTTGCTTAAAACTGTCTCAGAAATACGTCACTGGAATATTCAAACGTATTTATGTTATACCCATATGTAGGTATACGTAGGTAAGTTTATATTTTTATCTGAGAGATTCCACTCCACTCCAGAAGATTCTTATTTTCAAATTCCTATTGGGTGTGTTCAATAGATATAATTTAAAGTTGCTCATGGCATATATGGCCAGGAGAGAACCTAGTTGAATACTGTCTATAGGTTAATTGAGGAGGTGTAAAGTTCATTTTTCTTTAATATTTGGGATTTTCTCTCCTAGTTCCTACGAAATTAAAACATGAGTATCACTTCAATATATGTGTAGTAGGAAAAATCAGATGATTTGCCCCAAAATGTCACTGCGTTTAAAAAATTTTTGTATCAGGAAACCTAAATGGAAAATTCAATGCTTGTCAGTGACATTTTGTTTGGAAAAAAGTTTGAAGAGATGAAATATAGATATATTGAAAAAATATCGAATTTTTAACAAGCTTTGGACGTTTCGGAAACGAATCTGCTCCCGTTCTCAACATAAAAATTTTAAATATTTCCCTCGATAATTCTATTCTAATTTGACACTTCTCAGTGTCATGCTGATGTTGGCATATGGATGAGTGATAATGTTGGTATACAAATGAGTTACAGATGTAACAGTTACGTCAGTTACATCTCTTGGTCCTCACGATGTTCTCTGAACATTACAGGGTCCCTTTTCGTGAAAACCAGAACATAAAAAAAAGATTTCTCGACTATGGGCATTGACAACAAGCACAATTTAGGTAATTCTTACACTTCAACCTTTATTTTGTATTGAAGAACTTTCAATTAGGCTGAAGATGTTCTTTAGGATCGTAACATGTCGCTTCCTTTGAAATATTTCACTCCACTTTGAGCAATATATGGATTTGGTTTTAGTATCATGGATTCGACCAAAGATCAACCTCTGTCGTTCTTTCTCTTTTCACACATCTCAACTCTCATCCACCCGCATTGCATTATGAAACTCGATAGATAACCACTACTTCCATTGTTAATTTACATACAACCAACAACAATAATTGTGTTCGGTTCTGGCACAGTTAAAAGAATACAATTTGTATTCTTTCAACTGTGGTTCTGGCCACAAGATTCCAAATATTCCCCTCACAAAATATAACAAATTCAAAATAGGTATACCAGGGTATACACCCTGAAGTCGTACGATATCGACCACCCGAAATGATTTGTAGAAAAAATATCTCAGTTCAATAATACTATTTGGTTTTTATATTATTCTCTTGAATATTTTGTTAATGGGTACTCATTACGAATAATAATATAGTGTACCTGATAAACTTCCATAAAACTATATGAATCAAGGCTTGAAAAGAGTGCAATTTGATACCTATCTATATATACATAATATTGAAGCCTACACGTGTACATACGTTGAACTCCAACCCATACCTTTTTTTAATTATAAGGTTAATGAAAAGTATATCCTCATTGTACCAGTAGGCAACATACCATATAAGGTGATGACAGCAGGCATAAAACTACTATGAAGTCTTAGAAGTGCTTCTGTTGTCTGCCATGATCAACTAGGTATACGGGAAAGCGATCTTCCGAGAAATCATTTCCTTTCATATGGCTCAACTTCCTGGAACAACTCAAAACAACTAAGTAGATATCGCAACACACGCATCAGAATTTCACTTACGAATTTTTTTAATTTCTCATCAGTGCAATATGCCGGTACAGCGTATCAGATCAAATATGGATATGTCTTCTCGTTTTTCAATAAGGTTGGGATACAAATATCAGGAGAATGAGAAATAGTTGATGATTTTATAGATTGAAGCTGAAGAAGTACTATTTGGAGACGACAATTAATTCTTTTTCACTTTTGTGCCACGTCATTATCGAAATATCTAGATATGATCAAGCCAATAAGAAAAAAAGTTGTTGCGGAAACACCAAATACGTTAAGTGTTTCTAAATTTTTCTGCTATGTCCAAATTTGTTGATAAAATTTTAAAATATTGGCATACCATATAATATGTTAGTTTGAATTGTTTTCAGATCGGACCTGGAATACGACTTTTTTTTAGTTATAAATAATTGAAAAAAAGGAATGATATAATTGATTACAATGTAGCGTGTAGGTGTCAAGGTATCCATTCCGAAATCGAAGATTTATTTTGATGTCGAGATCCTAATTTTACTCAAATCTCCCAGTAAGTCATTCGAAGCATCCCAGAGTTAGTCAGCACAAGAATGTAGCCAGAGATAATAATTATAAATAGTCGTCTATACGAATGCAAACGTATATATGTCTTAAAATATTTGGAATTACCCCCAAGTGTTTTAAATAGTCTTGAATGCCCAACGAGCTATTTCCGCTCTGGAAAAAAAACGACAACGATGAGTATACGTTTTTTCTGCAAACTCTAAGGAGGTCTGTAGAAATCGTTAAGAAAAATCCTGAAAATTCATGGAAACTTGTTGAATTATCCACTAACAGTTGAAAATTAAAATCAATTGCCTTTAATAACGAAGGAAGGATATTCACAGAGAGCTCGAGTAGATTTTTAAGAAACTTTAGTTGCGATTTATTTATCCGTGTCCGCCACCGGAATCACTTTGATGTGTCGTTTCATTTGCAACTATATTCTGATTCCGGTTTCTTGTTTTCAATCCGTCCCACTACAAGGAATGACGTGAAATGACTATTGACAGTTGTCAAAAAATGAAATTAGATAGACGAAAAACGAAACTTTTTGAAGGTAGAAGACTGTGGTAGAAGACATTTACAAGATATTTTCATTGTGAGGTTCACAAGTTTATGAATCTTTCATGTATGACGGGTTTCATATCTTCATTCCCAGATAAAATAAATTCTCTCGTTCTCAGAGAACTTTCTCCAAGCATCACAATCACTACTCCAAATATGCGTTGATTCATTTCATTTATTTCCTTGATTTCTGTATTCTAGTATTATCATATTGGAATCATTCGGAACCCGAATATATAAATTTAATATAACCTCCATCATCTATAATTTGTCGATCTTCTCATGCGAGGTCATGAAGTTTCTTGTTTTTATTTGTAAACGTCATTCTGTTCTCACCACCGTTGCCAGAATGGACAAATAAAATGGAACTCTTTCCTCCAGTTGTTCCATTTTTGGAGGAGAAGAAATTTATATGAAGCAATCCGAGGGATATAATATGTGTATGTAAGCTGATGAAAATTTCGAGTGATCTCAAACAAGCGCCGAGATCATGGACGTATAAACAAAACTTGGCCTGGAACAAAGCTTATCATATGCATATACATTCGATAATTAGCTAGCAAGATAATATCCTTTCTGTATGTTGATGAGTATATTTGACTTGCATATGCTGTCAATACTATTTCACAAGCAGTTTTCCAGGATAATCTATTGGCAGCAGGTCAATTGGATTTTCAAGTATTTACACGGTAAAATGAATCAAGGAAACGTTACTGTGCAGGTGATAGAGAGACTCGGAGATCTACATCTGGAATATTTTGCACGATTGAAAAACGTGCAGTGACATGGTCAAGTCAAAAACAGAGTTCTGCCTCATTGTCGACTACAGAAGCGGAATATATCGCAGGAAATGAAGCTGCAAAAGAACTGATTTGGTTACAACGTCTATACTGCGTGAAATCCTCACCATTGTTTTGCCTACTCCTGTCCTGATGATTGACTACGCTAGTGCAGTTACGTTAGTAAAAAACCCGGAATTTCATAAGAGCACCAAACATATGGATGGTCGACATCACTTCTTCCGAGAGAAGGTATCAGGAGGATTATTTACGGCAGAAAACATACCAGGCGATTTGCAGATCACTGATTATATCGACCAAGCAATCCAAGCATTTACCTAAGACTCGTTTCCAAAAATTTAAAAGACTTCTAGGTATTGAACATTCCATCACCATTCCATGTATATTGGATTGTATACCTGATCAAGATTGCTGTTCTCAAGTTGTTTGTCTAATGGTTAATTATTTATCAATTATTCAATCAGATTCGAGATAGAGTGTTCTACTTTATTTTGACTAAAGTTTTTACACGTATATCAAGCTTCTCTGGTGTTTTTCAATTTATTGTATAAAATTTGTCTATGAATGATTGTTCAATTATATTGGAATGGGACAACTTGTAGATCAAATTAAAATACATCATAATATTCAACTTTACATAGAATAAGAAATTGTTTGACATGATTGACATTATGTTCCAGTACCTATTGCCGCAATAATTAGTAAACTGGTTTAAAGGTAGATGTATATTATACCTATAATCGTTATCGTGTGATTATTGCCATTTTCCTTATTTAGAAATGGCCTTGGCCTAATGGATAGAGCAATTAAAAGAAGAATTGTATAAACCTATTAATTGGTGCAAATTCTCATATTTTACACTAGAATCTAGACTAAGTCTAGATCATATAGTCCTAAATTAGATATCATGATGGATAATTTCAAATTCATGATAATAAGCAATCGTGTGCAATTTATATGTTATAGGTGGTGAATAGATGTACCTATTAATAGCTATTTATATATCGAGAAAAAAAGGTATCCATTCCCTCCCACGTGGAAAGTTTGATGCACGATGTCAATTTGACTTTCGTTCGAATGCCGTCAATGGTCCATGGCAAAAACATGCTTTCGTTGATACACAGGGTGTTAGTGAAGAACTGCGACATACTTCAGGGGGTGATTCCTTGTGATATTTTAGGAAATAAAGTCCATATAATCATGTGTTCGAACTTGCTTCGTTTTTGATATAAGCTTTCATGGTGCCAAAATTCAGTATGGTTGAAGACTGAAAAAGTCCAAAAATTTCAAAATGATGTATTTTGAAGTTGTTGAGTAATCTCAATGAATGTTTTGAGAGCACCTACATTAAAACAACAGTGACGTATCTCACATCGGGTTTTCGGAGGAATTTAAAATATCTCGGGTGACGTCTCAAGGTACTGAAAGGAGTATTGTAAGGTATTGTACAAGTCGAATGAATTTATGTTTTTTTATCAATAAAAATGAATGTTTGGATCTGTTATTCATTTGATTTAACTTCATATTCATGGGCGTATCTAATCTCACCAAATCATATAACAACTAGTTCTAGTTCTTCCACTAATGAATGAAAAAAGAATGATCTTTCACGAACTAACCTCTGAGATATAAGCGTATCAAGATGTTGAAAATCTTTGAACTGCTCTGCTGTAAAATTAAGAAAACTTAAATACGTCACTACGTGAGATGATCGTCGAAATGTTTATATACCTGAACTTCATTTTCTGAACTATTACAAGGAATCACCCCCTGAAGTTTGTCGCACTCATTCACTAATACCCTGTATATCATGGAGGCTATGCATGCCATCCGCTATGCGTCGTGCATCAAACTACAGACGCGGGGAAAAATCTTTCTTCTTCCTGAAATAACCAATGAAATACTTCAGTTATCATCTGTGCCTTGTTTGTTTCTCATGCGATTTTTTCCTGAGTAGATATTTATCTCTTTTTAAATTGTTGGTCGCGTTGCCATTTGATCAATGATTACAACAGAACTATATATATATGTATATAAATATACGTCAATAAATGTTTTTTCTGCAAGCGGCAGGATAAGTGTCTTTTTTCTGCAACCGACACAAAAGTCGTCCATTTTGATACCAAAATTAGCTCTTAAATTGACGTTTCTATTACTGACACAAAAATAGGTATGTTGTTAGGCAACATATTTAGTTCCTAGGAGCTAAAGTTGAACTTTAGTTCCTAGGAGCTGAAGTTGAACTTTAGCTCCTAGGAACTAAAAAGGAAGTACTGGACGACATCAAGAATAAACAACATTGTTACGGTTGGTTATTTGGGTTGAGACGCATATCTGATTTGTTTCCGATTTCGGCAGATTTGGCATTTCATACCCATGCTGGAGATATAAATACACCTTACTATAGTTAAGTATTGGAATTATAAACATCTCAGTTAAGTATTTTTGTTTTGATCAGGGAAGCCTTCAAGATTCAAATACTTGCTGGATCTGTATTTCATTCGTTATTCTCGAGATGGATAACTTGTTTTTGAATAATCACGGCAAGCAATTGTTTTTTTGTCTCAAACAACGATATTATTTACCTTCATTTGATTATCAAGCGAAAAACATCGTATTATGGACAGGAGTAAATAATCGCTATTATTATTGTTGATATGCTCACTAACCTAACATTTTCCACGTCTTGTTCCTATAGCTGGCACTGGCGCGGTATTTGCCATTAGAGCACCTAGTCCATACACAAATATGTTACTCTGTGATTGTATTTATATTGAAACTACAATTCGAACATCCTTGAAAATTGAATGAACCTGCTGTTGATGCAGGTAGAATGTTCTCACTACACGGATTATTTGTCAATATTTGTTGCATTGTATACCTATGGCACGGCATTGGTGGTAACTTCACATTTATCTGAGTTAATTGTTTTGGTCTATTCTCTGACACTTAACAGGCATTAAAGATGTACTTTCACTGCTGAGGCAGAAAAAGTTTGTTGCTATGCAACGTTCCAAGAAATTCTAATAAAATTGCTGATCAAAATTGACACTCACATTGGGTGAACAGAAAATGATAGATTTTATAACAACATATCTGTACAAAATGGGTTTCATAACATTTGAAGAAAAAATTATGTTTCACACGGCAGTAAATGTAGATTGTGTGCTTTGGCTGAATTCCTAGCCTCGCTATATGCTCGGCTATGGACTGTCAGATGCGGCAGTCAATCTACTACTTTTCTGCCTAGTGAAGCAAATACCATTGTCGTCTTCAGCCAACACATTTTGAAAATCGGCCACTGTGAACAGTTGAGATGACACATCGGATGACACCACATGTCTTGAGACTTGAACAACCCTGAATCGTGTGATACTAAGTTACCAAACAAAGTATGTTATAGCAGTATGAACAAAGAGGAGTACAAAAGGGAAAAAATCAAGTATTTGCGAGTTATTTCAGTATATACAATTTGTCCTCCTGTCTCATTTTCCGTATCACTGGATCTAGTTTAGTTGTTCATATTCATTTTACTCAATTTTTCATCATCAGATGACGTAGTAGTATATATGGTTTGAATATAAATCTCCTTGAAGTAAAAAAAATGATTTCAGGATTTGTTCAGCATTTTCTAATAATATGACTGCCCCGAGTACCTATAACCTTCACAAAATAAAAAAAAAGCTCATCATAAACATACGATTATATTAAAGTTTGGAGACACTCGTTATAAGTTTCGAATTCTTGAATACCTAAAGGGAAAAAGAAAGTTGCACACTACCTCAACCACTACAAGAAAGTAGGTTCTGAACCATCCTTGTTCGAGAATTCCCGTATTCATATAAAAATTATAAGAAATAATGTCATCACATGAACTTATCTATACTCGAAATCTCTTGAATTTTCTCGACTAGTCTGTATATAGTCTGACTAATTTTTTATCTCGATTTATGGAATAATGACGCATATGGTCAATCTATGAACAGATGTTGTCAACAAAATGAATAATATAATGTTACAAGTAATGAGTTCTCTTCTTTCCACACTACCCATTACTAAACAAATAATGTATGTTTAGACGAGAAAAGAAGCGTGTTTATTTTCCAAATTGTATAGTTGTTTACAGCAACCAGACTATTCGGATTAGTGGAAACTTATACGAGTGCGAGAAACGAGGAACCTATAATAATTGAGTATCGTATTTTGAATTCCAGTTCATCATTATGGTATCGAAACAGTCATATTCGTATAAAATACAGCGTGTTTCAAATTATTGCTACTAAATTTCACTAGCAGCTCCTCGATTTAAAAAAATGCAGTTCGGACCGAAAAATTAGTTCCTATCGTATAATAAAGAGAAATAACTCAAAGTCTCACTCTACAGCTCCTGAAAATACAGTTTCATGCACTCTCATATAAACCTCTCGACGAAATATGGAATTTTGTTCATATACATATATATATATATATGCTGAGCAAATAGTTAGTCCAGAATACATACCACAAACATTTTAAAAAAAGCCAAAATACGTATATTAGCAACTAATTTTCATCGTCAGTAGAACTGAAATGGATATAAAGATAAGCTGACTTCTTAGTATTTTTCAGGATACTTACCTAGATTTTTCATAAATCACCTGTTTTGCGACAACCACGCGATGTGAGCCGTATGACACACGAATAACTTTATCAAGTATTGTCAATATACCTAGAGGGAGTCAGAAACTTAATTTCCAGGTTCTTCACTTCATTTTGTAGTAAAGTGAATTTGTATCTGCCTCAGATACAAGTAGTAAAATGATCATAATTTTTTCTTGAGAATGCCTGTAGGAATACATCTAAAGTTGTTTTAGAATCCTAGGTTAATCAATGTGATCATTCAGGATCGATGATCAACCTAACATCTAAGATAAATATATAAGCAAGAAACCAAGGATGAGTCACATAACTAATTATTGAATAGGGGTATTGTGATATAATATACTATAGTCGTTGTTGTCATGACTTTCGTAAATGAGAACTTTCAGAATAAACTTCACTCTACCATCTATCAAATTATTATTTACAAATATCATTGATATCTTTACATGGTGGCAGCTTATAAAGTCCTACGCTTCTGAACGAAGATACAAAGATGTAACATTCGGCAAACTGTATTCCTGCAATGGAATTCAACGAGAATATTTCGGAAAAATTTAAATTATGTTACCAAAAGTTGGAAATCTACATGAAAGCAAGTGGATCTTATGAAAAGCCTGATGATGTGGAAGTAGCAATCCTATCAAACTTGATTGGTGATGAAGGGTTGCGAATATTTAATACGTTCGAATATAATTAAGGTGAGAGTGATAACTTTGTTATAAAAAAGTTTTAAAACTATTGTAATCCTATAAAGAATAACCATGTTCTTTCTCACTTAGCCGTTATCAAAACTCAAGTGAAACATTCGATGACATTTTAATAGACTTCAAAACTTTGATATTTTCATGTGAATTCAAAGATAAAGCCATTTTATTGAGAGATAGGATTGTTCTAGGAATTTTTGTTAAAAAATACAGAATGCAATATTAGAAAAATCAGATCTTTCATTGCAAGATGCTGTGAATATTTGTAGAAGCCTTGAAGCTAATGTAACTATCCAAAAAATCATTAATAAAAACTTAGGTAGTACCTATAAATTTGATTTCGAACAATTTTTCTACGAAACCCAAGTCATTATATGCGAATAATATGAAAATAGGTTGTTTAACTTGTGGAACTGATCATGTCCCAAACCGATGTCCTGCATTTCATAGAATATGTAATGGATGTTGTTTGAAGGGACATTATTTCAAATTTTGTAACTAAAATAAAGTTCATGAAATTTCTTAATCACAAAATAACACTGAGACTTTTGATCAACTATATGATAAACAAAACTTTGGTATTTTTTTGGAGAGAATGTTAATAGTATCGAATGGGTAGAAAAAATTAATATCAATAATTCAGTTATAAAACTGAAAATAGACGGGAAGTGAAATAATCAAAACAAATATTTCATTAACTTCATATTCAGGACATGACATAAGTACGGATGGAATAATTTTTGTAAATTGTAAATATAATAGTATATAGAAGAAACACTTACAATTCCATGTTATTTCGAATAATATTTCACCATCAATTCTAAGTCTTTCTGGGGCTATAGATTTGAAACTTATAACAAATATGGGATATCAAATAAATGTTAGTGAAACTGACGAAATCATTTCCCATTTCAAAAGTATTCTCAATGGAATCGAAAAAGTTAATACAGAGTGCTGTAAATATTATCACATGATGCTATTCCGAAAATGTTTGCGGCTATAAAAATCATATGAAATCTCAAAAGCTTATTGAAAACATTAAGGAGCCTACAAATTGGGCTTATACAATTGTCGTCAATATCAAACCTAATGGTAATGTGAGGATTTGTATGGATCCGAGAGCTTTGAATATATATATGTCGGTTTCAAACAGTGAAATCCGTCATTCTCTGGAATGCCTAGTCATTTCACGTATTGCCGGCAAACAGCGTAACTCTTTCGTACACCGTTTGCCTAATAGTCTCAGGCATTCCCTGTAATGACGGAGGGAAGGTTCATTTTGGCCGAGTCAGCTTAGGTTGTTTAGAAGCAGTAGTCTCTTCTGTTGTCTCAAGTAATTTTCTGAAAAATATACTTTCTAGAAAGAAGGTTCATTTAGGCGGAAAAATAGTCTCCCTTCTTATGCATATGCAGAAAGGATATTTTCCTTCCTCAACCCTCCGGCAAACAGCGTAACGGCTAAAAATGGAAGTTACGCTGTTACTCTGTTTGCCGACAATAGGTGAAATGACTATGCATTTTAGAGGGAATGACGGATTTCACTAATTGACGCCGACCTACTGTTGGCTATTCTGTATTACAATAATACATCGAAATCCGAAATCCCATCGCCATGTGAACTATTTTTTGAAAGAAAAACTAGAACTTTCTCACCAGTTCATATGGATCACTTGAAAAGCAATACTTATGACACCGAAGAAATTCGCAAGATGTTAGTCGCTCATCAACATACTCGAAAATCTTATTATGATAGAGGAAAATCAGTTCTTACTTCTTTGTGATTTAGAACCAATGCAAAAAGTATTGATCCAGATTAATGGGAATTGGGCACCCGCTTCTGTTAAAACCCTTCGCGTCCTACTGGTCATGCCAGATAACCACATAACAAATAATTCATCTGCGTTCTACTAGTGGTTCTGTAGCATCATAACCACCGTTTATACACGATACTAATAGGTACAGCCACCTATGAACTGAATTGATAACTGCGGCATTGTTTCAACTTACTAACGATGGCGTCAGTAGCTTTTGGCATCTGATGAGTATACGTAGTCCTACTGGTCACTTGCGGCAGCCCACTTTTTTTGAAAAAAAATAATGGACGATTCAGATTTTTTCTTAAATTACTCATTGTTTTTATGATGTTTCTGGTCACATAAAATATTTTCAGGAAATAAAATCTCAAAAAACACTAATTTCGGACTCGAAAGGGTTAAGCAGAAGAACATGTTTCAAGATTATATAGTATGCCAGAGGAAAAACATTTAGAATGGAAGGAAAATACAACTGCCTTGGATCCTGATCCAATACATAGATTCCCAATATCAGACTCAACACTTCTCGAGATTCATGCGCATATGGAATTTCCCACAATTCTAGAAATATTCCGATTTCTGGAAAATTATACTTCGGATAAACACAAAGTGACTTCAGTCGTAGAAGCAGAACCAAGCCGATTATTGGCAGAGCCTGATGGTTGCAATCTTCGTCGAATTATGAATTTATGAAGATGGGGCATGTGATATATAATGTTGTCATGACTTTCATAGATAAGAACTTTCAGAATAAACTTTACTCAACATTCAACCCATCTATCGAATTATTATCTACAAATATAATTGATATCTTTACAGGTATCCCTGTTTCATTTCATGATGGTAATTTCCTAAAACATATTTATTTAAATATTTTTGGATATCGATAGAATTGAGAAAATCATCCTGCAAAAGTATATCAGACAGTCTGCATTTTTGGAAATACATTGGAAGGAACTTTTCTTGTTAATATGAAGAAAGGATTTGGTAGACGAAGTTCGTCAGTCTTATTTTGCCTTACCCTGTAGTTATACTCGAATGTTTGAACCAAGAATAGACTACCGCGCTGTTCTCGCTGAAAGGCCGCATCGCCCGGGGTTGTTTCTTAAAAGATAAAAGAAGTTGCCAAAATATCTCGCAAGGTCATGAGAATACTGGAAATGTCTTAAGTCAGATATAAATATCGGCAGGTAGCCCGACGGCAGTAGAATTAGAAAGAAAGCGATTGTGAAATGATGATCTGTATCATGTATTGTAGACTGTAGTGTTGTATTTGAATTAATCGTTATTTTTTCTGATTCATATTTGCAGGCATCCAGATTTATATTTGATAAATGACATTATTTCATACATTTTTTTGTACGCATCTTCCATATTCCGAGAGTTAGGTGATCATGAGAAATCAATTCATAAAAAACATGATATTTTTGATTTGAAAAATCGTCCGATATACACAAATTTCCGAGCGGGGGGGTACCGCTTTCCAGAGGTACGCAATGGAGATAATTATACCATTGCGCAAATCCAGGAGAACGATGAATTCAAATTTGCATTGACCTTACAGTACCCCCACCTACTCACTTTTTCATCTATATACACACTGCCAATGATCCGCACTATCCTGAATCTATTCATAAATTTATATATTTCACGAGAAGTACATACATGATTGGGCTATGATGAATATTCATATGATTTATATAATAAACCATTTGATGAGATATCAAATGTTATTTCTTACTGATAATGCACGTATACTGCCAACCTATACATATATTGGATATGAGTATTGTTGATAATTCAAATGAAACAATATATGTATCACTAGATAAAAATAGAATAAAATTTATACTGGGTGTTTGGTTCACCGACGTATATCTGGTAGTAGGTGGTAGATAATGTGATTTTGAACATATTCAACCATATATACTATTATACAAAGTGTTACACTTTTCGAGAAATCATTTTTTTTACGGACTTCCACACCCCCCCCCCCCCCGTAAAATCTGTATTATCTAATCGATTAAAAACACTTTTTCTTTCGGTACGTATTCGAAATGTCTATCCAAAACAAGAGTGATTTTATTTTTCGACTGTTATCCTGGCCAACTGCGACCAATTTTATCGACCTATATTTCTAAAAGTGATATGGGGATTTTTTCATGAAAAATATTTATGGATTCTGAATTAGGATTCCTTGAAACATACCTAGACTGATTTCTTTCATCATAAAACACAGGGTGTTTAAAAAAACGAATTATTAGTTTTTTGAATAAGTGATCAGAAAATACTAGGTATACTGCAAGTTAAATTTTTGAAAGAACTAATGCCAAATTATTATTCAGGACTATTTCAAACATATCTCTACCGATTTTCATCATTCAGATATACAATGTGCCTGGAGGAAAAAAAGGAAAGGGCAATATTTTTTATCAATTCGAAAAAAAATAATAATCGTATTTTCGGACACCCTGTGTTTGGAGATGATGAAAATCGGTGACGGTATGTTACAACCGCTACTGAATGAGAATGAATAATTTTTCCTGAGAAAAGAATCATCATGATAAGAAATATTGCTTACTTTTATTCTTTTTTTTTCTCCGACACATTGTATTAAATTATGAAAATCGGTTCAGATATGTTTAAAGTACACCTGGACAATAATTTGACATTCTTTTTAACAGGTAGGTTTCAAGATATCCTAATACAGAATCCATCATAATTTTTTGTGAATAGGGAGCCGTTTTGGCCGATAATGATTAGTTTCGACACAAAAAAATCCTGAAGTTGAAAAATTTCGATTTTGAACACACTATATCTAAATCTAAAAATGCGATAAAATACAGGGTGTTCCATTTGAAATATCAATGTTGTTACTACTTTCTAGTAGAAGCGAAACCTTTCTTCCCTATTCATAGTTACATCGTTACCAAATACCAACGCTGATAGACCAATCAGAATTGAAAGACAGCTAGTGTTTTGGCGATAATAAGACAAGTTGTCTTTGGTATGCTATTGGTCAGAATATGTGTGAATTTTAAGATGAGTGAAATACTTAGTCAATAATATTCACCTGAATTTTCAATTAATTTATGCTTCACTCATAGGTCGCTTTGTAGGTACAATCATCTAAAATAATCATAGGAAATAAAGGAATCACAGTGATAAGTTATGGAGGTCATGCTGCGGCTGGATACTATATTATGGTCTATTTAACGCTTTTGTTTTAATTTTTTCTGTTGTATCCACTCAATGGAATTATGATCGATTTAACGGTTGCAGTGGATAAAAATATTGATTGCAAATGATTCTATCGATTTCCTTCGAAGTGTTTATAATCATTATATTGCGGAAAATCATCATTTAGAGATCATTCAATTCAATTATAGAATATCAAAATTGATATACTTACCTAAAAATTCAAGTTTCAAGAACGGCAAGGACTGTTTCGAAGACGGTTTAGACGAACAAGATCGTATTTACTTGAGTCGTGGATGCATGAATATGACGCTGCATCACCTATTCGTAAATATTCGACAAGATCATAAAACAACAAAAATGCTGAAAGTCAATTGAAATAACCATGTTCGTCTGAATAGAATCGAAGGAAAATTCAACAATGAGACGAGGTTCAATCGATTTCGAAGGATAAACAGAAAGTTTCTTCTTTGATAAGAAGTTTCAACTTGTTCTCTCGACTGTTTGGAACCATGAATAAGATTTGATAATGATAGTTGAATAAAGTGGTTGGGATTCCACTATAAGCTGTAGGTCCCGCTCTTCCTAACCCCCCACAAGTTTCGACTTCTGGTTAGTTCCCAACTTCGAAGTTGCGATATACTAAATACAAAAATATTCACATCAATAATTCAATATTTAGATCATTTTATTTGCATTATTAAAATATGAAAATCAAGATATATCATCGAAATAAAATATCTACCCTAAATGAAAATATCAATTCGAGAAATCTTGATGCGAAATGGCTAACGACAAAAGTCTTTCTGCTAAAGTGACATGGAAAATCAATATTATCGATGTGTTTTCAATAGAATATTTCGATCGTAAGCCTCACATAGATTCATCGCGATTTTCAAGGTATTTTGTGTCTAGGAAGTTACACGTTCGTGACTATGATTATCAAGTATTGAAAAGGAATATTCTCAGATATATTATAAACATGAAAAAATGGATACATTTGAATAAATACATTGAGAATTCGCATTCTCTATGTGATGAAATTATTAATTCTTTCTCGGCATATTCAACAGAAAACAACTACTTTCCTGGCTATATGCCACGACGAACATTGAATTATATCAATTGAACATACACGATAGGAATTTGAGCATAAAATGAATATCGTCTGAAATTGAGAATTGACATTCTCTTCCAGAATCGGATGAATACTATGATGAATATAACGATATAAAAAATATATTACTTACCAAATTGGTATGAAAATTGGAATGTATGGGAGAAATATACTAGTATACATACTCTGTTCTTGTTGAGTCGTGAATTTATCAAAAATCATCCGTATCCATGATGTTTGGGATATATGCACATCTCTTTCACATAGGTTAGATGATTTTGATTCGAATAAAATTCATTTCGAGTTTCAAACTCTCCTCAGTAACCTGAAGTCCAGTCATTCCTTCAGCCATTCTTCATTTAATACACAATTTTCACATTTCTATAATAATATAACTAAAACTATAGTGGAACTGACATCTATCTGAGAATGAAAATTTGTTGACTTATCTCCAGTCATGTGGGTGGCAATTGTTTTAGATGTATGACAAACTGACATTTATCATACAGGGCGTGGAAAGAAATTCTGAATTGAGAAAAAAAAAAAAAAAAAACCCAATCACGAATCTGCGATTGAAGGTCTATAAAAATAACAAGTTTCCATCGTTCAAGTTTGAACCCCTTGATTGGGAATGAAAGTATTGAAAAGGAATATTCTCAGATATATTATAAACATAAAAAAATGGATACATTTGAATAAATACATTGAGAATTCGCATTCTCTATGTGATGAAATTATTAATTCTTTCTCGGCATATTCAACAGAAAACAACTACTTTCCTGGCTATATGCCACGACGAACATTGAATTATATCAATTGAACATACACGATAGGAATTTGAGCATAAAATGAATATCGTCTGAAATTGAGAATTGACATTCTCTTCCAGAATCGGATGAATACTATGATGAATATAACGATATAAAAAATATATTACTTACCAAATTGGTATGAAAATTGGAATGTATGGGAGAAATATACTAGTATACATACTCTGTTCTTGTTGAGTCGTGAATTTATCAAAAATCATCCGTATCCATGATGTTTGGGATATATGCACATCTCTTTCACATAGGTTAGATGATTTTGATTCGAATAAAATTCATTTCGAGTTTCAAACTCTCCTCAGTAACCTGAAGTCCAGTCATTCCTTCAGCCATTCTTCATTTAATACACAATTTTCACATTTCTATAATAATATAACTAAAACTATAGTGGAACTGACATCTATCTGAGAATGAAAATTTGTTGACTTATCTCCAGTCATGTGGGTGGCAATTGTTTTAGATGTATGACAAACTGACATTTATCATACAGGGCGTGGAAAGAAATTCTGAATTGAGAAAAAAAAAAAAAACCAATCACGAATCTGCGATTGAAGGTCTATAAAAATAACAAGTTTCCATCGTTCAAGTTTGAACCCCTTGATTGGGAATGAAAGTATTGAAAAGGAATATTCTCAGATATATTATAAACATGAAAAAATGGATACATTTGAATAAATACATTGAGAATTCGCATTCTCTATGTGATGAAATTATTAATTCTTTCTCGGCATATTCAACAGAAAACAACTACTTTCCTGGCTATATGCCACGACGAACATTGAATTATATCAATTGAACATACACGATAGGAATTTGAGCATAAAATGAATATCGTCTGAAATTGAGAATTGACATTCTCTTCCAGAATCGGATGAATACTATGATGAATATAACGATATAAAAAATATATTACTTACCAAATTGGTATGAAAATTGGAATGTATGGGAGAAATATACTAGTATACATACTCTGTTCTTGTTGAGTCGTGAATTTATCAAAAATCATCCGTATCCATGATGTTTGGGATATATGCACATCTCTTTCACATAGGTTAGATGATTTTGATTCGAATAAAATTCATTTCGAGTTTCAAACTCTCCTCAGTAACCTGAAGTCCAGTCATTCCTTCAGCCATTCTTCATTTAATACACAATTTTCACATTTCTATAATAATATAACTAAAACTATAGTGGAACTGACATCTATCTGAGAATGAAAATTTGTTGACTTATCTCCAGTCATGTGGGTGGCAATTGTTTTAGATGTATGACAAACTGACATTTATCATACAGGGCGTGGAAAGAAATTCTGAATTGAGAAAAAAAAAAACCCAATCACGAATCTGCGATTGAAGGTCTATAAAAATAACAAGTTTCCATCGTTCAAGTTTGAACCCCTTGATTGGGAATGAAAGTATTGAAAAGGAATATTCTCAGATATATTATAAACATGAAAAAATGGATACATTTGAATAAATACATTGAGAATTCGCATTCTCTATGTGATGAAATTATTAATTCTTTCTCGGCATATTCAACAGAAAACAACTACTTTCCTGGCTATATGCCACGACGAACATTGAATTATATCAATTGAACATACACGATAGGAATTTGAGCATAAAATGAATATCGTCTGAAATTGAGAATTGACATTCTCTTCCAGAATCGGATGAATACTATGATGAATATAACGATATAAAAAATATATTACTTACCAAATTGGTATGAAAATTGGAATGTATGGGAGAAATATACTAGTATACATACTCTGTTCTTGTTGAGTCGTGAATTTATCAAAAATCATCCGTATCCATGATGTTTGGGATATATGCACATCTCTTTCACATAGGTTAGATGATTTTGATTCGAATAAAATTCATTTCGAGTTTCAAACTCTCCTCAGTAACCTGAAGTCCAGTCATTCCTTCAGCCATTCTTCATTTAATACACAATTTTCACATTTCTATAATAATATAACTAAAACTATAGTGGAACTGACATCTATCTGAGAATGAAAATTTGTTGACTTATCTCCAGTCATGTGGGTGGCAATTGTTTTAGATGTATGACAAACTGACATTTATCATACAGGGCGTGGAAAGAAATTCTGAATTGAGAAAAAAAACCCAATCACGAATCTGCGATTGAAGGTCTATAAAAATAACAAGTTTCCATCGTTCAAGTTTGAACCCCTTGATTGGGAATGAAAGTATTGAAAAGGAATATTCTCAGATATATTATAAACATGAAAAAATGGATACATTTGAATAAATACATTGAGAATTCGCATTCTCTATGTGATGAAATTATTAATTCTTTCTCGGCATATTCAACAGAAAACAACTACTTTCCTGGCTATATGCCACGACGAACATTGAATTATATCAATTGAACATACACGATAGGAATTTGAGCATAAAATGAATATCGTCTGAAATTGAGAACTGACATTCTCTTCCAGAATCGGATGAATACTATGATGAATATAACGATATAAAAAATATATTACTTACCAAATTGGTATGAAAATTGGAATGTATGGGAGAAATATACTAGTATACATACTCTGTTCTTGTTGAGTCGTGAATTTATCAAAAATCATCCGTATCCATGATGTTTGGGATATATGCACATCTCTTTCACATAGGTTAGATGATTTTGATTCGAATAAAATTCATTTCGAGTTTCAAACTCTCCTCAGTAACCTGAAGTCCAGTCATTCCTTCAGCCATTCTTCATTTAATACACAATTTTCACATTTCTATAATAATATAACTAAAACTATAGTGGAACTGACATCTATCTGAGAATGAAAATTTGTTGACTTATCTCCAGTCATGTGGGTGGCAATTGTTTTAGATGTATGACAAACTGACATTTATCATACAGGGCGTGGAAAGAAATTCTGAATTGAGAAAAAAACCCAATCACGAATCTGCGATTGAAGGTCTATAAAAATAACAAGTTTCCATCGTTCAAGTTTGAACCCCTTGATTGGGAATGAAAGTATTGAAAAGGAATATTCTCAGATATATTATAAACATGAAAAAATGGATACATTTGAATAAATACATTGAGAATTCGCATTCTCTATGTGATGAAATTATTAATTCTTTCTCGGCATATTCAACAGAAAACAACTACTTTCCTGGCTATATGCCACGACGAACATTGAATTATATCAATTGAACATACACGATAGGAATTTGAGCATAAAATGAATATCGTCTGAAATTGAGAATTGACATTCTCTTCCAGAATCGGATGAATACTATGATGAATATAACGATATAAAAAATATATTACTTACCAAATTGGTATGAAAATTGGAATGTATGGGAGAAATATACTAGTATACATACTCTGTTCTTGTTGAGTCGTGAATTTATCAAAAATCATCCGTATCCATGATGTTTGGGATATATGCACATCTCTTTCACATAGGTTAGATGATTTTGATTCGAATAAAATTCATTTCGAGTTTCAAACTCTCCTCAGTAACCTGAAGTCCAGTCATTCCTTCAGCCATTCTTCATTTAATACACAATTTTCACATTTCTATAATAATATAACTAAAACTATAGTGGAACTGACATCTATCTGAGAATGAAAATTTGTTGACTTATCTCCAGTCATGTGGGTGGCAATTGTTTTAGATGTATGACAAACTGACATTTATCATACAGGGCGTGGAAAGAAATTCTGAATTGAGAAAAAAAAAAACCCAATCACGAATCTGCGATTGAAGGTCTATAAAAATAACAAGTTTCCATCGTTCAAGTTTGAACCCCTTGATTGGGAATGAAAGTATTGAAAAGGAATATTCTCAGATATATTATAAACATGAAAAAATGGATACATTTGAATAAATACATTGAGAATTCGCATTCTCTATGTGATGAAATTATTAATTCTTTCTCGGCATATTCAACAGAAAACAACTACTTTCCTGGCTATATGCCACGACGAACATTGAATTATATCAATTGAACATACACGATAGGAATTTGAGCATAAAATGAATATCGTCTGAAATTGAGAATTGACATTCTCTTCCAGAATCGGATGAATACTATGATGAATATAACGATATAAAAAATATATTACTTACCAAATTGGTATGAAAATTGGAATGTATGGGAGAAATATACTAGTATACATACTCTGTTCTTGTTGAGTCGTGAATTTATCAAAAATCATCCGTATCCATGATGTTTGGGATATATGCACATCTCTTTCACATAGGTTAGATGATTTTGATTCGAATAAAATTCATTTCGAGTTTCAAACTCTCCTCAGTAACCTGAAGTCCAGTCATTCCTTCAGCCATTCTTCATTTAATACACAATTTTCACATTTCTATAATAATATAACTGGAGATAAGTCAACAAATTTTCATTCTCAGATAGATGTCAGTTCCACTATAGTTTTAGTTATATTATTATAGAAATGTGAAAATTGTGTATTAAATGAAGAATGGCTGAAGGAATGACTGGACTTCAGGTTACTGAGGAGAGTTTGAAACTCGAAATGAATTTTATTCGAATCAAAATCATCTAACCTATGTGAAAGAGATGTGCATATATCCCAAACATCATGGATACGGATGATTTTTGATAAATTCACGACTCAACAAGAACAGAGTATGTATACTAGTATATTTCTCCCATACATTCCAATTTTCATACCAATTTGGTAAGTAATATATTTTTTATATCGTTATATTCATCATAGTATTCATCCGATTCTGGAAGAGAATGTCAATTCTCAATTTCAGACGATATTCATTTTATGCTCAAATTCCTATCGTGTATGTTCAATTGATATAATTCAATGTTCGTCGTGGCATATAGCCAGGAAAGTAGTTGTTTTCTGTTGAATATGCCGAGAAAGAATTAATAATTTCATCACATAGAGAATGCGAATTCTCAATGTATTTATTCAAATGTATCCATTTTTTCATGTTTATAATATATCTGAGAATATTCCTTTTCAATACTTTCATTCCCAATCAAGGGGTTCAAACTTGAACGATGGAAACTTGTTATTTTTATAGACCTTCAATCGCAGATTCGTGATTGGGTTTTTTTCTCAATTCAGAATTTCTTTCCACGCCCTGTATGATAAATGTCAGTTTGTCATACATCTAAAACAATTGCCACCCACATGACTGGAGATAAGTCAACAAATTTTCATTCTCAGATAGATGTCAGTTCCACTATAGTTTTAGTTATATTATTATAGAAATGTGAAAATTGTGTATTAAATGAAGAATGGCTGAAGGAATGACTGGACTTCAGGTTACTGAGGAGAGTTTGAAACTCGAAATGAATTTTATTCGAATCAAAATCATCTAACCTATGTGAAAGAGATGTGCATATATCCCAAACATCATGGATACGGATGATTTTTGATAAATTCACGACTCAACAAGAACAGAGTATGTATACTAGTATATTTCTCCCATACATTCCAATTTTCATACCAATTTGGTAAGTAATATATTTTTTATATCGTTATATTCATCATAGTATTTATCCGATTCTGGAAGAGAATGTCAATTCTCAATTTCAGACGATATTCATTTTATGCTCAAATTCCTATCGTGTATGTTCAATTGATATAATTCAATGTTCGTCGTGGCATATAGCCAGGAAAGTAGTTGTTTTCTGTTGAATATGCCGAGAAAGAATTAATAATTTCATCACATAGAGAATGCGAATTCTCAATGTATTTATTCAAATGTATCCATTTTTTCATGTTTATAATATATCTGAGAATATTCCTTTTCAATACTTTCATTCCCAATCAAGGGGTTCAAACTTGAACGATGGAAACTTGTTATTTTTATAGACCTTCAATCGCAGATTCGTGATTGGGTTTTTTTTTTTTTTTTTTCTCAATTCAGAATTTCTTTCCACGCCCTGTATGATAAATGTCAGTTTGTCATACATCTAAAACAATTGCCACCCACATGACTGGAGATAAGTCAACAAATTTTCATTCTCAGATAGATGTCAGTTCCACTATAGTTTTAGTTATATTATTATAGAAATGTGAAAATTGTGTATTAAATGAAGAATGGCTGAAGGAATGACTGGACTTCAGGTTACTGAGGAGAGTTTGAAACTCGAAATGAATTTTATTCGAATCAAAATCATCTAACCTATGTGAAAGAGATGTGCATATATCCCAAACATCATGGATACGGATGATTTTTGATAAATTCACGACTCAACAAGAACAGAGTATGTATACTAGTATATTTCTCCCATACATTCCAATTTTCATACCAATTTGGTAAGTAATATATTTTTTATATCGTTATATTCATCATAGTATTCATCCGATTCTGGAAGAGAATGTCAATTCTCAATTTCAGACGATATTCATTTTATGCTCAAATTCCTATCGTGTATGTTCAATTGATATAATTCAATGTTCGTCGTGGCATATAGCCAGGAAAGTAGTTGTTTTCTGTTGAATATGCCGAGAAAGAATTAATAATTTCATCACATAGAGAATGCGAATTCTCAATGTATTTATTCAAATGTATCCATTGTTTCATGTTTATAATATATCTGAGAATATTCCTTTTCAATACTTTCATTCCCAATCAAGGGGTTCAAACTTGAACGATGGAAACTTGTTATTTTTATAGACCTTCAATCGCAGATTCGTGATTGGGTTTTTTTCTCAATTCAGAATTTCTTTCCACGCCCTGTATGATAAATGTCAGTTTGTCATACATCTAAAACTATGATTATCAAGTTACTATATCATGTTTCTCCATTGTTCCTTTTTTCCTGATTGTACAAAGCTATTATATCCCACCACACCTAAGAAGACTCTGAACTTCTAAACATCACTGATGATGTGCAGGAACGTTGCAGTAAAAATGAGGGCCAGTAACCCACCAACACTGCATCGATGTTCAATGTAAAATAATGAAGCCTCTTATCACCATATATTGTGATAAAACCAAACAAATGAAATCTCAAAATACATGGTGCATACTGTTTTTGGATAACAGGAACAACTAGATCTCACTCGTTTCTTTATCGTAATAATAAAAACGGAAGAGATGAAAATCTAACCCTTTAAAGGACATTCATTTTGATGATCTTCCAACAAACGAAATTGTCAAGAATTTCAGTTTTGAGAAATAATCGGGCTCTGATATAATAAGCATAAGATAATGAAGCGTACAAGGATTGAAGGATAGGAAAGGAATACTTTAAACATTATGCAGACTTCAAAGAGGCTTGTGGGCCTCGCATGTATACATGAGCAATCTCTTCGCCGAAAATGATTTCGCACAATTCACTATTGCGTTCCAATTGACACACATGGACTGAAGGACCTCTGGTGAGCTATGTACACACCAACAAAGTACATAGTATGTTCTTTCCAATGACAAATCACGTGATGAATTGGATAATCAAAATGAAAAATTGTTAATATTTCCAAAAGTTTATGGAGATTTTTGTCCATCGCTTCTCAACCGTACCGTATCCGTATCAACGGTATCCGCTCAGGCAGAGCGCTCAAAAACTATACGGCTTCGCAGCAAAGAACAATATCAAATTATCTGAACGTCACAAATATACAGGGTGTTCCTTAAAGACATGCTACTATTTGATTGGGGTGATTCTCTGACTCAATTTAAGAAGAAAACTTTATATGAACGTATGTCCTAAAAGTCTTAACTTTTGAGATACAGGGTGATGAAGTTTTGAAAAATATTCAGTATTTTGATGATAACCAAGACAATATTGTTTACATCTTTCTGAAATTTGGTACACGTCTTTTATGCATCGAGGTGCATTTTCTGATGTACAAAAATTTTCATTTTCCCTACCAGGGGCACCGTTACGGGAAAATTATTGTTTATATTTTACTTAAAAATGAGCAACGACGAAAAATTCTCAAATTTCATATAATGCCATGAAATGATATTTAATTATGTACAAAAAAGATCCTCCTGTTGATACTTGATAGAACGCTTCGTTTTCGAGAAAACACGGAAAAATGAGACCAGACTTCAAATTTTGATGTCTGAGTACTCCATTCAGAACATCCATTACTGGATTACCACCGTATGTAACATTTTGAAATTCGTATTCAGATTCAGTCACATAGCAGACTGAATTTTGCCATCACTGAAAGCTATACAGAGTGGACAACAAAATAATCTATGCATATTTTCAACATTGACACCCTGTATCTCAAAAGCTAGGACATTTACGAGATAATATGTTCATATGAAGTTATATTCTTGAAATGGGTCGATGAATCGGCCTCTTGAATATTAGCATATCATTATCAGTTATATATTTTTCAATATTTTCAAGACCAAGTATTTCACAGTGGACCAACATTATGAGTTATCTATGTTCAGAAGTAGTATAGGTATGCATCTTATTTTTCAAATCTATTTTCTGAATAAATGGTAGAGCACAATTTATCAAATCGAACCATAATATCATGTTCAGAGTTCCAAAATTCATATCGAGAAGGAGAAATTCTTACATAGAATATGTTTTACATAAGATCTGAATGAATCTGCTTTTTTTCAATTCATACTCATTTACTTAAAAGTTTATGATCATGAAAAATAAAAAACAAATCCCTGCGGCGCAGTTTTTTAGGTTGTTACCTCCATTTCTTCCTCCCTTCGGATTTTTTAAATTAGGCATCACGAAAATATGAGAAAAATTAATGAACAATGATTTGACAAAAAAATAACTGAAAGTTCACAACTTGTGGGACCTTTATTAACTCCCAAGATTCAAAATATTTTTCGAATTTGAAACATTTTCTGCAATGATTTCGTTAACAGAAAATCAGATTGTCACTTACCTTAGCTCCAACTTGGTTTCCGCATTGACCGGCTTGAAGATGTACAATTTCCCTCATGACTAGATCGCGTGGCAGATGAGGATTGAGAGTGAAGACTGGACTGTGTGGTAGATGGCAGGCTACACCGTTTGGGACTGTTCTGACTTCTGAACTGAATGGTGACTGAACGGAACAGTGAACCGGCGGCTCGAGAATCGTGTCTAGCCCCTGCGTGCAATTGCTTGTGGCGAGAGTATCAGTTTTTTTATCATGATTCATGTAATTAATGAACATTGCTCTTCGCATTATTTCAGAACATTAACTATTCAACCATTTCCTCAAAGAAAATAGACAGAAAAATGAAAAAAGATGGGAAATACATTTTTAGTATAAGATTCAGTGTTCCGGGAACATTGCCGAATGGACAGAGGTTTGATGGATGAAACGCCGAATTTTTGATCAAAATGCCGAAAAAAATCGGTGCACATAATATGCCGAATGCTCCAATTGCTTAAACATCAAGCCAGTGGACAAATGTAATCAAAACGCTGAAACAACTGTTTAGAGATATCGTTGAAAGTGGTCATAAAACGCCGAGACAGTTCAACAGACTACACCTTCGTTACTTTCGAGTGGGTCCTGGCTCAAGAAAAAAATGATTTTCTGTATTTGTTATCTCTGAATTCAAGACACTGTTTCTCATACATACATTAATATTGTTTCCTGATTGAAAAGGTGAAGATTTTAGATATCAATCATTTGATCAAGTACTACATGATACTTTAAATCATCTCCACAACAGTTTATTGCGAAAATCACATCAAAAGGAACTTGTTTTGAACATATATCCATGATTAGCCAAATATCACGAATAAAGGTGTACTACAATGAATTGAACCGTTGTTCAAAAAGTCACATGGCTTTGTTGCTTTGTTCGAATTCTGAAAATGAAAAACTCTAAGAACTCCAAGGTCTAAACTTGAAGGTAGAAAATGATTTTGCAAGGGTGAAATCATTTATTTGTAATGTATAGATGCCTCCATCTTGCTCTGCATTCTCCAGGAGAACTCATCATCATCAATTCTAACATGATTTATAATAATGAGTTTTTATGATTCATCCTCATGTGAGTATATCATTATTATGTCACATGAGTTCGAAACAATGTTTCAATTTATTTTAGGACACTTTTATTCTTGATATTTGGCTGATGATGGCCATATTGAGGACCGAAACATGTGACTATTGATGTGATTATCAGACATAGTGATCTATCCAACAAAATTTACATGGCCCACCATCTTATTCCACCATATTATTTATATTTTTCAGGCGATTCAGTACTAAACTCATGTAAGAAATGGTTCTATTCAATGAATCCCTGAAATGTATATCATTCTATTGAAAAAAAAGTCTCAGCATGTTCTGGAGAATGTAGAAAAGCTGGTATTTAGGTCTGTGGTATTTTACGAACGACTGAAATTATTTTTTTCACATTTTTCGAAATTGGATATGAATTGACGGAGTTAGGGCTCACGGAGATATTCATAAGGCAGTCCACAGAAGTATTAGTAAATGTTTTTCGTTCAAGTCAATCTATCCGAAGATGTGCACAAATATAATAGCATCAAAGAACTCGCTATATAGAAGAACAAAATGGTGGGTCATGTTATTTTCTGTACGAGAAATAGTCCTTATAATATTTTTTTTTCCATAAAAACCAACTGAAACGAATCATAAATAATGAATAGAAACTTGATACTCCTGAAATATTCACCAAAAAAAAAATTGTGTGTGGAATGATATCCTCAATTCCAATATTTGGAAGAACAGTATATGTGGTTCAATTCAGATTATCAAAGTCAATGTCAATGAATAAGATAAAAACCCATAAAATGAGATATGAAATAATTAAATATTAAGTTATATATTATGTAAGATATTTTAAATGAAATATCAACTGCTATATAAACGTCTATGTGATACATGAAGAGGGCTACTTTGGTAACTAATGTGGCGAGAAAAATGAATTGAATACATGAATAAATGATAAAATTGCCTTGCCTAGGTCGAGCGCCAAATTGACCGCCCTCCACAAATTTTGGCCTCACGCGACTTTATCATATACCAAGTCCCTGATGAAACATCGTGCATGAGAAGTGCAGAAAACTAAACAATAATAATAATAATGAAACCAATAGGTATATAGGATTATTTCATACTCTGCTAAGTACTTAGATTTCGGAATGGGAAATTTGGGTTGGTTGGGTTAGTTGCAATGCAAGAATAGATATCGAGAAATCGCTCCTTCACCACAAACAGTGAGCAGAGGCTAGACACAAGTTCGTCTCCGACGTTCAAAGTGTTGGAAGTGTCGTCTAGAGGCGTCGATGACACGAAAAAAAGTTCATGGCCTGTGTTCTTGAAATATCTACGTACTAAGCTTGCCATTTCTTATTTGGAATATGTTTGGAATAGTTCAATAGCTCAAAGGAGTAGACCACTAACATTGTTTGAATATGTCACTAATTTCAGCTTCAAGCATGGGCGTTATTTGGACTGGTCATTGGTCAGAGAGATATAGCCTCCCACCCCCCTCCCCAAAATATTAGTTAACAGAACCAGAAACTATATTTTTCATCAGATTTTTCAATATATGAATACACATGGTACCCGTATACAGGCTGATTAACGGTGGATGGCACATTAGACGTTTCTGGAGACCACAACTCAGGATTATTCTGAAAAATTAGTGCTTTGAATAATTAGTTGCCGCTTATATTGAAAAGTAGCAACAACTGCGATATTTTAAATAAGACTCCTTGTATATTATACCATTTTCAGATTCTCCCTGAAGAGCTGATTTCATTGACCTATTACACTCGGGGTCTAGCAGTGACAAATACAGAGATATAGGGTGTGAAAAATCGAGATTTTTCAACTTTAAGATTTTTTTGTGTCGAAACAATTCATAATTGGTCAAAACGGTCTCCATATCTCTATCTCAACTTTTTATTTACTATCAATTGATATTTAATTGAAATAGGTACAGGGTGGTTCAGAATTAAGATTAGGTGTGAATCGAGTATAGTAGTGTGGTCTTTGATCGAAGAAATATCTGGTCTACTTCGGAATTTTTTTATTGAAATTTCGTCATCTGGTTTTTCGGTTCTCCTGGGTCTTGAAGATAATGAAGATTACTGAAAGGCTTGCAAGAAATATGATTTTCTGATATTATTTCGTGGAAATTTCGACAACTGTCCCGGATTAATGTTATGACAATGAAAATTTATGTGTCATTTTGGCCAAAAATTATCTTGATAAAGACTTTCCAATAGTACTGAGTGATAATGAATCATCCTCGTCAGAAGATGCAGCTCCGAAGAAACCAAATCATTCTGAGAAACTCTTCATCAGTAGTTCAGGACTGAGAAAACATTAAGGGAGCAATGTTTGCCTCAAAAAACAGGGTGGTCTCCAGAAACGAATCCCCAAAAATACTAGAGATCCTCAGTCTATTGATAAATTACCTGATATTGAAAATTCATGGTCTTTCATTACGAATCTTCATGAAAAGGTCATTATTTTACGTCGTATTCCAAAATCAGTTAGACATACAGTTGCTGAATCATTAATATCTATAAAAGATCGTTGTCTTTCTATCAATGATCCGATGTCTTTGTTATATTTACTATCATTCTCTTATAAAACATTGTGTTTACCAAGATTTGGAACAAGGAATATATTATCGCTTTCGACTTTGATACGGAAAAATCTTTCATCTCTCGATACCTCGACTTCAGATATCATATCTAAAACACCTCAAATATACAAGAACAATCTCAAATCATTGGTGGAAAGGAAGATGATAGATGAAGATGTTCGTGTCGCAGTTATTATGTTGAAAGGCGATGTACCTACCTCAGGACATATCCAATATTCTTCATGGTGTCAAGTTGTTTGCTCTGAAGAAGAAAGATGGTCGTATTCGTCCTATAGCAGTTGGGAATACCTTGCATAGACTTGCCGGGAAAGTTGAGAGTAGCCGCGTTTACGAATCAATGGGTGATTTATTAAGACCTACACAAATGGGATATGCCTCTAAAGGTGGTATTGAAGCTGCTGTTCACGCCACTCGTTCTTTTATTTTGATGGCGAAAAATACGCAAGTATTAATGAAGCTGGATTTCATTTCAAGAATGCCTTCAATTCTGTTTACCGAGAAAAGCTCCTTCAAAGTGTTCAAAAATATCTGCCGCAATATTATAAATTTATTTGGAACTTATATCGTGACCCTACATCACTAAATTTTGGAGATTTTTCACTGAATTCTCATCGTGGAATTCAACAAGGCGACCTTCTAGGCCCTTTTTTATTTTATCTTGCAACAAAGGATTGAGTCAATTCAGTAAAATCTCTTCTCAACGTTTGGTATCTTGATGATGGAACAATAGCTGGAAATGTCAATTCTGTTCGAGATGATTTTGAGAGTATTCTTAGAATGGGCAAAGAAATTACTTTGGAATTGAATATATCTAAATGTGTTAAGGGTTCATTTATGGTGGTGATGATTTGTCGAAGAAAAAAGTACTCATGGCTGTTGAAAAATTTGCCCCTGGTATTAGATTCCCCACGCATGATTATCTGTCACTTCTTGGAGCTCCTTTATTACCAGAGGGAATCACAAATTCAATTAAATCAAAAATTTCATCAATAACATTGATTTCAAGCCGTTCACCTCTACTCAGTTCACATCATGCTCTTTTCATCCTTAAAAATTGCCTGGGAGCTTCAAAAATTCTGCATTTGATGAGATGTTCTCAAACATGGACGAGAAAAAAGAACTATCTGATCTCGATGACATCCTGCGTTCTTGTCTGGTGTTCATCACCAACACTAATTTGGATGATCAAGCTTGAACTCAAGCAAGTTTTCCAGTGAATAAAGGTTGTCTCGGAATACGTCGTACAGAGGAACTAGCTCTCCCAGCCTATTTGGTTTCGGTTCACTCTGTTGCCGGTCTGATTACCAGTATTATTCCTGAGTTCGTGGTCGAGAATGAAGCTTCCTTAGCAATTAGAGAGTGGTGCGGATTAACTGGGTTACCTTCACCTTCTACTTCAGTTCAAAAACTTTGGGATAGTCCACTAGTAAATAAGGCTTGGGACAGAATCATATCTTCCGCCTCTGTCCGTGATAAAGCTAGACTTCAGGCAGTTTCATTGAGAGAGTCTGGATCATGGCTCAATGCATTATTCCCAATACCTAGCCTTGGTAATTTCCTCGATGACAACTGTCTGAGAATTTCTGTTGCATTACGTCTGGGTGCAGCATTATGCTGTTCATATAAATGCATTTGCGGTACTGAAGTTGATGTATATGGTCATCATGGATTGAGCTGCAATAAGAGTTCAGGAAGATACATGCGTCATTCAGCAATCAACGATGTGATTAAACGAGCTCTCATCTCTGGAAACGTTCAAAGTATCCTAGAACCACCTGGATTGTGCCGTGATGATGGTAAACGACCTGATGGAATGTCATTGATACCTTGGAATCGCAGAAAAGCACTGGTTTGGGATGTCACCTGTGTAGATTCTTCAGCAGATTCCAATATAGTTGCATCTATCAAAGCTGCTGGAACCCCTGCATGTGAGGCTGAGAAAAGAAAGTGCGGAAAGTATAAATGTTTGGAATACAAGTTCATCTTTATACCATTAGGATTCGAAACTTTTGGACCTTGGGGACCTTCAGCCAAAGAAATGATTTCAACTATTGGCCATTTGATTTATGCTCAAAGCAGTGAAGCTAGATCTACTGAATACCTTCGTCAAAGAATTTCAATTGAGATTCAGAGAGGCAATGCTGCTTGCATTCTCAATACTATACCATCGAGCAAAGGTCTCGAAGAAATTTTCAATATACTGGGTGATGCATTTCCAATAAGAACACGGACTTGTGCAAGCGGATCTACACAAGAAAATTCATGTAAACTCGTTAAACTCGAGTAACCTGTCAACCTATTTAACACCATCTGGTCAACCATCTGAAAATCAAAATTCAACATCGATATATCTCCGATCCAGCGATAAAAATTGTGAATACTGGTTCAATGACTGCCCAATATCTTGGAAGAAATTTGGTCTTAACGGCTTGAGAAACACTGGGAACACGTGTTTCATGAACAGTATCATTCAGTGCATGTCTCACACTAAGTGGTTGTTGGAGTATTTGATGATGGACTTATATAACAGAGATATCAACACGAGCATATCCAGCATGAAGGGATATTTGATGAAGGCTTTTGCAGAAGTCATAAAAGAACTGTGGTCGGAAAATTCGACTGACCAAGGTGTCAATATGAACTCTTTGAAGTGCACAATCCAAAAATTTGCGCCGTGCTTCATCGGTAATGCACAGCAAGACGCACAAGAATTCATGCGCTCTCTGCTCTTGGGTTTGCACGAGGATATCAATAAGGTTATCGAGAAGTCCGATCCTGAGTTTACAGATGTCGAAGAAATTCTGGATGTCAACGAAATGGCTTTGGAATCGTGGTCGAGATTCTTGAAAGTGGAGAATTCGGAGATAGTCAATAATTTCGTTGGTCTGCTTAAGTCTTCATTGAACTGCACGTATTGCGGCTATTCCTCAGTGACGTTTGATCCCTTTTGGGATTTGCCATTGCCAATACCACAGCGAACGCGCCAACTGAGTTTGTTCCAATGCTTGGACTCATTTACCAGAGAGGAGTCATTGAATGGCGAAGACAAGCCTACTTGCCCCAAATGCAAGGAAAGGCGAAAATGTACAAAGTCATTATCTTCCATCTGAAACGTTTCTCGCTGGATCTGTTCGTAGAAAAACTGAACGTCACAGTTGATTTCCCTTTAGATAAACTGGATATGAGCTATTACGCAGCCGATGGAAGGAAGTGCACCGTTCCACTACGATCTATATGCTATTTCAAACCATAGCGGTACCATCAACAGTGGTCACTATACGGCCTACTGCAAACATCCGTACTCGAACATCTGGCACGAATTTAACGATTGTCGTTCAATTTCATCAGATTCGATCATCAGTAACAAAGCGTATTTACTATTTTATAAAAAAAAAAACAAGTTGTAACAGCCACCACTTCCATAAGCAATGGCTGCTCTTCGAGCACCAAACCAGGTCAATTCTCAAATGCCACCCAGTCGCGAGACAACACCAAGTTTATCCTTGATGATTCCAGGAAAAGTTTTGCTTCGGATCTAGGTATCAACCAACCTAATTCGAAAGATGGGCATGTGGGATCGTCAAATTCAGTCTCATATACTGAGCCAAAACCTAGGAGGAGAGGAAGGCTCAAAAAAAGCCTTTCAAAGATGAACAAGAACTCTTGGTGAATAGGCCAGCACATCATGAGTCAGGCAGGCCGAAACGCACCTGTGTTGGTCAATCTTCTCAGCATGAAATCGCCGGCCAGCACTCTGAAGATTCACAAGAATCGAGGTCCTATTGTTGTCGAGGCTCTTGTCAGCATGAACCTGGGGCAACTATATATTTGGAATTTTTTTTAACTTCATGAAATGTACTATACAACTATACATTAATGTAACATTTACATGACACTCGTGACAGATCTGTCAATATCAAGATGTCTCCGCACGGATTATTTGTTGCGCCCTGTTTTGCGTCCGGTCTCTAGATGCTTCCGCTATTATTGAATCCGTGCATCATCAATGGGACTCTTTAGGTCCCGAAAGAAGGAGATACGTCCTTGAAAGTCTAGTTCAACGTCATAATAAGATTCGAAACGCATTTTGAAATTTTCCAAGAAATTGTTCATCGTTCACGCCATCTATCATCGAATATGAGAACCCCACGTTCCGACCTCGCATTCAATTGTTTATATCAAGAGCTTGTTTGACGGAAGAATTGAAGAGTGGGCACACCAGAGGAATTTTCAACATCTCAGATTGCTGGTTGGGCTGAATTATTCGAGATGTGAGAGCCAGCAGACGGCAGAAAAATGTCTTCTTCTTCAGCATCATCAAAATTTACATCAATTACCTCTTCAAAGTCGGACATGGGATCCATATCTGAATTTGAATCGTGAGTGGTAAAATGTTGGCTTCTTTCGTCAAAATCATCAACTGCTACGCTTTCTCCACCAGGTACATGGAGTTTTTTCTTTCGTTGTTTTGGTTGATTTTCATCATACCGCATGATGTCATATTCCCTATCGATCGTTGGATGTTCAATATACCCCAACAGCCGCATTTATCGAATCCGGCCATTATATTTTAGATCTGTTGTCTTCAATAGATTCTAATAGCTTTCTTAATGAACCTGGAAAGACGTTTCTAGGAATACTAGATTCCTTTCTTCCAGGTCGTTTTTTATAGAATGCAACTATCTTTCTTCATGCAACCTCTAATGGCTTGAAAAAGGCAACGTCTGAACTCTGAGGGTTGTGTCAAGTGAGTGAAGTTGCTGGGTAAAAATATAAAACTAATATTGTTCACTGAGCACCCTTATATCGATTGTAATGATAGATGTGACGATAAATTGTCACCAATCAATATCTTTCTGTCAGGTAACTTCTTCAAGTATGGTATGGCGATTGAATGTACCCAATCATCGAAACAATAGCTGTCGAACCATCTAAATCTACAACGATTATATCTAGTACGGGGTGCCCTCCAGTAGTCCAAGAGTCATACATGTTCAAAGCTTTGTAGATGACATAGCATGGAAGTAAATCTCCACTATCACAAGCAGCGAACATGATGGAAGTTGACTTACTTTGGTTCATAATTCGCTCTGGATATTTGCACTATTTTTTTCGCCTGGGTCATCGCAAAGTTGCTCTCATCGTAGTTTATGATGTTGCTGGCTGAAGTACCTTCTACTTTTTCAGGAAAGTGTTCGAAATACTCTGTATTCGATACCCTCGTAACACCAGCCCGGGCTAGTTTAATATTTTGGCACATACTCTCCGACAGCATATCCGAATGTCGTTTCGGCGAATTCTTCACCAGGAAGATTGTCCTTAAAACGGGGCACCACCCTATCAGCTCTATTTGAATATTGTTGGATAACCAATCGTAAATCATAGGTATCTAAGGGGTAGTCCTACTCATTGCATGTAAGTAATTTTTCCGCAATACATTTCTCTTCAGCTCCACTCAACACTGTTTGACCTCCTTGTCTTTTAACATTCACATTTTTTAGGTGTTTTTGCAGAAGGGTGAAAGCAATGTTTTGTTTTCTAGCGGCTTGTCGAATACTATACCCGTTGTTATTATCAGCATTTTTAGCCTCGTCAATGTTTGGATCAGGTTTCTTGTAACGTTTTCGTCATGATCAGGGTTTATATTCTCTAAGCATTTTGATCCTATTGACCCCAGCCCTTGATCTAATCGACCCCAACTCTTGATCCTATTCACCCTGATAACCTGAAAATCGTGCAACGAAATAAAAAATATTTCACAATTTTGTTTTTGCTCACGAATAAACTAAAATAATTTTGTATGCCCTGTTGGAGTTAATTAAGGCCAAATGGCTTTTTCAAATTCGTATTCACAGACAAACTTTTGGCGATAATGAAAACAGATAACTGACAGTACTTTTGATTGGATTGAGGCCTGGTTTACAGTGCTATCAACTGCTGAATGATAAAATATTGGTAACCTTTATGAAATATAGAGTTAGGCAACCAGTCAAACTCGAATAGAATGCATTATTCATTACGTTATTGAGGTTTCGTGAACTAAACTGATAAACTCCCTATTTTATATCATAATCACCACAGCGAACCTATTAACCCCATTTTGCGGTAGTTACTACTTTACTCTGAGAAACCATGGCCTTCTATCAAAGATTATAATGTTTCTTGATTCACGTCAATATCTTATTTTTAAGAGATGATACAAGTGTTCCAAAATAATATGGAACTTTTGAATTCATATTAACAATATATAGAACATTTCTGGGATGAACTCCAGAGGCTTATTTGCCTTCGTATAGCCTTGTGAAAGCCTCTTCAGAAGCTTTGATTCTCCCTGAGTTTTTTATCTTTGATCATCCCCCCCCACTTCGAGCATGGACTACTTCAGAAAAAAAAATCAATAAGTTTTTTCTAGATGTTAATCAAGAAGTCCTTGTAGGTTCTGCAAGTTTAAAAGACTCCAAACTTTCTTAAATGTGTTAAGAAGAGATCACACTTCAATCCAAAACATGATTTCGGAAATTTCAGTTTCAGAACTCTTTGAACAAGATTTTAAAAAACGTGCCGAATTTTACAATTGGGCGCAAGGTAAAATTGGACTAAAATTTCGACTTCTTTGATAAGGTTCTGTTTTCTGATGAGACCACCTTCCATCAGAATGGATTTGTAAATCGTCTCAACTCACATTATCACTCCTATCACAATCCAAGGGTTTTTAGGCAGATGGATAGACAACACAGATGGTCAATTAATATGTGGCGAGGAATAATTGGTGAATTGGTATTTGTTTGTTTGAATTGGTGAATTGGTATTTGTTTGTTTTTGAAAAGTTCATTACTAGAACTACTGTGATTTCCTATACTTTCATGATGTGTATAAGATTTTGACGAATAGTTCTGTTGAACTCCTGATATGTTGTATCAAGAAATTGTTCATCAACTGTTTATGACTGTTTGAGTAGTTGATGTAACGAGTTTTCGGCAAATAAGTTTTGATACGATGAGAATTTCGATAGGGTTGTAATAAGAAAAAGAGTTTGTTCATTATTCACGCATCGAATTTCATGAAAATATACAGGGGCTCCAATTTAAAGTAGGAAAAATATATTGCTTTGAAATTTAAAAAGTTTGCCACAAAAAATTTTGCACATCCTGTGATGATTCCTGTCAATCAAACCTTATCTGAGGTAACTTTCTCAAGATATGCAAAAAAATATTTCGGGATCTCCATGTGACGAAAAGAAACACCCTACCTACTTATATACAAGGTGTTTCAAATTTCAGTATCAAGTTTTCATGGGCTGATTTTATAGAGCAAAATATTACTTTCTTCCTCCTCCTTCTGTGAGAAACAATCTTGAAACTGTAACGCTCTGTATAGCTCGGTAACGAAACAGACTAATATTATGTTTATAGGAAAAAAATGCCTCATTTTGATCTGTGAAATAAGCCTGTGTATAATTTGCGCACTGGAAAAAAATGCTGCAGACTGGCTATTTCCAGCGAACAAAAAGTTTTCGAAATTTTTCCCCAGTCTCCCTGGGGAGCACTTTACTCGTGTGTTTTTTCAATAAATCTTGCGGACTCGGTATTTTCGCAAGTCTATTCGACACAATTTCATCAAAAATCAGTTTATCTCATGAAGATACACGATTGGAAGTATTTGAAATCTTTCCCTAGCCCCCCTGGGGAGCTCTTGACTCGTGTGTTTTTTCATAAAATCTTGCGGACTGGGTATTTTCGCAAGTCAAATCAAATCAATTGTATCAAAAATCGATTCATCTCATGAAAATCCACGATGATAAGTTCCTGGAAGTTTTCTCTAGCCCCCCTGGGGAGCACTTTACGCTTGTGTTTTTTCATAAAATGTTGCGAACTGGGTATTTTTGCGACCCAAATCAACTCAATTTCACCAAAAATCGATTTACCTCGAGAAAGTACACGAGAAAAAGTTTTCGAAATGTTTCCCTAGCCCCCCTGGGAAGCACTTCACTCGAGTGTTTATCGATTTATCTCATGAAAATACACGATTATTAGTTTTTTTTATTTTTCTCTAGCCTCCCTATGGGCAGAAATACTCAGTCCGCAAGATTTTATGAAAAACCGAGTAAAGTGCTCCACAGAGGGGCTAAGGAGAAATTTCAATAACTTTTCATCGTGTATTTTCATGAGATAAATCGGTTTTTGAGACAATTGAGTTTATTTGACTTGCAAAAATTCCCAGTCCGCAAGATTTTGTTAAAAAACACACGAGTACTGTGCTCCCCATTGAGGCTAGGGAAAAATTTCAAAAACTTCTCATCGTGTATTTTCATGAGATAAATCGATTTTTAGAGAAATTGAATTGATTCGACTTGCAAAAATACTCAGTACGCAGTAAAGTGCTCCCCAGGGGGGGGGGGGTCGGTGAAAAAATCAGAAACTTTTTATCGTGTAGTTCGATGAGCTGAATTCAAATATGCAATAAGAACAACGATTTGTTCGCTGAAAATAGCCAGGTCGCAGCATTATACACACCCAAATTATAGGTTTAAGAAGACCACAATTCCTAACATATTTCCCTTGGTTCTCACGATGTCCTCTGAACATTACAGGATATCCCTTTTCGTAGGAACCAGAACATAAAAAAACCTAGTCGGGTACGTATATACCTTCCTTCTATTGCCTGTATTGGCTGTGTTCATACAATTCATCCTGATATTTGAGATGAATAATCTATCTATCTAAAATTGAGTGTTTTTGTTATTTTCAATTTAACTTTCGGTCCTTCGATCCAAAAGATTGTATCCCAATAGATTTCCTCTACCTAGTCCCCTCCTGTTTCACTGAATGAAAACTTATAGCGTTTTTATATTTTTTCCAACTAAATTATTTCAGGATATGATCTGCCACCTTTGTCACATCATACTCATGATGTCTTCTGATAATGGTGAAAAAAAGAACGATTAATAATTGAGGTGACATGTTAAGTTCACCAGACAGTTCGTGTTCTTGTCACGGAGTTTATTTTAGGAAGGATTCACCCCACTCTGGCTGTGCACTGTGCACGTTGACATGTTATTTTACTCGGTCTAAATTGAGCGGAAATACCTACTTCGTTGTGCAGGAATTCGAGACTCTTGAAACCCCAACAAATACTGAAACATTGTTCTTGATATTACTTGATGGGAAAAACCAGTGCCGGATTAGCCACCTCGCAAGAGTAGCAAATGCTACGGACCCCGCAAATTGGAGGACCCCGCGCTCCAACGCCTGTCCGGTAGTCCGGTCTGTTTTACTGTAAAAAAAATATACAAACTACGAGCATTTCAGCGACTTTCTACTAACTCGACGACTTTGTTGAAAATCGAACACCTGGACAACGTTTTAAAGTTCCGGTATTTATCTCCATTATTGATAACGTACTATCTGCTTCAACTAAACGTTAGAGAGCATTTCATGAAATTACTATTGTTTTTGGAGTATTTCGACAGCGAAAATCTCTTACAACTAAGGAGATTATGGGAAAATCTAAACGTTTCAAAGCATTTCATTAAATCACTAGTGTCTTTGCAGTATTTCGACAGCGAAAAACTCTTACAACAACTTTTTGGAAAAATGCTCAATGATGGTCGCTGCTTATACACATTTGATTTGGAAACCAAACAAGAGTCTCTGGAGCTGCAATTTTATAAACTTTCATTGAATAATTCTTCAGAAACTAGTTTCCCAAACATAGAAATTGTCTTGCGAATTTACTTGTATCTCATGATCGCTAACTGTATAGTGGCGAACGTTTTTTTTTAACATTGGAAGGTATTGAAAATGAGTTAAGGAACACGACTGGCCAAGAACGTTCCAATCATCCCACTTTGATAAATATAGAGCATGATTTGCTTGAAGAAGTCGATATTGAAAGTGTTATCTTTAAATTTGCCCATATAGGTATATCCGGAGAAGTTTATTTGTAATAGTTTTGTTTTATTTTATTCAATACTCTAAACTTGATAACCTAAAGCAAACCAAGAGCCCCTTGATAGAATTTGTTACTGGCCCCGCGCTGGCAAAATCCGGCACTGGGAAAAACATGCATTGCTGAGGGAGAACTTGAGCTGTATAAAGTGAATTCTTTGTCACCAATATAATTATCTACACTGAGAAAACTTGGCGAAGTGAATCGTTTTCTTGAACTGTGTTCGACAAACAAATTTTACAAAATTTGCGAGTCAAACAAAGTCACTTTTGATCCGAAAGAAACATACTATTTTTTTCTGCAACTGAAAGAATTAGCTAAAATAAATATGTGAAGTAACCACCAATGCGACTTACTTGACAGATTATTATAATACCTTGCACGAATTCAGTACTATACCCGAAACGTGGATGCCGTGCCATTTATGTGTGCAATGCAACAAATAATCCGTGTGGTGGAATATTTCTACCGGCATTTTACCTGCATTTACAGTAAATTAAGGTTTATACGATTTTCAAGGACGTTCGAATTGTAGTTTAAATATCAATATACAACCACAGATTGACTCATTTGTATATTTCATTGGATATATGAATTAATTTGGACCAGGTATCAGCCCTAATAGCAAATACCGCGCCAGCGCCAGGTATAGAAAAAAGAAGTGGAAAATGTTAGGTTAGTGAGCATATCAACCGATAATTTATTTCTCATAATATTCCACTGTGTTTGGCTGGGTAATCAAATGAAGATACACAAAATCGTTGTGTGAGACAAAAAAAGTATTGCTGGCCCTGATTATTCAAAAACAAGTTATACAATCAATCAGATCCCGAGAATACCGAATGAAAATAATGAAATACAAATCAAGCAAGCTTGTGAATTTGGAAGGCTCTCCCGATCAAAACAAGAATATGGTGTATTTATATATCTCTACCATAGGTGTGAAATGCCAAATCTGCCGAAACCGGAAACAAATCATAGGTATATGCGTCCCAACACAAATAACCAACCGTAACGATGTTGTTTATTCTTGATGACATAGTACATCCTTTTTAGTTCCTATGAGGTAAAGTTCAACTAGGAACTAAAAGTGTTGGCTAGCAACATACCTGTGTTCGGGTCAGTAATAGTAAAACGTCAATTCAAGAGCTGATTTTGGTATTAAAATGGACGACTATTGTGTTGGTTGCAGAAAATAGTCCATTGTGACAAGTATACATTTTCACCAATGGTAGGGAAATAGGTACTTGAAGTAGGCAAAGCAATATTTCTGAAACAATGTCTCTGCTGTAAGTGATCAGGACACTTGTTGGTATTAACAAAATCGCTTTATATTTAGAGGTCGCTAATTATAAGTGCTATCTAGTTTTGGTCCTCTAACCCTAGACATCTGATGAAGCCTACAATTTTCCTGGCGGTTGAATTTTCCACCTCAGCAGGGGTGAGATAGACCTGTTCTAGGTGGTTCAGCTTTTGGCGGACTAATACTTCACATGAGCAAAGTATGTGCTGTTCCGCGGTTTCGGTCGCATTGTTACAAAAGCGGCAAGTGTCAGTCTCTACCAGGTCCATCTTTTTGAGGTGGTACCTCAGAGGGCCGTGTCCTGTGAGAAAGCCTGTGATAAGCTTTAGCTCTGGTTTGCTGAGGCTGAGTAGCTCTTCAATTGGCTCGGTTCTGCGAATGGTTGATGAACCTTTTCGCTTGTCGTTGACCTGGAGTTGCTCTCCAGTAGGAGAACTTTTCAATTTCTTCCCATTTCCTGAGTTCTTCCTTTAGGTGACATTTGCTTATCCCACCATTGGGTGCAAAGGTTGATGGCATGTATTTCAGCTTGGAAGATAGTGGGGGAGTGACCTAAGGCTTCAAATAGCCTACATCAGGGTCCATATACACCCGCGCCTACCCCTTCTTCCATTTTCGAACCATCGGTGTACCAAACAAGGGACCCTCTGTCCAGCTGAGGCTCAGCGGTCCGTACCTAGGGCGGCTTTTTATAACCACTTCAAAGGTATGATCGAAACTGAGCCTGGCTGGCATTATGTCCGATGGTTTGGTTGCAAATTCCATTTGTTTTGTACTTCTTGTAGGATGACCATGTGACCAGTGACATCACCTGGTCTGGCCAATTCACTGTGTCTCTCTGTGAACTTTCTGCTCAATTCACCAAACAAATGGATAGTGACTGGTTTAAGTTCTTTCCGCACATACAGTGTGTTTTCTGATTATGGGTGAAATATTCATGAGGTGATTTCTGAATTATTTTTATGGAAAAAAGTTTCTATGAACTCTTATCGCAAAAGCCCTTCGAATAGTAGGTGTATACCCTGGAGATGGGTTTTCTCGGGTTTTCCTCTATATTTCAGAAATCATTCATTAAAAAATCATGAAATTAGGTACATCGCATATGCAGCCCAGAATTTCAAAATCTTATTCAGGGGCGTAATGTATACTGGATGGGTTAATGGTGAAAACTATCTAACTTTTAATGGTATTTTTTTCCATCCATTTTCATCTCAGAATATGATACCTGAAGGTTTCTTACGTAAAAGAGGTACCTACTCCTAATTCAAATAAGACAAGTTGTTTTTGAAAAAAAATCTCAATGTTCTCGATTGGCACCTTGGAGACGGGTTTTTCTCGATATTCTACAAACCGCTCACATTGAAAATTTGAAAATTGATAAATTACATACGTTTTGCGCCAAATTGAATCCTGAGCTGAAAACCCCAGTTTTTGATGGTTTGTAAGGAGTTGAAGGGTATCGGTGTGAAAAATTGCTATTTTCTCAAAAAAAACTACTCCTATTATTAGGTTCTTGAGAAATTTTGACGTGCGTACCAAATCGCATGATTTTTGGATAAACGGTTTCGAAAATTGTGTGGAAAAATCGTTTCCCTTAGCAAACATTTTTAGACAAATATTAATAGGAACTTTCTTTATGAAAATACCTCAAGAAACCCCTCCCAAACTTTCACCATTGTTTAGGAAACACCCACAATATATTTATATAGTTATTGGGGTTCTGCAGCCCGTGACCCCCTCCTGACGTGGGGGATGGATCCGCCCTTGATGCCATTCAAAACAGTTGAGCTTTTGACAATTTTTCAATGCTAAATTTGAAAATCGCCCGCACCAATATACTCATGGCACTAATTAAGATCATCGATGGGATATCAGGAGTTAGCCTGGACTTCCAGCCATAGTGGTGCCCGCGCCGAGAGTCTCGTTTTCGAGAGTCTCGCATGGTCTCGTCTCGTTTTCAAGACATGACTCGAGACAGGACTCGGACAAGACGAAACGAGACTTTTATTGGTCTCGTCTCGAGTCTCGTTCTGGAGTTCTGGTGTCTCGTGCGAGAGTCTCGCAGGTAAATATTTCTGCGTGCCGACTACATACATGAGAACTACATTCATAATACAACATATTTAGAAAGAATTCAGACTATTCAGCACAGATAGACAAAACATGTCATTACTTTAAAAACACAATCCATGATTGTTGTAAAATGACGTAATGCGTGAACGAAAACGGACTATTCTCTCTCTTACGGCGGCGGAATATAAATGCAATTCTGCAATAACGACAGATCGCAAATTGAATGACTATACCATTCTGTGCTGAATAGTCTAGGATAAAGAATAACTTTGTTTTGACGGGCCGCCGATGCCACGGTTGTATCGCCTATCGCCTTTTAGTACGTACCTATTAGGTACTTACTTTTCAATAAATACTGGTATTTTTGTTGTAATTTTCTGTTCCTACTTCTACATTATACCTAAAAAGTAGGTAAAGGTTAATTTCCCGTACTAGACTGGAACTGGAACAAGATTATGCATGACGAAATTGCGATACATTTGCGAGACTCTTGTACGAGACGCGAGACGAGTCTTGAGACAAAACTTCATATTTCATCGGCGAGACGAGACGAGACTTTATGAAAGTCTCGTCTCGTGTGAATCACTACTTCCAGCCAACTGTTTCACAAATTCATGTTCATTCATTGAGCGATTTGAGGGATACAAATGTTTTGGTCACCTACTGAGGTCAGAAATCAATGCCGAATACATCGAAATAGGTACACCGAGAAAAAACTTCAATAACCATTATTAAAACTTTACTGCTGACAATTAAGGAAACACCTGTATTTGGGACTGGGTCTCACTTAAATTGCCACTAGGACAAAAAAGGACCCAGACAGTGTTGATTTGCCATTATTTAACATTATCAAACAGAGTATATATACCTTCGCGCATTGTTTTGTGCAAGGTATCATGGTAACGTAGGAAACTGAAAAAAAGTGTCAGTCCGCAATTTGTTTTCAATGCGGGAACCTTGTCATTTTTTGACGTTTGCAGAAAAAAGGTATTTGTCATAATTGAAGTATACATTTAGTACTATAAAATGGTGAAATAGTACATATAACATTTTTCATATAATCCTTGTATTTGGTTGCATCAAGTTTACAAACTAAAAATTCTCAATATGCGTTTATTCTAGAGAGAAATGACATATGAGCAATAAAAAGAGGAATACACAATATATGAGCACCATACATCACAACTCTGGGCTCAGGAGGCAGGCCCGTACAGGCTCAGGCACTGAGCTGAGCTATAGTACGGCCTCGACCTCTGGACCTGGGGACACGGGAAAGGAACAGGGCCCACGTGGTACTGATAGTGGTCCTAGCTCCGTGTTAGCCTTGAAAAGGGACTCCCCCGGGTTTCTGGAATGAGCAAGGGCGGGGAACACAGGAGGGCCTCATGAATGGAAAGAAATAGCCGTCCCCCTCGAGAACGGCGTGATTCCACCCACCCAACATGATGACTTCATACCTGGAAGATCAACAACAACTAACTTGATCTATTGCCTGGACAAATGGACCAAATCAGTGGACTCCTCATTCCCTATTGATATTATATACCTCGACTTTCCCAAAGCGTTTGACAAGGTACCACGGAATGAGCTATTTCACAATTTTGAACATTTTGGTGTCAAAGGAAAACTCCATAGCTGGATAGCTGCATTCCTTTCAGAGTGAGAGTGGGTACCAGTCACACTAGTACTCATGACGTTACGTATGGAGTTCCCCAGGGATCGGTCTTGGGTCCAATATTTTTTTTGGCTTACGCATCAGACCTACAAACAGCTCTAAGATCCGATGATGCATTTTTCGTAGACGACTGGAAATTTTTCGGCAACCCGCTATCTATTTTTGATGAACTACAATTTGATCTGTTATCAGTACAAAACTGGTGCGGCATATGGGACATTCCTCTGAATATCGACAAGTGCTCTATTCTACATGTTGGCCCCAGTAACCCAGAACTAGACTATTACCTAGGTAATAAAATCATTTCTGCAGTAGAGAACCATAACGACCTAGGATTCATTTTCAACAAGAAACTAGCTGTGTCCCATCAGGTTGCAGCAGCTGTCCGTAAGGCGAACAGTCGCACATACCTCCTCAACAAATGCTTTGACCATCCTGAACCAAGACTCTTGAACCAGCTTGATAAAGCATATGTTGTTCGTCCACACCTTGAATATGCTGTGCAGATATGGCATCCTCATCTGGTGGAATACATTCAACTTCTGGAAAGAGCCCAACGCAATGCAACACGTATGGTTAAAAGTTTCAGGGACCTCTTAGCTTAGCCTTCCTTTGCTGAGTGACAGACGAGCCAGAGGAGACGCTATTCTGACTTATAGAAATTTCAGGTATATTTCTATTAGCTCTTATTGCAGAAGGAATTCCGCGAGAAATCAGAGAAATAACCAAATTTCAAAAATGAAAACTATATGTGAGTGACTATAGTAGGTACTTACTTTTAAATCATAATGTACCATCCGGATTCTACGAAATGTCAGGAGTGCCAGGGGAAAAGAATAAAAAGTCGAAATTTCGACTTAGGAAGTTGAAATTTCGTCTTAGTAACTCGAAATTTCGTCTTATTAAGTCGAATTTTCGACTTACTAAGTCGAAATTTCGTCTCACCAAGTTGAAATTTTGTCTTACTAACTCGAAATTTCGTCTTATGTAAGACGAAATTTGGAAATTTCGTCTGATCTCACTTCCACAGAATGGTATTCTATGTGTACTTATCTCTTCATTATTTAGAGCGAGTTGAAAATATGTCCTAATAAAGTTTCAAAATCCTTACACTCATATACAGAGTGCCTCGAAATTAGCCTGCCAAACTTCACCAGCGGCTTCAACTACCAAAAATGGAAAGAAAACTGTCAATAAACATGGGACGAGAAATGGCTCCTAAGGGAACTATGGCTCCCCGAAAGGGGGCCCTTGAAGATGGTATATTTCTTGAGTATTTCCGAAACTCCATGAAATAAAAATGCCCAATGCGGTGTAAAAAAAATCATTTCAAAATTTCAATCAGGAGTGTATAATACAGGGTGGGACTATATTGAATATTGCTTCAATTTTTTTGTTTGCATATTTTTCGACAATTTAATTTCGGATTATGAAATTTCACACACCTCTTTACAGAAAAAAGGTACTCGATCTTGTTCCGTGACGATCAGATGATGTATTGTTATCGAATTAAAGCAATTTAAGAATATTATTACATCTCAGATATTATGCATACCATTGCAATGAGGCATAGTGGAAATGGAAAAAAATGCACAAAAATTTAAGTAGTTTTTCATCATCATTTTTCTATTTTTTGCGCTTTTTTGAGATTGTTTGGTGAGAAGAAAGTACTCGATTTTTTTATAGCCGCTATGATTTGAAAATTGGCAACATTATGCATAAGATGTGAATGCAACAATATTTTTAAATCGATTTCACTCGAAAATGATACATCTGATCAATGCGGAACAAGAGCACTTATTTTTGTGAAATGGTGTGGATTTTTGTAATCCGAGACTAAATTGTCAAAAAATATGCATACGAAAAAGTTTGAGCAAAATTTAATGTAGTCCCACCTTGTATTTTACACTCCTGAATGAAACTCTTAAATGATTTTATGTTCACCGCATTGGGCATGGAAAGTTTAGTTCTTGTACCAAATTGCATCATTTTATCACGTGGCGTTTCGGAAATATTCAAGTAATATATCATCTTCAGGAGCCCCCTTTCAGGGGGCCATAGCTCCCTTAGGAGACATTTCTCGACTCATGTTCATCGGAACTTTTCTCTCTATTTTTGGTCAAAGAAGCTGCTGGTGAAGTTAGGCAGGCTAATTTCAGAGCACCCTGTATAATATAGAGATCTCAGTTGAAAAACTTAAAAAACAGTGAACCAAAACTGGCATCCGTCGTGGGTATACCTAGATCTAGATGTCTTTTGCAATGGCCAAGAAACATCAATAACGCCGGTTTCATGTGACTTTTCATGAAAACTCGAAATTTCCAGATAACAATTCATGTCGAAATTTCAAGTTAACTATGACGAAATTTCGAGATGTCAAGTCAAAATTTCGACTCACTAATACGAAATTTCGACTTGCTAATACGAAATTTCGACTTAGTAAGACGAAATTTCGAATTGGTAAGACGAAATTTCGACTTCCAAAGTCGAAATTTCGACTTTTTATTTTTTTCCATTGGCACTCCAGAGCTTTCGTAGGATTCCTTCATCGTCCGCTGCAGTTTTTGTGCATTTTACAACAGCACAATGTGATGGCATGAGCGAATTGATGAATAGCGGAAAAATACGATTCGTTTTTGTTGTTCATACTCAGTTTGAAATTTGAGGTTGATTTGATCAAGGTTGGTAGAACTGATTATAATTTGTAATAGTCATCAGTTCTACCAACCTTGGATTTGATGTTTAATAGAGCCATCTATTGGTTCGTGATTTTCGCGAAAATCTAATGTGTGCCAACAGCCGCCATATTGCTTTTCGTGTGACAGGTCGCTGGATTGCATACAAACTTAACGCTAACCTCACAAAATCACCAATCGCTTCTATCATACAACACATTTCCGTTGTAGAAAATTGTAGCACAATTTGTAATTTTACTCACCTAAAAGAATAGACCAGGACCAGAAGTTTCCCACTTGTGAATCCCTAAGGATCTTATTAGTTTAAGAATGCCTCCTTTATGAAAGGGTATTTCAACCAATTTCAACTTTCAACGTTAACCTCGCAAAATCACCTATCGCTTCCTCATTTCGATAGAAACAAAGATCATGTCAATGCTTTTTTCTTTTCTGAACCACCTTTTTCTCCCTTTGACTCTCAAAGATAAGATGAAATTATTCAGAATGGCAAGGTTGGTAGAATTAATGATCATTTGGTAGAATTCATAATTATTGTTGTTGAAGAGGAAGGTTGCCTTGATCAAGTCGATCAGCAAAACGCGGTGAGGGGAGGTGGTAATTTGTAACTATCAAAAATCACATTTCAGAGTCATGGAAATCTATTTTCTACAACTATCTTCAAGTATGTTTACCTATCCATCTGTTATCTAGAATTATACATACATTCTATGATCCCGATATAAAATTTCGGATGCGATTACGTCACGAATTACCACTTCCCCTCACCACGGTTACTGAGCGAGGCAACCTTCCTCCAAAAATAATCATCAATTCTACCAACTTTGGAGAATGTACAGTGACTCTTGTATAGAGTCACTGTAGGAGAATGGTACTTGCGGAGCCATCTATCGAGAAAGCTGAGAAGGCTGGAGCCTCTATAGGGCGGCAGATTTTAGGAGGCGGCAAATTTGCCTGACATACATAGGGAAAAGGAGTCTTGATAGTTCAACCTTCGAATATACTAGTGTAATGGTAAAATGGTAAATAATCAAGAGTTCAACCAGAGAGTATACACTCCCCCGTTGAACATAAATTTCAATATTGTATTAGTACATTCCACAATAAACGTGTGGCAAAACAGGTCTCTGTGCCACGATTGCGTGCAAATTCCGTGCATATTCTGTGCGCCTTGGAGAAGAACGCTTCATCGAGTGCCTACCGCCATTTCTTGATCCCTTTACCCGTCGGAAGATGACGCCACCGGTACCGTTTCGGTAGTTAATCAAAACTAGTATTTTGGGAGGAATCACTTTTTTATTTGGTCTTATCAGGAATCCTTATCACAATAAAGTGAATGCATCAGACTAGCTTCTTCTATTTTGAACCACCAAAGAAGTGTATATCATCAAGGATATAATCAAGGGCCATATTTTACCCATTTTCACTAGCGCTGCCTACGAACCGGTAACCGGTAAAGAAACTAAAGCCTTTGTTGCTTTGTTGGCTTCCCAGCAGAGATTATACACTTTCAGTCAGAGATTATACAGAGTGATTAGTGATGTCCCGTACCGGGACCTCACAAACGATAGGGCCTTCGTAGATCATTTATGTTACACTTGATCTCCACATTCTCACGTTTCACTTTTTGTGAAAAATCTCGGCCACTTGAGGAATGTAAATGAACAAAAGTTTCTTCAACTCTTCATGAATTGATGAACAATGAATTCCATGCACAGAGCGAATATTATTTTAAGTGACGACAACACCCAATCTGAAATCAACAATCAGTACCCGCGTGACAAGTTCAGTTTTTTTTTTCATTATGTCCAATACAACACCTCTTCATATTTATCGCTGCTATTTCGGAAACATCCAGTATAATAGGATAATTTATATTACACGAATTGTCAGACATCACTGAAATGTTTATGTGTTTCACTCTGTAAACAATTACATATTCTGAACCATCTGAATCATATTGGGTAATATGGACTAGGTACTAGCGAAAAAAATTATATTTGGCATCTTTTGAATTTCGAGAAAATAATTAAATAAAAAATACCGATTTGTAACTTCAACTCCCTGTATCTCAGAATCTGTTAATCAAAGAACTTTACGATTCTGCAGGGTCAATCAGTTCATCGGATTCTACATCATACCAGTGAGTATTCATACTGAAAATTCAGAAACTTTTACCGAGAACCATTTTACATACTAAAAGTGCGGGGTCCTTTGACTAGTAGCACGTCTCCCCACCAGACGCCGATAACTTGAACACTTCTGAGTAAGATGCCTATAACCACTTCTGAGCAAGAAGGAATACAGAGTAAGCAGGGACCGCTTTAACAGCTTCAAAAAACACCGCAAGGTGGCGTTCGCTATTCATTACTTTTTCTTTTCCTTTTGAAAACATGAAAATAAAACCACTTATGAGGAGACAAGTCGATCAGGACCACGAACGAGTAAAAGGCGGGCCTTTCGCGACAGCTTTCCGACCGAATATAGCCTATATATATATACTAGTTCAACAACTATTTCCAGGTGTCAGTGTGATGTCGAAATCGGAATAAAATAATTAAATTACAGCTTTCACAGCTATTGTAGAGTTCTTCGATTTCGTCTGTTACAGCAGGTCACCAATAGATGGCACACAATTGAATGCAATCGTAGCTAATTGTATTATGTACGTGCAGTGTTGCCAGAGCTACTGCTCCACGGGCCTGCTGAACATGATTCCACTTTTCACTCCATTCAAGTCAAGCAAATTCTCGCTACTCGCTACAATGAAAATTTATGTCATGATTTTTGAAACTGTCTTCACAAGTAGTCTTTCGAATATTTCTTTTCCTTTTTAATTTCATTTCCTACTAATATAACTTATCATTATTGGCGTCACCAGAAAAACTTCCAAGGATGGGGATCGAAATCATTGTTCAGGGCAAAATAGTCTGTGTAATTCAGAAATAATGTGTGCAAGATTTTTTATCAAGTTCAGATGGCTATAAATAGAAATTTCGTGTTTTCTGTATAGGGTATATACGTAGACGATTGCCTAGTTTCAAATATCTTCATTCTTACGAATTCACACTGCTATTACTCAATTACTGATATAAGGGTTATATTGATATATACAGTGTGTAGAATGAAAGAAATCCTTGATTCAAATTTCATGTTCTCTAATTCAGACCTGCTTGCTGAAATACAAATTTCGATCATAATAATTGCACTTATGAAAAAAACAATTTTTTCGAAGTGAGAACTTCTAGGCGCGTTGAGCACTTTTTTGGGTGGAGAAAAACATTGGATTTCGCGTCATCGTCACGACCCGTCCCGTGTCCCGTTATCGCGAGGTCAATGAATAGCAATAAATTTGAAGGGTGCAGTATCGCATCTCATCTCATATTATGTAGTATTTTGTAATTATGATTAGATTCTATTCTAAATTGGTATATGGAAGTTTTCGGGGTCGGAGATTATGATTCTTTCGTGAAAATTTGGATATTGAAGATGGCTGACGAGTTTTATAATAATTATGATCCCATTCTATTCAAAATTGGTGTCTGGGGGTAGTGGGGGTTCTCGGCGTCGGAGATTATGATTCTTTCATCATGGCTCCACCACCATGGAGCACGAGTTTCGTAATTATGATTCTTTGATTCTATGCCATTTGAAATTTGTATCTGGGGTTTTTTGGGGTCGGAGATTATGAATCCCGAAATGAAAAATTCAAGATGACGGATTCAATATGGCGGACGAGTTATGTGATGATGATTCTATCCTATTCAAAATTTATATATAAGGGTGTTTGGGGTCGGAGATTATGATTCTATCGTCAAAATTGGTAAACTCAGGATTGCAGATCCAATATAGCGGACAAGTTTTCTAATTTTATTATCCGATTCTATTCAAAATTTTCACTGCTGTTTCAGGGGTCGGAGATTTTGAATCATTTGTCAAAATTAGGAGATTCAAGCGAACACCATCTCAAAAGTTTTTGTTAGTCTATCTTAGACAGCGAATGTTTTTAGGTAATAATAAAGTTTGTCGAGTTGATAAAAATTCTGTTTGTTAGTGATAAAACAGTGTATAGTGTGAGTGTGATTATATCGTACCAAAGTTTCCAGGATTCCCTGGTTTCGGTCTTCAACATAACGGTGAGAAATTGATTTGCCATCATAGGTATGCTTTCTATATCTCACAATCCATTTTGTTTTAATGATCAACTTTTTTTAAATCATTTGAAAATCGAATTATAATGAAAAAAATATAAGAAAATTATGTTCATGCTGATTTAAAACTTACAAAGTTATTGTATGAGGAATTTCAAAATAAAATATTTTCCTTGTACACCCTGTTTCTCCAAAACTAACAGCATTTTCTATGTGAGATGTGAGATGTGAGGCTGAATCTTCATATTCTTATGTTCTTATTTCTAGCTCACACATTGACCATTTTGAATGAATAACCCTGTATATATTTCAAAGAAAATTTTAATATCACGGAATTCATTGAATTTCAAAAATCTTCCCCAAAGAAGATGTAAGTGGAATATGAAGTATCTACCTACGATAATTCTCTAAAACATGAACTGGATGTTCGATAACGTCTCCAAATGTCTCGAAAAAAAGCGGCTGCTATATTTTCAAATATTTCGTATGTGGCTGACTTTCCCGTTGCCTCGCCTTTCTGCCCATTCTTATGAATTTTTGCGACATATCATTTGCAGCAGCTTGCAACACTGGCTTTTCAATTATTGATTATATCCCGGTTAGTTTGAAGTTCATCTGAAGTTCATGCAATTCAAAGTGGCACGTGGCGACTGCAGAAAGACGGGGAATCACCGCGCGACCAATGAATATCCCCCCGGTTCGCCGCGGGAGGGAGAGAGACATATAACGATTTCTCGCTCAGTTTTGTTTTGTTGCTGTGGCGGTATTATCCTTTGTGAACATCGCCATATCAATGGATCCAAAATCTGATAACTGTACTCTGAGACGAATTTTTTTGCATGAGTTTTAGAGTGAAATAACCTGAACTTTTGACTCAGATTAACAAAGCTTTTTGAAGTTTGTTCCACAACTGTGCCATTCCTATTATTTCCATCTATATGCTGACATAATTATCGATCTCATGAATAGAATTGAAGAAATTCTGCTGAATTTGTATGTTTAAATTTTCAGGTCTAGCTACTTATATAATTATAATTCAGTGACAAAATCTAGGCCGTTTCAAACTACTCTATTTATTTTCTAGTTCTTTTTAGTTCGGTTCTCTATACCTCTTCATTTTTACAAACTATTCTTTATTTTCTACTCACTTCTGTTTAGTACGGCTATCTATAAAAAGGTGTTTCATTAGTTTTTCAAACTAATATTTATTACAATACCCGGCAAACGTTGTTCTGCTATATACAATTATTTCCAGAAAATATTTTTTTAGTTGAATAATTATCGACATACTTTTATTCATTTGTTTTCTAATTCTTCTCCGACCCCGAAAACACCCAGATACAAATTTTGAATAGAATCGGATCATAACTACAGAACTCAGTTGCCATCCTCCATCTTCAATTTCCTTATTTTGATGAACAATCATAATCTCCCATCCCAAAATCCCCCATATACAAATTTGGAATGGTATCGGATTAAGTTACAAAACTCGTCAGCCATATTGAATCTGCCATCTTGGATTTCCAAATTTTGATAAAAGGATCATTATTTTCGACTCCGAAAACCTCCCGATACCAATTTTACATAGAATCTGATCATAATAATTAAAAAACTCTTCCACCATATTGGATCCACCATTTTGAATTTCCCCATTTTGACAAATGATTCATAATTATCTACGACCTCTAAAACCTCCAGATACCAATTTTGAATAGAATCTGACCATAATTACAAAACTCGTCCGCCATATTGGATCCGCCATTTCGAATTCCCTAATTTCGATAAAAAATCATAATCCCTGACCTCGAAAACCAGAGATACCAATTTTGAATGATATCTGACCAATCTGTTCTGTTCAGCACCAAAACATAGGCTGATGCTCTTAGATTCCATCCAGAGAAGATCCATTCGCCTGGTGGGTGACGCCACACTCACTCACTATCTTTGACATCATTGGAACACCGTAGAAAGGTCGGCGACCTTTCACTTTTCTATCGATACTTCCACGGGAAATGGCTATCATCACTCCACTAGCAATACCAGTCAGACGAAGTAGACAAGCCCAGTCAGCACATCCTCTCGTTGTCCACCTCGAAAGATGTCGAACAGAACTTTATCAAAACTCCTTCATCCATAGAACGGCTAGGCTCTGGAATTCAGTGCCCGAGGAAGTATTCCCAACAACAAATAATCTCCAGAAGTTCAAAAAAAAACTCCAATACCTACCTCCTGTCCCTTTCCTCCCTAGGAACGCACGATGTTCTTTGAACATTATAGGGATTTCCTTTCGTGGATCCACCATTTTGAATTTCCTTATTTGGATGAAGAAATCATAATCTCCGACCTCGAAAACCCCCAGATACCAATTTTGGATGGAATCTGACCATAATTACAAAGCTCGTCCGCCATATTGGATCCGCCATCTTGAATTACCAAAATTTGACTAAATATTCATAATCTCCGACTCCGAAAACCCCTGAGTACCAATTTTGAATGAAATCGGATAACTATACTCGGTCGCCATATTGGATCCGCCATTTTGTATTTTCTATTTAAAAAATAGATTACGACCGATTCTCATGCCTACCGAATACGCACAAAAAATTTCATACGAATCGGTCGAGCCGTTTCGGAGGAGTTCGACCACTATGACCGTGACCGTGACAGGAGAGTTTTATATTTATAGATTTGTTCGTCTTACAAACACTCGGAGAACCTCCCCTTGAAATATGCCCAGATAATTGAATAATACCCTCTGTATTATCACGTCGCCTAGATTTCATAATATGTCCGAGTAATATGTATAACATTGGCAACGGTGTAAACGCGTTTGAATTCATCATCTCTCCTAAGCGCCATCTGCTTGCAATACAATGCACCATTCCTCTCTGCCGCAGTCTGTCATTTCGAACACTGGCATCTATCAGGTAGTGCCTGAACTACCACATCCTAGTTTCCTGCATTATATTCTTTCAAGAAATGGAGTTTACCGAGATCAGCTGGGATGAATGGATATTTTGTTGACAGAATAATCGTTTTTGTTGCTTCCTGTTCGAATGGAACCATTTCAAGAGCTGATATTTCAGTGACACCTCGCCGAATTTCCAACAATTGTACTGAGATCGAAAATATTTCAATTTGAGACAAAAAAATTTCAATGTTTACGTTTTTCAAAAATCTGTATCTTCTATAAATAAATGAGTTTCGACTCCGTATGATAACCAGGCCCTAGTCCCAACCTTCTTCTTTACGATGATTTAATCAGTTTTTCAATTGAATCATTCATAAGCCCAAATAGCAACAACTAGTGCAGGCCTGCATGTCGATTTGGTTGAATCTCTCCTCTTAAATTCGGTTTGTCTCAAATGAAAAAGTTCGAGAGAAGACAATGATGGTGTGTATGGTGGGTTGCATTGCAATGGCATATTCTACAGTCAGATATAAGTTATCCACCCACAGACACATAGTGCAAGAATTATGACTCTCGATTCGATTTTAGCTATATGTCGGTGGATTCAATTGATTCAAATATCTGGATACCTATTCCTTAACATTGATTTATTAGCGGGTCAACTTACTAACGGACAACTTGCCAATTCCCATTCAATCAACGGTCAACTCTCAACGACCAAATTATATTAATCAACGACCCAAATCATCGACGCACCCACTTCATCGCATCATTAGCAACGGCTCAAATCATCAACGACCCATCTCATCAACGACCCATCTCATCAACGACCCATCTCATCAACACTCCCATTCCTTCAACAACTATATATAACTTGTCAACGAACCAACTCATCAACAACCCAAGTTATATATCAACGTATCCATTTCATCAATACGACCTAACTCATCAATGACCTATCTATATAAAACCCATCAACCACCCAACACATCAACGTAAATAAATTCATTGTTTTCAATATATTGAGAAGAAATCGATAGTTATCGATATATCGATAGTTTTCGATATATCGATAGTTGTCGTATTTTATCATTTCATTATTTCATGTTGTGGTAGGAAATATAATATCATATTTCATATTGTGATAGAGCAACTCTTTTTCTACCTGAGTACACTAGAAAATTTGATAATTTACTGAGGAAGAATGTCCTCTGGCTATAAGATAACGGATTTCTATTATTAAGATTTCAGACAACAATACAGATATATAGAGAATACCTATCAACATTTCATATAAAAATATCGAATCAATATTGGCTTCCATATATTCAGTATTTTCCCAGAGAATCGGCTGAAAAATAAATGAAATAAAGTTCATCAAGTTTGGATCAAACCTCATAAAATAATACCTCCGGCACATCAGTGAAACTATTATAATGTCGAAAAAAGACGTGGTCACTTTGAAGACCTGCGGAACATCTCTTTCCAAAGACTCGTTCATCCAACGAAAAGCAATACTCTGGAACACATTGCCAAGGGAGGTGTTTTCCGAGGCATATAACCTCCAGAAAAAGAAGAACACCGATTCCTACCTATTATTTTCCTTTGTTCTCACGATGTTCTCTGAATATTACAGGATATCCCTTTCCGTGGGAACCAGAACATAAAAAAACATTCAGGCATATATATTATTTAGAAAAAAAATGTAGCTAGTGATATTTCCATTTCGAGGGCCTCGTTTTTCGTATTACTGCTTACTGGGCAAGCTATCTTTAATTTCTATAAATCCCAGTAATTTATCGGTATTATATTATTATTATTATGTATCATTGTTTATCAATTTATTATTTATGATGAACATAATGAAAGAATCGCCCCTGATTTCAGATAGATCCAATCCTTTTGAATCGATCAAAACGTGATAAGGTTGAATTTATTTCGATTGGAATTATTGCAAAATAACCACTGCTATTCATGGAAGTGAAATCCAAGAGCGTATTTTATACCTATAGGTATAGGTATTCATTCAAGTTCCTTTTTTGGCAATGCCTTGTCAAGTTGGTAAATCTCCGACACGAGATTATATTTTAAAAGACCACATTGTCGTTTCTTTTTACTCTTCGCATATATGTATAAGGGGCTATATATATTAATAAAGGGTTTCCCAGAGCTTCTGGGTCATAAGATATGATTTATATAATAGATGAATATCAATATAGGTATATATATATAATGGTTGTAAAATGTTCAGTCATCTACCGCAATATATAGCAAATAAACTTCAGGAAGGTGAAATTCGTATAATAAAATATACAAGAATTTTATGAAGATAATTACCTAAATGTATATATAGGTACCCATAAATGAGTGAATGCATGGATATTGTGTTGTTTGAACCTCAATCGAGTTGTATTTTTTTTAAATGACCTAATGACTATATTATATACTCGTAAACCTATATTAATGCAAACATTTCATAATGAAGCATTGTCAACTAGGCTATTTTGTTATGACAATAAAGTATATTTTCTTTATTCTCTCTATAGGCACCGAACATAAACGATGGTACGTTAGACGTTTATCGAGAACGCAACACAGGATTTTTCTGAAAATATCGCATCTTACATTTTGTCACCTGTTCTATCGGTATTAAATATTTACGAAATTGCGACGTTGCCGTTTCTATCAAAAAGTGCTAGCAACTTCATTTTTTTGAATGAAACACCCCGTAAATTAACAAATTTTAGAATTGCCATTTTATTACAATACTCTTTTGTCAATGAATACCTATACCTATCTCTATCGGTTTTCGAGATAAAAAATAATTTGTGTTAAATATGATCCAAAACATATCCCTAATTGAACTTATGTAAATCAGGGCTCTCGAATCATAAAGAGTTGATATTTTAGTGGTGGTTTGGACAGGCTTGATATATTCAATTTACACCGACAAGTCGCCTCCATATCATACAGGGAGTGCTGAAATTATTATTATATCCGTTGTTCATACAAGTGGTCAAAAAGTTCATTTTTTCAAATGGAACCCACTGTTTTTTACTCAATAAATTGAAAGACGAATAAAAATGCTACAAGATACAAAAATATAAGTAGGGGTATATTTCAAAAATAAGGCCAAATCAACTCAAAAAGATCGGAACTGAAAAATAATTTCCATCTACCCTGTATAATTTTAAACCATGAAAGTGAATAAGAAATATCACACTTGATCAATTGACATGATTATTTCCTCTGATGTTCTATATTTTCGCGACGACAGTGATTTTCTCGTTAAAAAAAATATAACTTTCAAGTGATTGCACATATTTAATTATCAATATTGCAGGGGTGGATGAGGAGGTCACTGAATTGCTCAAAGAATATGCCAAAATTTACATGGAATTCCTTCCATTTCAATCATAGAACAATCGGACTCTGAAGTACTATTGCCTCACCCCGTATATCATAATCGATATATTTTATATCTGGTATTCACCCTATGTCTGTATACTAATTAAATTATCCTCCTCAGGTGTTACATTTTGATTTCTATAGAAAATGTGTATCTTTCGAAATGGCGTCTGGACGTGTTGCGAAATTCGACCGACAACGCTTGACAGGTGATTCACTGAGATAGGGACATACGGCCTTCAAGTGTTCAGTTCAAGTTAAGAAATTAAAATAGTTTTTTCGCAATATCTCAATAATAATTGAATATAATGTATTCAAATTCGGTATTATGCTTTCATCTTGCAATGTTCAATTTTTTGACCAGAAAGACATTCCGAGAATTGTATCCAGAGGTGCGCTACAGAGGGTTGTGATAACTTTTCCTCCCATATCTTCTACGCCACTGATGAAATTTCAATTATTTCCAATTTCTCGAATTGATTGTCCAACTATGTTGAGAAAATGCATCACCTTCAACTGAGCTAAAATGAACAGTTATCGAGATATTTGATCCAAAATAGAAGTTTGCATAGTAATTTTTCATCTTCCTCAGTAGAAGAAAATTACAAAATTTTTTGTTCTCTCTTTATGCGTGTTCTGTTCAGCTATAGAATGAGATCTGAATAGTATCTAATCTACTCAACACCAGAACAATATTTTTGCAACTTTCTACTACTGAAAATGCAATGCAATCTTCTATTTTGGGTAGAATATCTCGAAAACTGTTCATTTCAGCTCAGTTGGAGGTGATGCATTTTCTGAACAAAATTGAACATTGAATCCGAGGAATTCAAAGAATCAAAATTTAATCAGTGGCGTAGAAAGTATGGGAGGAAGAGTTGCCACAACCCCTTGTAGCGCACCACTGGATAAAATGTCCGGAATGGCTTCCTGGTCAAAAAAGTGACCCATTCAAAGATGAAACCATATACCGAAGTTGAATGCATTATATTCAATTATTCTTGAGATATTGCGAAATAACTATTTTTCTTTCTTAACTTTAACGCCCTGTATCTCGAGAACTGAACACTTGAAGACCGTATGTCCCTATCTCAGTGATTACGATTATGAAATCACGAGGCCTATCACCTGTCAAGCGTTGTCGATCGAATTTTCCAACTCCCTGTATCTGCATAGATTTGGGTTTTTTCACATTCACTGTGACACCTTACGCACAACTTCAGCATCAACCGGGAAGAAGAAATCATTAGAAATGCATGGCCAAATGAAAAGAACACAGAGTTCTATCAACATCTCCGGTCTTTTTGAAGCGTGATTCAGTGGACATAAATAATAACATGAGAGTTCTCATTGGGGAAAGAATGCTCATATTTTTACCTACGACTACTTTAGAAAATAGGCAAGTACACACGATACACAGCATCAGTACGTATAGCTCATTATACGCTCCGTATAAGCAAAACGCACAGTTTGAATATGCTAGGTATTTATCATACTAGTAAAACAATCTCAACAAATGAAGATATTATACAATGTCATATTGTTCTAAAATTGTTCTAAAATTGTTTTTATCCATCATTCGGTTGATTGGACACATACACATACACACATGGAATTACACACTCGCCTGTATGCGTCTGCGTGTGTAATTTCACCATTCATGCGTGATATTCTTCTTACAACACTTGTTACGTAATATACTATTATCGATTCGTGTAGAACCAGTATGATTATGGCCCCTAACAACACAGGGATGTCCTAGGTACGTCCCTTTTTTGTCCCGCGGTACAAGGACATGGTTGGGGCATCCAGGGGATGTCGCGCAGTGGTTGTCCAGTGGACATCCCGCCCGGTACATCCCTTGGTTATCCCATTCGTGTCCCTGGAATATCTGATATCAATTCACATCAGAGTCATTGAATTTCATCAAAGTATTAAGTTGCATTTTTTTTTAAATGTTTGTTTTTCTTCCGGAAAATAATCGTAATGAAAATAAAGAATAAGTTTCAGAACTTCTTAAGAAATCACCATTTTTCGCAAACAGAAATCGTACATGCATAATGCCCCTCATTTTTAAACACCCAAGAATGATATAATAATTATACCCAAATCCTAACAAAGTTGAATTTATTCAGGTTTCTGTAGTTAAGTCCTGTTTATAAACCTGTTTAGTACATAAATCTTCAGGAGGCTCAATAGCCAATAATGGAGTAGGATGCGTGGCTGATAAGCCAAAGGTCCCGGGTTCAATCCGTACTCGACCTAATTTTTTTTCTTTTGTCGAAGGGATGTCCCTGGGATATCCTTGGGACGTCCTAGGGATATCTTTTCTTCGTACTTGGTACATCCCAGGGACGTACCAGAAGGACATCCCTAGGATGCCTCTTTTTGTGGAAAGCGGATGTCCCTGGGACGTCACTAGTATGTACCATGTCCCGAAACAGGATATTCCAGGGACGTCCTCGTAGAAAATGAAGGACGTCCCTGGGACATCCCTGGGACGTACTCGTGTTGTTAGGGGGAATACTTTTATAAAAATGTTTCTAGTACTGGCAGTACCGGCAACAAACCCAGACAGCACCAGATATTCCTTGAATCTCCCTATCATATTCCTTTTGGAATATTGGAATATTCTAGAAATAATCTGGAATATTCCGGAATATCTGTGGAATATTCTCTCAATATGCGAATGGGAATTCCTCAGATAATCATAGAATATACCCAAAAGAATATTCTATGTTGAATGTTCCTGGAATATTCCAATAAACATATTCTAAAATAAAAAAAGTGACCCAAGTAGGGATCGAACTCGTGACCTCGAGAGCAACGCCTTGACCACTAGGCCAGTAATCGAATTGAATAATGTTATACAAATCAAGTTCTTGTGAGAGCATTGTTCGAAATCGGATCATAAACACTTTTTGTTTCAAAATCCCCTTACATCTAATTGATGGTCGATACTCACATCTCTGAAATAATAAATGTTATTTATGTGTTGAGAAACATAGGAATATTCATGGAATATTTCATGAATATACACCACAGAATATTCAGTTGAGAATATTTCATGAATATACCGCACAGAATATTCAGTTGGGTATATTTCATGAATATACCGCACAGAATATTCAGTTGGGTATATTTCATGTATATACAACAGAGAATATTCAGTTGGAAATATTCCTGGAAGATTCATACCTGAATATTCCCTGAACATGTCCGACTATTCACTTTGGAATATTGCTTTCAGATGTTCCAGAGGCATGTATATATTCTAGGAATAATCGATGAATATTTGGAATATACTCCTCCTTTTTAGCATATTTAGAGAATATTCTATGAATATCCAGTGCTGTCTGGGAACATAATCATCAACCACGTTCATGCTGTCCAGTTTTTGGTTCAGGGCGCCTTGTTTCAGAAATATGTAGTTCTTCAAGTTTGAAACAGAAACAGAAATTCATTCAACAAAACTTGCGCCGATAAGCCCTGAGAGTTCGTTCCTTTATTGTATATAGGTATTCATTTCCATCTACGAAATAGTTTAAATTGATTGGGATGCAGATTACACACATCCTTTATAATCCATTCGGGAATTCATTGTTAAAGGAAGTATTCCCAAGAGCTTATCTGTCAATAGACCTTTCCTAGATACGCACAATGTTGCTCGAACATGATAGAAATTCCCGTTCGTTCGCTCTAAAAGATCATATTCAATATTATTTTAAAATTAAAAAATTTTAGGTCAGAAGTGTCAATGTCAAATTGATTTTCGTTCTATAATCTTAGATCATGTAACACATTGATTTGGATCGAAACTCGAGAGATAGACCGCTTGAAGCACAATCTTAAGAACGACGCTCTTAAATATATTATGTGTTCGTGGATAAAATCATATATATATATATATATATATATCTTGGGAGCAAACGTCCATTTCCTCCCATGTGTGTTTAATTCTCACGCTGGAGGAAATGGATACCTTTGCTCCCTTGATATATGAATAGCTAATCTATCAATTCAAAAGTTGTCAAAATATCACAAAAAGCAGATTTTTTTTATTATTGGTTGACTCCCATTCCTACCTAATTCTGAATACTTTCGTCGCTTTGATTTTTTCATGTAATAAAATTTTTATTTTCCATTTGTTTGTCATGCCATGGAATTTGTTCATATTTATGAATTAACAGTCAATAAAAGTCGATATTTTATGACGCCCTGAAAAATATAAAAGGCAGCGGCTATGTGTTATATTATAAAAGATCGTACTGGTCGACCTCTGCACAGAATGAGGGGCGTCAGAAGATCCATATAAGGTGTTCGAAAGTGTTTTCGATCTCGTATTATGTGGGTTGACCATATTATGGCCAGAGAAATGTTATGTTACGAGTTACGGCATTTGTTTCTTGCTGATGGTGTCAAATCGATGCTAATTCTTGGTAAAAAATGATCAAGAAAATAGCCCACTTCTCATTTGATAAACATGAAACCTAATCCTATATACCTAGTATACATCTCTACTATAAAAAATACCAATAAGTACAATCCACAGAACTCAGTCTATGAGATCTGTGGTACATCCTCAAAATTTGAAAATTGAGCTCTTTTCAACAAAATTCTCAATATCGGTAATATGTTTGCCCAACGACCGAACGAAAATACCCGAACTGCACCAGCGCTAAAAATGAGGCGCCAACTGCCAAAATATATGTTTTACATGCAGCAGGGCCACAGTTAAAATATATTTGTATTTTTTTAACCATTTTTAACTGTGGCAGGGCACACAATTTTCGTGATGCATTTTAGTCTCAGGTAAGTTATACAAATACACGGAAAAAAAGTGTTGTTGCACCAACAAAATAATTTTGGTTATTTTTTTGTTAAATTAAACACAATTTTGCGATATCAATAAAATATATGACAACATTATGTTTTGTTGATTCAACACATCATTGTCATATATGCTGTTATTTCAAACAGATTATTTGGTTGAACAGAACCCACAGACATTATATCAATCAAATATTTTTTTCAATGATTATCTATAGTTGCATTTCTGGAGTCTCTTCTTCTCCATCAGCACCACGGTATTCAGCTTTCTTGGTATTCTTGCGGAGGTCAGGCTTTCTTTTGGATTTAACGTTCTTGTTTCATCAACAGTTTGGTATAACAAATTCTCCCAAACACTTGTTTCTCCAGCCTTTCTGAGTTCTTTGAAGGTAATTTTTGTTTTATCTTTATTCTTCTGTTGTTTTTTATTTTCCTCCTTCTCTAGAACGTCAGTAGCTGTTAATACAATCGAGTATTGTTTTCTGCTACTTCTTTCCATTGCGCGTTGATTCGAGGTTGAACATCCAGGAACAGGTATTATTTCGCTGAAAGCAAATTGTTATTCTGTTTCACCAACTTCGTGATCTGATGGTTCTTGCTCAACTTGTCTGTCAAGCAGAGTTGCAGCAACCTCCCTCAAAGCTCGACCTTCGTATACAGGGTGTCCCATAAGTCATGGATCAAAAGAAGTGGGGTGGTAGGGGAGGTTATTTCCAATCAATCCAATAACCGTATATGTGATTATCCAATTGTGGATTGTTAAAATGTTATTAATTTTTTTCATTTCTATATAAAAAAGGAATAATTTCATCCATATATGGATGCACCTTTTCCCAGAAATAATTCTATGACATGTGTTACTTTTTATCAATTACCTGAGTTAAATGTTGTTTTCCTTGTGTTTTGTCATTGAATGAAATATTCAAGATGATTTTTGAATGCCGCTGGCAGATTTAAAAACTACCCCACAAAGATAACCAATTATAAGAAAGATTGCCCATTTGCGTGCCAAGCCGTTTTATATTATTTGTGAGTATTTTATGTTAAAATGAAGGTTCTTTTGATATACTCACGTGTTTTTTTGTAGTTTTTGGATAAATTATTTTGGTTTCCTTGTGTCACTCATATATGAGAGACGTGGCCCCTCGCATGGCCCTGTAGCAGAAAAAAGGGCAAATTTATCGCTGGAGGCTATGTGATTCAAATATGAGCGACGGTTTCTTCAGTATTTTCTCTTTTGTTTCCTGGGTTCTCTATAAGCTAACCACTAAAAAAATCTTGATTCGAGCATGTCAAGATATATCAGCGGCAGACCTACTTGATTTGAAGAATTCGGACGAACCACAAAGGACTAAAACGGCGAAAGCATCTACTTCATCGTACCATCCACAAATTCGTTTGACATGTTTCAATCAGATATATTAGTTCAATTTTTAGTTTGATTTTCACCTCATTTTGTACAGAAATATAATAGTTTTGACTTTTTGTACTACATAGTCTTTATGTTTTCAATTTTGCTCAAATCAAGATTCACATTGTTTTCTCCAGGGGCAACTCACTACATTCTCCATTTAAAATGTACGGCAGCGTGATGCATTTGTGAGAGACACGCACTGATAGAGTATAATATCTATTCTGTCTCTCACATAATTATGAGAGACGAAGAACTTTGGGAAAGTTCAATGTCGCTCATATATGAGAGACATGGCACGCAATGTGTTAATACAGATTCCGAAATGGTACAACATATATATGGGGTTATTCAAAACAGCTTTTTTTTTTATATCTTTTGAACCATTAACAATTTTTTAACCACATATACCGTTAGTTTGACTGCGAATGACCCCCTACCACCCCGCTACTTTTGTTACATGAATTAACGGGTATATCGGTTCTAAAAAAAAAAATTTTGTTCTAAAATTTGTTCTATCCGTCATTCGGTTGCCCCCTTACGAGCAACCCTCAAAAGTCTTCGAAAGTCTTGTGCGAGCAAGGAATGACGGGGGCCTTACCTTTTAACGTGTGATCCCAAACACTTTCTTGGGCCATCAGAAAAATTTCTGCAGTCGACGGGGATCGAACCCACGACCGGCAAGCGAATGCGAATTAGAATATAGACACTCTGTCCGCACGGCTACCTGGCCACCCGTTCTGGTTCTACTATATTAGTACTTTTATTAGATAAAAACAGTTGACAGCAACAATCCTCTCTGAAATGCTTTCAAAGCAACTTTCAGATAAGGTAACATTGAGGTAACCCGAGAGGTAACCTTTATATTGAAAAAAGATATGTCTGACAATCGGAAAAATTCAATTGGTGATAGAACTCGTCAAATTCAAAAGAAATACTTCATTCAAATTATGTTTTGGAGTATCGTTTTCGAGATACAAAAGATATTGAAATGTTGCATTTTTTTTTTCATAGCTCAAAAACTCTTTTGCTTATCATCGTTATAAACTTAGCAGGTTTGTTTATTGTAATATGGAAATATATATTTTGGTGAATATTTAGATTCATCGTATTCATTCCACTGATAGTTGATTATTGAATATAGAAATCATCATTGTGCTTCATGGTTTTATTCCATATTTTCATCCGGTTTAACAATAAAAGATGCAACTATCTCGTTCCATGAGGTATGAGGTTATTCGTATCTGGCTCAGTTTTCAAGAAAAAAATAAGAACTTGATCGGAATCCAAATTCTATAAGTGTAGGTTCATTTGTAACATCCATCATCATTCGATAGCCAAGAGATAAAAAATATACACTCAGTTCCAAAAAAAGTGACGCACTTGATATTTGACCTATCTTCTTAAAAACAAAAACCAAAAATAGTAGGCCGATTTTTTTTCAATTTGTTGGTAGGTAATGCATATGTCTTACAAAAAAAAATAAAGAGGTGGACATTTTTTCAAAGCCTCCTTGATGGTGGTGGAATAACTCGAACCATGATTTATTCTTAATTTTTGAGCATTTTGTTTTTTATTAATTGATTTATCTCTAAAATTTTCCGAATTACAGCTTTTTTGCTGATACCTTACGCTTATCCCACAAATTAAATTTATTGAAGGATCAGAGTACTCAACATTGATTGGGTTGTACTCTGGTAGGATCACATTGTCTTTAAAAAACAAATGCCGTTGCCATAGCAACTAATTTGTTGTATGCCTCCATGGCAATGGTCAATTTGTCGTTGTGTCATTAATTAAGTGTCTTGTGTTATTGACTGAAATTACATAGAATGCCTCAAATAAATCCTGAACAAGTAGAAAGATTAGTTGCGTTAGTAAACGATGGGCGTAGTAAACGTTACGCCGCTCGTGCAGTGGGAGTTCATGAAGCAACTGCTCGTAGAGCAATCCGCAAGTACGAACAAACAGGAAGCACCGCTCGGAGGGTCGGTTCTGGTCGCCCCCGAAAAACTTCTCCAAGAGATGATCGCTTCTTGAGATTGCGGATTTTACGGAATCGATCAAATACTGCGGCAAATGTTCAGCAAGATCTTCGCCAAATTCGTGAAGTTGCAGTAAGTAAGCAGACGGTATGTAGACGTCTAAAAGAAGTTAATTTGAAAGCTAGGAGACCTGCAAAAGGTTCCAAATTATTGCCCGAACATCGTGCTGCTAGAAGAAATGTTGTTGAAAATTATGAGCAGTGGAATATTCCTGAATGGTCGAATGTTTTGTTTACGGATGAGTCAAGGTTTTGCCTTTACATGGTGGATGGAAGAAAACGAGTGTGGAGAAGAACTGGTTGTGAAAGTTTTAATGGTGGGTCCGTTATGGTGTGGGGAGGGATTTCAATGAATGGAAAGACACCCCTTCATGTTTTTCCGGTGAGGCAGTCGATGAATGCCCCAATTTACATTGACATTTTAGAGCAGTATGTCTTACCTTATGCAGAGTTAGTGGGCAATAATTTAATATTGATGCAGGATAATGCCCGACCACACACCGCAGCAATAGTGCGAAACTTCTTAGAAGCTACTGGTATTACCACATTACAATGGCCTGCGAGAAGCCTCGATATGAATCCTATAGAACATTTGTGGGATGAATTAGGGAGAAGGGTACGTTCTCGCGAGAGGTCTCCGGAAAGTCTCGCAGAAACGCCAGATGCATTAGTGGAAGAATGGGATCGTATACCAATGGAAACGGTAAGCAACTTAATTTCCAGTATGCCTCGTAGATTAGAAGTTCTTAGAGTTGCTAGAGGAGGCAATACACGGTATTAAGCAGTGATCCCAATTTATAATTTTGTGTTATTTAATGAAAATATTTTTTTAAATTATTGGTATCAGTTTATTTCATTAGAAAATTGTTTCTCGATAAATTCAGAAAGTTGGTAATCTGCAAGGATTCAGCAAAAAAAGCTGAGAATGAAAAAACAAAATGCTCGCAAAAGAAGCCTCTTTTGTATAGGGTGTAAGCACTTTCTATGCAATTACTCAATCAACACATAGGGTGAGTCAAAATTAAGAATAAATCATGGTTCGAGTTATATTCCACCACCATCAAGGAGGCTTTGTAAAAATTGTTACCTCTCTATTTTTTTTTAAAGACAAATGCATTACCTACCAACAAATGAAAAAACATAAAATCGGCCTACTATTTTTTTTAAGAAGATAGGTCAAATATCAAGTGCGTCACTTTTTTTGGAACTGAGTGTATATAGAAGCTTATACAAGGTCACAATGAAGGAATGGAAGCTTACACAAGGTCACAATGAAAGAAGGAAAATAAAATTTCGAACACCAACACCCTGTATCTCGAAAATTAAGCGCTAAAACATACAAGTTTATATGATCTCATCTTTCAACTTTTGCAAGTAATATCGCCTATAAAATTTTTTTGATAGAATTCTGAAACACCCTCTATTGTTTTTGAAAATCAGCTTCAATAATTCAATTATGGTCTCCTGAAATCTAAACCGGGTGGCCAACCATAATAGGAAGCATTCCACCAAAATTTTTTGTTATATTCGGATTGGAAATTTGGAAATTCTGAAACCTTGATAATAATCGTTAATTATATGTATTTCAACATAACAGTTTCCCTAGGTCATTTGATTTTCAGAGGTTTATTTTCATTTCCCTGCCACAGATAACCTGGTCCCATCCCACTCCCACCAATTAAGCCTGCTGGATCTGCCACTGTCTAGTTAGAGGTGGAGGAGAAAGGGGTGGGTAAACCCCCCCCTATAGATTCAACAAATTGATTTCCGATTGAAGATTTCTGAATACGAATGACTGGAATGAATCATAACGAATGATACATCGGTAACTAAAATTGAAAAGCTTATATTCAAACTGAGATGCATCATAATGTATTGTATGATATGGTATATTATTATATATAGACGAGTACTTCCTCAATAAAAAGCGAATAGCAAAAAGCTCAATAAAATATGACGCCACTGAGGTTATCGACTCAATAAAATTATTTGAATTGGATCACCTTCATTTAACGGGAGGATAAAGTTTATTAAATCGATAGTTCTACTATGAAAATACCGCATGGTACCAATTTCACCATTATATAATCAGTTTTTTCAATAGGACCTCCACCCTACAACCCACTAAATATTTCGTTCCGATCGACAAACAGCCCCCTGTATCATGATCAAATCATGAGTCACGCGAATATTTTTTCTGCCTTCGTCATCCATTTTTCACATGAACACGTGTCACGAGATATATCTATCCGAAGGGCGCCCACCGAATTCATCACGTCACACAAAATATACACATACGGAATGTCCCGTATAAGTATACAGGGTGTCCAGAAATAAAACCGACAAAGTATCACTCATTTTTATGAGTACCCAAAAGGGAGTCACTTCTCTGAGCCTCCTTGGTATGGTGAAACTAAGATCCGGTTCATAAGCAGAATATTCAATGGTCTCATGCAGAATTGCGATGTTTCGCGAATTTGCATTGTGAAGGAATCAATTTCTTTAGGGTTCAATATTGAGATTTTTTAGATTTATTTTTGTGTCGAATTAATTCATTATTGGACTTTTGAATTACTATATCTACTGACATTTATTTGAAACAGATACAGGGTGGTTCAAGATTCATAGTTCTCATCTCCCTGTCTCTCTTTCAATTATATACTTATATAGTCTATCACAAATTAAGACTAAGTAGGATGCAAGAATGAAAATAACGTGCCTATAAGGTATACTATACCTAGTTCTTAGTTTTAGTTCTTTCATGAATTTTATTTGTTAGTTTCTGAAATGAATTAATTATTCAAAAATGGCTTGTTATTTGAGGGAGGCGGAAAAATCATATGTATAACCACATAGTTTGTGGTATAACATGAACAAGGGAGTGAATAGAGACTTCTACTAGTCGATCATTCCTCCCTTTTGTTGTACAAATAGCTATAATATACACCTTTAGCTTATATTGTTAGTGAAGAATATTATTACTTCCGCGAGTCCTTGTGGTTCCTCTGTAATGAAATTCACGATTGCTAATAATAGCCTTTTTTCTGTGACGGGAAAAAGTTTGGCATTTCATCTCTGTTGGCACGTTATGAAATGTCACTTTTCATAAATTACTTTTTTCCCGTGGGAAAAGAGTGAGTTCTCTTTTCCCGGATATTTATCACATATATATAAACTGTTGATGGCTTTTGTTGTGCTATATAGTTCCGAAAAATGAGTCAATAATACTTTCTCAGAAAAAGAACTGCAAGGCCTTTTATCTACCATTCCACTTCGCGGTGACGTATATAACTAAACAACCACTAAATTCGCAATTTTTTGAAATCAAATCACAGAATCAGACTGGCAGAATAATTGACACCTAATATTTGATTGCTTCAAATGAATGATGAAGATGCCTACGAGGATGCCTACAACGCAGGTGTCCCTATATACTGGTAAAAACTTAAAATTTCACGTCAATAATTTTCAGATTTCAAAATAATGTAATATCTTCTGAATATTGATTCGTCCTTTCTTGTGCCACAGAAAAAAATAGTGTATTATACACGGGAAACATATTAGATTTTAGAATAATAAATAACTATTATCATACGTTGGGTTGAACAATATGCATAGGTACCTACTATTTTTTATCCGACCCCAATATTTTTCTGGCAGCTATATGAGTGCAGAAACCAATAATGTATATTCCGGTGAACATCAAATTGAGTAGGTTTCGCGGTAGACATTCGTGACGAAGAACATACTAATTGTGTATTCTAATTAGAATGTGTTGGTAGGTATTGATTATACGAGCCACGAGCTACTCATTCATCGTTTCAAGAGTGTAATAATTGACCATGCAAAATAAAACACTTACAATAACCTAACATCCATTAGTATGCCATATGACCTCACCACCTCGCCCACCACCACCACAATTCTTATATTCAGGATCGCAAATGCACATAGAGGAAATCAATATACCTATATATACTCACCTAATTATTTGTCTTATCCGTATTCAATGTTATCCAAAATTTCTATATCCATTTCTATTCCTATAATATCTCCAAAATTATGGGTTTTCATCCCTTTGTACTTTATTAGAATGGTAATTTCAAACGTTGAAATAAACAAGAATTCGTTATTTCTAACAACTAATTTTCTAACATGATATACCTACTGAAGAGGAATATTCTCAGATAAATTATGAATATGAAAAAATTCATATATAAATATATATAAAACTAGCTTGCTAGTGGGGATTGCAGCAAAGTGAAGGTGAACTCATTACAGTTTGTCCGAGCTTTCGGAAATGTATATTTCCATCTTCAGGGCTACTACAATAGATTTTTTTTATGTGTACAATGACAGCAATATAATGAAATGTTCAAATGGTACTTACACCATTCGAGGATGATATCACTATGATGTTGAGAGGACATTTTGAGAGTCGATGTAACATTTTTTTTTTGTTACATCGACTCTCAAAATGTGAAGAAGAATATGATGCGTTCTTTCGAATGTCGTTGAATAGGTACAATATGCATGTCAACTAATTCAGTTCAGTTCAACTGAAATGTGTCAGTTAGTTCAGAACGAAATAATATCACAAAAATGTAAACACTTCATTAGTACGATAATCAGTAATGACGCTAGAGAGAGAGCTGGGTCAGGAGAAACATTATAAATATTGATACACGAATAACATTAATATACGATTCTGTATATTCTCTGAATACCAAGAAAGAATATTCTGAGAATGTCAAATTGAATGTTCATAGAATATTTGTTGCAGGATGTTCTTTCTGAGAACATTCCATCAGAATATTCTAAAATAAGCATATATTTGAACGTTATCAAAACTTTCGTAGAATATTCTGTGTTGTCTGGGCGCAGTTGTATATCCCACTTCTGGACTAAATTGTTAGAATAATAGCAGAAATAATCTATCAACTTATTCTATCAACAACTTCGGTGGACAGCAATCTAATAATATCGAACATACAGAGTATTACCTATACCCTTCTCCTGGGGGCACTCAAGTTTACATAGGTATTCGAATCCCATTAATTTTTATAAACTAAACAATAGTACCTAGTAGGGCTGGGAATTTATTTCGATATATCGATATTTTATCGAATATTCGATATATCGAATAACGATATTTCGGTCGGAATATATCGATATATCGAAAATCCGAATATTTGAATATTCCATTATTCGAATATTTGATTATTCAAATATTCAAATATTCGAATATTCGAATAGGAATATCTGAATATTCGAATATTTGAGCATTTAGATATTTGAATATTCGAATATTTGAATATTCGAATATCTGAATATTCGAATAGTTGAATATTCGAATATCTGAATATTCGAATATCTGAATATTCGAATATCTGAATATTTGAATATTTGACTATTTGAATATTGGAATATTTGGATATTCAATATATCGAATATTTGGATATTCGATATATTGAATATTCAATATATCGAATATATCGATATATTTTGGATATCGATATTCGATATCCAATATCCGATATCGCCCAGCTCTAGTACCTAGGTACCTTCTAATATAATGAAAACCATCATCGCAATCACGGTCTAGACTCTTCAGAAATGAACTTGAATACGGACATAATACTTATCCATTCACAGAATATTCTCACAATGTGATACAAATATTTTAGAGAGGTTCTATGAACATTCGAATATTCTGAGAATATTCCTAGAATATTGAACGAGAAGGAAGAATATTGAAAAAAAGCTTGCTCAGGTGGAGATGCGAACCTACTATCTTGTGATTGAATATTTACGAACCTGTATTGAAGTCTTTTATTGTATCACATATTACATTACAACACAAAATAAAATTCTACATAAACCTTACCACTTCGCCACGAACGAACCTTATCGATGAATAAAATGAATAGCAAGATGACAACACTGTATTAGTGGGATAATTAAAATTGAGGCTAAAGCATAATAGGTTGTGTCTGGGTAAACCTTATGAATAGTCATAAAAGAATAGGAACATAATTATCATTTATTTTGATACGATTCTCAATATTCTCAGAATATTCGAAAATAATATTATCAGAATATGCAAGAAGAATATTCTCAGAATATGTCAAATAGAATGTTCATAGAATATTGTTTGCAGTTTGCAGCAATATTCATAGAATATTCTGTGCTGTCTGGGATGGAGAATCACCCGGTATCGGTATAGGTATAGGTATACCTCGTATCTACCAACTATCCATTCTCCCTTAGTGGTCTCCAGTTAGGCATCTCTATTTCTTCCATGAAATCACGTGAACGATTAATAATATTCCAATCAAATGGTATTTTCACTTGGAAAAAATGCAAGTAGTCGGTTTCTCTGTGGTGTCATATGTTTTTGGAGGTGCTGAATTCTAATCAGAATTTTGCAAACAAAATTTCCTACACGGAAAAAAAGTTTTGTTGCACCAACAAAATAATTTTGGTAATTTTTTTTTTGTAAATTAAACACAATTTTGCGGAATCAACAAAATATATATTCATTCCAAATAAGCAACCTATTCAGAGAGACAAAATAATTTGATTGAAATATTTGCTTACTTGAACAAAAGTTTAATTTCGTTTATAGTTGGAATAAAACAAATTTTGTTGATCCAACTATTATCTCATTGTTCAATCAATCATATGCATTTTGTCTATTCGACAAAATTGAATTAATTTTGACAAATGTTCAACTAAATACAACATCATATTTTGTTGAGTCAACAATCATTTCATTGTGCAACCAATCGAAGGTTTTTTTCTATTCGACAAAATTGAATTGATTATGACAACATTATATTTTGTTGATTCAACACATCACTATCAAGAAATATGTTGTTATTTCAAACAAATTTATTTGTTGAACAGAACCCACAAGAACATTATATCAAACAAATATTTTGTTGAATGATTATCTAGTTGCATAGAACATTATATCAAACAAATATTTTGTTGAATGATTATCTAGTTGCATTTTTGCCACCAGGTGGCGTTTCTTTCTACCTTCCTACGCTCGCCTCGATTGGGGTGTACATATACCTATATACCTATAAAACATCCGTTTATATAATTATATTAGGCTGTCCTAAAATTTCTTATGACGCTTATACAAGCTAATAGTCTTGAATCAACTAAGGAAATTCATCTCTAATTTCTCTTAGTTTTAAAATTCAGTTATTGTTTTTTTTATAATTCAGCAAAATATTTTTTCAATTCTAAATACAATTTTGTTGATCGAAGAATATATTTTGTTATTTTAACATATTCACTCTGAAAAACTGAAAATATTGTCACTTGAATGAAATGATATAATCACTTCAATCAACAGAATCGTTCATAAGAGCAGAATATTGTATTGTAGGAACAAAATAGTCTTTGTTTATTCATCCAATTCCTGCTGTTAATTTGAATCATTAATGAGTTGAATCAAATGAATTTCGAATTGAAAACTGGCAAAACACATTTTGTTGCGGTGACAAAATATTTTGTCGTGGATATATGACACTCAGATTTTGTTGAAATTTTGTAGTTTCAAACAAAAATTTTTTTCTGTGTAGAGCGTTCCGAGATATTCGCAAAAAACAGCTAAATGTTCGGACTCTTTTCGGTTCTTTGTCCGTAACTCAGAAATTATAGGACAGGACAAAATTCTTACAGTCGACTCAGAAATTATACTTTATATCGAAAAGACCGCCCTATAGAAAGTTGAAGAAAATAATATTTCCTATATTTAATTGTTATTGCTCATGAAAGTAGGACTAACGAGTGCGGAGATAGAGCCAGTTGAAAGTTGACCAAATTTGCGTACTTTTCAAAAAATAGCTTTTCTCGTCAGTTTTCGCAGATAATTCCAAATCTACGCATATATACCTCAAACGAACTATACTGCCTGATGTGGAAGAGTCCTAGCTATGTGAATTCTTACCTCTGTCAATTGGTGGACGATGCCTCTCTGTCAGCATGTTACTCATGACCCCCGACTTGTCACTGTACTCAAGTATATTCACATATACTGTCTATCAATTTCTTTTCCAGACCATCGTATAGAGGGGGGGTACCCTGGAAAAAACAAGATTTGCTCCATTGCTCCACTTGAACCACCATCCCCAGAACCGGGTTCTTCAGGGTACCAGTGCCCTGCCAAACGACGATGTAGTGACGATTAGATTTTACATTATAGGATCACCCTCACATCCTCATCTGATTAATTGATTTCAATAACCCTAGACTTCTAATGAAGCCTAATATTTTCTTGACGGTTGAATTTTCCGCCTCAACAGGCGTTATCTAGACCTGTTCTAGGATATATACCCTATATATATAGTCAGCCTTTGGTGAACAAAGGTACTGCAAGTCAGTCTCCTCTAGACCCATTTATTTGTTAGTAATAATAACTCTTAGCTTTTGTTTGCTGAAACTCACTAGCTTATGAATCGTTGAAGAACTCTTTCCTTCTTGTTTACCTGGAGTTGCTCATCAGTAGTAGGATTTTTCACTTCATTCTCATTTTCTGAGCTCTGTGATAAGCAGGTGGCATTTGCTTGTCTCACAGAAAGGTTAAATGTGAGCTCTGCACTTTTTTGCTAGGCGATCAGCTGCCTCATTTCCTTGACGCCTTGGAACCCACATGAGCGAAAATTGATTCTAATACGTATTCATCACACAAAATAGGTAATTTTGATAGTTTGAATAGTTTATCAGTTTTTTATCAAAATGTTCAAAGAATACCCTAGGAATAGCATTTGAAATTATTGTATCGCAATTATATAACAACTATAATTCCAGCGTACAGAATACAAAAACAAAGACTTATTTGAACGTTTTAGAGCTTTAATGAATATAGTTTCATATGATTCAAATCATATAAGTTGAAAGGATGAACATGAGTGTGGCAACTACTGGTGTGTATAATCTCTGCTACGACTAAAAGACGTCTCCAAGTAAAGTCCGAGGGCTCTAACAGCAGTAACAGCCGTTGATTTTTTTCGTAATGACGAAATTTGCATGAGCCCGATAGGAAATTTGCATGAGCCCGATAGGAAATTTGATGCTCTTCCAATATGTGCATGATGCTTATCTGAGTTATATGTAAGACATGAATTATCTGCGAAAACTGACAGAAACGCTATTTTTGAAAAGTACCCAAATTTGGTCAATTTTCAACTGGCTCTATCTCCGTACCATTCAGTCCTACCATAGATTAATCTATGGTCCTACATTCATGAGCAAGAACAATTTTATCTAGGAAATTTTATTTACTTCAACTTTTTATAGGGCGGTCTATTAATGTATAATTTCCGAGTTACGGGTAAAAACCCGAAAAAAGTGCGAAAATTTCGCTGTTTTTTGCTAATATCCCGTAACGCTCCAGGAAATCTTGTTTGCAAAATTCAGATTCGAATTCAGCACCTTCAATAATATACAAAAACCACAGAGAAACGGACTACTTGATTTTTTTCTCGAATTAGGTCCTAATCGTTACCGTTTTACTGAGCTATAATCGATCGAAGATGTAATAATAAAGGCCAATCCCCTATATGGAATATGGAAGTAAAAACAGTTTAGTTATACGATACGAGTTCTTGTCCTCTTGCTGGTTTGTATTATCGAGCGGATTGCAGTGAAGATGTGTAGAAACGTAGACCCTCCCAATGACGTCATGCTGACTCACCCATAGTTGAAGTAGGCTGGTTGTCCAACGTGTCGTGAATCAAAATACTCGCAGAAATAAACTCTGTCTGCTCAAGTATTAATTTATTTGAGAACATAAAATAATATTGCATTATCGTATGATGCCTCATTACCTCTACCTACTCATTGCCTTTTTAGGCTAAGAACATTGATGAAGATGATGTTGAGGCTGATGTCTACTATACCGTTGTAGCTTTGGAACAATTACCTATATACCATCAGCTACTCATGCTGAATTCCTGAATTATACAGTATCGACAGGGGTATCGAATAATTTTGAAATTTCTGATACCATGTAACACACTTACTTTATACTGAGGGAAACCTCTGTTTTTGTCCATAATATTAACCCTTAAAATGGTATCTTGTTTTCACGAAACGTATCTCGTATCGTGGGGTATTTCAAACACCCTTCTCGAAAAATTATTTGAAAATGATACAGGAGATGAAAAAATCGAGAAGTATAAAAAATATGGAATTGATGTAAAACTATTATTGTATGTCCGCCAAATATTGCATGAGTCGATGGTAAATACTTCTGGAGATTCTGACTAGGGCTGGGCAAAAATATCGATTCGATATACATATCTATATATCGATACATATCGATATATCGATACATATCGAACAGCGAGGCTCTGGAATACATTGCCAAGGGAGGTGTTCCCCGAGGCATATAACCTCCAGGAATTCAAGAAGGACACCAATTCCTACCTTATTTCCCTTGGTTCTTACGATGTTCTCTGAACATTAAAGGATATCCCTTTTCGTGGGAACCATCAGAATATAAAAAAGACATATCGATATTTCGAAACATATCGATATATCGATACATATCGATATATCGATACATAGCGATACCAAAGCATGCAGTGCCCATTTTGATACGACTTCTAGAAAAGGTTCACTGAATAATACTGCTACTCTCTCAAAGTGCCTATACATAGGCACACATTAAGACTTCAAACCTTGATTTTGATATTTGAGATAAATGTTCTATATGTTAATTCATCAATTCCGACAATGAATTCAAAATTTCCAACCCCAAAAACCCTTACAAACCAATTTTGAATCGAATCGGACCATAATCACAAATCTGGTCAGCCACATTGGATCGAGCCGCCATATTTTTTTCTATCAAAAAGTCCATAACGCGTTGTCAACTATCATCTGCCAGATTCCAAGTTGTTCAGACGATTAGAAGTAGGTAAAAATTCAGTTGCAAGATTTGAACTAGGTGCATGCCAAAATTGCAATTTAAATGAAATCTTGAAAAAATTAATTTTATTCGCTAATGGTTCAGTTTATCCAGATCCAACAAGAGCTCCTTTTCTATGTTGATACCCCTGAGATTTCATAATTTCATGTAAAAAAACTGAAATTGCGATGAACAAAAAAGTTGGGGTTATTTTTACCCCCTACCTCCCTGTTTTGACACACCCCTGTATTTAATTTTGAGGTGATTTTAACTCCATTCGAACCGGCACTGAATAGTTAGTGGATAAACAAAATTTTAGATTTTCATCATACAAGGTGTTGGCGATAATAGTACAAAATCATTCTTCGAGGCCCCCCTTTGAGGGGCTGTATCTTTCTTGGGGGGCACTTCAGAAAAAAATATCACCGTGGTTTTCGTAATTATTTCACTCACTCTATATACTCCCAAAGTTTGACCACCTATTTTAGAATCACCTTGTATATATGAATATATTATATGTATCGATTTATTTGAATATATTATATTTATCGATATATTATATGTATCGATATGTATCATTAAATATCGATATATCGATAAACATCGATATCAAAGCAATCGTTGAAATCGATATCCAATTTTCAATATCGCACAACCCTAGTTCTGACCCTACCGGAAGCAACTTTTTGGGTACAGTTGTAAACCTCTGATCAATGATTCTCGAAATTACCATGCGAACTTTACGATTCTATAGCATTTTTTGAAAACACCATATACATCAGGGTACAGATGAAGATTAATAAAATTGAAATGAATATATATAGATTTATTGAAAAGGAATATTCTCAGATATAATTATGAACATAAAAAATGGATATATATACATAAAGAAATACATTGAGAATTCGCATTCTCCATATGTGATGAAAATATTAATTCTTTCTCGGTTTATTCAACAGAAAACGACTACTTTCCTGGCTATATGCCACGACGAACATTGAATTATATCTATTGAACGCACACGATAAGAATTTGAAAACAAAATCTTCTGAAGTATAAAGATATGTACATAATATCATTCTGATTATTATTCAACAGAAAACAACTACTTTCCTGGCTATTTGCCACGTCGAACATTGAATTATATTTGTTGAATATCCAAAAAGAGTGCATGAAAAATGAAAATCCTCTGAAATTGAGAATTGACATTATATTTCTCAAATCGGATGAAATAACATGATGTATTAATTGTATTATGATATAAAAATAAAGCTCACCTATATATTCAGTATTGAAATGAAAATTGATATGTATGGGAGAAGTATACTTGTATAAACTCTGATCTTGATGAGCTTTGAACTTTTCAAAAAAAATCATTCGTATCAGTGATATTGGAATTATATCTCTCACAAACAGGTTATATGACTTCGCTCGAATAAACTCATTTCGGATATCAAAATCCTCATCAGTATCCCAAAGTCCAGTTATTCTTTCAGCCATTCTTCATCATATACACAATTTTTATCTCCCTATTATATAACTAAAACTATAACGAACTGACATCTGAAAAGTATTATGATTTGTTGACATACTCAGTTCAGAATTTCTTTCCTCGTCCTGTATGATGAATGTCAATTTATCATACATCCAAAAATATCGATTTATTATGAATATGTAAAAATTGATATGCAGGGTGTTTAAAAAAGACTCGGCTATATTTAAGAAGCTGATTCCTTAAATCATTTCATGAAAACAATCCAGAAATGCATTGTTTCCTACATACGACGGTTACATTTTTTTTTTAAATTCATGTTACGGAACTTCAAGAAATTTTATAGATAGACATAGACAGATAGATACAAAATGATTGACATTCGAATAACACCTGGAGTCATTGTTGCAAGTGGTCACTGTTTGTAATAATTTTTATCTAGTTAGGGCCAAGTCACAATAACGCTGCCAAATTTCAAACAAATCCATGAGGAGATATTTGAATCACCCCCATAAATACTGCCGCGTCTTTTTTAAACACCCGTATATACAGAAATACATTGAGAATTCGCAGTCTCTTTGTGATGAATATTCCTTTTCAATACTTTCATACCCAATCAAGAGGTTCAATCTTGAACGATGGAAACTTGATATTGTTTTTCTACCTCTAATCGCAGATTCGGAATTTTCTCTCCACTCCCTGTATGATGAATATCAGTTTGTCAAATAAGAAAACTAATCTTTGTTATCATTGATCCTAGAATCACGAAATTTGGTGTCTAAGGGTGATTCGATCTTACAATGAAGACCACAGGGGGAAAGGGGGAATGTCACAATATAGTGGAAATTGACTTGACACCGCCATCTGATAGCCAAACCACTATATTTCAGTATCAACAGAAGTCCATATAATATAGCAATTATTACGCAGCATAGTCATCGTCCACCAATTAATATGCTCGTTCGAAAAAACGTTCACATATAGAAAAGACGCGTTTTGTCCACTTCAAAAATGTAAAGAAAGGGGAACGTCCAAGCTTAGTGCTTGTTTGAATTCAGATTCCATTGTGATTTTAACAGGTTGTTTTCACACTGTCAAAAGGTCAAAGTGAACTCTCAGGCAAACAAAAAATGAGAAAAAAAGAGATATCACCACCTTTTTATCATCTCTTGGAGTGTACGAAAGGGAATCCCTATAATGTTCTGGGAACATCGTGGATACCTAGGGAGGATAGGAAGAGGAGGTAGGTATTGGGATTATTTTAAAGTTTTGGAGATTATAAGTTCTTGGGGATACTCTGTTTTGGTAAAGAGTTGACGACACAAAGGTGTGCTGACTGGGCTTGTCGAGTACGTCTGAGTGATGGGAATAAAATAATGAGATTGCTACATGATGATTGCTACATGATGATTCCTACTTATACTGCGTGGAATTTATAGAAAATGATCAAATTATATAGAGATGTTAGATGTACTATATAAGACAACTTACCGCTCATTAGGTAGTCAGACAGGAATGGAGAAATCTACCAGAGCAGATGATTGCGAGTAAACAGTCCAGTTTTTCGACAATTTATTTGGACATTCCCCATTTTTCCTTTGATTCTTTGGACTTATTTTTTGTTTTCGATGATTTTTTCATACGAATATGATTTTTATTTCTAGTTGTTCAACTTTATTGCTCATTATACCTACTTCATCTAATAAATCCAGGTATGGTTTGATTTTAGTTTCCTCCAACTTGCAAAAAGTATAAGGAGGTTTCAAACTTTGAAATGCGTTTTCCTCGAAGCTTACTTTTTGTAACATTCCCCCTTTTTCCCCTGTGGTCTTCAAATCATTTCCTGGTACGAAAAACATGATTTAATACAGGGAGCTAGAGGTGCGATGCTATAAAAATGCACCAAGTTTTTTTTGTTTCAAGATTCATCACATGGCTACTACCAGAATATGATTATTCGAACACTTTTACATCGGAAAAGCATTCTTGTTAGAATGCCGTTTTCATTTTGATCTCCAAAAAAATTTACAATGATTTCGAGCATGTGTGTTCTTGACTTGAGATGAAAAAATTAGAAATTATTGATTATTACAATTTGAAATCGCCAGTTCACTTTTCTTTTATTAGAGTTCATATTGTGCGATGTTAATTTGTTGAGTGTATATAAGTTTGGGAAATTTAGGAAATTTCGGTTGCGGATACTTTCTCAACAAATCAACATTACGATTAACTCTAATAAAACAAAACTAACTGAAAATGTTAAATTATAATCATCAAGTTCTATTTTATCTCAAGAACACATCACGCTCAAGATCATAGTAAATTTTTTCGGACATTGCATAGGAAAATGAAACTTTTCTCGAAAACGGTTCCCGTTACGGCATTCCAACATAACTACCTTCTTTTGGTAAATCTGTTTGGAAAATCATATACTGGTAGTAAAATTGAGATAAATCTTGAAAGCATATATCGGCAACGAGTTTCGCACCTTCCTGAATATTAAATCATATTCTTCGTTCCGCGAAAAGATTTCAAGGATATTGAAATTTTGAGGTTCTAGGATTGAAATTTTGGGGTTCTATACGATCAATGATAACAACTGCACCTCCGGGCGTACACGAACGTTATTCTGGGACACCCTGATGTTTATGTCGGCGTCAAACAGAGTTAACCGCCATTCTCTGTATTTACATAAAAACCTATTTTTCTTTCATGAAATTTATTGTAATAATACCCTATAGCGTAATAGTTACAATATCAAGTTAGAATTGAAATTACACTTTAGCCTCATCATTTTTCAACATTTTCTTTTTTGGATTCACTCTATTTATCTTTACTACTACTACTCGAGCAACAGCATTTTATAGCGTTACATGATTTTATGGAAAATATATATCCAAATCAAACAACGAAAAAACGAAACAGAATATGCGAAGTCACAAGTTAATCGAAAGGGCCAGTAGCGAGTATTTCCGCCGCGGGCAAAAATAACTACTTGGCAAAGACGGCCAATAACCACAATAAGAGACCTAATGTCATGTTGGTCCAGGTTCTCCCAAATTTGAATCATCAGTCTCTACCGTGTGTTTTCCAAACTATTCAAGTTACGTTCCTCTAGATAATTTCTCACAACTCAGGTGACGTGAGTCCTGGCATTATCCTGCATCAACAAAAATCCTTACAATTATGTGGTTCTAAAATCATCGACATGTACCTTTCAGCTTTATAAAGGTTCCCATTTATGATCAAGTTCCATGCGATTTATGATATAAAATTGTGGTTCTGAGATATATGGAAGATGATGGAGTAAATCCAAAAGAAGAATGTTGGAAAAAGATAAGGCTAAAGTATACTTTCAATTTCAACTTGATAAAGTTACTGTTACACTCTACAGGGTATTACAAATTTCATGAAAAAAAGACGCTCGGTATATTCATAAAGAACAGGTTCTTATGCGAATACAGTTTGCACGTCAATATTCAGAAGAAGATAACCTATCATTCAAAACAAAAATCGTCCAAATCGGAGAAGTATTTTAGAAGGAAATGTATTTCAAACTTTTGGATACTTTTTGGTAGTGCGTTAATTTGTTGGGGAAGTGTATTTATACCCACATATACCTAGACCTACTACCTACATAAATGTGTACCCACTATGGAATTATCCATCCTATGTATGAACCTCGGTATAAACAAAATGCCGATGTCATAAATCTCTCTATTTATAGCTTCGTTAATCCAATTTATAAAATTGAATGATAGGTGATTACCTTAAAATTGAGCACACCCACACATATATATTGTCCTCTTGTGGGACTAGTGTACTATATACAATCATAATCATTAGCTAACCTTGAAATTGCAATTCTCCATTATTTCAGTAGGTGCAATGTAAGAGAAGTAACCTGATAATTATCACATTGGTGGTCTGAACATTGAGGAGAAATTTTATCCTTAAATGTTAACAAGGCGACTATATAGGGTGTTACAGGATCATGCACTGAGAAAACTCGGCCAAGTAAATTGTTTTCTTGAAAAAAAGTCGATTGTGACAAGAACATTTTCACCAACGGTAGGAAAATATGGTACTTGCAGTAGGCAAAACTATATTTCTGGAACGAAGTTTCTGCTGTAAGTGATCAGAACACTTGTTGGTATCAACCAAGTCGATATGTACTTAGAGTTCGCTAATTCTAAGTGAACACTAAACTAGTGCTAGGTTAACGAATACTCACTATTATCAAATTATTTTTCTGACATAAGATCACTTGCTCTGAGCGAACTCATCAATAAAGACAATCTATCAAGTCGATTGTTGCAGGTGACAGCTCACCTGTAGTTATAGATCTCTTTTTCGTTCGGACATCTCCGATATTATTCGAGTACCCACGCCCAACGCGATCACTGTCCAGTGTCCACGAGTCCACGGCGTCATTTCGATCTTAGCATTCGTGAAGTTAGTATACTTGCGTTTCCGCTAGTAACATTGAAAGTCATGCAAGTGCCCTTCCGAACAACTATACTATATCATATTCGTATGAGAATTCTCTGTTTGTGTGCCGTGCTCTGTTGCCGTGCTCTGAGCTGTGGGGTGTTGAGTTCTTGATCTGTTCTCTTGAAGGAGATAATGAAATACAAAACTCTTCTAGAACCTTCGATCATAAAGGTTCGTTGTTCGGAGTCTAGAACAGTACATTATTGTTTCTACATATGTACAGGATTTTTCTCCACTCCCTATGATACTCGAAGTGGAAGGAAGTGACGTTTAAAAAGTATGAAAGTTGATTCATCTTCAATGCTGGAAGGAAAAAGATAGTGAACCAGAGTGCAGTGCAGTGAGTGAGAGTACCGTTTTTCTCGGTGCATGATGCTGATCTACGCGGTATCTAGTATCTCAATATTTGTCGTCAGCCTTACCTTTTTTGTATTTTCTGGATTCATCATACCTTTATAATAAAATGTTTTGAATGCATGTGTTTTTGTCTTATTACCAAGGTTTTATCATTTTTCAGAGAACAATGGAGGTATTTTTTCATACTAGCTAATGACAAGTGAATAAGTCACTATTGGCAAGTAAATAAGTCACTGATGACTAGTAGATAAGTCACTAATGACATGGTATTAGGCCACTAATGACTAGTGAACAAGTCACTAATGACTAGTGAACAAGTCACTAATGACTAGTGAACAAGTCACTAACGACTAATGAACAAGTCACTAATGACTAGTGAACAAGTCACTAATGAAAAGTGAATGAGTTACTAATGACAATTAAATAGGTCACTGATGACAAGTGATGTGTTCACTAACCGTTATCACTCTGAAATTTAATGAAACAGGTCAATAGTGGTAAGTGTACATTTCCAGGAACACAAATATTCTTGTGGTTATTAACTTGTTTCCTTGTCCCATATAGTATACAAGTTTTTACTTGCCACTATTAAATATTCACTTAGGGTTAGTGATTTTTTTTCTCCGTGTGGCTTTCTTGTAAGTTTTGAAGATAAATATTTGACATTTTGAACAAAATATTTATATACATAATATGTACTCGAAAAAATATAATGTTTTGATAACTATTTTGTTATGGAACCATTGTTTTCTGAAACTAGAAGAGACTTCGGATTCAAATGGCTATCTATATTCTTTTTTTGAAAAGGTTCGAGAAAAAAAAAATTTGTACGTATACCTTCATCAGTTCTTATGCTGAATTCAATAATATATAGGAAATTTTGAGTTTTTATTCAGGAGTACAGTAAACAGGGTCGGTGTTTTCAGCCCTCACTAGATTTCAATAGCAATTATTTCTGCAATTTATCACCACTGGATAATTGTAGGAATTGTGAGGTTTTTATTTGAATAAAACAAAACAATATCAACTCGAATTCCTACAGGCAATTGCAAAAATAATCACTGATAAAAAAGTGAGGGCTAATAATTGTTTAATTAGCCGACCTTTATTGTTCAATACACTCCTGAATAGGTATTTTGGGCGTTAAGTTTTGCCGTTGATTGATATATTACGCTTACAGCGTAAGCGTTATACGTATATTAATCAACGGTTTTACTTTAAAAGTTAAATGGCCTACACGGTCGGGGTCACGTGCGATTTTCGCTATATGTCAAAAATTACAGATCCTTTAAATTAATCGCTGAAAATATAGGCGTTTAATTATTTAAACTTCAAAAACGTTCATGAGAAATAGTTTGTTTTTATTCCGATTTGACAAATGTTTTTCAAATTTGAACGTTTGAACTTTCATATGTTATTGATATTTTTTAATTTCTACGAAATATCTAGAATATTGGAAAAGTGTTAACTTCAACAAAACTATCGTAAACTTTGGTTAAAAATGCGCACGAGTTGCAAACAAATTTTTTTCTACATACGTGAAAAATATAGTTCTGAAGTAAAAATTTGTTTAGCTTGTTTAGTATTGAATTAGCTTAGAAGGCCTCTCCCTATCCTCCCTGGGTACGCACTATATTCCACGAACATTATAGCAATTTCATTTTGTGCGGTCGAAGAGATGAAAAAAAAATTGTTCAACATTCAGAAATTGAGGACCATAAAGTTGAAATGCAAAAATATCTTATATAGTTTACATACAGGGTGTTTCATAATTGAATGCTGATCCTAAAGGGCGATGATCCTTGGATGATTTTAAGGAGAGAAGTTCATATCAGCATATGTCTTGAACCTCTTAGTTTTTGAGCTACAGGGTGTTGAAATCAGAAGCGTACAGCGTTTTTTCGAACAAAACATTCAATATCAGGTCTACGCCGAGAACATCACTGGTGAAGTAAAAGTTTGATTTTCTTCCCAAAACAAAATGTGTTTTCACTTATAGTGGGTGTCTACTGAATTACCAAAAACAATATCCAAGAACTGAAGGAACAAAATTCTTTGGTTTTTATTTTTTTACGCAAAAACGGTACCTACGTTGAATGAAAGTAAGTCTAGGAATCAAATTTGCTCCAAAATGAATAAGAATTGAAAAAAAAAATCTGGTTCTCAGAAAAATCAGTGGCGTACTATTTTCTTCTTCAAAAATTGTCAGTTCAAACCCCGTACGGACGCCACTGGTGAGAATTTTTAAATATCTTTCACGTAAAAAAATGCTCCTTAATGATGAAAAGGTGTATACAAAATATCATAACAATATCTAAGAGTGATAAAAAATTATGATGAAAAACTCATTTTTTTCTTGAAATTTCATCACCCTGTAGCTCAATAACTAAGAGATTTAGGACATATGTTGATATGAACTTTTCCCTTTGAAATCATCCAAGGATTATCGCCCTTGAGGATTAGCATTCAATTATGAAACACTCTGTATATCCAATGCGCAAAGTATGCACTTCGCGCATCGTTTTACTTTGCGCACTGCTTCGCACATGCGGTGTCGTGGTAACGTAGGAAACTGAAAAAAGTGTCACTTCGCAATTTATTATCAATGCAACCTTGTCATTTTTTGACGATTGTGGAAAAAATAAATTTGAAGCTGGATTATTATTATTATAGGTATATACAGGGTGAGTCGAAAATGTGTACCGAGTTTTCTGGAGGTGATAAAACTCAATAAACTATAATGACCCAAAATGTGTATTAAGGGTCGAGATATATATATTTATCCTTCCAAAATTGCTTAAACTTCTAAAGGGTAAAAGCACTGAATTGAAATTTCCTGCATGAATGTGAGTCGATAAAATACATTTTTATAATGCACTTCTATATTTCTGCTATAATTATATTTTAACTTGTACTTGTAATGGAATACATTTTAATTTCAATTGCCAATTTCTCATGGATATTTTCTGCGAAACATAAGTTCGATGGCACTTATTATTATCGCTCAACAGCTTTATTCATCTCCTCACTAATAATTATATATTTATTATATTTATTATTATTATTCATATATTTTGTTGAATAAATAAGGTTATTATATTATCATTATTATATTATTATATATTCACTTATAAATAGTTATATATCTTTTTAAAAAATCATATAGGTATTTTTTTCGATAATAATTAGTATATAATTGAAAGTTAGTATATACTTATTATAGCATGCGATATAATGGTAGTGATATAGCATGAAACAGTTGTGTCGAAGGTAACTTTTTTTAATACCTATACTATTACTAATGTTTCTCAGAAATTAAAAAAAAATCGAAATCTGATAGTTGCAATAGAACCGTTCAAAATTGAGACACATATAGGTACCTATCTGTGTAAAATCGGAATAGAAACAACTTTTTCCAGTAAACGTCTTCGAAATTCATACAAATAAGCATATTTACAGCAAATAAAAACAACTTTTGACACAGTAGGCCATTGATAATATTTTTCAAAACAAAACTCAACGCCGAACTCAAATTTTACTATATTATACTTTATTATCAAATAATTTTTTTTTACATTATTATATGCCAACTTTCTGAAAGACACACTGTATAAGTGTAAATAATTATATCATCCATCAATACCCCACTGACCATCAGTGGCAGTAGCTATTATTACTTTTTTTTGCAACATGGTCCAATGCATTGCATTGCGCCTATTTCCCCTACGCATAGGTAAGTATTCCTCAGATCGTCTCTATTCCTGGCTTTTTTATTTTCCCGTTGTCTCCTCTGTTTGACTGTTTGTGTTCTCTTATCTCATGATTGATAAAAATGTAAACATAAATTCATAATTCCGTTATTTCCTACTTATTCCAGATCATTTCATGCAAGAACTGATGAATGAATCGATCATTGATATTTTCAAATCTGATGATAATAACGCCCCACATTCAAATCGAGCAGCGAAAACGTTAAATCCAAATCTAGTAACTTACAGTGCTGCCACCCGGGGGTGGGGGCCTCTATATAACTCAAAATTGCCGGCCGCCATTTCATTTCAGATCAACGCATTGACTAAAGCGTTTGTGTTTTCTAGTTGATAGTTGTTTAAAATTTTTATAACAAAATGAGGGAAATCGTTCACATCCAAGCCGGACAATGCGGAAACCAGATTGGAGCCAAGGTATGTCACATTTTCATTTGTTTTATTTTCTTTTCTTTTGTTTTGGAAGATGTAATTTGTTCTCGCAGCCATCTTTATGGTTGCCGACAAAATAATTTACATCATGCATCATGCGTTTATCGTTTCTACTGGCCAGTAATACCTGCAATGTTTTCACAAATTTTCATTCCCTTTTATAGGTAATTGGCAAATTATAGTTTGATCTATTTCTCGTTTTTTCTACCGGCCAACGAAGATTCTTTTATCATGACATATTGATTATTCTAAAAACATGGGTTGGGTTCGGGTTAAAACGGTAGGTCGGTAACGGTTTTCTATGAACAGTGGCGGACGGAGCAAACTTTATATGTATTGAATATGATCTTAACATTTGCATTATGATAGTAGATGTGGCAAGATCTTACATTTCCTTGTACGGTTTGTGTAATTATGAATTAAATTTTTCAGTGGGATATCCGCAAGATTTTATATTTCTTGTTTCTTGTAATTGAAATGCCATCAATCGAAATTGTAAAATCTGATTTGTTGAATAATTCGAATATACCAATCAGCTTCCAAGGATTCTTAATTCAATTGTTAATAATTTGTTTAGTCGAGTTTAAAAATCCACCATAACACCACAAACATTTTGGTGCGCCTCAGTGAAATATTTTCAAATCATGAAATAATATGGTGCCTATAATATACATTAAAAGATAATTGATTATAATGATAATATAGTGAATAAATAGGTACACTAATTATTCTACTTTTTCATAGCCATTGGGAATTGCTAATTGTAGTTTAGTTGAGTGGTTGAGTTGGCAAAACGGGATTTTGGTTCCAGCATTTTAACATGGTTTTACTTCACTGATCATCCTGTCATGACACATTCCAGAAGAGTTCAATGGCCTTGTTGTTCTTGAATATATATCTAGTGGCATTTTGGAATGCTTTTCTTGGACCATTAGCATAGATCTCATTTTTCAGTCGCGTGTTTTAAATTAGAAAGGATCATAAATAGATTAATGAGGCAGAAACTTTAGGCCTACCCACTCACTATCTAGTTTGTGAGTTCAAACTCTTCAGAGGAAGTAGGTAAAGACTAGATAGCTTGAGTGCTTAAATGTAGGTGATCCAAATATTTGATACCTAGTAGGAATTCAACAGCACTCTTTCTGAAATCATAGAATCATGTTCTCAGTAGTTATTTTCAAAATATAAGTCGATTCAACCTTTTTGAAATTGTTTGAAGACAAAGCTGAAATAGAAATACTTTTTCTAATCTCCAGATACCTATCCATCCACTAAATCATGGAATTCCTAGCATAAATCATTGATATTGTTTCCAGTTATTTTATAAAACCTATATATTCAATGTCAAGTAGATATCATGAGAAACTGCAACATGATTGACATGTGCGTGTTCCTATAGATACTTCCACGGGAAATGTTTCTCAGAAATCTCTGCTACCTATACCTAATTCCATCACTAGCAATACCAGTCAAACGAACCCGACACGTCCAGTCAGCACATCCCTTGGTCGTTAACCGTGAAAAATGTCTAAAAACACTACCAAACCTTGTTCGTTTATAGAACATAACATATAACCTCCAAAAGTTGAACAAAAAAATTGGCACCTGCCTCCTATCCCTATCCTCCCTAGGTACGCGCAATGTTCCTCGAACATTATAAAAATTTCCTTTCGTGCGCTCCAAGAGATAAAAATCAATTGATAACATTTTCTTAGGCATCTACTGTGTCCATGGTACGAATTTACCACCCCTGTAAAATCTTCCTTGACTGGATTATGGGAACATGTATAAACTTTTGTTTCCTTGGCACCTACCTAGGTATTTGAAATGTACATTCAACATGTGGGTAAATCAATTTTTGGGTTGTAATTTAGGCAGATTGATCCCTATCAATTGCCCAAGTTTAAAAAAGCACTAGGATTTTTTTTTTTCATTAACTATCGACAGATTCTCAATCAGGAGCACTTGAAACATACCTGTAAAAATATTCGTCAGACTCAAATGTGGATCTATTAATAAAGTGTGAGGGGATGAATTTTATATTTTTCTCAATCTATAATATGTTGAATATGATCCTCTATAAGAAATCCTTTATTAGATGTTCAGAATAAAATACAGTAAGTGGTACTTTTTATCAATCATACAGTTTATTATTAAACGGAATTTTAAAACTAACTTGATATTCAGAAAATTATTTCAAATTTCTAGAGCTCTTTATTTCAAAAAAAAAAGGCTGAAGATGTGTCGATAATTTTAAGCTCGGTTTCAGGTCAACTTCAATATCACTATTGTGCTCCACTTTGCAGATATTTAATATACAGGGCATATCATATTTAAATGTACATACGATACATGTATATAAAGGACACTGATGGTTTCAAATTACCCCCCATTGATGTGTCTGCTATCTTTGATAACTAATATACAGGACGTTTTCTTGATACCTATTAGCAAAATATTCATCTGGTTAAAATTTTTTAACTACTTTGTACAGGGTGCGCCTCTTGAAATGGAATCCCCCCTTAACTCTTTCGTTCTCAAAGATATGAAAATATTTTAAATGAAAAAGTTGTGTCAAACAAACTAAACTTTTATTTTGTGAAGTTGCTCCATGTACAGGGTCATTCGTTTTCCCAGAAAAGACATCAACTTTGATTTTTCCAATTGAACACCCTATATAATTTACGACATGTCGATAGAGCCTTTCCTTCTCATTTCAAAAATATATATGAGTTGCATATTTGGATGAAAAATTGTTGAGTTATTGATTATCAAAATTTACCAAAATACCGCATTATGAACCTTCACTTATTTTTAATATCATCTGATGTAAGTTGAATATAGTCGGCTTTGAAATAACGTTGATATATTGTTCAACCTCCGTGGAAATGTCATAGTTTTATTTATTATGAAATTGAAATCGTTCAATCTCAATATAAAAAAAATATGAATTAACAGTTTCAATGGAAGATTTCGTATTTTGGTAAACTTTGATAATCAATAACTCAAATGATTCTCATCCAAATATGCAACTCATATAAATTTTTGAAATCAGAAACAAAGGCTCCATCGACATGTCATAAAATATATAGGTTCCATTGAAAAAATCAAAGTTAATGTCCTTTCAGGAAAAACGAATGACCCTGTATATGGAGCAACTTCACGAAATGAAAGTTTGAATCGTTTCAAACAACTTTTTGAATCAAAATTTGTTCACATTTCTGGAAACAAAAGAGTTAAGGGGGGGGGGGTCCATTTTAAGAGGCGCACCCTGTACAGTCCATTCATACTTGTTGAAAAAATTCCACTGATATTACTCATCAAAACTGAATAAATATTGGGATCAGAATCCAGGTCCGTCTTCAGGAAAAACAGAAAACTTCTTTCATTTCAAAAACAACCAACACTGTATGGCAAAATTTTATAGATTTGTTTTAATATTTGAAAAGAACGGGAAAAACCAATGAACTGACCTACTTTTCAGGAGCCGCATCCAATTTGACATATGTTTTGCTCTGCAAAATATTCTAATATTCTGACATGCAGTTCATAATCACTAGTGTGATATTATAACGTTAAGATAATTGTTGGTGATTGTGTGTGGTTACATTTCAAAGTGTTCATAATAATTATGCCCACATTACATTACAATAACCTTTACTTTACCAATAATATCACACTAGTGATTTATATGTCAGATTAAATTTTTTTTGCACAGCCAACTTCACCGCAGCTTATGAATAAATACATAGTGAAGAATAAAAGTAGTCCTCGAAAATTTCTAATATCATTTAAAAGTTGTATTCTGTCAAACGAGCAATTCTTGCGATAGTTCACCCAATTCAACTCTGATGATGTTGAATGTTACTTTCTTGTATTGAAATTGGTTTTTGAATTACGATTTGAATAACAATGCCTGAAGAATGCGGTAGAATATTTGAAAAAATATCAATAAAACATCTGTCAAACTGAATGCGCGCTCGTGAACAGGTCACTTCATTCATTTTTCCCTCTCTTTTCAAATATCAAAACAGATCTATAAAATTTTGCCATACAAGGTGTTGTTTTCGAAATAAAAGAAGAGACCAACCTGGATTCTGATCTCGATTTTTACTCAGTTTTGATAGGTAATATAAGTGAAATATTTCTACCAAGTATGAAAAGATTATACAAAGTGGTTAAAAAATTATGACCAGATGAAGATTTTTGCCAAAATCAAGAAAACGTTCTGTATCTCAGTTATGAAAGACAGTAGTTACATTATGGTGGGGTGATTTGGAACCACCATATCGTCCTCTGCAGGTATCGTATCTACATACATTTTAATCTGATGAACCCTGTATAATATTATTCATTATCTTGACCCCACTAGTTTTTGAAATGATAAAAATCGGTAGGTACAACATGTATGTTACATGTTTCAGAAAATTCGTCGTTAGTTCTTATGAAAAAATCCCTGATAGTTCCACAATTTGAGTCATTTCAGAAGGCGTCGATAACCATATATTAGAAGATAGAATACTATAGTTTCGATGATAATTTCGAAATTCTACACATTAGAAAATGAAGGAATAAAACTCAATCATTTTGAATCATTAGAAATCATGTCCTGTGATTGAGAATTTTGTTGAAATCTTATCGTTTGTGAAGTTTTTACATTTGCCATGAATTTCCATCAAGTAACGGCCGAGTCAATTCAAACTTCTATTGATATGAAATTTTAAACACAGAGAACTTTTTGGGTCGAATAATCTGGTATGTCCTTAACTTCTAAAATATTGAAATATTGATAATTTTTTGAGAATTAAGAAAATCATTGTCAAACAAATATATAACAGGAAAAACTACTTCCTGGCTGATAGCACAGAATATTGAATGTCAAATATTAGAACTACCTTACCTAATTGAGAAAAATACAAAAATGATCAAACAATATTGTTCAAATATCTAACAGCAAACAACTACTTGTCGTCTTTCCTGTCCTTAACTTCTGAAATAATATTGAGAATTTTTTGAGAATTAAGATAATCATTGTCAAACAAATATCTAACAGAAGAAACTACTTCCTGATTGATAGCACCGAATATTGAATCTGTCAAATATTAGAAATACCCTACCTGATTGAAAGAATACAAAAATGATCAAACAATATTGTTCAAATATCTAACAGAAAACAACTACTTTTCGTCTTTCCTGGCTAATACAAAACTGTGCTTATACCACAGAATACTGAATCATATCTGTTATTTATGGAAGAATAATACTAATAATAGGTATATCTAATTCTGAGAAATTATTTCTCTAACATTTATTGAGAAATAGTAATTTATCATCTAGGTTCAATTATGGTATTTGAACTGATGAAAATTGAAACAATTCACTGTATATATTATTATGACACATCAAAACTAATAATTGTATTCATCCAAATGAGAGAAAATCGGTATAGAGAATGGAAATGAACTTGTTGCATATGTTTTTATGATACCATTATCAAATAAACAAAAGAATTTGAATAGAAAGACTATATCAGATAACAGTCAGAAATAAATCCAGTAGATAGAGAATTGAATAAAATGAATAATGATTTAAAAGGAAATCCTGGAGTAGCTCTTTAATTTTCTCTTGAAAACGTGCGTCCTATCAAGATTAGAAAATTACACAGTTTATATAGTAATTTGGTCTCGTAGTCAGAATGAATGAAGGAAAGTTTAAAACGCCTTTCCTTTTTTTGTGTACCACCCTCGGTACTACCCTTGTACTTGGAATTTTTCCACATCCTGCTTATTTCATAAATCTACTATTAGTCTACTAACTAGGGCTGGGAGATAGTGATTTTCGATTATCGATAATCACAATGTGTGGATATTATCGATTTATCGAAATTATCGATATTATCAAAATTGTCGATATCATCGATAAATTGATATTTTTTTATGAATTATCGATATTTTCGATACATTTTGCATCAAGCGAACTATATACTACATTCCAAATAAGAAGATAGTAAGTGGCGCTTTTTCTGAAGGAATGTTAACACTGACAAAATGAATATATGACTCATAATCGAAAATTATTGTAAAATTTTAATATAGGGAAATTAATTGGAATTTTATTTTGTGGACAACTTCCCCTAAAGAAAATTTCAACCTGTCTTAGTTGGAATGGACTATAAGAGTGGGCAATTACAAATAAGAATCAACGGATTCGAAAATTATCGAAAATCGTCTAAAGTTTTATCGATAGTACAGATATTATCGATATATCGATAAATTTGCCCATCCCTACTACTGACACATATATTTAGAATTATCTGAACTATTCAGCTTTGTCACAAGCCCTTCAATTCATGATAATTGTCACTGTATCACCTTGTTTAAATAGCAAGATCTTGATATTAGTCTTCATAGTATTGACATTTCTGATTAGAATACAGTTTTATCTATATTATCTCTGCGGCCTGCCTTTGGAGATCTTTGCCGTTGCCTTACATGTTTTTCTGAGTTTGAAATATTTTCTTTAGGCTAAGTTCAATTTCTTGGGATATCACGTTACCAGCTGCTTGAAGTGGATTACATACAGTGTGACCCATTTGAAATTGGGCCACCCTCACAATTTTTTTATTAAAGCAGCGATTTTGACAACTTTATTTAAATATTGATATGGGAATGGTGTATTTTGGAACTAAGCGGCGTCTACTTTTTCAGAAACCAAAGCCTACTCTAGATCATAATCAGAGGCTAAAAAATACAGAATCCATTAATGCTAATGTTGAATACTTCCTCATGAAACTTGAGGCAGATCTATTTTAGAGGATTTTTTCTAAAAAAAAATTTCTAGTACGGATTCTGGATTTTTCAGTCTCTTCTTTTCTTGTGATCTAGTAGGCCTATGTTTTTGAAAAAATCAGACGCCGTCTACCTCCAAAAATCACCTTTTCCACCTTCACATTTAAAAAAAAATCGTCAAAATCATTCCATAAATAAAAAAAACGGGTGGCCTGTTTTCAAATGTATACTCTGTATATCCAAACTGTGGTTCAAAGCTAATTTCAGCATCAGATATGCAGTTGTCAGACTCAATTTTCTACTTATTATGGAAACTTTGACCTGATAAGCATGATGCCCTGTTACTCGTCAGTCGAATGTTGTCAGGGGTTTATTTTTATAGTCTTAGGAATGAAATTTTGTGAAAATTATTAAAAGAAGTTTGCCAACTGTAGTAGTATACGAAAAGATTATTTATATAAATATTCTTTTCTTTCTATAGGTGTAATATAACATTTTTAGACAATATTTTCATCTGCATAGCCCACATAGGTATTTTTTATTTCTGTATCATATTGGCTGTAGGATTGTTTGCCATACATGGATATAGTGATTACATCATTTGAGTTCTCTCTGTGAGTCTAAATATAGATGTGACCTGACTCATACTGTGCAATTAACATAACTAACTAGGCTGTTGGATTTGCCCTTGCTACATCAACCTGTATTGTGACACGAAAACATTTTGAACCGTAAATTGATAATTGAAAAGCAGTAAATGAATAATCAAAGTACAATCAATGTAAAAAAATTAAAAGTTTATTAATATGAACACATTACATTATATTACATTATATCAATATTATACGAAATGAGAGCCTTAGGATCGGTATCATGAACCTCCCTTTTAGGTATCCTAATCTGGAATTGACACTCCTAACTCACAAGTTGATCATACGTTGCCATAGATATAAACATATTAAATGTTCAATCCTCTGTGTTATGCTTTCAACAAGAAGCCAATTTCAGACCTTTTCATGACCATTTGAATTGGAATCCATAAAGTCTAAACCATATTAATTGATGTTAAACCAGAGGCTACTCTATTCATTCTCATTATTTTTTTTTATTTCAGTAAAATTAGCCAATTGGACCAGAAACATGTTCTACTCGATTTGTTGTCATGGTCTAATTTACACAAAAAACATTGAAAAACTATTTTACCACTAGACGATGGGAATCATTTAAGGATTTTTTGTGTTCATACAATAAGAGTAATTGACTGAATTTCAGTATTTCTAGAATCCTGAATTGGATGAAATTATTTCCTAATGCCAGTAATGTGATTGAGAGTATAATTTTGGATCTTACTTCTTTGTTCATTCAGATATTTTTTGAAATTACATTAAAAATAATTTAATAATATCAAGAGGGTAGAACAGTAAGATTGTGGAATAACAAGTTACTGTTTGCATGTGTATTTTTGAATATTTCTCATTTGATGAGCGATGAATTCATGATCTCCAATTTTTATTTTTCTAGTGATTTTCTGTTCCATTCACTTCAGTATTAAAGTGATGAATTTTGAATTGGTGTATTTCCACGATTTTACCTGATATCAGGATTAAGTTGAAGTGAATCTGATCAAGAATCTAAAATATATTGATTACATCTCGTTACTTCTATGAATTTCAATACAGTGTGATCAGTATTTGAGACAAACATGAATTAGTTGTTTTCATGGAATAGCCACTATACTATGAATTCATTGACACCCTGTGATGGTTGGATGGGACCATATTGAAATACTACAATGCTATGGTTGAATAACTTCCATATGCTTGACGACTGTGACAATGAGCATGAAATTACCTTTCAAAAATTGTTCACTGTTGGAGTATGTCGACCATATCTTTGTATTCGTTTATCATACGCCAATCAAGTTCGCTACCGGTGGATTAATTCTAATTCCAATCTGAATATGAAATATACCGGGCGACTCATAAAGAAACGTTTTACTTTTATACATGTTTGTTTATAGTTGACAAAATAGATTGTTAGAGAAATAGAACCAAACTCTCGCAGATATGGATATTTCAAATTCACTCCATACCCATTTTATCAATTACCCCAGTAGATGTTAATTCACCGTAGTCCTATTAAAAAATTTATTTTAATCATGTAACCAATTTTTGCTTTGCAATGCTGATTTTGCTTGCCGGACACAATTGTGACGACTTCAAGTATGCTTTTCCTGTTGCATAAAAAAATGTCTCTCATTCAGATATGAAGTGTCCATTCTATTTTGCCTCCAAAACTGAAACCAAAGTGTCACTTTATTGAAATTTCACTATTTCTTTCAATCAGCAGTTTGAAAACAATGATTCACAATGTTTAAATCAATACGGAATGACAAACGTCACGTGACTAATGATCAACCTTGAACGGTGCTTTTGACAATATTTTTTCAAATTGAAACATGACTAAGCACAATTGAATATCTCCATACTGGGAAAGTATGATATTTTGCACCTGTGCACTGAAGTTTCATTTTCCACCTCCTTCCCCATTTGGTTTGTTTGCTTTGGCCTCATGGATCAGCCACTACACATACATTCGGTGAATTGCATGAATGATTTAAATGCATTGAAAATAGTCTACCACATAACCAGATAATGAATTTCATGAATATATATTTATGATGCTAATCCCATGGAGGACCAATTTGAACTGGATCAGTATTTTTTTTTTATTTCTTTTAAAAACAGTTCCTAATTTTATGAGTGTCAACCTTTTTGCAATGATGAATCTCTTCTTTTTCAGTTCTGGGAAATTATCTCAGACGAACATGGAATCGACCCCACTGGAGCTTACCATGGAGACTCTGACCTCCAACTCGAAAGAATCAACGTATACTATAACGAAGCCTCCGGAGGAAAATATGTACCCCGTGCCATCTTGGTCGATTTGGAACCCGGCACCATGGACTCGGTCAGATCCGGTCCATTCGGACAGATATTCAGACCAGACAATTTTGTCTTCGGCCAGTCCGGAGCAGGGAACAACTGGGCCAAAGGCCACTACACAGAGGGAGCTGAACTAGTCGACTCAGTATTAGACGTAGTCAGGAAAGAAGCCGAATCTTGCGATTGCCTACAAGGCTTCCAGCTCACACATTCTCTTGGTGGTGGCACTGGTTCCGGTATGGGTACCCTCCTCATCTCCAAAATCCGCGAAGAATACCCCGATAGGATAATGAACACATACTCCGTCGTACCCTCGCCCAAAGTATCAGACACAGTAGTAGAACCCTACAATGCTACACTATCAGTCCACCAGCTCGTAGAAAACACTGACGAAACCTACTGTATAGACAATGAAGCTCTTTATGACATCTGCTTCAGGACATTGAAGCTGACGACGCCCACGTACGGAGACCTCAACCATTTAGTATCCCTCACAATGTCTGGAGTCACCACCTGCCTCAGGTTCCCTGGTCAGTTGAACGCTGACTTGCGAAAATTGGCTGTCAACATGGTTCCCTTCCCTCGGCTTCATTTCTTCATGCCTGGTTTTGCCCCGCTCACGTCCCGAGGTAGCCAGCAATACAGGGCGCTCACCGTTCCCGAGCTCACACAACAAATGTTCGACGCCAAAAACATGATGGCCGCCTGCGATCCCAGGCACGGAAGGTATCTCACCGTCGCTGCAGTCTTCAGGGGCAGGATGTCCATGAAGGAGGTGGATGAACAGATGCTCAACATCCAGGTAGGTTTCTTCATGTGTTTTTTGTTTTTAAATGTCCATGGTTGGGACTTGTCCTTCTTGGTATTCAGGTGTAGCAATCATTTAGAAATGATTATGGAAGATAAAAACAAACTGGGACAGGTTTGGAGAATGTTAGGATTTCATTCTTTTCAACCATCTAATCCTGACAAATCTCAGGAATATAAAAATAAAATACTACAATACCAACAAAAGACAGGTTCAGTGAGGTGAATAAATTAAATTTACAACACAAAAGTAACTAATAGTTTTTGAGTTAATATTGTCTGAATCAAATAAAAAACAATATTGTGTGGAATTCAATTGTCCAGTGGATTAAAAAGTTTCTGAGCCATGTACAAGTTGCATTTACGCCATTATTCAAAATGTGGGTACACAAGGGACTTAAGGAGAAACAGAATTTCAGTTTTTGATTTGTTTTCACAAAATGAAAGAATTGCGCCAACTATTCTGAAAGAACTATTATAATTCTCTATGATTATCCCTAACCCCATTTTACTGAAAGAGTTTGTCTTCAATGATAATGATATGAAATTAATCTATACCAAGACATTTTTTTAGGAAATTACTGAAAAAAAAAAAATCATGGAAAAATGAAGGCATCTGTTTGTGTAAATTAGTTTAAACAACCCTTAAAAAGTCATCTCCAACTGAGTAATGTTGATATTCAAGCATTTCACTGTGAATTCTACATGTTTATAGAGTTAGATAAGGTGATTGAGAACTGCACCAATTTGGTGAAGATGAAAGAGATTATATGAAAAAAAAGTAATTGAGGGCAATTATATTGCAAATTTGGGGTAGATTTGGGGATGTAAGTCAGGAACTGCACTAGACTATCATTTCAAATGAAAAGTAGTTTTTTTTGTGAAACTGATTTGATATGAAATTATTTTTCCAAGGATATACCACACTTCTACTTCAATTTATGAACTACTGATTCAACTTGATCTTCATGAAAGTGAAATTTATTGTATTCCAATTATTTCATTTTGAGTTGATCAGTGGTTTAATTTCAACATGTTTAAAATAAAGTCAACTAACACAATATTGAAACATTTGTCTTCATGTCTCAACAATAAAATTCTACATTATCTTTGAAAATTGATGAGGGCATTATTTCAATAACAAAAAAATATATTGAAAAGAATGTGAGCAGAGTCTAAACTTGCATTAATAATTGTTACCTGCATGCAATTGTCTGGATCTGATATACTTAGGTGTGACTAAATTTATATTTCATAAAATTACAATTCTATCAGTAGTTGATGTCTCATAAGTATCAGAGTGATATATCATTGGAAAGGTAATTTAAAACTGTATCTTGATTTCTAGAGAAAAGCTAATTCACCTTGGGAAAACGAATTTCTGTTTATACAGTGTGACCCACTTCTAATGGAAACACCCCTGTATTGTTACATAATCGTTGGGTAAGGATCTCGAAATTTGCTCCAATATACCAAAAATGCACTCTATGACCAAGTGGGGTCATCTTCAGTGATTCACACTGCTCGCCAACAGCCATGAAACCACACCAATTTCCGGAAAATTATATTAGGAGTCAAAATAGGTTGAAAATCACTTCGGATCCGGAATCAGGATGCCCAATTCACTAACTATTCATAGATTTCCTCGAAAATGTTCAGTTCAGAAAAATCAAATTTTGTCTCACTTCTCATGGAAGCACCTCCGTACCTCACGTAATTATCGAGGTAGTGTTCTGAAATTTGCAGGAAGGGGGGGGGGGAAGTCCAACGATAAAGTCAATTACGAACTGAAAATTTTCTAGGAAAAATATGAACAGTGAATTGGGCGTCTTGATTCCGAATCCGAAGTGATTTTCGACCTATTTTGACTCCTAATATCATTTTCCGGAAATTGGGGTGGTTCCATGGCTGTTGGCGAGCAGTGTATGTCACTGAAGTTGACAACATTTGATCATAGAGTGCATTTTTGGTATTACATGCTCCAGCAAAGTTCAGGATCCTTATCAAACGATTACATAAGATACAGGGGTGTTTCCATTAGAAGTGGGTCACACTTATGTAGAATAGTAGATTGTTTTATTAGGATCAAAAGTGACACTTTGTTTGACAAGCGGATTTTGCATTTGCGAGGCGGAGCGTTTAGCGAAGCCGAGCGAAAGCAAAATTTGCGAGTCGAACAAAGTCACTTTTGATCCGAATGAAACATGCTATTTTTTCTGCAACCGAAACAATTAACTCAAATTAATATGTGAAGTGACCACCAATGCCGTGCCATATGTATGCAATGCAACAAATATTGAAAAATAATCCGTGTGGTGGGAAGTCCCTTGTAGCCATCTTAGGTGGGAATATTCCACCTGCATTAACAGCAGGTTAGGTTTTCAAGGATGTTCAAATTGTAGTTTCAATATAAATATAACCACAGAGTGACATATTTGTGTATGGACCAGGTGCTCTAATGGCAAATACCACGCCAGTGCCATGTATAGGAACAAGACGTGGAAAATGTTAGGTTAGCGAGCATATCAAGAATGATAATAGTGATTATTTATTCCTCTCCATACTACACTGTGTTTGACTTGATAATCAAATAAAGCTAAACAATATCGTTGTTTGAGACAAAAAAAACTATTGCTTGCCGTGATTATTCAAAAACAAGTTATTCATCCCGAGAATAACGAATGAAATACAGATCAAGCAAGTATTTGAATCTTGAATCTTGAAGGCTTCCCTGATCAAAACAAAAATACTTAACTGAGATGTTTATAATTCCAATGCTAAACTATAATAAGGTGTATTTATATCTCCAGCATGGGTATGAAATGCCAAATCTGCTGAAATCAGAAACAAATCGGATATGCGTCTCAACCCAAATAACCAACCGTCACAATGTTGTTTATTCTTGATGACGTCCAGTATATCCTTTTTAGTTCCTAGGAGCTAAAGTTCAACTTTAGCTCCTAGGAACTAAAATTCAACTTTAGCTCCTAGGAACTAAATATGTTGCCTAGCAACATACCTATTTTTGTGTCAGTAATAGAAACGTCAATTTAAGAGCTTATTTTGGTATCAAAATGGACGACTTTTGTGTCGGTTGCAGAAAAAAAGTATTTTTCTACTCCCGTATGTGGATTACTAACTTCACACATCGATAAAAATGTGTAAAGCTTCATTTCCCGAATCGGTGTGTGAAGTGCCATGCTTTTCTTATTAGATTTATTTCACGCACCGGTGCCATAAGAGTCATTGACAAATATGACAGTTCCCGCAGAGTGAAGTTCAGAGTTACATCAGTTAATAGACCGTGGAGGAGATCTCCTAACGCTAAAAAAACACGGCGGCTGGAAATCATCCTCAGTGGCAGAAGCCTACGTGGAAGGATCCCTAACTAAAAAGATAGATGTCTGCAATAAAATCTTAACAACTGAGAATAATCGTAGTTATGTTGTCAATACCAACAGTACAAGCAGCACTAATGTTATAGAGAAAGACAAAGTAAATGTACATTTTGACAATTTACAAAATTGCAATATAACTGTTCATAATGATTATTATTTTAATAAAGAAAATTAGTCAAATTTTACTTTGATTCAATCTCTAAGTAAAAGGTCGTAGAAAAAGTATAGTGTGCACCACGTCCTCGAAGACTTTTTTACACTCGTGCGGATTGAGAAACTTGCCTGCGGCTCGTTCCACAAACTTCCACGCACTAGATACACAATATACTATTTTATCCCAAAAATACGCCCTTAAGATATTTACATCGAATTTTGAATCACCATGTTATTTGTTATTGATATTTTTCCAAAAATTTCAAATTGAACACATTTCAAACGAATTCTATTCCATTCCAGAACAAGAACAGCAGCTACTTCGTCGAATGGATCCCCAACAACGTGAAGACGGCCGTGTGCGACATCCCGCCCAGAGGCCTGAAAATGTCTGCCACCTTCATCGGCAACTCCACCGCCATCCAGGAGCTGTTCAAGCGCATCTCCGAACAGTTCACCGCCATGTTCAGGCGGAAGGCTTTCTTGCATTGGTACACCGGCGAGGGCATGGACGAGATGGAATTCACCGAGGCCGAGTCCAACATGAACGATTTGGTGTCCGAGTACCAGCAGTACCAGGAGGCCACCGCCGACGAAGACGCGGAATTCGATGAAGACCAGGAAGCCGAGGTCGATGAGAACTAAGTCATTTCGTTTTTTACACCCCCGATCTGAAATCGCTTTACATTTTTTTTTCTTCGTATTTTAAGCATGTTTTTTGTACAGTCAACATTCCCGTTTGTAAATTCGAATACTTAACTTATTCAAGACTGACTTTTGTTGCTTTTCCAGTGTTTTTCAAAAGTGTTAACAATTATGTTTTTGCATATTTTGTTCATGAAATAGGCATTAAAACTGCTGCCATTACTTACATATAATCTGAGTATTTTATTCTCCTCATTCCCATGACTGAATTAAGCTGAAGAACTATTGGTCAATAGAGCAAGCAGTTAGTTCAGCGTTGATTGATCAGTCAACGAGTTCAGCTAGCTTTGAGAGGGTGAAGTAAAAGTGTCTTCCGCATCTGTCCTTGTCTTCAGTCTCCCAACCGTTGATTGATATATTATGCTTTATATATCAATCAACGTAAACTAATGTAAATTTTATGTTGGTAATATTGAAAATGGAAAAAAAAATGGGGAAGGTTGTATGGACTTCATAGGAAAGCTCAGGAGTGCCAGTGGAAAAAAAAGTCGAAATTTCGACTTGAGCAGTCAAAATTTCGCCTTAGTAACTCGAAATTTCGTCTTACTAACTCGAAATTTGGAAATTTCGTCAAAGCTCAGCCACAGAATGGTATTCTGTGTACTTAGTATCTCTTCATTATTTAGAGCCAGTTGCAAATATGTCCTCATTTTCAAAAAATCTACACTCATATACAGAGTGTCCCGAAATTAGCCTCACACCTCTTTACCATATCATATCATCGAGTAAAAGCGATTCAAAAATATTGTTACATCTCAGATATTATGCATACCCTTGCAATGAGGCATAGTGGAGATTGTTTGGTAAGAAGGAAGTACTTGATTTTTTTTATAGCCACTATGATTAGAAAATTGGCAACTTTATGCATAAGATGTGAATGCATCAATATTTTTAAATCGATTTCACTCGAAAAATGATACATCTGATCAATGCGGAACAAGAGCACTTATCTTGTGAAATGGTGTGGATTTTTATAATCCGAGACTGAATTGTCAAAAAATATGCATACGAAAAAGTTTGAGCAATATTTAATGTAGTCCCAGCTTGTATTTTACACTCCTGAATGAAACTCTCAAATGATTTTATGTTCACCGAATTGGGCATGGAAAGTTCAGTTCTTGTACCAAATTGCATCATTTTATCACGTGGCGTTTCGGAAATATTCAAGAAATATCATCTTCAGAAGCCCCCTTTCTAGGGACCATAGCTCCCTTAGGAGACATTTCTCGACTCATGTTCGTTGGAACTTTTCTTTCTATTTTTGGTCAAAGAAGCTGCTGATGGTGAAGTTTGGCAGGTTAATTTCGGGACACCCTGTATAATAGAGATCTGAGTTGGAAAACTAAGGAAACGGTGAACCAAAACTGGCATCCGTCGTGGGTACCTAGACCTAGATGTCTTTTGTAATGGCCAAGAACCATCAATAAAGCCGGTTTCATATGACTGTTCATGAAAACTCGAAATTTCGAGATAACAATCATGTCGAAATTTCGACTTACAAATACGAAATTTCGACTTACTAATACGGAATTTTGACTTAGTAAGACGAAATTTCGAGTTGGTAAGACGAAATTTCGACTTTATTTTTTTCCATTGGCACGCCAGAGCTTTCGTAACTTCAATGTGATCGAGGTTTGAATAATCTTCTCAATTACTTTTTGCAGAGTTGCAAACATAGAATTTGTATTAGTTAATGTTGAAATACTAAAGACAAAAACAGCTGGGGAAGACATGTTTTTCTTAACACTAGCTGAACTACTCTCAATAAGTCTTATATAATATGGTAGTTTCCCGGTGGGATGGGGGGAGGGGGAAGGATACTTTCAGTTCTCAGCAGCTTCCACATACTTTATATTGATTAAAGTGAGATACTTCTAGTGATTTATAGAGTATCTTGTATAGAAACTTGGAAAAGGCGACATTTGAAGTATTAAAGCCTGCACGTTTTGGATCGGGTTTATTTCGCTAATGAACTATAGAAGTTGCAGAAAAGTTATTTCTTTCTATGACAGGAAAAAAGTTTGACATTTCCGCTGTTAGGTTATAAAATGTCACTTCCATAAATTACCCGTCTGAAAAGAGTGAGTCCTTCTTTCCCGGTTATATACAGGGTGTTTCAGAATAAATGTACATCAGTGTGTCCAGTTTTCGATGCTTTTACGTGATATCTCAGTTATCTCTCGAGATAGAACCTTGCGGTTTTCACGGTCCTGTGCCACTTTTTTGTGAAAATCAAGATGGCCTAATCAGATTTTGCAGAACTGTTTCCGTTTATGAGATACAGGGCGATTTCGAAAATTTATACTTTTTGGACCCCCTCTATATCTACGAAGTTTATCAGCGAAAATGTCAAATTAAAAACTTGACCCATAGAGAATTTTATGCAGAATCCAGTGGCGCACAAAAGTTTTTTTTTCGGGGTGTGGTTTTGAAGATACGACTCAATCTTATATGATGTTTTAAATTGAACACCCTGTATTTTACAATCTCATTAAATTCCTTATTTTTTTCCCTTCGAAATGATATATGATGTATGAAAATAACATTTTCAAAAATGTTCAAAAATCACTAAAACATTGAATTTTAATAGTGGGCTATGGGTTTTTCCAGGGATTTTCATATAAAGAAATTTACAATTGAAGGAATAATATTTCCTTTGATTGTTCCATAAAGGCGGAAATAACAAATTCAACACTAATTAACTTGCAATACACAAAACTTAGATACCTGATATCCACAAATATATATAGTAATTAAAAGTTTATAATGTAGAATAAGCACCTGATTGAATATGTTATATAGGGATATCAATTTGAAGATGTCAATGAATAATAGTTACTGAATAATTCCGGAATTCAATTGTTTTAGTAAATATTTAATCAGGTGCTTATTCTACATTATAAACTTTTTATTACTATTTATTTGTTGCTATCAGGTACCCAAGTTTAGTGTTTTATTGTTAATTAATAAGTGTTGATATTGGTTTTGACCTCTCCATGGAAAAATTTGAAGGAATATTTCTTCAATTGGAACGTTTTTTATAAGAAAAATCCATAACCAACTATCAAAATTCAATATTTTAGTGATTTTGAGCAATTTTGAAGATTTTATATTCATTCGTTATATATCATTTTGAAGACAAAAAAATAAGGAATTTAATGAGCTTATGAAATACAGGGTGTTGCATTTAAAAAATCATAAGTTTGAGTCGTATCTCCAAAACCATAACCCGAAAAAAAAATTAAAGTGAAATTCTCTATGCGATAAGATTTTGATTTGAAATTTGTGTTGAGAAACTTCGTGGATATAGAGGGGGTCCAAAAAGTATGAATTTTCAAAATCGCACTGTATCTCATAAACGGAAACAGTCTTGCAAAATCTGATTAGGCCATCTTGAATTTCACAAAAAAGTGGCACAGGACCGCGAAAACCGCAAGATTCTATCTCCAAAGATAACTGAGCATCAGGCAAAAGCATCGAAAACTGGACACACTGTACATACGATACTGTCAGATAGAGGACACTTTGACGGTTTCAAATCACCCCCGTTGATGTGTTTACCGTCTTTTATAACTGAGATACAGGACGTTATCTTGATTTTGTTGTATAATCTATTCATATATACTTTTGGTAGAAATATTTCACTTATATATTACACATCAAAAATAATTGAAAATTGAGATCATCAGAATCCAGGTCTGTCTTAAGGAAAAACAGAAAACTTGTTTATTCAAAAAACAACACTATATGGCAGAATTTTGTGGATCTGTTTTATTGATATTTGGAAAGAGCAGGAGAAAATTAATAAAGTGACCTACTTATTACGAGCGCGCATCCAATTTGACAGATGGTTTATTATCATGTTTCGAAATATTCACCCAATTTCGATACATTTTTATTGAACTGTTAATCAAAATCCAATTTCGATACAGTAGAATTAATGTCTTCAAAGTTGAACGTCATTAGAAGCAAATTAGGTGAAATATATATTGATAAATTCACCACAGCTCATGAATCAATAGTGAAGAATAAAACGAGCCCTCAAAAAGTTGCAATACCACAGACGTTATTCTGTGGAACGAACAGATCTATTTCACCCCAATGATGTTGAACTTCGAAGGACGTTATTATTTTGTGAAATAATTGGATTTTGAATTACGAGTTCAATGAAAATAATGACTCAAAATGGAGCCGAGTATATCAGAAAATAGTGATAAAACATCTGTCAAATCGGATGCGCGGTCGTAAAAAGTAGGTCTCTTCATTCGTTTTTCCCTGCTCTTTAGAAATATTCAAACAGATCTAAAAATTTTTGCCATACGACATAGTGTTGTTTTTGATATAAAATAAGAAGTTTTCTGTTTTTCCCCAAGACGAACCTGGATTCTGCTCCCGATTTTCATTCAGTTTTGATGGGTAATATAAGTGGAATAGTTCTACCAATAAGTATGGATAGATTATACAAAGTGGTTCAAAAGCTATGACCAGATAATGATTTTACCAAAATCAAGATATCGTCCTGCTGTATCTCAGTTATAATAAAAAACGGTAGACATCATCAAAGGGGGGTGATTAGGAACCATCACGGTGTCCCCTATCTACAGGTATCGTATGTACATATAAATCTGAAACACCCTGTATATATTCACTGTTGATTGCAAATTCCGAGAAATAAGCCAATAACAACACCGTCTTCGAGAAAAAACTGCAAATCCTATTTTATCTTCCACGTCAAAGTTACAGAAATTACTAAAACTACTAAGTTCGCAATTTTCTGAAATCAAAAATCAGCAAAATTGGGCTGCCTGCAACGCAGAGGTATAATATGCATGTTAAACACTTCTGGTCGATAATTTTCTGATTTCAATATAATTTAATATCTTCTCAGTATTGATTCCTCCTCTTTCCTGCCACAAAAAAAAATTAGCGTAGTAGGTATACACTGGAAAAATATTAGATTTCAGCTTACGGTTTTTTGTTTGGACCTTAAGCTTAAATCTACTACTTTTTCCCTTGTATAATAAATAACTATAATTTTCCACTTGTATAATTATTTGTTAATTTTACCTTAGGTACAGTTGCTATGAATTAATACACTCATAACGCCGTCGTAGGGCGTTATGGATCATAACGCCCGCTCATTGTACGAGAATTGAAACAAAAGCTAGAACGAAATTATTTATTTGGGAAACTTATTCATACTAGTATAAGCGACAAATCAACAAATTGAGTTTTACCTAATTAAAAGTAGATACTAATTCTTGAAAGTACGGCGCCAATAACACTGCTCATCTATGGTAATTAGTTTAGGTAAGTTTACAACTCCCATTGATTACTCCAAAATCCCTGTATACGAGTCAATATTTCCTCGATAATAAATTATTTCAAGCATTAGCTGCATTTTCAGTGAAATTCTTTGGAAAATTCGTATTCATTTCCATTATTTCTAGAAGACTACACTGCATCATTCACTAAATATAATGACAGCAATATATTCAACACACATCAAAACATCAACAAATAATCATCATGCCTCATATGAGAAGAAAATATGGACAGAAAAGAGCAATGAACCGATATTAAAATCGAATTTTCATTATAATCAAATATTTTTTCGTGAAAAATAAAATCTTGTATGCACCACAAGCGTTAATAGATCCTAATGCACTTGGTACATAAATAAGTAGTATGGAAACGAGGAAATCAAAAGGACATATCCTAACAATTCATCAAACAAAAGCTAGGTACTATATATGAAATGAATACTTTCTTTTATCGCTTGGAGCGCACGGAAGGAAATCCCTATAATGTTCAAGGAACATCTTGCGTTCCTAGGGAGCAGGATAGGGACAGAAGGTAAGAATTGGAATTATTTTTGAACTTCTGAAGATTATTTGTTGTTGGGAATACTTCCTCAGGCAATGAATTCCAGAGCCTGGATGAAGGAGTTTTGATAAAGTGCTGTTCTAAAGGATGTGCTGACTGGGCTTGTCTAGTTCGTCTGACTGGTATTGCTAGTGAAGGGATGATAGCAGAGATTTCCGAAAAACATTGCCCGTGGAAGTATCGATAGAAAAGTGGAAGGTCGCCGACCATTCTACGGTGTTCCAATGATGTCAAAGAGTGAGTGAGTGTGGCGTCACTCACCAGGCGAATGGCTCTTCTCTGGATGGAATCTAAGAGCATCAGCGTATGTTTTGATGGTGGGAACAGTATTTCTAGAACAGGCCGTATCTGCGCTTTGTAGATCAATGCATGAGAAGCTGTTGAGGTGTAAAGTAGCTTATTTTTCTATCCCATAATATATTAGGTGACAAAGAATCAATATGTCAGAAATATGATGGAAGGACATCCTAAACTGTTTGAAGAATCGTGAATATATAGGGCTATAAACATTTTTATTATGAAAAATCGGAATTGCCACCATCGACAATCTCTACTACCATTTAGGAGCTGGTTGCTTTCCAGTGTATATTAAAGATATTGCATTCTCCTCCTACCATGAGCAGATAATAAAATTGATTGATTATCCTGAATGTTATCTTCCTGATGCGTCGTGGTGTAACCACAGTTTGAGGGGAGTACATGGTATATTATTCCTTAAATAGCAGTTGAAGAGTTACAAAACGCAATTCGAAACACTATATGAGATGGTAGTGTGACAAGGGGAGGCTGAAACCTAACCCAGAAAAATCAAAAAATATAGGATGATTCACCCACGGTAATAACTGTGAACAATCATATATAATGAGAACTAGAGAGGGCATTAAACTTAAACCATCATACCCAGTTGATGAAAAAAAAGTGCATCACGAGAGCTCACATTTTCGAAGTCTAACTTACAAGAATAAAAGAATTAGCAAAAGAACTGAGTATGCTCACCCAATATACATGAACACAATAATGGAAGATGGCACTGAACAATTTGAAAGTAGAGCAGAAACAGCTAGCCTGAGAGCCATTACCAAAATCCGGCGCCCTCAAAATTCCCTCTACCATCCACCAAACGAACCTCCTATATCGGCTGACCAGGGTGCAACCAATTCTGAGAGACTGAAAAAGCTAACCTTGAAGTTTTCCAAAAACGAATTCAGTCTCCAAATTATCCTATTCCAGTGTTCACAGAGAGATCCAACAGCGAACCCAAGACGGAAGTTTCCGGAAAACCCACTATTGAAAAGCTTTATCAATTCAGAAGACTGAAATTCCTTCAAAATTCTTGCCTCACAATAGACTTTTCTTCTTTTTTTCTTTTTCTCTTATTTGCACTTGCAAATTTGATAATTCCATATATTATATCTTGTACATACAATAATGAATTTAAACTCAATGTATAATCACTGTATGTAACACCGGCTGAAGGACCTCGGTCGGTGGCCTTTTGGGTATCCAATAAAGCTCCTATTCCTTAAACTGTGACAGCACATATATGGCATCTATTGAAAGTCTATTTCCAGTACACTTTGATACTATGAATGGACTTCCACATTGTACGTATACAAACATAAATGCTCATATCGGATGGATACAACATAATCAGAATCTCAGAATGTACATATTATAACGTTGTTCATACAAAGGACGCGTACATTGCGGATTCAACAAACTGAATATCCATTGAAACTCCTTATTTCACCAAATCACCGTTACATTTTATTTCAATTAACGAATATACCGGGTGACACAGGAGACATATGTAACAGAGTAGTTTTTTTATTTGAAGAGATACAAATTTGAAATTCACAAGACTGCTTATATTATCGATGATGGCGCTTCCCTTGAACCCTGCAATGTCTTATTTGCCTTGAAATTCCCTATTCAACTATTTATCACAATTTAATATTCGTTCATTAATTGGCTGTTAAATTCCATTTTATTAAAATACATGAAGTTGGCTGTGGCCCGAATGCAGTGACATTTCGATGCTTGATAGGCTTAGAAATCCAAGGACCATTACTTAGACGTTCTGTTCTGTTCCAGAAGATTGCCAATTCTGTTCTGTTCCAGAAGATTGCCAATAGTTTCATTGAGTCTAAAAACATCAGCCGAAAATAACTCCCCAAAAAATAGAAGATTGCATATTAATATTTCATCATTTTCAGTAGTAGAAAAATTGCAAAAATATTTTTCAGGTGTTGAGTAGATTATATACTATTCAGATCTCATTCTGTGGCTGAACAGAAATAGTTATTCCACACATAAAGAGAAAACAAAAATTTTTGTAATCTTCTACTACTGAAGAAGATGAAAAATTACTATGCAAACTTCTATTTTGGGTCAAATATCTCGATAACTGTTCATTTTAGCTCAGTTGAAGATGACGCAGTTTCTCAACATAATTGAACAATCAATTCGAGAAATTGGAGATAATCAGAATTCCATCAGAGGCGTAGAAAATATGGGAGGAAAAGTTATCACAATATTTCTTGAGATGTTGCCAAAAAACCTGTATAAATTTCTCAACTTCAACGCCCTGTATCTCGAGAACTGAACACTTGAACACCGTATGTCCCTATCTCAGTGATTATGATCGAAATCACGAGAGCTATCACCTGTCAAGCGTTGTCGGTCGAATTTCGCAACACCCTGTATATAAAAATGATAATATAAGTGTACCTATAGTAAAACCGTCACTTTAATGACGTTGCAGTGACGTATCTATGACGTCTAAAAATCACGGCCGTGTGACGTACCAATTTGGTGTGCTTTGTCATTCAGAAAATTTTTCAATAATTTGCTATTTAGATTTTTGTCGGGTGACAAATAATGCATGAATATACGTTACTCAACAAAGTGAAGCCGACACAAACTACATAATTTTTTATAATAATAATTTTATAAATATAAATACGAGTAACTCATTTCATTCTGATGGAGATGCGTACTGAGGATAGCGCTGAATAGACGATTGAATGGACATGACACCGGAGGGATCACCAAAGCAGCCATTCGCCTGGTGGGTGACGCCACACTCACTCACTCTTTAACATCATTGGAACACCGTAGAAAAGTCGGCGACCTTTCACTTTTCTATCGATACTTCCACGGGAAATGTTCTTCGGAAATCTCTGCTATCATCCCTTCACTAGCAATACCAGTCAGACGAACTAGACAAGCCCAGTCAGCACATCCTTTCGTTGTCAACCTGGAAAGATGTCGAACAGCACTTTATCAAAACTCCTTCATCCATAGAACGGCTATAGGCTCTGGAAGTCATTGCCTGAGGAAGTATTCCCAACAACATAATTATAATCTGCAGAAGTTCAAAAAAAAAATCCGATACCTATCTCCTGTCCCTATACTCTCTAGGAAAGCACGATGTTCTTTGAACATTATAGGGATTTCCTTTCGTGCGCTCCAAGACTCAACAATGCATAATCAATATTATATGACATCAGAGGTCAGTGGTGGATATCACACCATGCTCGAGGAAATCTTTTTACGTGTGTCATCACCAAATTTGAACGTCACTTTGACGTCATTTCGGCGTCACAGTTTGGTGAGTGAATGACGTCAATAGACGTGAGTAATATGACGTCATGTCATTAAACTGTGACTTATTCACGTCACCTTGGTCATTCAACTGACGTAGAAAGACGTCACTGAAACATCATCTGGTTGCCTGGAAATCGTTCGAAATCATCAATTTTCAGTAAAAATTCAAATTTGATTGGTGACACCGCTGCATATGCGAGCACAATAAGCTGTAGGTAACTACTCGAAAGTTGCATACATTGAAAAACGTTTGTAAAAAATCTGTCATTACTGGCCAGTCTTTAAGGAGCTATGGCCATTTTGACGTAAACTCTATTGGAAAATATGAAAAAATATATTTTTAGCATTCTCTCCAATTAAGAGAAATAATTGACCCAAATCAACAGTGCTGCTGCTCCACAGGCTGCTTGTAGAAGATGTAGATGAGTTCAAAGTATAAAGTTAGTTCTGATGTATGTAACAGATGTACACTTTTGTGAGTAGGTTGCCCTCACATATAGGTATGAGAAGTATCCTATTTACTTGGTTTATTCTCGGCCAAGCCCCAAACCTATAAAAAGTATGGAGAAGCAAACAAAATACGCGATCTTCTGTGTTCATGCCTGGCTGAACCTTATACAGCTGTTCACATCACTTCCGCTGGGTGAGAGCTAATAAATTGGATAATCTATAAGTCATTAACCGAGGTATCTGCACTATACTATCGTCTAATGACCTATAAGAGTTAATAATTCTAATATTGTAGTTGTGTGGAGGCCAAATAAGGCCTGTAACCATCAGAGTAACCACGCTCCATTGAAATTTTATTGCTGCTATATACAGGGTCCAGACGATTTAATAGGGACAGTATTGCTATCTCCTAAACGGTATAAAGAGATATAGTTGATTTGAAGACCTCATCAATAAGACGTTTTGCAATCTGGACAAATGTCAATGAAATATTCTGAAAAAACTGAAAATGACTGATATCGTTTTTTTCATTTTCTGCGTTAATATTAAAGGTGGAAATTTGAAATTTTGCGTTAATATAGGTGATTAATCATGACAAAGACGTTGGAATTGTCAGAAATATTCTACCATCAATATTTTCGAAGATTCACCATGCAAACTTCAGTTTTTCTTATGGACGCCATATTTGTTTTTTATACCATTATTGAGTATTCACTTCTCCTTTAAAATGTAGAAAATGGAGAATTAAAATAGACCTGTTTCAGGCGACGCCTCATAAAGGGATAGTTTGGGTGAAACTGAATTTATTGAGTCCTTTATTATGAAAACACTGTATTGAATAATTACGATATCTCTTTGAGGAAATGTTTGATCGGATAATTCGGCTCTGATCATATCTGATTTTGTATGTTTCTTTCAAATTATCGCCCTGTTTATCGACAGTGTTACTGTGAGAGCGTTTTTGAGAATGATGTACTCAAAATTTGCATCTGAAACAATAATCCAATTTCTGAAAAATGTGAAACAAAATTACACGTATGGCCGGTTACCTTGTGTTCACTGTCACTTCCTATTACTTCAATGTCCTACATGATATACATATGGCGGTATCTATTCATCATGGTGTCCCGTCGTATAGGGACACACGTTTGCTATTCATCGGTGCGTAATTCATGATATTATGTAGTTGTGATGGAATTGGAACTTGAACAAGGGCACTATTGAATGATATAAGTCACCTAAAAGAACTACATAACAAGGTTATATTAGTAAGAGAACCAGCTGTAAATTTCGACCGCCATGTGATAACGAAATGAAATGTCAAAAAGAGAAGTAAAAACATTGTAGTTCATCGAGCGGCACCTGTGCCAATCTCTATCCTGAGCAAAATAATAAAACAATTGCACTTTCCTGTGCGGAAATTTGCACTCGATTTCGCGATTTGATAACGAAAGAAGAATTATGCCATCCGATACCAATTGAACGGTAGATCTCAAAAACCCATCTGAGCCACCCCTCAGCCTGAGCCAAATCTACGGCATAGCGATATGATTTGCTCCTATCATTCCGGACATACTTCCGTCATGTGATGACGAGTTGAAACAAAAAGCGAATGAAAGGGGAAAATGTCCCTTTTGGGAATATCCAAACGTGCCGCGATTCAAACTGATCTATAAGTTAGTGGCAGAGCATATATCAAAGTATTTCCGTGAATATTTCGCCCTCGTCGAAAGATAATATTCGATGGACCAGTGTAAAACTCATGTGGTGCTCACACTACTAATATTCTAATCCACATGTTAGGCCTGTTCGTTTGTGTTGCTGAACTTGCTAAAGTTGATTATTTTCCCATAGTTATCTCTGTTCATTGCATGATGTAAACAGAGAGAGTCATAGAAAAATATCAGGTTTAGCTGGTAGAGCAAGCACAAACGAACAGGCCTGTTGAGTTTTATACTGGTCCATCGGATATTATCTTTAAGGGGGGGCGAAATATTCTCGGAAGTATTGTCGCTCTGCCAATAACTTATTAGATTAATTTTGTATCGCGGCACGTTTGGATATTCGCAAAGACGACATCATCCCCTTTTATTTGCTTCTTGTTTCAACTCGTTATCACATGACGGAAGTATGTCCGAAATAATAGCAAATAAAATCGTTGTGCCGCGTATTTGGCTCTGACTGAGGTCTGGCACAGGTAGGTTTTTGAAATATACCATTCAATTGCTATCAGTTGGCATGATTCTCATCTCGTTATGAAATCGTGAAATCGAGTGCAAATTTTCGCACAGGAAAGTGTAATTTTTCAATCAGTTCGATAAACTACAATGGTTTCACATGCCTTATTTGGGGCAAAAATCATTTCGTTGTCAGATGACGGTCGAAATTTGCAACCGGCTCTTGGACTATATGAGGAAGGTAAATACGGAAAATGACATGAGAGAATAGAAATAATAAAAAAACAGTTGTCCCTTGCGAGGACTGAACCCCGGACCACAGGCGTGGCATTCAGACGCTTGGCTCACTGTGCCACTCGGTAATTTTTGTGTTAGTCTTGTATACTGTGTGTCTTGTACGTACTCTGTATTTTTATACTTTCTTTTTGTAAATTGCTTGTCCGTTTATAAATGAATAAATGAATTTACTTTTGAAAAAGAATTTAATCTCGACTGTGCGCCCCGATAGACAAATATTTTATTCCTCGAGGAGGAATATGACTATGCGTGCATCACCTCCCGATGGATAGTAAATGTACAGAACATGTCGCGGTTGGATGGTGTTAGCGCTCTTATTGCAGGAGTGACTAGAAGTGATATCACCGCCCATGTGCGACATTTCATTTGCATTATCATAGATTCATTTATATACCGGAGCGCTCCGATGAATACACAGCCTATACATATATACTCTACGCTGGAAGAAACTCTAGAAAAACACCGCTTATTTATGCGTTTTACTTTTATGGATGGAAAATGTCGTTTTTCTACGGCTATAACACAAAATTGTTCTTGTTCTACTGTGTTCGATACATCAATGACTTAATTGTGTTATTATTTCAATAAAAACTCTTCGTCCATGAAATGTCAAATTTCAAGCAGTGACAGCTGTCAAATAGATGAGCATTACTTGAGAGAAAACCAGATGGTCACAAGACTAAAAAATCAAAAATGTCACTGTTATCTGTTACATCCTTAGAAAAATTATAGTGGATAACTGGGACGGAATGCTAATTTCCCACTCGAATGATTGCAGTATTCGCCCACTGCTCATGCTGCAAACCTCATGCTCGTGGGAATTCACTATCATTCCTTACTAGTTAAACATTATACTATTCTAAAACTTTTTACCAGCAGATATTTTGTTTTTTTGTTTGATAGACATCAGTTGAAAAAATAGCTGATATAATTAAATTTCGGAAACATGTTATAAAACCTGTCTATAAATATAAAAAAAATCGATTATGATTCAATTACAATGTAATAGGGAAATTTTGAAATTCAGCATCAAAGTTCTCCAACCCTTTTTATAACATATAATAATTTATTCATTCATACAATTAATTGGGATTCCTGTCCGATTTGGGAAATTGTTTGTATGTATATGTTTATGAAGATAAACAATATTTTTTTTCAAGTTGTTTATTCAAATATATACTTGTATACATATAAATAATTTTTTGGTGAAAATAAAATCTTGCTTTGTAATTCCAAAGAAACAATCAACAACAAGAATGAATGAGGTCAACAATAAACATACCCATATTATAAAAGTCTAAACACCTACTAAAATTAAGTAATTAGTATGTAGAAATAGTACAGTTAATTCCTATCACATGGCTTACAAAGAGTCGATTGGTCTACAAAAATACATTATTCCAATCATCATGCACTATTATCAATATTATACGGGTGAGTCAGAATAAGACCGACAAACTTGGTGTACGGATTTCTCACCTCATTCTGAAGTGAGAAGTTCCTATCCATCCTCTCTGAGATACAAAGTGTGAAAAGTAAAAAAAAGAGGTTTTTATCAATTTTTTCAGAACTCCTGTTGTAAAAAAAAATTGAAACTTGTATACTCTAATCCGGATTAATGAATGTTCACATGGAGTTAAAATTTTTTTTATTCCGTTGAGCAGTGTCGTAGTTATGTTCGTATGTCGCCACATTTTCAATTTTTGTTACACAGAAGAGTTGTCAAATTAGTGTCTGACATCAGTTAGGCTCATCGATACCTAATCTAAAAGTAAAGTAAATCATTTCACGTGCCTAAATGTAGAGATTCCTGAGATACTTGCGGAAAACTAAGGATATATCTTGAGGTAATATTGAGTAGAGATCCCATTTGCTGTGTGCCATATGCCATATGATCGCATAACGCTGAGTTTTCAGGATATCAGGAAATTTTTCAACTTTCTGAATATTCTGTCGAGAACATTGGGACGGGTGAGTCAGAAGTGGTCGACAAACTTATTTTTTATTCCACATGTTATCTCAAGGTGAACGGTTCATATTGAGTTATGTCTCAAAGTGCAACTTGTTTGAGATACTAGTTGTCGAATATGTGAACAAAATTGAGCATTTCAATTTTTTCTCTTCCACAAATAGCAATATTATCTCTGATATTTCTTCAATTTTTTGCAAATATCTCAGGAACCTCTACATTTAGGCATGTAAAATGATATTACTTTTGGGTGGAGTAACAATAAGCCCAACTGATATCATACAATTTTATATGTCTAAAACAATGTGGCGACATTGGTAATCAAAATTCAAAAATTGAAACTCCATGAGATTACATTGGTCATTCTGAAATAGTATGCCACGTTCGAATTTTTCACCTCCTTTTTTTTGTACATTTCACTTTGTATCTCAGAGCCGATGCATTTTGGGAAATACGTTGATAGGAACTTTTCACCTCAAAATGCGGATGTAAATATAATTGTATCATTAGTTTTTTTTTGGAATAGTATGCATTCATTTATTTTATTATTGCTCATGTTCCCAGTGGTTGATAAGAGTATGATACCGTTTTCCAATGGACCAAGAATACGCACTCAGTGTATTTTTATCCTTGAATAATTACACATTCAGTGCAAAAAAGTTCAAGTTAGGCGACGAGTGAAAACGGTATGAATCTTATATATGATCTTATGAAGGATTCCTATCACATATGAATGGATTCGTGTTATTTGATGAGTATTTCTTGCAAAAAAACTGCGGAGGCCGAGTTTGGTCAGGTAGCTGTACTCTGGGTTGATAATAGCATGGCGTCAGCCCACTGTGTTCATTAGCGTACTAATTTTGGATTTCAAGTATATTTTTCCTTTCTTTCGGAACCCGGAGTCCCGTAAGTTTTTTTGGGTATAGAATTCCGGGAGGCATTCAGGACTCTGCGCTATGCAGCTGCCCGGAATAAAAGAAACTTAGATAGGTATATGTTACAGGCATTTCCCCACACAACAATGCCATAATTCAGTATAGACTCTACAAGTGACAAGTATGTTGTTTTTATGATTTGATAAGACAAGAAGTTTCGCAATTCATAAAATGTTTAAATTATTTTCCTCTTTTTTGTTACTTAGTTTATGTGCTCTTTCCACGTAAGGAGTTCATCAACAAAAATGCCCAAGTACTTAACACATGTCTCTCTATCAATTTTTTGTGAGCATGAATATTGTTGTTCTAAGGTGCAATGGGATTTATGTAGTTTTATGCTTTGCATATTAGTAGGTAGGTATATATCTAATAGAGCGAAAGTCACACATTTTGTTTTACTTACATTGAGGGAGAGAAGGCTACTATCTAACCACTTTTTAATTTTTGACATCGCTCTTTCCGCACTTTCTACAGTAGTATGTATGTCTGTTAACATTCTTCAGTTTAAATAGGTAACGGATCTCAAGTGTGGCAGGTTTTTTTGCTGATGGGTTTATATATATGACCAACCATAGTTACAAAAAACAATATGAATCTCATATAAACACATGAACACATAAAGATCTAGGAACTCCCATGTGGAGGCCAAATAAAACACAAAATAATCCAAATTACTCAGGAATAAAATTGACCACCAAAATTCTCGCATTGCGCACTGGCGAGACAAAGCCCAAAATCTTTCGTGGAAAGACTTCATTTTTTTTACAAAACATGCTCTTTATTCAGTTGATGGATTTTAAACATGCTCTTTATTCAGTTGACCTGGCTGGAATGCGAATTTGGTCTCGATTCTGAATTCGTCGATGAGGATAGGACCCATATGAGATAGACAATGTTATTAGTTATATCAAAAATAATGTTTTCGTTTTGTAATGCAATATTTTCACGAATAAATGTGTTAACAAAGACTCCATTGAGTGTTATAAGTACCCCAAAAGTGATTATTATTAATTACAGCTACTCTTGAATGATTCTGATCTGTGAGACCGCTGCCTGTAACCAAGTACATTTTATTGATGCGTGCGCTTAAAGTTTAATCAATGAGGATTATCACATCTGACAAATGAAATTACTGAAGAAACGAGGGTATTTTCATGGAGAGTGAGACATACTGTTTACTACCCTGACAGTTTTCCTGAGCAGTTGGAAGAGGAACAATTTACTATTTATTGCAATGACACACAGAAAAACATTTCAAGTTCCGGTGTATCGGTTCGACTTTTTGTCACAGGGTAATGATAAGAAAACCAGGGGATCTATATTTTGGCAGACCTTGAAAAATCAAAGCTGCTAATGCGGACCGAATAAATTTTAGTCGAGTTTGAGCTGAACAATGAATCACTCTGTAATTATGTTATTCCAAGTGATCAGACGAAGCTAGTAGAGTGAGCTCTCATTCCTAGTAAAAAACGTTCTAATCGTTCAAAAGCGAACGAGATTCAATTTAATTTCTGATAATTATGCAATAAAAATTATTAAAAACCGGTAATACACTGATAAGTCACACTATAAATATGTAGTTACTATTCTTGAATATTTCTGATTAGATTGATGATGAAGAGCATGTGAGAGCAAGTCTTTTTTTATTTTTCTATGATTCATTCAATTGCTCCAAACCGACTATTCCTTTCAAGAATCTAAAAAAATGGAAATATATATATAAATTATTAGTTAAATGCTGGAATTGAAAATAGCCGCACTCTTAAAATAACAATAACTTGTGGAAATGATTCATCCACCAAACTATTTATATTTCTTTCATATTCACATTATCCTCTGCAAAGGCACAAATGAAATCCAGAATCGAGTTCTGCGCAAGCCATAAAACGATCAGTAACTTGAGTTTCAACGAATTTTTTACGTTAGATCTTTTCGTTTACTGGCTTCATAAAATGAGTCGCCTTCAAAAATTTCAGCCCTAATTAAACAATCATAATGAGTAACATAGAATGCCCATAAAATTTATAGGAATGGGTTGTGACCTCATGCTATTACTATAACCAAAGATATAACTATAATATAAATAACAACCCCGCCGATACTCATTCTCTTTCGAAGAAAGTGAAAATCTTCACTGAATGGACTATTCAGTAAAATATTAAGAAGGTACCTATCTCCCATTTCAGGGCAAATATTTCTTTGTCCTTCAAGTATCTATTTTTTGTTCTATTTTTTCTCCTCGTTTCTACAAATAAAAACATAATGTGCATGTAGTAAGGACAAATCAGATGATTATGAAAGTCACAAAAAAGTTACTGCATTTGAAAATTTTACTATTGGGGAATCAAAAATAAATATTCAATCCATGGTCTGTGACACCTTGTTCTGAAAAATGTTTGAAAAAGTGGATTATAAATATAGCGAAAGAATATCAAATTTTCACTTAGCTTTGGACGTGTTGGGAAAAAATCTGCTCCCGTTTTCGACATATTGAAATGATACTCATATTCCACCTCCTCGATTAACCATCAGCACAGCATTTATCAAATATTTCATATTCTTCAAAACTATCAACAGGTTGCAATAGAGACATCACAATTCACACAAAATTGTTCAAAACATAGATATCACAATAATTATAGACAATTGATGCCAAATACAATAACATTTAGTACAGGAGTGTTATTTGGAATCATACACACATATTATATTCAGCAGAGATGTGGCATGTGTATATTGAATTGGATCATAAATTGTCCATTATATAAGCTATGAAACAAACTCTATGAGGAGGTATAATGAAGTGAGGAAAGCATAGTTCAAGATATATTATATCCACTGACCATGACATCCTCACAAAAGGTCTGACGCATGTTCCCTCTTATAATTTCAACAGATTAATAGTATAGTGCTGAGTTAGTGCGTCAGTTGTTTTTTTTTTATCAATTAACTCCACATATAATTATCATGGCATGCTCTTTATCCAAGCCGAAGGACTAGCGAAATTGTTATGTAGCCACTGAGAACTACCACATCAGGTGCAATAGAATTTCTAGGTCGCAGTGTATTCGTCTATTATGCATAATAAAATATGAACATAAACAAGGAACAAAGCATAAAATTAGTGATATTTTTGTTTCACTAGGCTCTGTCACAAAACAGCGCTAGTATAAAATAGTGCATTACAAAATATCAATGGTGTATCCCTGTGCATTTTTTTGCTGGAAAGTATCTTGCAATTCCTTGCTTGCTAGTTAGACGCCTAGTTAATTATTTACCCATTGAGACAATTGTACTATTAAATTGTATGTGTCTACCTACATATCAGCTGAAAATTTGACAGCATTGTTGATCTTGGATAGTTCTACAATAGTGGCAAATTGAGGAAATTACTGTGAAGTAATAAAAATTGGGATGAGACGATTAAATATCAAAACAATATTTGCATATACTGGTGATATGTAATTTTAAAGTATTTCTTTCTTATTGATATATTAATAAAAACATTGAAAATATTTTCTTCTCTTCATAAGATATGACAAAATTAATATCCTGGGCTCTTGTTATAGCATGATGTTTAACGGTTATTATAGACTTGTATGCACGACCGGACGTAAAGTGGCATTTTATCGCCCGAATTCGCGGGCGAAAAGTAGACGATAAAAGAATACGGAGGGCGGTAAAGTATTCCGGCGGGCGGTAAAGTAGGTGATGGAGCAGTAAAGTAGGTGATGGGGCAGTAAAGTAGGTGATGGAGCAGTAAAGTAATTTCGAGTGGACCACCATTCGATCTTTCTTCGGTGGCATACATAATTTCGCCAAATTATTTATGTATCAAGGGCGTGAAGTAGGCGTTCATGGCCTCGGCTGGCGCCTTCGGGCCATTACACGCTAAAGGCTATCTATACACGCATTTTACGGACGTGATGCAAACAACATTTTATATATAACGTATGAAAGCAGTAATCAAGAGAAGCGTAATGGTTATGGGGAGTACACATATTGAACTTATCGTACGAATAATGCAATTATCGTAATAGTTAAACTCTTTGTTCACCAAATGAGATTCATGAAATGTTACAAAAGGCATACCCAGTGTATATCTATCTAATCAAGCTGATATTGCTGTTATCTACCAATACATAAAAAATCGAGCTAAACTGTCATCCTGTGGTTGAAAACTTTAGACGGCAAGAAAGCAATTATTCAAAGAAGTGCGTTAGTAGAGTGATAACATGTGAATTTTGTTCAGAGGGCTCCTAATACAGAATATTTGAAACAGCAGATGAAGGATGACTTGAATCACCATTCAAAAAACTTGGTTAGACTAGAGAATCAACAGTGAACGCATGTGAATCTGTTCGCTGTTGTGTTGTAGTGACATGGTTGTTACACCTAGCATGAGTGTGCATGCTGTTTGCTAACATACTTGACTCAGGTTGATACATTTATCTCGCTAAGTTTTTAGGGTCACTTATTCTGAAAATTTTATAAATGCAAATTTTCATGAAACGACACATTATTATGAGTACTTCATTCTGTTAAAATTAATGCCTCACCATTGAGAACATCTCAAAGGTTTAAGAAGCATTATGGCAGTTTAGAAATCCAACAATTGGATCTAATAATTATATTTACAATTGGAATTGACGTTTTCAATTGGTTCAATTCCAATTATAAAAATTGTATTCACATCCAGAGGGGTTTATGTCTCTCAATAATGCTCAAAATATCTAAATGGTCGTTGATTCACAATAAACTGTTTGAAGAATTTGTTTTAATCAGAATAGCATATAAACCAGAGTATTTTCAATACCCATTTGAACATTGTGAACCCAGTAGTTGAATGAAACTCACTTCTTATCCACATCATTCTGGTTACTGGTTACTGGTATCACCCCAAAAATAAATATAATACAAATTGTTCCTGCTTTTATTGCATATCAATTTGAGATCATTCATAAGTACGTTGTATACTGTGCATTGTTACGAAACTACGTTTTGCAGAATAGACTTCGCGCCGCTTTTGGATCACATCGCCCGGGCGTTTCGTGGAAGATGTACGACGCCTTTGGCGAAATATATGAAAAAGCCAGAATGTCTTGGGCCAGATAAAGATATCGCCAGGTAGCACGACAGTATTATTATTGTATAGAGAGACATAGAGTGAAATAGTAAATTAGGTAGTTGAAGGTGTTATATTAGTTAGAGACATAATTATTGTGATTCTGTATCATGTATTGTAGATTGTAGTGTTTGTATTCAAATGAATCGCTTGTTTTCTAATGAGTGTTTTGTGGAAGGCAGAACCTGAAAGTTTATCGTAACAGTATGTTAATGTATGAAGACTATATTTTAACGTATTTGTACTTCAATATACATATTTGTATGACACATCCTAGAAATCGTACAAAGATAAAATAGAAAACATTGGTGGAAAACCATATCAGCAGTCTCACAGACATCCCGTGACTATAATAAAATGAAATAGCATTTGACCAACGATGGTTAGATACTACTTTGGGCTAGTACTAAAACTTAGGAACAGGTTCTGAACAGAACTGAGAAAGACTATTTCAACAGAAAGTGCACCTAAAACACTATTTGATGATCTCATCTGGTTGCAATGTTGTGCATGGCATTAGCCAGGAGACTAGAGTTATTTTTCTTGTTGAACTGTGTTCAAGATTGATTTCTAACCGTTTTCAAGTGTGACGAAGTAATTTATCTTATTCAAGAAAACAGAATATTTCGAAATGAAAGCTGTCAAAATCCTTATCCATGCTCAGGACCAAGTTCAATATTCACCAGACCATCATCACAATGTTTTTTTTAAAGCTAGTCAATTCAATATGGAACCTTCATGATGATAAACATATATAATCTACAGCTGAACAGAGTGAGCAATGATGGCTACTACTTTGGACTAGTACTACGACTTAAGAACAGGTTCTGTACAGAAATAAGAAAGAATGCCATTTCAACAGAAAGTGCAGCTAGTATTTTCAAAAACTTTTATGAACTCCAAAAAAAAACAATACCTACCTCATCTCCCTATCCTACCTAGGCACGCACGATGTTCTCCCAACATTCTAGGGATTCCCTTTCGTGCGCTCCAAGCTACAAAAAAACACAATATTCAGCCAAAACAAAAATAAAAACATTCGTTACCTCTAACTTCGACGTTTTACCACTCCTCAACTAGTTTTCGTGGTTTAAACCATTCATTCAGAAGTTTTTGACCTGGAATGAAACGTATAACTGTGATGTCAAAACTCACACTAGAAAATGATTTGGTTGTTTTTCTCCCGTCATCTACCATTGTTGTTGTACATTTTATTGAATACTTGTGGAGATTTTTGCTTCATTATTAAAATTTAATTCCACATTGAGCATTTTGGCTATTTTGTTTACCATATGTTATTAGACGATTAGTTTCGTGATTGCAACAAAGGTATCGATAATATTTTAATGAAAACACAACTTCTAGAACTAGAGGAAACGTTATTCCTACTTCAAGGACATTAACTGTCTCTACTATCTCACAATTACTTTGGAAGAAGTGATTGGTAAAGAAACTGAAAACGAAGAAATTGCCGGGAATGAAACGCCTGAGGATCATTCGGAAGATTCCCAAAGTAATTGTTGGAGGAACAAAGGAGGCAGCCAATCTGGTCAACACCGTCTACAAAACCCAAACGACATAGCCCGAAATTGGGGGATAAAACGAATGTGACAAAAGTAGAAAAATCGAAGAGAATTGATAAAAACGCCTTGGTGGAAGTACTTACAGGTAGTTGCATTAGGCCAGTTCACACAGTGATGGGTGGAAAAGGTGGAATGAAAGGAAAGAGGTCAGATCCTGATGACCTCTTTGTATCTGTGGGTGGTGCAATATCCAAAGAAACTCGAAAATGGAACAAAAGGTATCTCAAATCACATACCTATACTGAAAAAAAATTGGCCGACGCGTGTGACATGTGCTAAAAAACGACTTCAAAATCTTATTGCATTTGCTGTCTTACCTATATAAAATAGTAACATATTTCCTGCATGAATCCGACGAAGAAAAAGCTTTTAACTATTATGGAAAAGAATAAAAAAATCATATAAAAAAATTATTTATTTCAATTTATGCCAATGGGCCTTGTTACACTTCCATTTCTCTAGATTTTTGGGGTTTTCTTTACCCGTCTATAAATAAAAATATTAGTATTATTTCTATAGTGAGTACAAACCACTACCACCTATTCAACAAACTCGAAAATAATAAAAAATAATTGAAAAATATTAACTATTCAATAAGTATGAAGAGCAATTGGAAATCCAAATGATTGTACAAAGTGTTGTATTAGGTGCAAAATTATTTATTCAATATTCCTAGCAGAGCATTTTCGACTATACAGTCATCATCAGTGTGTCAGTAAGTAATATTATAGCTTTTGAAAAAGACAGGAATGAAATAGAATATGTATTAATGTTTTGAAGAAATTCATGAAAGTGCAGTTCAGGTTGACAAGAAAACGATTCATAAAAATATTCTTGCTCCTTTTTGGTAATATAAGAAATACAACTCATACACACAGCTAAGATACCCTCACTCAATTGGAAATCAAGAAAAAAAAAAGCAAAATACGAAGCATTCAGCTTCAACTTGAAGTCTATGCCCAGGAAAAAAAACTATATGATCAAAAAAGTCTCGCAAACGAATCAATAAATTCGTTTCTTCAATTTCCATGACACACTTCAAAATCACTCCAGTATACAATAAAAAACCGCAGATTTAAATCACAGCACAGTCGAAACATAACAAAAGATCCAGATTCAAAAGGGGGACCTCAATTTTCGACATTTATTATCAAAATTATAGGTTTTATATTTTCATTAAATGGCCAGAACACAAATATTTTTATCTGCCTAAGTACACCAAGAACTGATATTTCAGGAAGAAGAAAAGTTGGGAGTTAAAAGATGTCGTGCCTAAAGGAATCAAATTCCCTAGATGAAATTAACAGATTAATGGAAAAGCGGTGATTTCCTCGACTTGATAATTATCTGTCCTGTGGGGGACTTGATTGTCCTCTATTACTCCCAATAACCTGGTAAAGCAAATATTTGTTATGTGAAATTATTGATTTTTCAATTCAACATATCCATAATAAATTTCATTGTTGTTGTTTGTTACTCAAGAATATATACTTTTCGGAATTAATTATATATTATGAGCAAATAACTTGAGGAGTGACTTCACTTGTAAAATCGAACCAAGAAACAGCTACTTTCTACATTTTCTTGAGATCTGATAAAATAGTCTCAAGACCTCCAAGTTTGTTTTATTCAAATTACTTTTTACCGATCCTCTTCAAATTGTCTAAAAATCGCTCTTGTAAAAACAATAACAAAGGTTTATCATCTTTGGTTCAAGGGTGATCAAGGCTCTTCAGATTCAAGAACAAAAAAACACATACCATTATAAATAATAGATGAGTGTGCCAGAAGAAGATCCGTATACTTTAAAACAATAATTATGAGAAATATTGATTTTGAGAAACAAACTTTGAGACCTGATACTTTTGAGATTTTATGAAAATATTATAGAAACAGTTGCATTGATTCCATGAGAAGAATCACCCCTTGAATTATGTTCTCCGGATATACAAGTTCCAAGTCACCAACACTACACTCTTAGAACCGATTTCCATCTGTCAAGTTTCGAGGTCCCTTGAATAAACCAATCCAATACAGTGCAGACTCGATAATCCGAACGTTCAATAATCCGAATTCTTCAGTAGTCCGAACAAGCATTTTCAATACATTGAGTACTCTATAATCCGAATTTCATAGTACTCGATAATCCGAACCTATACCTTTAGGCCTATTTATTTCCTATAGAAATTGTGAGTGAAATGTTCAGGGATTCCCCTAATTGTTCTTTTGTTAGTATCTGGGATTCACATTACGCAAGGAAGAAAATAATATTCCGTTAAATGATATTCTTGTACTTCAAAGATTAAAAGAAATGGCTTTTATAAATAATCGAAGATGTGTTAAGCAAACAAAAATTACAAATTACTTTAGAAACTAGTATTATATTCTTACTTTTATGCATATTTTTGAGTTACTTTTTCGTATTTATGTTTTTTTTGCATTTCGTAATAAAAATTAAAAAAAAAAAACTGCTTCGGTAATCCGAATTTTTTGGTAATCCGAATCGCCTTGGTTTTTATTAGTTCGGATTATCGAATCTGCACTGTAGTGGTAATTTACGAACTGGTAACAAGATGGTGTAGACAAGAAGTTTTTCAAGTTACAAGTTTTTATTTGAATCATTCATATTTTCATCTTTTATTTCTATGTACCTACTTGATACATAACGAATTAATTTTCTGAAAGATATTTCAACATTTTATCCGCCTCAACTTCTTGTGGTTAAACACATTTAATGATTTCTTCAAAAATCATTATTTTTTCACAGCCAGTGTTGTTAAGCTTGAAGCTACAACAATACAACTTGTTATGGAAATTAGAATAATTTATATGAATTAATTTAAAATGTATGATTGTTTAGAGGTAAAAAAATCGTTTCTAAGAATATCACAATTATTTATAAACACAAAATTCAACTTTGACTATCCTCCAGCTCAAGTACAACTATATCATTATGTTCAATTTGGTCAACTGTATGAATTTCTTTTGTACAATTCTTCGATAACCGCCAAAGCCCCACCTGGCAAAAACCTAACAAAATTATCGCCCGCCAAAGGGCCAAGAACAAATAAATTACCATAACCATTCACACCATAAGTTAACCTATCTATATCCACCGTATTGGTTTTGCAATCTACGGGCAAATCCTTGCGGACGCCAATTTGAGCCCCGTCGGAGAGGAATGACAGGTCCGGCCTCGATCCGATGAGCACCACGGCATAGGAGATGTTGAATTTGATTGCGACTCCCTCTTTTGAGGTTAGGATCACCGTGTGCGAATCCTCGTCCAAATCTGTGAGGTTGTATTCCGGGTATGCTGTGTACAAGGGGTAAGTGGAACCTCCGTCTGTCATCATCTGGTGAACCTGAAGAATAATAATTGTCAGATTTTTGTCGAAAAAAGCGGATCAAACGAGTATCATCGTTGACTGCGGCTGCTATACGGAGAGTTGGGGGTGGACCTTGTATTTGTATATACTATTTGGTAGCAGAGAGGCGAGGAAAGCGATGTGAGATATGAAATTTAATATGTAGAGAAGCGAGAAGTAGATTTGCCCCATATTTTGTTTTTTTGTTACACTCAGGACAGTAATTTTTTGATTATACCTAATCTGGAAAATAATATTTCGTGAATCATTTGATTGTCCATCAGCCTCATTGTTTTTATTATTGTTACATTGAAATGCTCATTTGATATCTGGATATGTATAAATTGAATAACTTCAATACTTCTTTAGTCTCTCAACACCGTTCTCGAAACGTATTCACTGTTCATTGACTAGTTATTAGCTAGGAAATCAAAATAAGAGCAAATAATTCTGTTCGATTTTACGAAATATACCGGGTGGCTACGGAAGTATTGCCTACGGAATATCTCAGTTATTGTATGAAGTAGCTTTGTGAAATTTGGAGCGTCGATATAATGACAAAAAATCTAGAATTTGAGCATATTGACATGTCGAGGTCAACTTCCGGTCCGACCGGAAGTAACATCAACCTTCTTATTTTGAATGGAAACCCTATTTTTTTTATTTTCGCTTTATTCAGCATTCAATTCCCTTTCTAATGACATATCACAAGTTGGTATCTAACCAGTAACTAGATCAGAAAAAAATATTATTGAAATTCACAGAGTAGGCCATGGAAGCAAAATGAAAGCCAGAAATTGAAAAGTTGGCTATGGAAACCATACGTCACTTGATAACAGTTGCTACTACTGTGCTATTTTATTTTCATTCGTCGGCGTTATAAAAAGCCGCCAAAAAAATATTGGAAAAATTGGGAAAAAAACAATACTCTGTAGGTCCATAACTTAAATAGGAACAACTTTTTCTTGCCTGTACTATTCAGTATAACCATTGGTATGGTTTCCATAGCCAACTTTTCAATTTTTGGCTTTCATTTTGCTTCCACGGCCTACTCGGTGAATTTCAATAATAATTTTTTTCTGATCTAGTTTCTGATTAGATACCAACTTGTGATATGTCATTAGAAAGGGAATTTAATGCTGAATAAATCGAAAAGAAAAATAATAGGGTTTCCATTTAAAATAAGAAAGTTGATGTTACTTCCGGTCAGACCGGAAGTTAACTTCGACATGTCAATATGCTCAAATCCTAGCTCATATGTCATTATATCGACGCTCCAAATTTCACAAACCTACTTCATACAATAACTGAGATATTCCGTAGGCAATACTTCCGTAGCCACCCGGTATACTGAAAACACATATAAAAACTGAAGTTATGCTGCCCCGATCAGAAATTATACGCTAAATGCAGCCAAATTAGCTGCGAAAAAATGCATATTTCCACTTTTCTTTATCTGTTGGAACGCACTAAAGAAAATTCCTATAATTTTACTATAAAAGTCGCGCGTCGGATATCGGCAGCCATCCAATATTGACACAAGTGCTACCTGGTGTAGTTTGAGATCTGATTACCATGAATTTTTATGCATTCAGGTGCTTTCAGGTTAGCAAGGGAATTGCTTTCAATAAATTTAATATTATTTTTCCACTAACCTAGCGCGGGCCTCCTGAGGAGGCCGAGATTAGCAGGAAATCACTCCAGCATCCCCCCTCAATTATCAGAACTAATTTGTTAACAATCGTAAACAAATTCAACAATGCAATTTGGAAAACTAAGTTGTCATTGCATTTCATGAAACAGAAATAAAAACATTGGAAAATGGCATGTCCACCTTTCGGTGAAACAGGAAGTTACAACGAGAAAGTTGAGCTATTGAAATAATACTCAATAAACAGCAGAATGAACCAGTGCGAAATGCCAGTCAATATCTAGAACATTTTAGGAGATAAAATTATTTCAATTGGCTCAAATACAAGTCGGTGGTATATGCCAAGAAGATATTTACGACCCCACAGACTATAATGTTTAATATAAAGATTTTTACTATCATTTCTGGATGAGGAATCTTACCTTATGGTACTCCGGATACAAATTCTCAGGTAGGAGTTTATTGAGCTCAGGAGACTTGTTCCTGAACACATGGATAACTGGAATGTTTCTTCCTCTAGTTGCTATGATGGCGTCTGCTGCACTCAAACCGGCACCCACTACCAGAACAGGATCAATTTCATCGCTATGATGACATTCAACATGAGCATCAACTTTTTCCTCTAAGCTCCTCAAATCATAGACCAACCAGTTTGGATCTCCCTTTTCCTTTGAAACCTGCAGATATTTTTCAATAAATTGGCATTACAACATGGAATAAGTATGTTAAATTCAGTATTAGGGGTAATCTGTTTTAGTTCACTGTAGATGTTCATTGTATTTTTCAAATTCAAATGTATAGAAGTCGCAATAACATTCGCTTGCATGTTGGTTCTAGGTTTATCAGAACGATTCTGGCAATAGCGGTTATTGGGAAGTTTCCTTCAGAGAAGTTTTCATCAAATGAGTTCATAATTACATAGTGTTGTGTTCACTCTGTAATACAAGATTTGGATTAATCATGTTATTGGAGTTCTTCACTTGATGTCAGAACTTTCTATACGAAATACTCAACTATAAAGCAGATACGTATTGAATTGGCGACGAGGGTGTGATATTCAAGGGGCTACGTTAAGAGGCCATATGCCACTCGAAATTATTCGAATGTTATCAGTTTTCTGTCTTATCCCTTCCTCTTCGAAAGGGGCGGGATCAACCTGAAGAATTCGTAGAAAGCTGAAATAGTATGTTTATCGAGGGGCACGTCGAGGCCACCGAACATAAAGTAGCGCGACACCGTCTTGATTACTTTTTGCCGCTCACTGACAACCGGTTGATTATTCATCGGAGACAGTCAAATGGTCTCATAATTACTAATATTTTGAACTTTTGTCAGTACCTATTTGATTTTTGGGGCTGGTGATTTATTTATTTATTTATTTATTTATTGAAAATGTTACTTCCAGTCAGAATCAAGTTCTGGTATAAGGAAGTATAGTTAACAATAATACATAAAACTATACAATTATAATAAACTGATGAATAATAAAATATTTGAAAACATTAATTATTAAATTTTGACAAATCATTTCATATTGGTGAGCAAAAATCAATTTGAATATGAATCAAAAGTTGAAAAAAAAAGTCATCTATTTCGTTCAGAAATGATAAATTTTTTAAGATGGTATTTGAATTTTATTGTATTTCTGCAATTTTTTATATTATCTGGTATATTCCAAGAGAGCAGCGTGGGTGAATCTTTTTTGGCCTATAGAAGTATTAGCGATATCAAGATGAAATAAACCATGTTGTCTAGTTTGATAATTATGAATTTCATTGTTTCCTGTTAAAATTAAATTAGATTTCAATCTTTTATTTATGATATTGTATGTAATTTTCATTCTTTCGATTTTGAACATTTCTTCTAATGAGAATGATTCAGTTATTTTATATAATTGATTTGTTGGTGTATCATATGATTAGATATGTTGTACATTTTTGATAATTGACCAATAGGTATATGATGATTATATTATCTACAGAATATTTTCGAAATTAGAGCAATACATACCAAATATATGGAATGTTGTATTTTCTTATCGCTGGGAGCGCACGGAAGAGAATCCGCATCTACGGAGGATAGGGAGAGGAGGTAATTATCGGATTATTTTTAACTTTTGGAGAACATACCTGAGTGCTTGGAAACACTTCAGGCAATGAATTCCAGAGCTTTGCCGTTCTACAGACAAACAAGATTTGATGAAGTGCTGTTCGACATATTTCGAAATTGTGTCTACCTACGATGCCTCCGTTTAGAATATTTTACTATAATATACATCAGTTTTTCAAACTACTATGTATATTGCAAAAGCTGGCCCGGCATCCCACATGCCTGTACACCATAATTATTCTAAGATGGTTCCCTTCTATCGGGGGTTACGTTACTCCTCGATTGATTCAATCGATTTTGAAACAAACATAATATTGTAACCACTAGTCATGCGAGTATACAGTCTGTCCAAGATAAGGTTGAACAGCATGGGGATCTCGAAAACGGTAAGAGATACGAAATCGGTTAAATGGGGAAAAAGTTGCGCATTCGGAGGCTCATATCAAGAGCCTTCGAAAATTTTGAAAATTATATTTAGTTTTTGAGTTATATCGAAAAAACGGAATTTTTGGAATTTCTATTTTATTTTTTTTCTCCGTTATTATTAGAGATACAGCAAAACTGAGAATACTTTTTCATAGCAACTTTTGATGACGGTCAACGTGGTGATACCGATTTTTTCATGCGACGTTTCGTATTCGTGGAACCATCATCAACTTTTGTTTTCTAAATACGGTCCTGATAATTTTTTCACAGATTCTGAAAGGTTTTTTTATTCTGAATTCAACCATGTATCATACAAGGTGGTTCATTTGTGTTTCGACCTATTTCCATCCATCATCAATGTTTTTTCGAAACTCCAAAGGAAAAATGCCATCAGTTCCACTTATTTTGAAGGAAAATTAGTCAACACACTAATACCTCATCAACTGGTTTCAATCAACAACCCATTTCATTTTGCGGAAACAAAAATTCCATCCATACAAATTCAGAATATGTCAAGCGCTAAAACCAGGAGATGACGAAAGGCGCAAGACATCCTGTGAGTGGTATACCAGGAAATGTTAAAATTTTGCAGATTTCTTTCGAACAATTATCTGGACTGATGAAAGCATGGTCACTAATCATGGTAGCTTCGATAGAAAAAATACACATTATCGTTCACGAGAAAATGAACATTTATACATTACAGCGAGACACCAACAGCGTTTTGGCTTTAATATGTGGGTTGCAATATTTGGTACACGAATTATTGTTCCTCCTATTTACCATGAAACACAGACTTCCGAACGTTATAGAAATTCGCTTGCGGAAGTTCAGAACTCTGTTGGTTTCAACAAGATGGCGCTCCGGTACATAATTCCAGAGAAGTCCGTGCGTTTCTATCCCTTGGCCGGCGCGGTCGCCTGATTTAACACAGCTGGATTTTTTCTTAGCGGATATATCGAACTTTGTACACGCAAATAACTTTGAGGATGAAGAAGAACTAAGGGACAGTGTCTTCGAAGCATTCAATAGAATAACCCCAGAAATGCTTAGCAATGTCTTAGAAACAACTGTGAGAAGAGGATATCTTATTTGTTCAGAAAATAATGGTTATCATTTTGAACATTTGTTATGAATGTCTCTGTAGGTATTGTCAAAGTTAAGTTGTTAAAGTAATTCGTGTAAGAATTCATCAACAATTTTAAACGCTGCATTGATCGAATGATGTAGTGAAATATTTTTTATTCACTATTCAGTATTGAATAACTAATCTATCAAGTTTGACACTAAATGCTAAGAAATAAGTGGAACTGATGGCTTTTTTTCTTTTGGAAGTTCGAAAAAACATTGATGATGGATAGAAATAGGTCGAAACACATTCGAATCACCTTGTATAGTACATTGTTGAATTCTGAATGAAAAAACCTTTCAGAATCTGTGAAAAAATTATCAGGACCGTATTTAAAAAACAAAAGTTGATGATGGTTCCACGAATACGAAACGTCGCATAAAAAAATCGGTATCACCACGTTAAACCTCATCAAAAGTTGCAATGAAAAAGTATTTTCAGTTTTTCTGTATCTCTGATAATAACGGAGAAAAAAAAATAAAATAGAAATTCCAAAAATTCACTTTTTTCGATATAACTCAAAAACTAAAAATAATTTTCAGAATTTTCGAAGGCTCTTGATATGAGCCTCCGAATGCGCAACTTTTTCCCCATTTAAGCGACTTCGTATCTCCTACCGTTTCCGAGATCCCCATGCTGTCCAACCTTATCTTGGACAGACTGTATATGTAGTGTCTTTCTCATTGACATAAGTAGGATATCTAATCTCCATTCCTCTGATAATTCCATTTTGAATGACCAGAAATCATCATCTCTAGGAATTACTTTCACTTTCATGCCATTTCGAGTTCAAGTTGCAAAATAACAAATTTATTTAACATGGCGTTGTCCCTGGATTCCATGAAACCAATTGTGGTTTTTGTTAACTTGGCCATCTTCATTCCAAAATGTTATTTTTATTTTTGCTATCCCTTTATTCGGAGTCAGATATTTGGCACTATTATAGGGATATTGAACTTCAATAATTATTTCGCTATTTTCATAGTTACTGGATCAGGACTAGCAGCAATAGGTATACTGGAGATTTTTATCAATTCAATGTATTTATTCTTTTTTTTTTGCAATATGTTTTTCCAATTCTGCAATATTGATAATTCTCTAACTAACCGTCTGAGAGATGAAGAATTTTTTTCTTGCATATCCCTCCAAAGACTGACGGTGATTCGTTCATTCTATCTTCTTTTCACAGCTACATCATTCTAGATTCTTTGAATTCATTGAAAAGCAAAAAACGCATACCTAACCTACCAGCAAAATGATTCCATCTCGGATTCCATCTATATATTCCATATAATTATTATTATCTATAGGAAATTCCTCTGTGAATGGGTAAATCAGTATTTCAGTCATTTTTTTCAAAGTAATATGGAAAATGTCTTATAAATCTTGGAGTACTCTTTCGCTCATCTCACCTATTCTATAGAATTGAGGGTATGACGAGGCACCTGTGTTTTTGGTTGGCTCAACTTTGCATGGAAAAAATGAGTCTATATATAATAAAAATCACCCTGATCCATTCAATAATTGTATCATGTTCCTTATATCAATCTATTTGTTGGACTATAGGTACTGAAAATATCGTTTAGAACATTTCAGCACTTCCCTGTGTTTGAAGAATTAGAACAAAATCTATTAACTGAGTAGATATAACACAGTAGCTTTGTTACTAAAAAAAATAGCCAACTCGCATATGCTTATTATAATTATCATATCATGGCATATAGGAAGGTGTCTAACCAATCAAAATAATGTTATCTGAAATGACTGAAATTATCAGGGATAATAGTATGAGTGCTGGCTCTAATAGCAATAAGTAATTCTGTCAGAAATCAACGAGATCCAATTGCTTGGAAGCAATTTGATCGATTTCAAGATTTGTGTGCAGGAATTGTATTTTTATTGAAACAATTCCATGACCAATATGAAACTGTCATCTACATGTCTTACCAGGTGACAAGATGTTGTTCTGTTCAAATTCGTAGTTGCCGTGAAAACGTAGTCTTACCAGCTGGAAAAGAAGGAACAGTGTACTATCGAGGCACACTCTCCTAATTGGTTCTTATATCACAGATGACGGCATATACGTCATGGAATTGTCGACGAATTCGGCATAGCTGATTTGAATAAAGTCATACCCACACAAATGTGCACAATAATACAGAAATTATAAATGAAACTTACTAATTGGGATACCGTTTTCAATGAAGAATATTTTATAACCTGATTATTGATTTATTTATTTATTTTATATTATACTAACCTCTAATCTATTCGGCAAATCATTGCCGCCGGTTGCCAACACCAAGTATTTACAGGAATAATCGATTTTCTCTCCTGTCTGCGTATCCACCGCTGTCACCAGCCAGTTGGCCTCCGGATCACATTCTAAATTATAAGCCGAAGGCACTGGATTAAAGTCTAGGCTACAGGAATTCCTCAGAGAATAAATATTAACGGTATCATTGTACTTATCACATACATTTCTAGAATCACAGCATAAACTTATTGAACGTTTTTTGTCACTAGGCAATTGAGGGTCTACGGTGACCAGTTGTCTTTTCGGGCTACTGTCTCTGGGCCTCTTACATCGCGACTTCTTTCTGTGCTTCAACATCAAGCAGTTGATGGCGTTTGAAATGAAACATGTTTTGTCTTTTCTATTTCTGGTCTTATCCATTTCCGATTCAATGCCAGCCTCTTCGTCCTCTCTCATTTCTTTGTTGACTTTCTTCACCCAATTGTTTCTCTTAAGGATGCTTCTTTCACAGCGATCGTTGCGGAATTGGCTAGAAGAGTCATCCAATCTGAAAAGTGAATTGCATAAGAGATCTATAACGAATAGAATGTCAATTTTGTTTGAAAAAAACCAGATCTTATGATATTAAAATTATACTTTGCTTCAAGTACTAACTATTAAAAAAATGTTGAGGAGATATTTTGTTGTTGTTAAAATGTATGCATGTAGTGAGGCCGACAAATGAGAGTTATGTATCAAGACCTTATCTCATCATAGAGCAAGATCCCATGAACGCCAGACCTTATTTTCTAAAAACTGAAAATTTCTCAGCGCATGCTCACAACACAGGTAAGACCGATGGGCAAATATGAATTTTAGCTCATGGTGCCTTTGGCAGGTTACAGGGAGCAGAGATGCTAAAAATATCAACTTACTTTCGTCATACTATGAAGGGTGAATTTTTATATTTCATTCGGGATAATATTAGAAACCACATCATCCATTGCCGTCGGCTTTGGAGAGTGGTGAAAATGAACTACAGTTCTCAACACACTGAATGGACCGCTCATAATTCAACTCTTTTTCAAAGACCTGTATTTTTTTAAAAAAATTGACCGATCTTCATGCGGTTTACGATATCAGATGTGATATTTCATCGGCTTCAAAGAGAGCTAGAACACTCTGAAAAAGTCCGCAGAAAAAAACTTACACAGGGTGTAAAGTGGAACCATTACACTATGGTCTACATTTCCAATGCAGCCAGAACTGAGAAATTTTTTTCTGATCGAAAGTCAGTCATATTATGATACACTGGGACCTCATCTCGGGACATTTTCGTGATTTCTCCATAATTGGCCATTGGAACAAAAATTAGATTTTTTTTGAAAGTCTTGCATTTCTTGAATTTTCTCTCTAGAACTCCACTTGAGCTGAATATTGGGAAGGACTGTTCCCATGTTTTGTGGAGGACAATGAGAGACGAAAAAAGCACTATTGTGGAATATACAGGGTGATAAGAAAAAAGGACAAAATCTCATTTCGGAAAGAAAAATCAAAAACGGTGACTAAAACCATGGCCCATTTGATTCAGTATATTCAGAAACGGTCTTCTTGATATCCATTATAATTCAATTCAAATTGAAATACAGGATGAAAATTCTCAATTCAAACTTGTTTCCTGATATTGATGATTCTTATAAACTGATTTCCAATATTTATTGCCCAAGTATGAGACACAGAGTATTGTTGTTCAAAGGTCTTCAAAAATGAGTCAAATTATGAGTGGTCCAATTAGTGTGTTGAGAACTGTATTAGTAAAATTTCTTCCGACTGCTTTGGTGGGATGTTTGGTTCAAGACAACAACTCTAGAACAGTTCTTGTTGAACCAGGGGTTCAAAGCTGATGGTCTTATCAAAGAATGAGGTATGTATGTGTCTTTTCCAAGTGTGATGATATCATAGAAATTTGAGGAAAATTCTGCAATTATTCGACGGTGAATTTCATAATTTTCAGTTTTTTCCATTACCAATATCTGATTCATCACATATTTTTCCTAAAAACTATATGAATATGAATTTGGCTTAATTTTGCATCATTAGATAAAGATAGATAGTAAAGAGTTCACTATACATGGTATGTTTCGAATTATCGAAGGCCGGTCTAGTACGATAGGTATATTCAGTGCGCATACTCGTCAACCAACTTTTCCAAGCATATCACGTGGTATGTGCGAGTTCAAATTAGCATAGAACTGAGAACTATAATTACAATTTCATTTGTTGTTTATATGGTATTGGTTTGAACGGTAGCATTGTTTCAAAAATTTATTCTGATTATACTAGTAGGAATTGAAAATTTAAAAGAAATTCTGTGCCTTTTCTCATAAAAACTATTTTCCAACATTTGCATAGTTATTATACTGGTTGAACAACTAAGAACGGCTGTCATATCTATCATTCTTCCAACTCTGATAATGAATATCTTCCGTTGGCGAAAAGCTATCATGTTGCGGTTTTTGTTGGTCTGTTGAGATTTAGTTTCTCTATTACATTGTGTAATGATATGCATACCATTAGATTTATTTTATCTCAAACTTGTATCATTATTCGTTGCTGAGATATGGCCGACAGCGATTCTTAGTTGTTCACCCGGTACAATCGGTATTCAATGTATATAACCTGTTTTTTCATGCTTTCAGATTATTGTTATTTAATGAACGCAATTTTACTAGTAGGGATTTCCATGAAAAAGATTATTTCTAGATAAGACAATGGGAAAGCAATACCATCATTTGAAATAAATTAATCATTTCAAACTTAAGAGTTATACCTTGAGGAAATGTATAAATAAATAAGTAAATTACCACACCTCTCCACTAAATGAACTGAAACGTTGTTCCTGAAATGCTTTGCCAGATCCATTTGCTCGGTATACTGGACATAATACTTTGCCACATTTGAAGCATATGCTCTTTTCTCTCTGGAATCTCTGGTGATGAGTGGTAGACCAGGTAGAGACATCCAACTTCCCAGAGATAGAGTCAGAATTTGGGGGTCCATGTGGTGCCAAGAACCGCCAGGAGGTCCTTTTCCTAACACAATGTGGTCAAACTGTGAAATAATAAAACAATATAAAATCATACATACTGAGAATGGTGCCAATATTTAAAAAATAATGATTCCAGCCGATCGACTTTTGAATTTGTTGTCAACAAAATTGAAGTAACACTATGAAGAAATAGCAAATAAACTCGAAATCAACTCCACAATTTATTAAGAAAGGAGCAGAATATTAAGTTGTGGGAATGAAAAAAACATTCGAATTATGAATTATGAAACAAATCATTATTATATCTGCGAAATTGAACATTTGAAATGCTAACTAATTTTCTCCTTTTTGGAGTACAGTATTATTCTGATTTTGATTTGATGAATATGGAGAGAGAATTGCAATGGGAAATTGCAAAACAAAAAACTCAACGAATTCAGAAGCACCGGAAGTATATTATGATTCCTGCAATGTTGCCGGACGTTCAATAATAGTTAAATTTCAAAAGAAATTAGATATTTTTCTCCAAGATTCAATGTCTCACCGTGTCTCATTATGGCCATTCAATTTGTCGGTCCAATTTCGGAAACATCCGATATTTTCTCTAGATTTGTGGTTACCAGTAAGTCATTAAGGACTAACTCAATTACATAATGGGCTATGGAAAAACACTATATATTATGTTTTAGAAGAAAGTGCCAACAGATTCACGTGACAAGATATTCAGTGTGACCAAGAAAAGGTTGCAAAGTCGTCATCTCAAAAACGGTAGGGACGCAACAAACCTTGTATAAAGCTAGCACCACAAACTGTTCAACCAAACAGAGATACTCGGGGGCTAGATGAGGAGTCTTTCCAAGCTGACTGAGAAGTTAACAGTAGTTTTCTTTTATGTACTGCTTCCACCGTCCTGTTTTTGTGACTGACGCTAACTAAGATGTAGTATCATCACATTCAATGATTGCATGGAAAGCCATCAAGTCTTTGATCTGTTGTGGTGTGAGCTTCTTACATAGTTCCTGAATTGGAATATACTTTCTGTCTCGGGAAGTACCACACATCACCTAGCATTCCTTGTATTGAATTCTTTCAAAGTCATAGATGAATAATAAAATCACATCGGTGTCTCTAACAGAAATAACTGCCCCTATTCCGGTTTTTACCGCATGGAGCACCATCCTGGTATCAGCCTCTACATGGTTTGAAAATAAGTGTGCGAGGTATCTTTCTTTGTTTGTCTCGGCATGCGTCTCATCCAAAAATCCACCAGCCACAATGACTTCTAGGTTGCCTTGATTCCTCTTTTGATTATTCTTCGAACGGCTGCAAAACCCTTTCCTCTGTGTTTTCTTGACTTTGGCAGCCTGTAAGTCATTGTGGCTGGTGGTTTTGTGGATGAGACGCATGCCGAGTGCAAATGCTAAAGTTTTTGCCACCTACCACTGATGCCCTCAGTCAACACATTCTTCGGTGCCACTTCCAGGTAAAATTAACCAGAAAAAATAACAAGAGAATGGAAAAAATCGAGGGATTTAAATTCCATTCTGATTCCAAGTATATACAACGGGTTTTCACAATTTTTTTTTTGAATTTTGTCCCATTTCGTCTAAATTTGATCATTTGATGAACTTTAAATGCTTCAGATCATTTTTTGAGTGTATCATCGTGTTCTACACCTTCGAAAACATAGACATCGGCACCTCAGTCGTATAGTTGACCAAAAGTAGAAAATAATTTAATATTAGGGGTATTTTGGACACCTTGAATATCTCACTTCCGGTTGGAATTTCGACTTGATAAACGGTATTTTCCGATTAAGCGGGGTCGAAATAGGGGGGTTAACGTCATTTATCCAATTGTTACATGAAATGCTTCAAGGATTGTAACGGAGAGCTTTTTTTGGAATTTTGCCCCGATTACCACCAACCAGCACCAACCTTGATCCCCGTCCGCCTGAACTCGACCAGCGGCTCCAACTCCAGCCCGACGTCGGCGCACGGATGCAGCAGCGCGTCCAGCAGCAGCGACATCTGGTTCGTCGTGCGGCCCTCGAGGCCGTCGGACAGCTGCCCGAGGTCTTGCCCCAGCAGACACTCGCCCACCAGGGGGCGCAGCCGCGCCGCCAGCATCTCGTCCGGGTGGTCATCGGAGATGAGGTACGGGACGTGACCGGAGAGCATGTAGGAGAGGGCAATGCCGCTGGGTCCGTTGCCTGCGAAGTTAATGAGATATTGAATTTGATTCTGTTCGGCAGAAAAAAATAATTCCTCAGATATTCTCATAAAATTTTCCCAGATTTCGCCAGGTTTCAGTCAAATTTCCCCAGAATATTAAAAAAAAAAAAAAAATAGGAATTATTTCCCCCTTCAATTTTTGTTCTATACATTTCAACAAAACATGACGACATGACTAGTGACGTGACTATGTTCAGTACTACAGAACTGAGAAGACGAAATCCACTATTCAGTTTCATGATTGTGCTGTGGTCACACCCAATTTCTTTCGTTGTAGTGGTTACATGAAACTTTCTACGACCATTACCATTTCCTACTGTAGACCAGTGCTGAAGCCTTTGAAAATGGTAAAATGTGAAGAAAAATCATAGTAGGATGTAACTCATTTAAAAAGAAAGAGAATATAACAAAGATGAAAGGAAAATAAATTACGGGCGATCTGAGATCGGGAAGTGGTAGGGGGTGAGTTTTCAAGGGTAAAAACGGTTTATATTGATTTCCAGCAAAACTACGAGCCCTATGGAAAAAAGTTTAATAGCAAAGTTGTAGATAATAAAGAGACCTACAACTTTTGTGACCACACTTTTTTCACATAACCTCAAAATTCATGTGAAAAATTCTAAAAATCAAGTTTTTGGTTTTTTATTTTTATCTTCTGCAAAAAAACAATGTTTTCCACGAAATTTTGTCAAAATTTACCTTTGCATGTCCTAAAGACACTGTAATTTTTTTTATTCGAAATATTCATTTCTTCACCTTATATTGACTTAATATCGAAAAAACACCCTAATTCTCAATCGAAAATTCTCACGTAAAAATATCAGCTATTTAAAAAAAAACTCGGGGCGTTATTTGTTCGTTGAAATCTCTTCTTTCTGATGATGTGAAAAAATATACACATCACTATAGTAAATGTTCTCAGAAAAGCATGGAAGAGAAAAATACTCGAATCCGAATTTTTTTAATCACTATGTACAATTTTGAGCTTTTTTGTGAAATTTTCACTTTACGTGCGGGTTATTCACCAGACCAATCAGAACGATAGAACTTCATTGTTGAATGGATCGTAGTCGCTATCAATCATTAAAATATTCTATTCAGTTTTGTCTCATGTTCTTGAATGAAAAATCTGCAGTAATATGATCACATACTAAAATGGCATAAAATACCTGATAAGATTTACAGATGCGCTCGTACGAATTTTTTCCTGTTAATAAAATTAGATCCGACATTGTTTATCATCTTTATAATGAACATTATTGAAATAACCTATAAGGTGCTTATTGAAATCAAAGATGTTTGTCAATAAGTGCTCGATGACATATCTTAAATTAGATGAAGAAATTTTGCAAAATAACTTTTCTCATTTTCAAATATATATTTCTGAACTCTCAAAGTTGCTTTGATATTCAAATAGTTGTAGATAAAGTATAGTATTATATTTGCGCATAATGGCTATTACACACTCAGATGATAACAGCACTAGCTTTCGGCTCTTACTGCAAGTTTCATATTCGTGAGTGATATAGTCATGATTATGCGATTGTTGAATAATATACCATTACACACAGTTTCGTAGTAAAGGTTACTAATTGGTTGACTCAAAACTAAGCTCTTGCTAAAACTGAGAAGCACAAACTGGAGACTTCAGTTGCCGTTGAATTTTCCAGAACTTGCTTAACCAGCGAGGGACCGCGCCGATAGAAACTTAAACGTGGACCGCGTGGGGTAGTAATCTACCCCATTGGTTTTGATTGACTTTGAGACGAAAAAAACCTTTGTCCGATGTGGAATTGCATTATTTATAACAATGATAAAACAAACAAACAAACAAACAGCAATAATAAAGAACGAACCTAATTTGATTGATATACTTGAATTGAATAATGAATTTCAATGAGCGCATAAATAATATACGCACGTCCCTTTTTTTAATTGTTCCTCTTTTTTTTCTTCTCCTGGATAATATACAAATTTGACTACCATTGCAGGCTGCTCGTTATGAGGTTGCATTTGCATTTGTACAGACACGAATTCAGATATAGAAGATTTCAATACTTTCCCGCGTGGGGTAATATATACCCCAGGAACAATTCACCAAATGTTTATTACGATGTGTGCAGAACTAATGACGAAAAACATGCAAATCCTTGTTAATTGATCATATTTAGCCACTGAGCTGGCGTGATTTTTCAGTGCCGTGCAGATTAAGCAAAAAAACCGTAATTTGATATCGCCTGGGGTATATTCTACTCCGCGCGGTCCCTCGCGGGTTAAAACGATGTGAAAAAATGAACAAATATACTCTGAAATGAAGCAAAGACTCTCATATTATCAAGACTCGTAACCAGCTTCTGAAATTGTGAAGTTTCTCCTTTTTCAAGAAAGTAAGCATTCACGGATATAAGAACTCAACAATACAAGAACAAGTCATCTCAAACATTACCATAATTTATAACGCTTCAGTGAAGTACGGAATGGTTAGCTATAGGATTTCCTGGGAAAGCACAGTAGCTATATACATATATCATAGATTAAATGCATATATTCAGGGTGTCCCTAAAAGGTCTTGACAAAAATTCACCACATATTCTTCAGAGCAAATAGTAGATTGTTTTATTAGGATCAAAAGTGACACTTTGTTTGACAAGCGAATTTTGCATTTGCGAGGTGGAGCGCTTAGCGAAGCCGAGCGAAAGCAAAATTTGCGAGTCGAACAGTCACTTTTGACCCGAATGAAACATGCTATTTTTTCTGCAACCGAAACAATTAACTCAAATAAACATGTAACCACCAATGCCGTGCGATATGTATGCAATGCAACCATGGACGTAATGCAACAAATAGTGACAAATAATCCATGTGCTAAGAATATTCTACCTGCATTAACAGCAGGTTAGGTTTTCAAGGATGTTCGAATTGTAGTTTCAATATAAATACAACCACAGAGTGACATATTTGTGTATGGACCAGGTGCTCCAATGGCAAATACCGCGCCAGTGCCAGCTATAGGAACAAGACGTGGAAAATATTAGGTTAGTGAGCATATCAACAATGATAATAGTGATTATTTATTCCTCTCCATACTACACAGTGTTTGACTTGATAATCAAATGAAGCTAAACAATATCGTTGTTTGAGACAAAAAACTATTGCTTGCCGTGATTATTCAAAAACGAGTTATCCATCCCGAGAATAACGAATGAAATACAGATCAAGCAAGTATTTGAATCTTGAAGGCTTCCCTGATCAAACAAAAATACTCAGCTGAGATGTTTATAATTCCAATACTAAACTATAATAAGGTGTATTTATATCTCCAGCATTGGTATAAAATGCCAAATCTGCTGAAATCGGAAACAAATAAGGTATGCGTCTCAACCCAAATAACCAACCGTCACAATGTTGTTTATTCTTGATGACGTCCAGTACATACTTTTCAGTTCCTAGGAGCTAAAGTTCAACTTTAGCTCCTAGGAACTAAAATTCAACTTTAGTTCCTAGGAACTAAATATGTTGCCTAGCAACATACCTATTTTTGTGTCAGTAATAGAAACGTCAATTTAAGAGCTAATTTTGGTATCATAATGGACAACTTTTGTGTCGGTTGCAGAAAAACAGTATTTATACGGCTCATAAGATTAGACTCAAATTTTGTACTTTGGTATAGCTTTATGGGGCAATAAAACTCATATCATAATTATGGCGACTATCATTCCATGGGCGTAGAACTTGATTTTTTTAGTAAATAAACATCTCAAACTCCTAGGCCAATGGAAATGAAGGGGTTTGTATATGAAATTTGGACTGCTCAAATTGTTTACTACATAAGAAAATTTTCATTTTAGTAATTCAAAGTATAAAACAACACCAAAACGATTAGAAGAGATTTCATAAAAATTGTTAAGAATTTTCATAATTTCTACTTATACGAAGATTTATACAACGAAAAAATTTGAAATCTGATACCAGCTATTTTTGTTATATACTGAGTAAGTCAGACTGGGCATCTTTGTACTGAGGTGAGTCTGCCTGTATCCATGTTTTCAGTCGTATAAATTTTTGTATACGTGAAAATCATAAACATTTTGAAGAATTTTCATGACATATTATCTGTTAATTGTTTTAATGTTAACAGATCCCTTTCTTTCCATTGGCGTAGAAGTTCCAGATGTTTACTCACTGAATAAATCCAAGTTCTACGCCCATGGAATAACATTCATCACAATCATGATATTATAAGGGTTTCATTGCCCAATGAAGATATGCCAACATACAAATTTTGAGTGAAATCTCATACATAAGCCGTTACAAAGTTATGAAGCAAAAACGATAAGAAAAATGTGAGTTCACAGCGGTCTAGCTCCCAAACTAAACAACTTTGTACTGAGGTAAGTTTGCTCGTATCGAATTGTTTTAGTCCGAGGTATATGTGGTGAGTTTCTGTGAAGATCTTTTAGCGACACCCTGTATAAACTACTATAAATGCATAGAAACAAATGTGGATTTTCTTCTAGGTGTATCCGAAATTGTAACTTAAAACAAAACCGGGTGGTTTATGACTATTATTCACCGTAGAAAGATCGCTGTAGAAGTGAACAGGATTTTTATCAACATTCTTTTTGATTTCATTAAAGTTCTGAATTTTCCTCTCCCGTTGTTTTCCGGAAATATTTCATATAAATGCTTCTTTTTTTGGAATCACTACTTACCTCAGCGATGTTCAGATCTTACTGTTTCAATTGAAGACTGATAATTATTATACCTACAAAACTATCAACCCACAACAATGAAATAAACTCTCTAGCAAATACTAGAATTTTGCAGCTCTTGCTTACTTAGGAAAGTACAAAGTGATTTATGGCTATTTATATCATTTTGATCTAATACTATCATCAAAAGTTCAAACTACCTAGCAAGAGCCAAAGCTAATACTAATAATGAATGCTAAGAGCAATAGTTCAGTTATTTTTCACACAACCCAAGAGGATTTCATTTCCAACGTAGTGGTCTGCAGAGATATGTGCACAATACACATGCTGTTTTAATTGAATGTGGCCCCGTTGCTAGGGTAGGTTAAACACTGAAGAATAAGTTGGATATTTCTTTTTTGTATAATAAATACATCTGATGCTAGTGTAGAGTCACCCCACACACATATACCATATCTCAACCTTGAGCATGATATAACGATAATAATTGTTGTTCCGTTAAAATGCTTCTGAGGTTTCTGAAAAGGTAACACAATGAATTCAGTTTGTTCATCACGAGGGTGCAGTGTTTTTTCCAATTTAGACAAGCATCCATGGCGATTCCTAGAAATTTTGTATAATCTGAACTGTTGAGTATTTGATCGTTTATTTGAATTTGTACTTCTTCGCACAGTCTTTGATGATTGTGGAATCTCACCAGCTGTGTTTTGTCAGCATTGAGTTGAGGTACAATGAATTGGTTCCACACCAATTTACAACTGACTCCAGAGTACTTTCACACTTCTCAAACAGAAGGTGATCTAATTCATCAGATACCACCAGGAATGTGTCATCAGCATACATCTTTATGAATGAATCTGTGATGAGGTTATGGATTTCATTTATATATAAAGAAGGAAAATAAAATTGGCCCTAGCACAGATCCTTGTGGTACACCCATCATGACGTCCAAGCGTCTAGAATCAAGAGTAGTAGTGGTAGACTCACTATGATATTTCAAGCTAACAAACTGAATGAATGTATGAAGCAGGGGCGGATCCAGGGGCCATGCCCCCCCCCCTCGAGAACCTCATGAATATGTAAAAATGTAGGTATTCTGGATACCAGAAAAACTATGTGTCCATATAGCCATCCAGCCGCGATTCACATTAGATAATAATAAAAATTTTATTAGAAATATTTTTTTGTCACCTTTTCTATTCAACATCAAGTGTTTATTAATGAAATCTACATACAGGCTGACTGATAAAAAATCAAGCCACAGCGCTGCCATTAATGATCTGGTTTTGGGAAACAAAAGATCAAAGGAAATTGCTCATCACATATTTTTTCCAAATTTCAACAGTAACGTCAGCAACTGTAATCTTTTTTCAAAATGGTGCCATGCATAAATTTTTTGTTAAGATGTATGTCAAGTTGACTTCTGAACGAAATTCGTCATGGAAATAAATATGCTCAGTTGACAAGAAATATAAATTTTCATAAAATCTTGGTGTGCATCTGGAGATATGCATCATTAAATGTGACAGTAAATGTCACTGAAATTAATGGTAAGTGTTTCACTTGTCAGATATGTCAACACCGGATCGCCGGAAGCTAGCAAAAGCTACTGATTTCTCTATGAAAGAGATGAATATGAAATATTGGAATAGAGTAATAAATTAGCCTAAAATAAGCACCACATATTCCACTATATCAAATCAACAGGCACATTGATCTTCAAAAATGGCTGTGCTAGCAAAGTCACAGATTTGTCAATGATAGAGAGGAGCAAAAAAAAATTGAGATTGAGTAATAAATTAGCCTAAAATGAGCCTAGAATTATGTGACGTGTCTCATGTTGAAATTCGTGAATGACGTTACTAGCTTCTATAACATGTATCATAATGCCTGGAACGAGATTATTTGTAATTTCGGAGTGATGATCGATTTACCAATATATTTATAAGTTATAAATGAGAATAAGTATGGGTGACTTGAATTGTCATTCATTGCCCCGCATTTCAACGCATTCCACGTAGCTCTCAGAAGAAAACTGATTATGACAGTGAATTAGTTTGGACAGTATTTCAAAATAATGAATCACAAATTTTCACTGAAACATGCCCATTCTTATTGTCGTGATAATGGATCCATCAAAACCCATTTGGAAATCTTCGATGAACGATCATTATCTTGATTTTTCAATAATACAGATATCTATCATTCATTTTGCAAATGTTGGCGCCATCTTTCATTAGTTATTCACGATTCAGTAAATTCTGATAATATTGCTGACTGCTGTTACGATAAGATATCGAAAGATAATGGTGAATTAGATGATATTACATTCAAAACATTCAAATTAATTAAATATTATGTTATTTGATTTGATAATACGATTAAATCATATTTCCTAAAAATAGCATTCATCACTCATTACTATAGTTTTTTTTTCAAATGTTTGTAGCATTGTAGTGACAGTTCAAATGTTAATAGAAATCCTCTATTTGTTTATCCATTATACTGATTGATTTCATCGGAAGGTAAGTATTGTTGAATCTATTATTTTTTATATACCACATATGCACGCCACTAGGAAGGGGACAAGTTCTAAACGGATTGTAGATAGTAATTTTGTTTCACTTGAAGATCGAATTTGAAACTTTATCTCAATTGGAAATAAATTATATTTAATAATATCTAAGAAAAACACATTCTAAGATTACATTTAAACTTTTGTATCGAATCAGAACCCTTATCATTACGTGGGTCATCTCACGTAGTGATGTATCTCATTAAAATTGGAAATTGAGATACTTCGTCAAATGAGTTATATTCTTGAACTCTATGATATCACGAAGTGACATAACTCAATATTCAATGATTTTCGTGTAATTGAATATCGAATGCTCAGCCTATCTCAAATTATTGGAATACCTAAACTAACGAAGTAGCCTAACTCGAGAGTTACGTCAGTTCGTGAGATATGGTTTCAGCCCATATTTTGAGAAATATATAAACTACTCAACACTAATTTCGTCGCACACCAAAATGTCGCCCCTGTTATAATGTGAATAACTTTTTTCAGTTTAGAACAATTTGAATTTGGTTCACACTGTTCGATAGCCCAGTCCTTCAGCTATAATTTCATACTTCATTGAAACAAAGGGGTATTCACATAAAATCTCTACATGGTGTTTTCCGACACTGTGCAAAATTTCGGAATATTCAAAAGGCTCTCAAATGGTGAAAAAAATTTTTTTCTCAACTTCGACAACAGAGGCATGAAGATGATCTCATTACCTCGAGATGTTTCGCGAATCAACTTCCTATCTCTCTTATTTACAGAGTGATTTCAAAAAATCAACTTTTTGGTTTTGCAGCCATAACTTTTTTCCACGTCAACCGATTTTGAAGATAAAACTTCAGATGAAGAGATCTGAATATCAGAATTGACTCAAGATGACTATCAAAGATCTAGAGTTTTCTTGAAAGTGACCCAAATCTGGAACGCCCTCCCAATCTCGGTTGGGAGGAGAATTGAATGAAAATCAACTTGTTCTCGGAAAAACAATTCATTCTGGATGCGTCTATATTTTCCTCGCTTCAAGTACTCAAGAATGTGCGTGAGAAAACACAATTGAAACATGTTCTTGCAAAAACATGAGACCATTTCTTCTCTGTAATGCATGGCCCGTAACCAACGTTACAAGAATCACAGTAAGTGGCTGACAAGTCAGGTTAAACGTCGTTTTCGAATCATAAACAGATTTTGATAGTTTCGATGCCGCATCTAACGCTCGACCAGTTGGAACTGATTCCACAAATGTGGGAACAGGGGTTATCTTCCCTCCAAATCGCGGATCTGCTAAACACGACGGTCCGATCCATTCAAAGGGCTTATCTCCGACACGAATTGTTTGGTTATTACTGTCGATTCGTTCGGCGCATTTTTGCGACTGAAAACTTTACGTAATTGGCAAATTGTTTTCGTGAAACTTTCACCATTTTTGAAAAGCGTTTTTACAATGAATAAACGTTGTTTGCTTGAATACTTCTCCATATTCTTGAATCGCATGTTATGTACGTGACAACTGTTAAAAAAATCACTTTATTGAAGAAATCAAAATCCGTTGCTCTTGTTGGTACACCATTTATGATGAGCCTCAGCTGGTCGGGTTTGTCAATCACTCATTGTGATTCTTGTAACGTTGGTTACGGCGGGCCATGCATTACAGAGAAGAAATGATCCAATGTTTTTGCAACAACATGTTTCAATTGTGTTTTCTCACGCACAATTCTTGACTACTGAGAGCGAGGAAAATATGGACGCATCCAGAATGAATTGTTTTTCCGAGAACAAGTTGATTTTCATTCAATTCTCCTCCCAACCAAGATTCGAAGGGCGTTCCAGATTTGGGTCACTTTCAAGAAAACTCTAGATCTTTGATAGCCATCTTGAGTCAATTCTGATATTCAGATCTCTCCATCTGAAGTTTTATCTTCAAAATGAGCCTAAGATTTCCAAAATTGGTTGACGTGGAAAAAAGCTATGGCTGCAAAACCAAAAAGTTGATTTTTTGAGATCACTCTGTAAATAAGAGAGATAATAATAATAATAAATAATAATAATAATATGTTTATTACGGTTAAATGAACAATGCTATAATGTAACAAATATAAATGAATAAACATGTATACTCACAGAAGCAAGTGATTGCTTGTGCGTGAGAGTTTACAACTACAAATACATAAACATTATCAAAACAAATATATAAATAATGACAAAATAGGGATTTAATGTCCATTTCATGATATATTCGACACAATTGGGATATATTTGACATAATCGGGATATTCGACACAATCAGGATATATTTGACATAATCAGGATATGTTTGACACAATCGGGGTCTGCTTTTTTTTTTTTTTTTTTTTTTTTTCAATTAATTAATTATTTTACTTTTTCTCAAATCATTATATTGTTAACAAAGTAACTGAAGAATGCTCTTTCCGTGTTTAAAATCCACATTTTAACCATATATTTGAAAGAGTTTTTATTAATTACAGATTTCAGTTGTGGAGGGAGGAGATTATATAATTTAGGGCCCAAATACTGTGAACTTCTTTGTCCAATATTCTTATCGCACTTGGGTATTTTAACAGTAGTGTTTTTATTTCGAGTGGCATAGTTGTGGTCTGTGGGTTCCAATACAATTTTAGATGTGTGGATGTTGATTATTAACTTCTGACAGTATAATTGTCTTAAATCTAGGATTTGACTACTGAGAAAGAGTTCATTACTGGAAAAAGTGAGTTTTTTTTTGTAAATAATTCTCAAAACCCATTTTTGTACAATATTCAGTCTTTCTAGATGACGGTCAAGAACTCCTCCCCAACCCATAATACCATAAGACAAGTGAGACTGGATGAGTGCATAGTATACTGTTTTTAGGTGATGAATATCTAAAAATTGCGACAGATATCTAAATCTACCAATGAGGCCTCTAATTTTTTTCGTTATGAATGCAACGTGTAAATCCCAACGTAAATGTTTGTCTATTATGACACCCAGATACTTAACAGACTCAGCTTCAGGTATTGTCGTAACTTCATCGATATTCAAATTTCCTAGTTGTGGCAGATAATTAAGATAGGACGTAAATGGGAGGTAATGAGTTTTATTCCGATTCAGAGTAAGTTTGTTGCATTGGAACCACTTCTTAATGACTTGGAAATCAGTTTCTGCCTTGATTTTCAAATTTCTCCATGTATCAGCAGTGTAGAATAACACCGTATCATCAGCAAAGCTGAGAATTGTCCCTCGGGAATCGATATGTAAAAGGCTATTTATATATAATGTGAATAATAGTGGGCCCAACACAGTGCCTTGGGGAACACCAAATGTGACAGTCCTCGGTTCGCTGATATTTTCATGGAGGCATACTCGTTGTTGTCGATCTGCCAAATAACTTTTCAGAAGATCATAAGTTTTACCTCTAATACCGTATGAATATAGTTTTCCAAGTAATACCTCATGACTCACGGTATCAAACGCTTTAGACAGGTCTATAAATATACCTAAGGCTGGAGTTTTTTTATCTATTGCCTTATATATGAGTGATGTTAATGAATAGATCGCATCTTCTGTAGACTTCCCCTCCCTGAAGCCATATTGATGTTCGGAAATAATTTTATGCTTGGTAAAGAAATTTGTTAGTCTACTTTTTATCAATTTCTCAATTATTTTAGATAATGTTGAGATTAGTGATATTGGTCTGTAGTTATTAATATCTGATTTATTACCTCCCTTATGTAGTGGCTTGATGAGACCAATTTTTAAAGATTTAGGAAAATAAGTTGCATCGAAGCATTTGCTAATCAGAAAGTTCAGTGGTAAGATAATGAGATCAGAAATTTGTTTCAGAGTTTCAGCTCTCAGTCCATCTATTCCGGGGGATTTTTTTGGCTTGAGACTATTTATAGTATTGATTATTTCAATATTGGTTGGTGGAAAAAGGTACATGGTATAATTCAGAGCTGAAATATTGTCCTGAAACTGGAAGGGTTCCTCAATTTTATCCGCATAGTTTTTACCTAGATCGCAGTAAAAATTGTTGAATTCATTTGCCATCAATTTTTCGTCAGTAATAATTTCATTTGTATCTGTTATGATTTTTGTAATTTTTGTTTCACTTTTACTTTTGCCACATATATTATTCACACATGTCCACAATTTTTTTGATGACCCTTTATTACCATCAATTTGTTTTTTGAAATAATCTTTTTTATTCTTCTGTATCAAGTTGTTAAGTTTATTTTTATAGGATTTATATTCCATTTCTATGATTACGTTATTCGGGTTTTTTCGTAATTTGTTGTATAATTCATATTTAGTTGATATAGATTTTAACAGACATTTGGTAATCCAGGGTTTCTTGATTCTATGTTTTGAAGATATTTTCACGACATTGGTACAGTTACTGATATGATCGTTCAATGTTTTAATAAACGAATCCGTTATTTCATCTACGGTTTCAGAAGTATACGTAGTATACCATGATTCTGTATTTAGAGCGTTTCTCAATTTTTTGAAATCAATGAATTTTTTGTGTGAAAGTATTTTTTTATCTTCCTTCATTATGTGAAAGGACATAGTGAGAATTATGGGGTCGTGGTCCGTTAAATCATGCGGGAAAATGTATGATTTTATTTTTCTAATTTTTTCAGAGTTATTTAATACAAAAAAATGATCCAAGCAAGTCATGCTGGCTCTACGAGTGATATGATTTATGTAAGATATGAAATCGAATGAATTTAAAATTGATAGGAAGTTGATTCCCGAAATATCTGGAGGTAATGAGATCATCTTCATGCCTCTGTTGTCGAAGTTGAGAAAAAACATTTTTTCACCATTTGAGAGCCTTTTGAATATTCCGAAATTTCGCACAGTGTCGGAAAACACCATGTAGAGATTTTATGTGAATACCCTTTTGTTTCAATGAAGTACGAGATTATAGCTGATGGACTGGGCTATCGAACAGTGTGAACCAAATTCAAATTTTTCTAAACTGAAAAAAGTTATTCACATTATAACAGGGGCGACATTTTGGTGTGCGACGAAATTAGTGTTGAGTAGTTTAGATGAAAAATACATTGAGTGGAGTATTTTCGAAGAGCTTTTCAAAAGACCTTATCAATTGTGATGAAATACATAGAATCAATTTAAAATCTATACAGATTTTGCTGCTCCCAGTGAATTTTTTCAGATGGCGAAAATATACCTATATCTGTTGATTCGAGAAGTAAAAAATGCCTTGTGATGCTATCATCATTTTTTTTTTCTAGTGTCGAAATTGAAAGTTATATAGAGGGTGCTACTTTATAACGTGTCACCCACATGGGCGTATCTAAGGAGACACAATGACCAACATGATCTCACGTAGTGACGTATCTGACAAATATATTTTCTTCTCCGTTTTTGGCGATACTTTTTTGAAAACACCATATCATAACAACTAGTTCTAGTTCTTCCACTAGTAAATAAAAAAACGATGATCTTTCATGAACGAACCTCAGAGATATAAGCGAATTAAGATGTTGAAAATCTTGGAATTGCTCTTTTGCAAAATTATGAAAAGTGAGATACGTCAGTACGTGAGATGACCATTGATTATTTTGATGAACAGAATTCACTTTTGAAATTTGTATGTTAATTTTAGGAACATCCCGCATATCCATGTTTCACTTAATGATACATTATCTGGATGACCAAATACGCAGCTTAGTCAACTGTTGCTGAGGGCATAATACGAAGTCAATAATTCATTATTGCGGTCTCGATTGCAAAATGTTAATTAATTTGTTCCCAATCTTTTTTGTTCCGGATACACATAGGGTATTACAAGAGGCAAAACCCTGGCCATATTTGTACATCAGAATTGACGAGTGAGTGGTACTTCACACAAGACTTTATCGGTACCTCGATCAGGCCTTCCCAGATTTTCCAAACTGCATCTTTGCTCGGTACTTCATAGAATTTACAAGTGCTTAACGAACTTCATGAAAAATTTACAAGTTTTTCAGTTAAGAATAAAGTAGATGAAATGGATGATTATTGGTTTAATTGTGAACCAATTATATATCGACTATCGAGAGTATAATTTACAGAGTACAATATGAAATGAGATCATTAGTTTTTGAGTGAATAACACCATGATAGTACCAATGGTCGAATTCGAGGTTATAGTATCTTGGTGTTTGTGGCTAGTACGAGACGAATATTTTAGAGGCGGTGATGAAGCATTCTCTGAAGACAAAAAAGTAGTTGATGTTATTTTGGTTTCTGATTGGACTGAACTGATTGGACTGAACATTACGTGAAAATATACAATTATTAAAACGGTATATAAATGTTAAAAGTTTATAGTAAGATGAAAACACTTAATCCAAACGAGTTTGTATTTGTCCAATCAAGTTGGCTGAAGCCTTAGCAATGATAGAATAGAATCTAACAGAAAGTGAAAGCGACTCAAAAGTTTTCAAAACAAACGATTTTGGCGATCTTTTAAGGTCTTGTAAGGGAGTGGTGATTCAACTAGGGCACCAAAAATAAGTATCATATTATTATGCTGTTCCACTGAGAAAGCTGAAGAAAAATAACGAATTTTCATGACTCAAATAATGTATTGTCACCGAAATTATGAACACCTGCCAAATTTCAAGTCAATCGGAGTTATGGAATTTTTGTTGAAATTAAAAAAAAAATGGCTGCTCCAAGATGGCGGACAAGATTTGGTCCGATTCCATTCAAAATTGGTAAATGGGGGTTTTTGAAGTCGGAGATCAAGATTTTTTGTTAAAATTTATAAATTCAAGATGGCGGCATCCAAATACTTTTTGTTTTTTTATAAATGACGATAACTCCGTTGTTATCAACACAAAACTATTACTGCGACATATCATCTGTGAGAGAAAAAAAAGTTATTTGTAACTAAGTCATAGTGAGCTATGACCTACATTTGAAAAACTAAAGTTGGTGCTGATATCTCAACTTCTAGAGGAGTTGGTATAAAATTCATATTTTTTTCGAAATCACTTTGAAAAACTGCCATGAGAATGTGAAATTCCTATTTGAATATTTTCATAAATAAAGAAGTTACGGAGGAGACATGAAAATGATAAAAATCTGTTTTTTGCGTATAAAACAGAAACGAATAGCTTTTATCAAAATATTTTTTCACATCACAGTTGGCCTTGACAAACTCCACATTTGGTGTCATTTAACCGACCTCGTATCTCTCACCCACATGGTGAGCATGGTAAGTGGGACGCACTGTATACAGATGCATTCCATTGTATCATTACCGATTTCTGATACTAATCACGTTAAGCCATGAATGAACGAGAACTACTTGCAGGTCTGTAAATAAATCCAGACTTTAATTACTTGGTTTAGAAAAATAAGGAATTTTGAGAAGTATCAGATCATAAGCCACTTCTTCCAATAATACATTTTATACAATGCTTCAAGTTCGATTGGAACCATATTGGAGTTGTGAAGAGGAACTGAGTATTGAAAATGGGCTAATACTCAGAGGGTGTCAGATCGTTTTCCCAAAAATGTAGGTACTCATAAAATGGATCTGCAAAGGTTACACGATTCGCATCAAGGCATTTTTAGAGAACTTGTAGCAGAGCTTAAAGAGAAATGAACAAAAATATTAACAAGTATAGGTACAGCTATTTATTGCAGTGAAATGCCCAACAACTTGTAAAATGAGAATATCGTTACGATAAACGTCCAGGGCGAAGATATACAGGGTGTTTCAAAAAACCTGACCTCCTTGCTAGGGTAGGTAGAACACTGCAAAATAAGTTGGGTTTGCTCAGTGAAATGAATAAGTCGTAACGGCATCCGTTTTCATGATACAAGGTGTTGAAAAAATGATTTGGTTACACATTTTTTACGATTATGTCAAAACTACTGGCAACATTGTCATTGAATTTTGTATGGGTGTTTCTTGAAATCAGACACATCGCATGAATTTGTTTTTACATCTGACTCTCATAGGGGGCGCTAGTTACACGGTTGGTACCGAGTAGTTTAGAATATAACTTTTTTGAGGTTAGATTTTTCAATTCAAATATGATATGAGCTTGATCATCATTCAATTTTACACCAAAAAGGTACTCTTGGTGAAACTCGATACTACGTTCCGTTTTCGGAATATTTTAATTTTAAAATAATGGAGTAATAGCTGATGCTGGTATAAAATAAATCTTATTGAGTTCAATTACTTATTTATATAGATTCAAAAATGATGAAATTATTCTTGTGCGGAAGTTATTGATGAAACAAAGAATCATAAGTAGAAAATTAAGAGATATTTGACTAGAAGACTACAAACATGAAATATTGAATCAGTTAGAGTAAGTGTTCAAAATGTCCTACGTTTCCACGAATACATGATTCTATATCCTTTTATTAGGAATGCATTATTCTTCTGAACAGTTGAAGATCAGCTGTTAGGTCATTTAAGTGATGTTCAATTATGTCTTACAACTCTTGACGTGAACTTACTTCTGTAGCATAGACTTTTTGCTCAAGATACAACAAAACTGTGTAATCCATGTTCTTAGTCAAATCTGTTTCGATGTTATTCTAGTGATTCACTGTTAAATGTATAAGTTCAGCATTAGAAATGTATTGTTGTTTTCGGTTTTCAGGTGATAATTTTTCATAATACTCACTCTAATACATAGCTTTATACCAGCAACAGTTATCACTTCATAATTTTCAAATCGAAATGTTCCGAAAACGGAACACAGTATCGAGTTTTACCAAGAGTACCATTTTCGTGTGAAATTGAATGATGTTTAAGTTCATATCAAATTTGGAATGAGAAATCTAACCTCAAAAAAGTTATGTTTGAAACTACTCGGTAAGAACTGTGTAACTAGCGCCCTCTATGAGAGTCAGATGTAGAAACAAATTCATGCGATGTGTCAGATTCCAAGAAACATCCATACAGAATTTCATTACTATGCCAGATGAAAAATTCAATGTCAATGTGAATTTTTCATTTCAGATTGCAATCTATGAAGATTCCCAAATATCCAATCGATTTTGCAAAATTCATTTGAATTATGGTGTTACTTTTGTTTACAGAAAGGGTATAATGATCGGGTAAGCCATTTGTATATGATGCAAACGGGATAAGTTTAGTTTTTTTAAACATTTATTGAAAGTAGTCAATTATCGAATCATTCTGCTGCTTTGGAAACCTCACCTAGATTCTTGAAATAATTTCAATTTTCTTCTGTAATGAAAGATTGCACAAAACGATTTACCCCTAATTTTCAATTCTGAACAAGTCATTCAAATAGACTGAAGTGGCTCAAGTACTGTACCCTGAGAAACACAGTATTCAACATTGAGCTTAACTCTGATTTTTTTTATTATTACGTGTTGTTTCCTATTATACAGGGTGAATTAGAATAATACGGACAAACTACGCATAAGAACTCCTTATGGGGTGAAAAGTTCCTATCAACGCATGCATCCTCTCTGAGATACAGGGTGTTCAAAATACGACAAAAATAGGGTTAATATAATTTTTTTCGAAACCACTGTAGGAAAAACATAAAGTAATTTATTGAACTTTTTATTTATGAATTTAGTTAACCAAACAGATGAAATGTCAACTTGGTGTGTGACATCATTTAGGCTTATTGAAAATAAGGAGATTTTAGGAGATACAATGATAGGAACTTTTCATCTCAAAAATAAATAATCTGTTTGTCGGTATTATATTGACTCACCACGTATACATAGCTTTCCATTGAGTTATATGCATTTCCCCTGAAACCAAATCGAATAGTATGATTTTCTTGAAAATGGTCCAAAAATTTTCGAGGCAAATCTTCATAAATATCCAAAGAATAGATCACAAATCTCTAATCCAAAACAAAGAATCGATGTGAATATGGCCTAGTCTAAGGTCTAAACAATGATGTTTAATCTGTAGGCCGTTTCAAATGAGGCTAAGAACAAAAAAAAATGATACCGAAATAACTACTACTCATAGGATTGCATCATTCATATTATCAACACATCCCTCATTGAAATGAAACAATTATTCCAGGTAATGGGATGAAAATGTAGTAGCTGAACTACGCATTTTCTAGACTAGTGATTTACTCAAGCATCCGTACAATCAATCATTATTTTAATTCCATCAATTATAAAATACACATGAATATAGGTATACAATCGCACGTTGTAGGTATGCAAGGTCGATTGTTCAGAATGCAGTTGTGTTGTATCGGACAAGCAAAACAGAAATTGGGATATAAAACGAACAAGAAAATTTGATGGTGAAACACACTCCAACAGATATGCTCATATTCACTAACATCTTATTTGAATGGTTACTAATCCCGAAACTAGGAAATCACAACAAAGGCAGGTTAACGCCGTCAATGAAGATTTAGCTGAAATGTCAGCCAGGGTTTAATAGGCGAGTGGACAAATTTTTTTTATTTCTTGAATAGAATCATCTCTCATATACCTTTCAGTTTCATATTTTTCAAGAATTCTTCGGTCGATTTTCAGGTGCTAAAATCATCAATAATGCCACGAGAACTTTCAAACGGATAGAAATTTGCCGCGAGTAAAAACTGACGTCACGATTTCGTAAGTAGGGGCAGACCATAGCACAGTTGCCATGTGTTGAAATACGATTGAGAACTCCAGAAATATTAGTTATTCAATAATTCATAAATTCTCAATTGAGTATTGGTAAAATTCCTTATTAGCAATAAAAATTCAATTGTCTCAAAATGTTCCCTTATGATTTGTGGCTCATTGCTTATAATGAATTTGTGTAAATAATACTTATATTAATCCACACTAGAGGACATTTGAATCGGTGAACGTGACAACCACGCCGCACAACTTGTGGGCGTGGTTTTGTCAGTTCTCAGCATTCAGCACGAGGTTGCCAAGTCTCCAACATTCTGGAGAATGAGAAACAGTTGGACATGCTGGTTGCTCGAAAAAATCAAGAATCTAAAACATCATGGGTTCCTCCTATCATGTTTTATTCAACGACAGGACTCTGACATCTTTTTGATAACTTGATTATGATTGGTGACTTGACAACCTTGCTTCATAAACGGAAATGGAAGATTATCTAACCAATAACGAAACAGCATAAAAACGGGCGTCACCATTTATTCGACGTATCGCCAAATGGCGGCCACGAAGGTTCGTTTAAAGCTCTGAAATTCAACAATTTCGAATAACGCATAGACTCATTATTTACAAAAAAGCGTGATAGTCTAAGATCCGAACCTAAATCGACCTTCACCGAGCTGATAATAGAACGAAATATATTTTATCATGAATTTAGTATAGTAGAAAACATATTAAAAATGGGTTGGCTGAAAAAATCCTGGGCAGACTATTTTTAATTATTTTTCGAATAATGATTTTTAATCAAATGTTGCAACATCAGGATAATAAAAAAATTTTGTCCTGACTGAAAGTATAAAACGTATAGAATGTGCAGCCGTTGGGTTGTCTACTATTTGCCTGGGCGAACTACTGGGTTGTCAGGTAAACACAGGTATATCGATGCCAGTTACTTTCACTGGATTGGATAATTGAAAAAAAATTATATCATCATAAGCGCTGTTTAATTGCGAACACGTTGATATATGGTTGTCTGCGAAAATTCCGGTCCTATTAGGGGTTTGCGAATTTTAAAGATTTCAATTTCAACGCGCGTGGAAGTGTGTGACAGAGAGATCCGAGGTAAGTATACTGTGTAATAATAAAGGACCCAACATCGCAGTCGCTTGTGATGGGACCCTGAATAGTAGAAAGTGTGCGAAGTGTGCGAAGTCAAATCCTGAAAACTATGGTTGGCATTTTGATGATTTCTTAAAACCAACAGGTTTTATCGGAGATCAAACTCCTTTGAAAATCCAGGACATTGTCGAAATGGAAGCAAATGAGAAAGAATCTAATGAATCAGACGAATTCGAGAGTCAAAATGATACTTCTGATGAATCAGATATTGAATAGAGAATATTTATTAGAATTTATTTTTCATTAATATTATTTTTGTATTTATACTGTTTTTTAATAAAATTTTAAATCGTAATACAAGATGTCTAGTCTATCTTTTTTGTTATTTCTTAATTTAAATTTTTGGCGGTCCACTTTGTTTCTATTTCCAGAAAGAGCAAAAAAATTTCAAAGTAAGTAATTGATATTTTTATTGTCTATTATAGATTATAGATATAATTATTATTATGGTTATAACGCAATATATTGATATTATATTGTTTTTATATATTAGTATTATATTAAATATATTTAATTATTATGTAATTAATTAATTTTTTTTTTGCTACTGAAATATCAGTTGCTCCAAAATAACACGCACTGTTTACTATATGAAGGGTGGTAGAGGTACCTCAAAGGTGGTACCTCTACCCTCCATAGTTTACACACCGAGCATGCGCACTTTCTACTATTCAGGGTCCCATCACAAGCGACTGCGATGTTGGGTCCTTTATTATTACACAGTATACTTACCTCGGATCTCTCTGTCACACACTTCCACGCGCGTTGAAATTAAAATCTTTGAAATTCACAAACCCCTAATAGGACCGGAATTTTCGCAGACAACCATATATCAACGTGTTCGCAATTAAACAGCGCTTATGATGATATATTTTTTTTTTAATTATCCAATCCAGTGAAAGTAACTGGCATCGATATACCTGTGTTTACCTGACAACCCAGTAGTTCGCCCAGGCAAATAGTAGACAACCCAACGGCTGCACATTCTATACGTTTTATACTTTCAGTCAGGACAAATTTTTTTTATTATCCTGATGTTGCAACATTTGATTAAAAATCATTATTCGAAAAATAATTAAAAATAGTCTGCCCAGGATTTTTTCAGCCAACCCATTTTTAATATGTTTTCTACTATACTAAATTCATGATAAAATATATTTCCTTCTATTATCAGCTCGGTGAAGGTCGATTCAGGTTCGGATCTTCTACTATGAGAAGTATTGCAAAAATTGATTTAGGTTCCTAACGACACAGTGGAGTAATTGAATGCCAATAATTCATCATCAGTCCACTCGCCCATTCTGCCCGCCTGAATCTAACAATGTCTGGTGGGTATCGCCATTCCCATAAAGTCCAAAACATCTTTGCTCGGCATCTCCATCATTAATACTCTTCCATGGCAAACAGCTGCTTCACAAGAACTCGGCATTATTTCATTGTGGTTGACGGATAGTAGTTTGATACAATAACCTCTGAATGATGACATATTGTCGCAAGGAGGCACATTTACTTTTTGAATTCTATTTTCGTTTCCTTTAAGATTGAACGTACGTTTTGATGATTTCTCGGGTTTCATAGCTTCGCATGGAGCGTTCCATCTTTTTTAATAATATAGATGTCAACATCAATAAAAACTAGAATGTTCAAAAACATGAGACAACCGTTTCATTCTCGTTGTTGTTGAGATAAGACCGAGGATAAAACTAAGGGTGTTGCAGAATTTAAAAAGAAATCGACTTCTCATTATTGCACAGTGTATATGCTCGTATTTGAATGGGAATAAATTCTCACCACAGGATGATTACTGATGAATCAACCTATAGTTGGAAGAAAACATCATCATAAATCAGATGAGCCGTTCGGGAGAAACGCAACTTTGTATTTTTTACATTCCGCCGCATTGTTCCTACCCTACAAAGCGCCGTCTGGAATTTCCATTATTGTTAATGCCATGTTGGATCTAAATCTGATTTAAATTCATAATTGTCGACCTAGGAATTTTTAGGTGTATATATTTGTAGGTGAAAAGAATGAATAAGACATCTTTCAAATTTTTAACCATGAAAATGGAATGAAATAATCTACCGCAAGTTTGTATTTCCAAATTTCGATTCAACATTCGTAATTTTTGACCTTGAAAAACTCTAGAAATGAGATAATCATCCAACTTCTTGGAGGTGTCATCTCAAATTCGCAAATTTCGACTCAAAATATCTTAGACCTCATAGAAAAGTCCCAGGTGAAAATTGTCCTGAGATTTCTATTCAGGCGACTCGAAAATAAGAAATAACAAAATATTGCTAGACGTCTTGGAAGCGCCATTTTGAATCTTTCAATGTTGACTAGAAATACGTCTTAACTGACAAACTGACCTAGAAAAACATCGAGTGAACAGACAGAGAGACAGGTAGACAGACAGTTTAAAAAAAAAATAGGTACCACATGTAAATTTCATCGATCTGATGAAGTTTTTTATGAACTTTGGAACGATTGCAAAATGGAATAAAACAGAAGGCAACCGAAATTCCAGGACATTTTTTCGACATCTCCAGAAGATATTTATAGCTCAATGTATTTTGAGATAATGAATCAAGGTAATTAGGTATCCAGAGTCTAGGTGCCAGAATCTGTTAGAGAAAAAAAAGGTCAGCCTCCACATTGGAGACATTCTTACTCACTATAAATGAGAACAAGGATATTTTGAAATAGTATGACAATCGAGATGGCAATGATTCATGGAATATTGTGCGACATTTTAAATGTTGACTCAATAATTATAGATGCCTTTTTTCTAATTATGTCGAAAATATAATGTGACATTTTTCAAAACTGAGTTTTGCAATGTAACCAATTACATAATGAGGAATATGTTATCACTGTTTGTGATAGTGAACTTGATTTGATCAGTTCTTTCAGATGATGAAAACATTTCTGCATCATATCACACATGGGGTAACATTTACTATGGGTTTGGAAAACTGAGCTATCCAAAGCATTTTTTAAATGCTGGTATTTGCGCACAGCCAATTAACTCCGACTATACATAGAGTAAGTTCGTTTCTCCTTATTATGCAATAGATGGAGATATAAAAACTAACACATCTAACTCCAAACATGAAAATGATTTTAATAATGAATAAATTAATTTCTTTCATTTCAATATCAGTTGTTTTTGTATTGTAGACTTTTCAATTAGGCTGAAGATGGTCTTTTATAAGACCGAAACATGTCCCTCATGATTTAGTAATAATATCATTAAAATTTGTGTAGATGACTTCGAGCATTCCTTCTTTCCTGTCGAATAAATTAATCGATTTCAATAAAATCAATGTACTTGAGGTGAGGTGGATAGGAAGATAAGAGATTGTTTCTTTACTTCTGGAAATTATTAGTCAGTTAGGGAATAGGTTCTTCTCTAGAAAATTAATTTACTCTACTTTGGTTGACACGAAACACTGAATAGTGAATACACCATAATTCTTTTAACAAGGACTCTGTGAAGAGAGTAAAGTGTAAAGCTTGTGTAGAAAGAGTTTCCTGTTTCAACTTTTAACCATGGATAACTGTGAATCGCTGTGCAATTCGAAATATTCCGAAAGTTGCCTACACTTTCTCAGTATGTTTTAATGTTGCTCGGAGAATCAATTATTAATGGCCACATTTTTACACAAAAATATATATGCACAGTGAAAATAACATTACGTTATATGTACTTACCAATAACAACAACTTCTGTGTAAATGACGCCATTTTGATTTCCACTTTTCATCTTGTAATGGTCGTGAACACCTGAAAATGAGACAAATTGTTAGATTCTCAGGAACTGAAATGCCATTTCAAGTTCATTTATACGATCGGCACTTGATGATTTCGATAATTATATCAGTTGTTGTGATGTTCATATTATTTATAAAAATAGTGAAATAGATAAACTTTGTGGTCATTTAGGAATATAAAACTTGTAAATAACCGACTTTCTGAAAATAATTCTGAAAATAACCTAATAAACTGATATCGACATGTTGGCTGGGTCAGTGTCTAATTGAATATTATTATACTGAGCAAATAATTTAGAATTATTCGAAGTGTTATCTTCTTCACGTTACACTATGGCCATAAATAGGTATATAATCGAAGATAACAGTCGTGTATCAGTTATGGAATGATATTCTTGTTTTAATGTTGATCAGCCATAAATAACTGAAAATAGTTTCGTTAGAGTTAAAACAGGGTAGTGTATAGCCATAAATCAATTAAAAAGAAATACCGACACCAAAAGAAAGTTCATTTCTGCAATTATTTCACAAAAATCTATGATTTATCACAAAAAAAAAAGTATGTTTCCCTATAATGATAAAACATAAAAGTCATAGAATTTGAGGCACCGTTTAGATCAACATAAATGTTAATTCAGGGTGGCATAAAATCAAATACATCTACCTAATTCAAACCCCATGATTGCACAATTAAATAAATATAGCAGTATAAAATTCGGGGTCACATCCCTTTTTCTGCAAGTTCTATACTGCAAACATTACCAATTGTCAATTCCATACAAATTTCCGTGGAAGGCATAATCACGAGGATGATCATTTATTCAATTATTCTGGAGTGGCGTAAATACTTATTTAATACATACATATACACAAGACCGAAGAAAAATCTAATGTTTTGAGAATATTCGTTAGGGATATGTTTAATATATGAACTTCAAAACCACCTTGTATATACTTATCATCCCAACCAGCTTAATCTATATTAATATTATAAAGAGGAGAGATGAGATTGTTTGTTTGTATTGCATAGGCTCCGAAACAAGTAGACCATTTTGAAAAATTCTCTCATCATTAGAAGCCATCATTTTTTTTCATGTTCTGGTTCCCACGAAAAGGGATATTCCAGAACCAAGGGAAATAAGGTAGGAATTGGTGTTCTTCTTAAATTTCTGGAGGTTATATGCCTCGGGGAACACCACCCTTGGCAATGTGTTCCAGAGCCTCGCTGTTCGGTGGATGAACGAGTCTTTGGAGAGAGATGTTCTGCAGGTCTCCAAAGTGACCACGAAGGGGTGCGAAGCCTCAACTCGACGGGTTAATCTCGCGGAGACTGTCAAGGGAGGAACAATTGTTGATATTTCAGTCCATGAAAATATCTATAAAATAGAGCCAGATCGCCAACTTTTCTACGGTGTTCCAGATAAGTGAGTGAGTTTGTGAGCGAGGCAGCACCCACGAGACGAATTGCCCTTTTTTGGACAGAATCCAACAGTTTCAGGGTATGTTTGGGTGCTGCACTCCAAATATGCGCACAGTATTCCAGGACAGGTCGGATCTGTGCCTTATAGATCATAAGCAGCTGACTGGAAGTGAAATAGCTCCTGGCCCGAAACAGAAAACCAAGTTTTTGGGATGCACTTTTCGCAATTGATCTTACGTGATTTTCCCAAGAAAGGATATTGCAGATAGTAATACCAAGCATCGAAATGGATGTCTTCAAAGGTATGGTTAGTCCTGACATGCTTATGTTTGGCACAGTGAGATCGGCTTTTCTACAGAAAAGGCATGCTTGTGTTTTGTTTGCATTGAAATCTACCAAGTTATTGTATCCCCATTCGAGGATTGTTGCCAAGTCCATATTTATGTTGTCAAAATTTCTCCCACGTTTGTTTCTGATTTGCCTGGCTGGTATTGGAGCCCTGGAAGAGAAGCCGGTATGGAGGGTACTATCATCCGCCAAGCTGTGTACTGGACATGAAGTTGCTTCCAACAAATCGTTAATATGGATGAGAAATAGTGTTGGTGCTAGAATTGATCCTTGCGGAACACCAGCATTTATGGTAAGAGAGTCAGATGAAACTCCGTTGACCACTACTGTTTGAGAGAAAATTAGCTAGCAGAGAACATAGCTGGGGAGGCAAGCAATAAGATTGAAGCTTGGCAAGGAGTCCGTGGTGCCAGACTCGATCGAATGCTTTGGAGATATCAATAAGTGTAACGGCTAAGGTTTCACCATATTTTTCAATAGATTGCTGCCATATATGTGAGACGCAAGCGAGCAGGTCACCAGTTGATCTCTGCTGACGGAAGCCAAATTGCCTATCGTTGATAATACCTGAATGTTCCAGGTATTTCATGAAATAATAGATAGCAGTGCGATCGGTCTGTAGTTGCTAGGTAGATTCTTTTTGCCTTTTTTAGGAACTGGCTGTACTCTTGCAATTTCCCAGTTGGACGGAAATATCCCCAATTTGTAAGAGTAGTTGAACAACTTGCAGAGAACAGGTGTTAGTTCGAGAGCATATTACTTGAGAACAATTGGTGGGATTCCGTCGGAGCCACAAGCTTTGTTGGTGTTGAGACCCAATAAAATCTTCCTTCTAGTACGTTGGCGAAAGGTGATGTCGGGCATATAACTGTCAATTGGCGTTATGTTTGGAGGTTGTTTTTCCGATGAATCCAGAGTGGAATTTCTACCAAATAAATGCGCAAAAATGTTGGCTTTCGCCTGGGCAGTTGTGACTAGTGATCCAACTTCCTTGGTTAGAGGAGGAAACGAGCTGGAAGTGAAGTTTCTTCCTACAGCTCTGACGAAGGACCAAAATGAACGGGATCCGTTAGGACATTCAACAAGTTTTGATCTTATTTCGGCATCATGAGCATCCTTTGATGATTGAATTGTCTCATTGCATATGCCTCTAGCCTCGACATATTCTGCTCTAGTCTCAGGGCCTGGATTTTTCTGCCATCGATGGAATGCTGCCTTTTTTCCTTTTTTTTTTAATTGACTCGGCCGTTCCTTGATGGAAATCCATGACAAATGTAAATACTTCACAAACGATAAGATTTCCACAAAATTCTCAAACACACGAACATGTTTCGCTAACACTGTAGCTTCGTCAGGTGATATACTGGTAATACAATGAACTAAACTAACGTATTTGCTGTCAACTCTTTCAAGTTAATCCGGTATACCGTATTTTAATGTAGATATTGTGCCTAATTCCCGAAATTATTTTTTCTAAGTTCAATATTGAACAACTGATAATTCAATCAAGCTTATTATAACGTACTGTGTTTGAACCGAGCCACTACACGTATTTCATAGCCTGCCTATGCTGATTTTTTTTTTTTTTTTTTTTATCGCTTGGAGCGCACGAAAGGGAATCCCTATAATGTTCAAAGAACATCGTGCGTTCCTAGGGAGGATAGGGACAAGAGGTAGGTATTGGAATTTTTTTTGAACTTTTGAAGATTATATGTTGTTGGGAATACTTCCACAGGCAATGAATTCCACAGCCTAGCCGTTCTATGGATGAAGGAGTCTTGATAAAGTGCTGTTCGACATCTTTCGAGGTTGACAACGAAAGGATGTGCTGACTGGGCTTGTCTTGTTCGTCTGATTGGTATTGCTAGTGGAGGGATGATAGCAGAGATTTCCGAAGAACATTTCCCGTGGAAGTATCGATAGAAAAGTGAAAGGTCGCCGACCTTTCTACGGTGTTCCAATGATGTCAAAGAGTGAGTGAGTGTGGCGTCACCCACCAGGCGAATGGCTCTTCTCTGGATGGAATCTAAGAGCATCAGCGTATGTTTTGGTGCTGAACCCCATATGTGGGAACAGTATTCTAGAACAGGCCGTATCTGCGCTTTGTAGATCATGAGAAGCTGTTGAGGTGTAAAGTAGCTTTTCGCACGGAACAAGAATCCAAGTTTTTGTGAAGCAGCTTTTGCGATGGATCTGACATGATTATCCCATGAAAGAGTGTTGCTGATGGAAATACCGAGCATGGATATGGTGGGCTTGGTGGGGATGGTGGAGCCAGACATTACAATATCGGGCATACTGAGTTCCGCCTTCCTAGAGAAAATGCAGGCTTGAGTTTTGGTGGCGTTGAATTCAACTAGGTTGTTTGTTCCCCAGGCTGTGATTTCAGCAAGATCTTCATTGACAGCATTGACCTGCCTGCGCCGTGAGTTCTTAGTTTCCTGGGAAGAAATGGGAATTCTGGAAGAGAACGCAGTATGGAGGGTACTATCATCTGCAAAGCTGTGGATGGGGCAAGTAGTTACTCCCAACAGATCATTGATATGAAGCAGGAATAACGTTGGTGCCAAAATTGATCCTTGTGGAACGCCGGAATTGATGCCAATGGTATCAGACGATACACCATCCACCACCACGTGAAGCGATCTGCCTGAAAGAAAACTCGATAAGAGATGGCATAGCTGAGGTGGTAAGCCGTATGATGGTAGTTTGTGGAGGAGTCCTTCGTGCCAAACACGGTCGAATGCTTTCGATATGTCCAACGCGACAGCTAGAGATTCCCCGTGTTTTTCTATTGAAGATTGCCATAAATGGGTGACGTAGGCAAGTAGATCTCCAGTAGATCTTCGGTGGCGAAAGCCGTATTGTCTATCATTGATGATTCCTGAGCTCTCCAGATATTTGATGAGCTCAATGTTGATGGCTTTCTCCATCACTTTGGAGATAACTGATAACAGGGCAATGGGCCTGTAGTTGTTGGGCAGGTTCTTGTTCCCTTTTTTGGGAATTGGTTGGACTCTAGCTGTCTTCCAGCATGATGGAAAAATACCCGACCTGTACGAGATGGTGAACAACTTGCAGAGGATCGGTGTGATAGTCGATTTATTTTGATGCTTAATTCATTTAAAGAAACCATGGTTGCGGCTACCGCCATTTTAGCCCTATCGGGCCCTCGGGCAACAAGGGCCACAACCAAACGTATATTTTAGCAAACATTTGCAAAATGATTTCCACGATATCATTCAAACTGTCATGGTTCACTGAACAGATTCAGAGATGTAGCTTGGAACATCAACATGAACATAGAAATTATTTGTTTTCATTTTTAAAGTTCGAATATCTCGGAAACCGTGATGTTTTGAAGGTTATGAACTTGTTTATGGCTTGTCACTGACAAGATAGTGAATTTTTCTTTTAGGCTCTCTGATAGGAAAATTCTTTAATCGCTTTGACATTTAGGGGCAAATAATCTGATTTCCTTACTACACGTATATTGAAATAATATTCATATTTTTATTTTATAGAAACGAGGATAGAAAATCCAAAAAAATCTGGAATAATGAATGTACCACTTCCTCGATTAACCTACAGACAGTATCCTGTATTTTATTCCATAATCGGTTATTTGCATTCGATGTTTCCATATGCTCAATGACTGTCATAGGGAAGCAAGATTCGATATTGCGCCGTCACACCCACGAAGCAATGAAAACTGATGAAAAATCACTTCTGCACTAATTTAGAATGAATTCCTAATATTCCGCATATTCATTCTGCCCGGCCTGCTTTTCGCGATCTTTTTTCTTGCTGACGTCGCACCGATCTTCGTAATCGTTTGAAATAACTCTATCAAACCCGGTATCATTCATAATTCGTTGTGATATTCCCTAACCAATTATGGAATGAAATACTGGGTATCCCATACATAAATCGGGATCATTTCCGGTCAAACCGGAAGTACGGCAAAGCAAGTAGATATTTCGAAAAATGTCAATTGAACTATAACTCACAATGCTCAAATTTCGTTTCACTACATTCAATAATGAAAAAGTTATAAGTTATAACTTACAGTACACCTGGGAAGGACGTGTCAGAACCAACAAACAGACTGTCATTCATGTTGTGTTTCTGACGAAACGGCTGAGCACATATTAGCATGTCCATGCTCTTGCTTATTAGAGATTAAGATTCAAAAATCAACATACTATATCGGTCTGTGGGTAGTCAAGCGTTTCAGAACAATTTGGGCACTTTTCAGCATTTAGGAAGGAAACACTTGCCATCTTATTCGTCTATACTCTATACGAATCGTTGCATTGATATCGGGATGATGTAATCTTTTGCGTGGCATATATAAGAAAGTAGTTGTTTTTCTCTTTTTATCAACCAGACTTCAAGATTTTCGTATTCATTTAGTTTCGTAGTTAATATTATTTGGTTCCACCTACCGATTTCATGAAGAGGACTTTACAGTGAACAACCTCTAGGGGCGAGCCACAATAGACCAATCTGGGGTCGCGTGGAGAGGCAGTTTTCGCCCCACTCACATGGAACCTTACCGCATATAAACATTGGGACAATCTGTGAGTTTTGATCTCATCATTGTCTGCTTTTTTGATGCATTTATTTTGTGGCTGGATTTTGCGAATGTGATTGAAGAGATAATAATAATAATAATATTTATTCTCATTTCTACATAAAGTATCTCAGATATACAATTATTGCGAATAAATATCAAGAATACTTGATCCTAAAAGAAAGATGTTAAAGGGTATTATACATGATGCCATGCCCAAGTACACTTTAGCCTAAGCTAGTCTGTGTAACTCAGACAAATCTATACATATATTCAGATCGGTATATATATTTATCTTATAATGATTCAATAATATAAAGAAGGAGAAAAAATGAAAAAATAACATAAAGAATGTACTCCTGAAAAGAGTTGATGAATGAATAATTAAGATGAAGATAGATATTTTCGAGATTGATTTAGAACAATTAACATTTTCCTAAAATTTCCTAATATATAAGTTATGAACTATATAAATATGAGGGACTGTCTCAGATGTATCTATAATATAGTCACGGTTGAAGTTGATAACCAATGTGTTATTTTTGACTTGAAAGTCTTGATGTAGATTTCTTTTTTCAAACTCATTGGTAGATGGTTATATAATTTTTGACCAATGTATGAAAAGCGTCGTTGTCCAATTGATTTTTGAGATCTAGGAAGGACAATATTAGAATTGTCTCTAAAGCGTGTTGAATGAGCATGCTGTGAGTTAGTAGTATTTATCAAATTATTTTTAACTAGTTGTAATAATGAATTTTTGTAAAATAATTGTCTGATGTTCAATAGTGCTATATTCTGAAAGAGCAAAATAAATGTGACGAAAATGGTGGGTTGAGTTTGTAGATTATCTTGATAACTTTTTTTGTGCAATTTCTAATGGTTTCATAATGTTATTATACGCACCACCCCATCCAATCATACCATAAATCAGATGCGATTGCACTAAACTGAAATACATGGTTTTAAAATTTTTTCATCAAGTATGTACGTCATCTGTTTGAATAAATACATCAACGATCTTATTTTCTTTGTTAGATTCTGTATTTGAATATCCCATTTCAAGTTATTATCAATCATAATTCCTAAGTATTTGATACTAGTTGCTCTCTGAATAATATACGTGTTTTTTCTGAATGGTAGGTATATATGCAAATGAGGAGTGCTTGGTAAGGTGCTTTTATAATTTGAGAAGGGTAAGTACACAGTTTTATCAATATTGATTGTGAGAAGGTTCTCATCAAACCATTTAATTATTTTTCCAGATCTTCTTTCTGCTGTCTTCCTACTTCAGCCCAAGAGATTCCCTCCAGGAAAAGGACGGTATCGTCAGCGAATGGAATTATTTTACCATGGCACTTTATGGTGAGAAGTTCATTTAAGTAAACAATAAATAAAATCGGTCCCAATACTGTTCCTTGTGGTATTCCAAACGTTATCTCTCTTGGTCTACTCTTTGTGTTTTTTATTTCAACCATTTGGGTTCTTTTTTCCAGATAACTTCGAAGGAGCGAGAGTGCTGGACCACGAATACCTATATCATATAGCTTTGATAAAAATATCTCATGACTAACTGTATCGAAGGTTGTGCAAGGTCGATAAAGATCCCTGCACAAGGCCTGCTTCGATCCAAACTTGTGTAGATTTGATGCAAGATGTTAAAGCCTTTCACACTGAATGACTAGTCGCCCTCCTCGAATCAGAGCGAAACATCAATACATTACAGCGATGTTTCTATATTATTCAATTCGTCTGACAATTTTAACGTTCCGTATATAAATGTAGGGAAGAAATTGCACCGAAGTTTTAGTATGGCAAGTCGTTCGAAAGTGTATTACTCTAGCCGAAATTGATACTGTAGTTTAAACCTCAATCAGTAAGCCAGACTCATTAATATCAATAAAATGAAACAAGCGAAGTAGATGAAAAATACAAGTGAAAATGTCTATTGAATTAATGATGCCTATAAAAAAAAACAATTAAGTGAGTAGTTGTGGAAATTCAGGCAATAAAATAGGAATGCCATGCCATGCTTCATTCAACTTCATTATAACAGTGGCTTCAACATGCTACGAATTGAATGGATTATAAAAGTTCATAAAAAGATTCTACAAAATTCAGAACATTCAAATTCGAAGTTATTGGGCCGATATCGGACTTTGTACTGTGATATGATTTAGGATTTATGATTCTATTTTTGGAAAAACCGCGAGCTAACCCTGAGCCATTTAGTAGTAATCGATTTGAGAAAATAAAAAATGTCATGTATGACTTGAAAAATACCAGATCTCGTACTAGATATACACTGTAGTACCAATGCTGATTAATTTTTTCAGCATCAATCGAAGCATCAACGATTTTTCAAATTGAGCACTATATTGTTTGGTTTTGTTGAATCCAGCTTTTTTCTTGAATTCAATCATATAACACAAGTTGTAATTCGTTTCCTAATTTGCCTACCATCTGAAATTTAATCGCCGGAAACTAATCTCACGATTTAATTTTCATATATGAGATGAATCACAAAGTAAATAAGTTCTTGTGTGGTATTACTTACCGAGCAAGGAAATGCTTCGTTTATCTGCCATCACTGTCACTGGTAAAAATGATACTAAGATTTGAGAGATGAATAATTACAGCTATTAATATTGACAATGATGAATATTATCTATGGCAATCATAGATTGCGGAATTGAATAGATAATTTAACAAACACTTATCGTACTAGCTAGGAAGGAAAAAATTGAAGGCTATTAGATGATCGTCTTTTCACGCTAAACGATTATGTCGATTTATTTCCAATGATATCTTGTTTAATAGAATTCAATAATATTAACAATCAACTACCTTTCAATGAAACAAAAACATTGACGACCGATCAGTTCCCAACAATACCTTTCCAATCGGAGACTTCCGAATACATGATTTTTGGCAACGAACTGTTTACCTAATTCTAGTTGTTATGGAACAAACATGTACAGGCTGTTTTAAAGTTTGCCAGAAATTTTTGAAAATTATTGACTGAAGGTTACCAGCTGAACACGAGCGTTAGCATTGGGGTATTTATTTGTTAAATGTACGTTGTACCATAATGATGTCGTCGATTAACAATTTTTGTTCCTTGCTGTAAATAATTTTACCTACTACCAATATGTTATGTGAAACATTACGGCACTGATTTTTGTATCGTGATGAGATACCTTACCGCACTTGTTACCGCACTAGTGCGGTAAAGTGTAAAAAATATAATTTCAAAATTTCATTCCTACTCAAAAAAAAAAGAAATAAGAACCAATTCATCATGAATATAGTAGGTACTAAAGTTGCGATAGCTGCATTCGCTGCAATTTCTATATCGGAATCTAAACCTTCCCGATCCGAATTCATGCCGATGAATATTTTTTTTCGAATTGAAATTAACGCGTCAAAGTTGACAGTTCGCCGAATGAGTGACAACCGAGAACACAATAACCATATGCCCAACCCTTGCAACGCTTGCTTGTTACATATTCCTAATGAATCGTCAGTACAAGAAATATTGAATATTTTTGATTAAATAATTAGCTTTTTGGTAGTAGGTAAAATAATCGATATAACGATAATCGATGGGTTATTACAGTCGGCCTTCGGCCTCGTTTGACAAATTTCCCATCTCATATCGTAATATGAGTCTTTACGATACTCGTATCGTAAATATCTATTACGAGTAAGTAATCTACATGTTGTAATATTTTTTCTTCAATATTTTATAAACATTACTGACTTGCAGGTATATCACTGATGATGGCTTATTAGCCGAAAGCGCTTTGCGATTTTATAATCAAATTTTACACGAAATACAAAATGTCTTCATTTGATTGATTACGTGTATGGAGCTATTACAAATCTTCAACTTATTGAATGAACTACTATTCAACATAAAAAATATAAAAATATGAGAAGTGCAGGTATATACAAGTTGTGAGCTGCACTAGTTGCAGTCTAGATCTGCTCAATGAGGTAGGAATCCAACTACATAGATTTTTTATTTCATTTTAGATACTGAAGATTGGCAAAGAAATTTTCGATGTAATCAAAAATGTTTACATAGTACCCACACATTTCATTTCCATATCATTCGAGGACAAACAACGCTCCCAGTGACCTCAACAATGATCAATCAATATATTAACTATTATATCGGGAGTTTGCAAATTGGGTACCTATCTGTTATGTTTGGTGGGTTCTTTTCTATTACACTCTGATTTCTTGATGGATTAATATCAATAAACATCAATAGACTTCCTTACATACGTTGAATTCAGAATGTGAACTGAATACGAGCACATGATACATGCATGGATCATAAATATTTCAGATTACTAGATATTAGATATTATACGCAATAGATAGGCATCAATGAATTGAACCCATTTACTAAATTTTCTAGTAGTACACTATAATCACATTCATAATGAGAATTCATATTATTATTGTGGTAGGTAGTACATTTTCCTTAAGGTGAAACTGCACATCAATTGCAATCCAGTTAAATTATTTATTCATTTATTATTTATTTACGAGCATAAGATCATTAAATTGTACATCTAGAAGTACTGAATATAAAAATAGAAAATATAATACAGTAAACATTTTACATAAAATGTCAAACAAATAATATCAATATCACAATATTACAAGAACTATCTAAATATCAGAACGTCTCATGCAAAACTTGAATTGTCTGAGTCTCGCAGAGAAGTCTAAGGTGAGACATTGAGTATTAGCAAGCTTAGATACTCTAGGGATGAAAGAATTATTCGCTGCGTTGGATTTGTAAAAGGGAATGTGGAATAAATTGTTCAAGCGAGTCTGTCCGTTACAATCGAGTCTGTTTGGATGGGTCATGGAAGCAAATATTCTCAATAAGTTCGGGAAATGTATGGATTGAAATAATGATATTATATATAGCATCAAAAGGTCTCTTACATTGCGAAGGGAGCAAAAACTTAATAACTTAATATTCAACTCCTTTTCGAGAACCTTGTACTTATAACCAGCCTGATTTTTTTTAAAGCTATATAACGTGAGAAGGTATGTTGGACACTCTCTATTTTCTGTATATGAATATTATATTGGGAGACCATATGCAAGCTGCTTAACGTGCAATAAAGTAATTTAATGGGGTTTATCGTGGTGAAGTCTTTTGAACATATTTTGATGAATCCGAGCATTTTGAGTGCTTTAGACGTGATGTTAGAAATATGAAGGCTATAGTTGAGGTCGGAATTAGAAGGATTCCCAGATCCTTGAAGTTGTGTACTGTTTGAACAGAGGTATCGTTGATTTTATATGGGTGAGATATTTGGTTTCTGGAGCGGATATTTTGAAGCATTTAGTAGCGTTCAAATCCATATAATTTTCGGTGCACCAATCAATTAAGTTGGTCAGGTCGGATTGGAGATTCAGACAGTCGGTGTCGTTTGTGATGATGGAATAAAGCTTCAGATCAGCGAATAAGAGGAACTTCGAGTAAAGAAATGAGTTCTGAATTGGATTACTTCAGAGAGTTTCTCATTGCTAATCTATTTCATTTCAAGCTAGTTCACTGTTCTACCCTCCGAAACCAGTCTCGAGGCACCATGATGGGCATTTCAGCATCAGTCTTCGTTGATCTTTCATGGTCCGATAAACCAGACATACTGGGATTCACAATTTTTATTCTATTCTCCGACGCAGCCAGAACCCGATATGTCTGATATATTGGATTTTGCCTTCGACCACTTCTTGTATGAGTAACATAGGCATCTGAATTACACAGATCATTGCCCAGAGGGTATAATTTCAACCCCCCATTGGAAAATTTTCTGGCGACGCCAATGTCGAAAGCGTATAGCATATCAAAAATATTATTTTCTAATTTCGACATGTAATATGACACTTATCAAAACTGAAAGACCTTTTTAAAAGTCCTACTTCACGTAACCAGTTGCGTAAAGTAAAATGTTTCATAACTGGTAATGTAATGTTCATTGTGTCATCCAAAATCCTGTTGTCAAACGCAATATACTGTCCTATGCAAACTGACTAGCGAAATATTGTACCCACAAAATTCTCACTACAGTTCATTGAAATTATCAATCTGATCAATTCGGGGAACATTTTTCTCTCCAAAATTAGGAGAAATATTGTTCGCAAAACGAAAGGATTGTTATGAAACGCAATTTTGAATAACTGTGATTTTGCGATGATTCCGTTTCCTAACCGGTTAGATGAATTTAAGATTATGAATGATTTGTGAAGCAATTTCATGTTCAAAGTTCAAATCTATTTCACTCCAAAAATTGTGCATTTTACCACAGTTGAAATAGAATTTTTTTTAATTAAAATATTTCACAATCTTCAATATCTGTGGTGAAATCGCAAAAATAATTGATAACGCCAAAGTGAAGACTGAGAATACAATAAGCCGACTCAAGTACACTTTTGAAAACATTTGTTGAATTTTTATTACTTTTTTTAGTTCAACATCAAACCATTTCGAAAATAACAATAATAATAACAATAACAAGTGAGGACTGAGAATACAATAAGCCGACTCAAGTACACTCTTGAAAACATTTGTTGAATTTTGTTTACTTTTTTTGAGTTCAACATCAAACCATTTCGAAAATAACAATAACAATAACAAAAAAATCTTTCAAGAGGATGTAGCTCCTTTGGGCGTAATTTTTTTAACGATCTTCAATCTAAGTTCCTATTTATTTTTGGTCGATGAATCTACTGCCAAATCATTGCATATATCCATTCAAAATTCAATATTCTTTGAGGCAATATACGAAAGAATATAGTATTCTACTATCATTAGTAACTGGAGAAATGGACGTTTGAAATCTTTCCCCATCAGAAGGGTGCGGAGGTGAACGCACGATTTTACATCCACCCGAATCGGTCCATATTCGGAATTTAAGTCGGCATTTTAGACCATAGGGAAGTTTTTGGCCTCGGCGATGAATGCCATATATTGGCGATAAATTTGAATAACTGATTTTTCACATGACTTGCAAACTGAAAATATTTTTTAAATTATCAAATAGCTGTAAGCTATAGGTGAAGGTACAGGAAACTGTTTTTTATTCTGTCAAGAATGGATATTGGAACAAGTTATACATCATCAATTCTTCGAATTTCTAAAGTGACTTGCAGTGATGACTTGCTATAATTGATCAAACATGACTTTTGAATGCTTATGATAGGTAGTAACTGGAAATATTCTATTAATATAATAAGCAATCTTTGTGTTCATTAACAAATATTTGATTATAATGAGTGAATCGGGGTTTGTTTCACTTACTAGGGAAATCCACGAATCTGGAGCACATTTCTGTTAGGACTCCAAAACCATCGGCACATTCCTTACCGTTCATATACGAATTGACGAGGCGGATATTACGGACCACTCTCCTATCATTCTGAATATAATTAATGCATGGTAAACACAAATACAATCCAAGAAAAGAAAACTAAAACACTAAAATACTTACTTTTTGACCGGGAGCCCACAATGTGTTTTTTATGTCTCATTTGTTCATACTCAGCAATATAAGAACCCCTCAAATCCCACCTTTCACTACACGGATAGGGGGTCGCCGAATAAAAATCGTGGACCAAAAAGTGGGGGCAGCGTGGGTTAAGTTGTATTAAAAACCCGAAGTCTCTCATCATTACTTACCGTTCGGCGTAAGTCGCAAGTTACTGTAATTGAAAGGTTATGTATGTCAGACCGAATTTCCGAACGTGTAGGGTGGATACGATGCGCAATGGCCCTGTATATTGCTGTAAACAATTTTTGGTAAAAAAAATAAATTGTTCACGTTCGGAATTTTGTTAATTCAACTTATTCACAAAAACTCAATCCAATATGATTGCCGAACATTTAGGTTGGATCGGGGGCCAAGCACCCCCGCGTACTCTTGTCTTCAGGGTGTAGACTGGGGTTCGATTTTCGAAAATTGGCTGAATCTAAAATTAGGTGGAACGAGATGTTGGCCCAACGACATACTTGAATGTGAAATGATTGTTGATAATTCTGTTTTATTGAATCTGAGAAAATGTATTTGACAACATCTTTCGGGTATGTTCAGAGACGGTGGGTGAATCGAAAATTGGGTGAATCGAAAATTGGGTAAATCGAAAATTGGGCGAATCGAAATTGGGCGAATCGAAAATTGGGTCAAACGAGACGTTCCCGTAGACTGTAGAGTATGCGTTCATCATACATGAATATTCGGCATTGATCTAGGCATTGATTTTATATTATTATGAAATAAAATGGAAGTATAAAAAATATATGCTTGATAAATCAATTGTTTATTAAACCTTCGTTTTCTTCTTCTTAACAATATCATTTGTTTTAACGTTCGGCGATGGTGTTTTATGATATATACTCGGATATATATATAGTTGTCATTTTGTAATCTCCAAATTGTAATGATTCGAAACACCGGGATAAAAAAAACCTTGGTCCTCGACAAAAAACGTCCCAAGCCATAGCGAAAACAAAGAACCAAATGAAATGATTCATCAGATACTACAAGGTGACACTAATACTTTTATTTTCCAACTTCAACTTAAACTACAGCGATTGTTAACTCTTTTTTTCAAAGTACATTGTATACTTTTGAATTTTTTTCTGATAGAGTTTTTCTCTGAATACAATCAATACTAATATTATGAAGGATAAAGATTTGTTTGTTTGTCAGTTTGTTTGTATTGAATAGGCTCCGAAACTACTGGACGGTTTGAAAAATTATTTCACCATTAGAAGCCGACATTATCCCTGATGAACATTGGCTACTTTTTACCGTGTGAAAATGCTTCATTCCTACAGGAAAACGGGTAGTAAGAATTGTCCTTCCGTACTTGATCTTTTCCACATAACTTCTAAACGGCTGAACCGATAGGGTTACAATGTATATGGGTATTTCGATGGTTTCCTGGATGACTTAAAAATACAATTGGACGCGGTAGGTGGCGCTGCTGTCGGTATGTCAACTACTAATAAACGGCTTGACCGATTGGGTTAAAATTTTTAATACGTAAAACAACAAAAAACGTGCAAAAGATACTGAGAGAATGAAAATAGGTGTGAGGATAAAATAGTAGCTATAGGCAAGCACAAAAAATTGAAAAAAATAACAAAAAATAGCGCAGAAAGACTGCAATGAATGTCTTATTTTTTTCAAATGGGTACAACAGCTTGGCCGGACAGCTAGTGATGTATGAAAAGTTGACTTTCGCGCAAAATTAGTTGAAAAAAACGTTTGTTCCGTCAACAAGAAATTGATCTTCTCATGAAATAACTGTTCTATTGGTCGTGGCCGAGTTTGTCTATGCGCTGAAATTCGCTAGATAGTCGTTCCCGATGCAGAGGTACTGTCGGTTCGAATCCGGCTATCGGCTGAGCATTTTTCTTTAAAATGTGTGATTCATGGTTGTAATCCTGGCAGCACCTCGATGCCCTAGAAGTGGTTCGGATTCCACTATAAGCTGTAGGTCCCCTTCTTCCTAACCCCGCACAAGTTTCGACTTCTGGGGAGTTGGTTCCCAACTTTGAAGTAGCGATGTACAAATTTTACAAAAATTGAGTCGAAGAATATTGAGTGCGTTCCTTATAAAAAATACATTATAATGTTAGGAAAATGATTTTTTGAAAACACATGACTATCTTAGGAAACAACAAACCAGAAAAAGTATAATGAATGATCCATTTCTTGACGATGGACATTTTTTTCAACTAATTTTGAGCGAAAGTCAACTTCTCATACATCATTGTACTCAGGAAAAAATATCTATCAGGAAAAAAATTTTAAAATATACAATGTCCTTTGAAAACCAAGTTTACAATTGCTGTAGTGAAAGTTGTAATTTGAAAAAGAAATGATGTGTCACCTTATAGTATCTGATCAATAATTTAATTTGCTTTTTTGTATTTCAAAATCGGATATTAATAGCGGCGCTTCGAGAGGCGTTCTTTGTCAGTCAGCCTGTATACGGCTGTGTGAACAAATGTGACACAAAAACACGTTGTGGGCTCCCGGTATATTATGAATGAAATTCGAAACTCGAGTCGAGAACATAGATTACTAGTAGTTTCTTCACAATTGGAAATTAGGGTTTAAACTCCATACACCATACTATAATACAATCACATTGCAGCGATGGACAAATACGAGGGAAGATTTGGTCCGTATTTTGATTTTAAAACAGTTTCTAGCAATCAATGTTGAAATATTGCAAGACATGGAATCGCTCACACCCACAAACAAAAATTACTAAGATGTTAACAAAAGATGAACGGTTATTCCTATGGAATTACATTTTTGTGTCTTTTTTTTTATTTTTTCACCCCACTCTGAAAAAACAATACACTCGAAATTCGAACAAAGTTTTCCAAAGGGACACTCCCAAACGAACTCAAATATTTCAATTAGGACCCTCATCATATTTTTCCTTTTCAGAAAAAAATCTATTTTAGATCATGAAAAGTGAGGGCGGAAAATATTTGTTTTCAATGCAGTATTGCACGTTATACAGGGTGTCCCTAGACCAGTGGGACAGTTGAATATCTCCTGAACCAATAGGAATTTTCAAAGTATTATAATTTCACATCATGTCGCATTAGGAGTGCTGACTTGAGGAATGACTATATTCTCTACGAGGGGCGCAAGAAAGGCTCACAAAATCGAACATCAATTTTTTCGAATGGAACACCCTGTATTTCATTGCATTTTCATATTCTCCTTGAAGAGCTGAATTCAACGACCTAGCACACTTGGGGTCTAGCGGGAATGATTTTCGAGATATAGGGTGTGGAAAATCGAGATTTTTCATTTTTGGGAATTTTTTGTGTCAAAACTATTCATTATTGGTCAAAACGGCTTACATGTCCATATCTTAACTTTTGATTTACTATTTACTCGTATTTAATTGAAACAAATACAGGGTGGTGTAGAATTCTGACTGAAACTGGGAATTCTACACCACCCTGTATTTGTTTCAATTAAATACGAGTAAATAGTAAATCAAAAGTTGAGATATGGACATGTAAGCCGTTTTGACTAATAATGAATAGTTTTGACACAAAAAATTCCCAAAAATGAAAAATATCGATTTTCCACACCCTATATCTTGAAAATCATTCCCGCTAGACCCCAAGTGTGCTAGGTCGTTGAATTCAGCTCATCAAGGAGAATACGGAAATGCAATGAAAAACAGGGTGTTCCATTTGAAGAAATTGATGTTCGATTTTGTGAGCCTTTTTTGCGCCCCTCGTATAAAATATAGTCATTCCTGAAGTTAGCACTCATAATGCGATATGATGTGAAATCATAATATTTTGAAAATTCCTATTGGTTCAGGAGATATTCAACTGTCCCACTGGTCTAGGGACACCCTGTATATTCTCCTGTTAGTAGGAATACCAAACAACAATTATTTGTTCTTGTTGATTCCATTACCGAAGCGTATAATATATCATTTTTAAAGAATATGAATGATTTGTCATGCAATTTCATGTTCAAATATATTCACTCCAAAATTGTGCATTTCATCATATATTTGAAGTATAATCCAATTATATCAGATAAAAATATCCTCTTACCTAGGAAAAATTCCCCTGAAGGGAAGATTCGGCATAGTTCTAGTGTTCAATAATAATATATCAAAAATCTGAACTCGTAGATGCTATGCTACTGCCGCCATCTTGGAAAATGGCGACATATTTTTAGTTTTTGAGCAATATATCATTATTGGTTGCGAATAGGTATCGGAAAATGTTTCCATAAAAGTTGTAGGGATTCTCATTCGTGCGCTTCGCAAGATAAAATAATCTCATGAGGCTATTTTTATCATATCTGTAACGGATAATGAGCTACATGGTGATCGAGGAGTAATTTTTTCGTTCCGAGTAATCACGGAATAAACATCATCAACTCAGGATTCGATTTCATAACTTGGTTATATCATTTGTATAATTGAACTGATAAATGAAAATAATCTACTCATGAAACCCCCTTCAGAAATCTATTACTCATCAGCATTAATGTTTTCGAGTTCGGTATCAAATTAAGGTGAATTTCCACATGATTTTTCTACTCAGTTACTACATTGCTAAGTACAAAAGACTTAATATTTTACACTCACAAGACTCACAAGACTCACAAGATGTGTTAGCCTGCATGAAAACAAATGAAGAAGTTTTTGTGTTGCTGGAGGATGGTTTGTGGGTACTGAGTGTAATGAATTTCCTACAAGGTTCCAACCCCGTTTCAAAAGTAATTGCTGACACAAATATAAGGAGTGAAAATACACTAAGCCGATCTACACAGTACACTCTTTAAAAAAATTTTCAAATGTTAACTTTTTTCATTTCAAAATCAAACCGTTCCTGAACAATGATAAAAAACATCTTCAAGAGGGTGTAGCTCCCTTGAGGGTAGATGAATTTACTGCCTAATCAATGCATATCTATCTTCATTCAAAATTCAATATTTTTTGGGGCAACATTTTTTCTGGATATCTTGTAGTACAGCGGTTAAGCTAGAATATTACAATCTATTGTGCACTTTTTGATAAAGGATAAAGGCACAGATATAGACCGATATAATGTGAGTAAATTTGTATGTGGAACCATCGGCCACCTGTCCCCTGGCCTCCGTGGTGACTATTTTCCAAAATGGCCGCCATTGGAGACCCGAGAGACATCAGAAGTTAGATAAAGTTTGCTGCTGGAGGTTTGTGAATATTTGGACATTGAATGTTTTGAATAAAATCATGCATTTTTATAAGTTACAGACCGGGTGTCTATGTAGTGCGTGGAAGAGCTCTGTAGCTCCATTGCAACAAGAGATAGAGAATATCTTTCTGAAGATTACAGTACAATATCGTTAGCCCTATACAGGGTGTTATTCAAGTATGTGGCCAAACTTCAAGGGAAGATTATTCGGGTGATTCGAAGACGAGAAGTTCATATAAACATTGGTCCGGAAATGCCTAGTTTTTGAGATATCAAATGTCGAACTGAAAAAAAAACAGTTTTCTGTAAATATCGTGAAAATCCTCCACTCAATTTTGTAGAAATTTTGCAGTGTTATTTCAATTATTGAGGAGCTGATTCGGTGATAATCAGATTTACGAAAAAACGATTTATTTTAAAGAAGTTTGACACCCTAACACCCTATACATTGAAAGCTATTTGCATTTCCGGACCCATGTTCGTATGAACTTCTCGTCTTAGAATCACCCATAAAATCACCCCTTGAAGTTTGGTCACATACTTGAATAACACCCTGTATAAATCAAAATTAGTTTGATCTCTACAGAATGTATCTAGACGTGGGGCTGCAAGATTGATTATTTTATTTTTTAATGAAACACCTTGTATTTTTTCACATATTCTGATTCATCGTTATCTTGCCTAAAAAATAATATCTTATATTTGCAATTCGTTTGAAGCGTTGCTAAATCACTCGATCATTTCGAAAAGTTATAATACGCAGATGTTGATTCAACGTGCCTATTGATCTTCGTTTTCAAAATTCCCATCCAATATTATGCATGAACGTTTATGATACTCAGACTATCGCTTCAAACAAGTCATAATTGAAAGTTATCTTACAGGATGATTCATAATGAACTGTCAGAGTTGACTTACTAGAACGGTCCTAACTTTGTTGTTTTAAACGAAACATCCAAGATGTGCAGAAAGCTCATTTCTTGCAAGGCAAATACTGTATAAAAAATGCAAGTGCAAGAAAGCTGGCCTGGAATGCACACAACTTTATGCTTACGACGGGGAGACCTCTGAGAAATGAAGTCGCATTTTTTGAACGCATGTTCTGAACTGGCAGTACACTAAAACTGTACAACGCATTTTCCATACTTTGTCTCAATTGTTTGATGCAATATGGTGAACATACAAAAATGATAGTTCATTTTGATGTAATAAATCTTTTCTATTAGTCTTTGTAGAGATCAGAATAATTTAGCTTTCTAACGATATTGTACTATATCCCCAGAAAGATTTTCTCTATCTGAGCTTTTCCACGTTATAAACATTCAATAAACATTCACAAAGTTTCAGCAGCAAACTTTATCTAACTTCTGATGTCATTCGGGTGTTCCCTGGCGGCCATTTTGGAAAATGAAATCCCCAGACTCATCCCCTTCAGATTTTTTTCAGCAGGATCATTTAAAACGAAAAGTGTAGGCCGTGTACGAAGCCTGACAATAACGTTGAGCTATAAAATAACATAATTCGTAAGCTCACGAACTATTCGAACATACCACAAAAATTAAATGATTTAAAAAAAAGTGGTGTGTGCGAAGGGGTGGTTTATCGAGCAATTGTTTCAATAACTAATTTTACATCAGTCGTCTGATTCTGTCTCTAGATTTATAATGATGGTAGACGAAAATCCTGATATGATATGCTTTTGTAAGTTGTTGATTTAATATTATCTCGGGCATATTCATGGAGAGTGTAAAACATCATTGTGTTCGTAAGATAAGCTATTCAAACATGCCATAATAATATGGGGGTGTAATTAAAAAAAAAAAATAGTGGTTTGTGCTTAGGGGTGGTTTATCGAGAGGCAATTTAAATGAATAATATCAAAATGTGGTCAGTGCCGTACTCCAAAAAAGTTAAATTAATTTTTATCAAAGAGAATGCGAAATTCCTAACTCTCTATCATCGTCCACCAATTCTCTATGAATTTCAGAGCAGTACCTTTCAAGGATTTCCAAATATTGAAGAAAATCTGGAAATAAAATTGTTCTTCATCGCCCTCTCACGGCTCAATGGTGCAATTTCGTATGGAGATAAGTTCATTTCAATCGGCCCATTTCAGTATCTAGTTCACCCTGTAGAATTTATGGTACTTTGTTCTGTGACACCTTGTATAATTGCACAGGATTGATTGCGGTATATGACGTCCACGCTGTCTCGCGTTTTCATGTTATGAAAAATCGTGAATTTCGATAATTATTTGAAAAATTTACAGAGCTCTGAGGCGAACACGGTTTGCGACTGTAAACAAGTTTGGGTTCGTACTTCAAAATAATGAAATGAAGTGTTTCACTGAAACAGGCCTATCATTACTGTATTCTATAAGTATAGAAAAATGTTTTTTTTTCTGTCTAGATTCTAGAATGGATATTGGAATAAGTTATACATCATAAATTCATCGAATTTCTCAAGTGCTTGTAATGATGACTTGCTAAAATTGATGAAACCTGCATGACGTGTAATAGGTAGTGAGTGTAAATATTAATCAATATAATAAGCACTTTCGGTTCTGAATAACAAATATTTGAATATAGTTAATGAATCCAGGTTCGTTTCGCACGTGAAAACACCTACTAGGGAAATCCACGAATCTGGGGCAAATTTTTGTTAGTACTCGAAAACCATCAAAACGTTTTCTGCCCCATTTATACAGGGTGGCCTTTTGAAAACGGAACAAAGGCTCTGTAGGTCGCCAAAACCGGATTATGAAAAAAATCTGAAACACCTCAACTACATTTTTGAGAGGGACATAGTTCTGAATCATTACCAGCTCTGCGGCGATACCGCTTCTAACGAAAAGGAGCAACAACTTTGTTATTTCGAAAGGAACACCCTGTTTTTTATTGCATTATAAGATTCTCCCCAAAGAGCTGATTTTATCAATGCATCACACATGATATCTTGCGGAAATAATAACAGAACTATAGGGTGTTCAAAATCGACATTTTTTAACTTCAGTTTTTTTTGACGAAACTATTCATTATTAGTCAAAACGGCTTCTGTATCCCTATCTCAACTTTTGATCTACTATCTACTGACATTTAATTGGAACAGATACATGCTGATCAGAATTTTGAATCTTGAACCACCCTGTATTTGTTCCAATTAAATGTCAGTAGATAGTGAATCGAAATTCGAGGGTCATGTGTGCCGCTTGACCAATGATGAATAGTTTTGACACAAAAAATCCTAAAGTTGAAAAATCTCGATTTTGAACACCCTATAGCTGCTCTGTAATCATTTCCGCTAGATCTCAACTGTGATGCATTGATGAAAATAGCTCTTTGGAGAGAATCTGAAAATTCAATAACAAAGTTGTTGCTACTTTTCGTTAGACGTGTTTTTCCATAATCCGGTTTTGGCGACCTACAGAGCCTGTGTTTCGTTTTCAAAGGGCCACCCTGTATGTACGAAGCACATTCGAATCACTATCCTATACAGGCTAATTCACGGTGGATGGCACATTAGACGTTTCTGGTGAACCAGACAACTGATCACTTTGAAAATTTGATAGAAAGCATATTCGGATATTTTCTACCTAATTAAAATATGTTGGACAATGCGATGTTGCCACTTCTATTCTATCTATCAATTGGAACACCCTATATATATTATCATTTTTGGAATCACCAGCAATTTCCCAACAACTTTTCTCAATATTTCCCTATAGCTATCTGTTTCGAAATAAAAATCAATTCAATTTCTTTTTCTTTGCAAATCATGACCTTTAGAAATGCAGATATATTTTAGTTAACAACTCGGTTAAGAAGTACTATAATATCGAAATTTGGTTTGGAGTTAGGTTATACTTGGAGGTCTCCCACACCTCAGCCTAATCTCTGTTACTTCAATGCAATGCAATGCAATGCAGGGTGGTGAGAAAAGTGAGTTAAAGTTGATTATTTCAAATGGAACACCCTGCATTCGCCCTGTTTATTATGGGAAATTCTGAAAGCTGCTGAAATTTGCTTTCATTCTATATACAGGGTGTTTCCTAATTGAATGTCAATATTTGAGGAGGCGATTCTTGGTCCCATTTTGAAAAGAAAATTCCATATGAATGACCTAGATTTCCTAATGAAATTTGGCATATGTACTATGTATCAAGAGGCACCAGTTAGTGTACCACTTTTTTTGCCACCAGTGGTGTTCGTATTGAATATCACATACCTATTCTGGCAGACATTTATGGTACGCCACTGATTAATCTCGATATGAAATAATTCTTGAAATTCTCAATCATTTCTGAGCAAATTTGATCTCCACAATTTTTTCAATCTGATGCACGGTTTTCGTTCAAAAAAATAAAAACCTTTTCACTGCATGATCATAAAAATATCGTTGATAATATGACAATATTATAACGCAGAGAAATAGATTCCAAGTGGTATTACAGATATTAATAAAAAACTATTTATTTTTGAGAAATTTACCACCTTGTATCTCAAAAGGTAAGACGTTTAGGTCATACGTTCAAATGAAATTTTCTTCTTAAAATGGGCCCAAGAATCGCCTCCTCAAATATTAACATTCAATTAGGAAACACCCTGTATATCATTCGGCATTCTCTTGATAATATCGACATTGTCGTCACTATAGAAGTTGCAAATACCTCCAAAAACGATGGAAGAAAACTACACTCAGTTCCAGAAAAAGTGACGCACTTGATATTTGACCTATCTTCTTAAAAAAAAATAGTAGGCCGTTTGTTTTTTATTTGTTGGTAGGTAATGAATTTGTCTTAAAAAAAATAAAGGGGTGAAATTTTTTCAAAATCCTCCTTGATGGTGGTGGAATAACTCGAACCATGAATTATTCTTAATTTTTGACTCACCCTGTGTGTTAATTGAGTAATTGCATAGAAAGTGCTTACACCCTATACAAAAGAGGCTTCTTTTGCGAGCATTCTGTTTTTTCATTCATTGATTTATCTCTAAAATTTTCCGAATTACAGCTTTTTTTGCTGAATCCTTGCAGATTATCAACTTTCTGAATTTATCGAGAAACAATTTTCTAATGAAATAAACTGATACCAATAATTTTAAAAAACTTTTTTATTAAACACAAAATTATAAATTGGGATGACTGCTTAATACCGTGAATTGCTTCCTCTAGCAACTCTAAGAACTTCTAAGCTACGAGGCATACTGGAAATTAAGTTGCTTATCGTTTCCATTGGTATACGATCCCATTCTTCCACTAATGCATCTGCCATATCTGCGAGACTTTCCGGAGACCTCTCGCGAAAACGTACCCTTCTCCCTAATTCATCCCACAAATGTTCTATAGGATTCATATCGGGGCTTCTCGCAGGCCATTGTAATGTGGTAATACCAGTAGCTTCTAAGAAGTTTCGCACTATTGCTGCGGTGTGTGGTCGGGCATTATCCTGCATCAATATAAAATTATTGCCCACTAACTCTGCATAAGGTAAGACATACTGCTCTAAAATGTCAATGTGAATTTGGGCATTCATCGACTGCCTCACCGGAAAAATATGAAGGGGCGTCTTTCCATTCATTGAAATCCCTCCCCACACCATAACGGACCCAACATTAAAACTTTCGCATTCTGTTATAAAATGTTGATTAAACCGTTCACCAGTTCTTCTCCACACTCCTTTTCTTCCATCCACCATGTTAAGACAAAACCTTGACTCGTCCGTAAACAAGACATTCGACCATTCAGGAATATTCCACTGTCCATAATTTTCAACAAAATTTCTTCTAGCAGCACGATGTTCGGGCAATAATTTGGGACCTTTTGCAGGTCTCCTAGCTTTTAAATTTACTTCTTTTAGACGTCTACATACCGTCTGCTTACTTACTGCAACATCACGAATTTGGCGAAGATCTTGCTGAACATTAACCGCAGTATTTGATCGATTCCGTAAAATCCGCAATCTCAAGAAGCGATCATCTTTTGGAGAAGTTCTTCGGGGGCGACCAGAACAGAACCGACCCTCCGATCGGTGCTTCCTGTTTGTTCGTACTTGCGGATTCCTCTACGAGCAGTTGCTTCATGAACTCCCACTGCACGAGCGGCGTAATGTATACTACGCCCATCGTTTACTAGCGCAACTAATCTTGCTACTTGTTCAGGATTTATTTGAGGCATTTTATGTAATTCTAGTCAATACAACAAGACACTTAATTAATGACACAACGACAAATGGTCAAATATGAAGGCATACAACAAATTAGTTGCTATGGCAACGGCATTTGTTTTTTTAAAGACAATGTGATCCTACCAGAGTACAACCCAATCAATTTTGAGTACTCTGATCCTTCAATAAATTTAATTTGTGGGATAAGCGTAAGGTATCAGCAAAAAAGCTGTAATTCGGAAAATTTTAGAGATAAATCAATGAATAAAAAAACAAAATGCTCGCAAAAGAAGCCTCTTTCGTATAGGGTGTAAGCACTTTGTATACCATTACTCAATTAACACACAGGGTGAGTCAAAAATTAAGAATAAATCATGGTTCGAATTATTCCACCACCATCAAGGAGGCTTTGAAAAAATGTTCACCTCTTTATTTTTTTTTAAGACAAATGCATTACCTACCAACAAATGAAAAAAAATAAAAATCGCCCTAATATTTTTTTTTAAGAAGATAGGTCAAATATTAAGTGCGTCACTTTTTTTGGAACTGAGTGTATTCGAACGAAGTTCTAATGATTCTGTTTATTATTTTTGGAAACTGTGATAAAATTACCAGCAGGACATGTAGAAAGTCCAATTTATTTATTCAGTTATTTATTTATTTATTTATTTATTCGCCATTTTAGGTTGCTAACAGAACAAAGTTCCAGAAAACAGCACCCACTGTGTAAGAATTATTCTAAGTTATTTCTACAATTATACATGAACATTTCTCATCGGAATAAAATTATCAGGCAGTAATACAAATGTAATTAAAAAATATTGTTTGAAAATGTTTTTATACATTGATAATATAGTAAAAATTATGGGACATAAAAGATCCTAATGAAATAGGTATATCCGAATCTACCGCCAATGAACCTCAAGCAAATTATTTGAATTCAGAACAATTTCAACATTGAAAGAGCAGCAAATAACTTGAAAGTGGAAATATGGATATAAATAATAATAAAAGGTAGAAGTCAAATTGATGGCCGTTTACTTCCAAGCACTTCAGAATTAGGGTGTTGACTGCTTTCTTCATGGCAGATCTGATCTTATTCGGATCTAAATCTTCAAATGTTCACAGATTGAATAGTTCTTGAAGATATTTGCAACTTATAAAGTGACGGAAATGTCGATATTATTAGGAGAATGTCACGACGTTATTGTCAAATAGTAATGGGGTTGTACACACTAGTCGAATTTACACCACAAACCTATTTCATATTGATCATACCGTGTATAAATAGTATTTGATAAAATCATGCTTCATTCAAAAGCTGAAATCTATTGCCCTGTTCGAAATACACCGTGCAAATGCAAAGTCAGTCGGAAAAACACATCACCGCAAGCCGTCGGTCTCTTTGAAAGTTCAAAGAGTTCGGCGGCGCGGCCCGACATGCGTTTGATGATATGTTCAACTGATTTTGCATAAACTATACCTACCGAAATATTTTGTCAGGCCGTAGGAGAAGTGCTATAAGGGGTGAATATTATAAAAAAATCTTGAGAGAGTTATCCATTTATTTCTGCAAATCACCCCCTGCAGCATTCCTCCTATGGCTTGAAAACTATTTAGGTAGGTACTAAAGGTGTATTTCGACTAAGGCATTCGATTATGAAACTCAGAAACCTTAACATCATTATTTGAGAGGGTTGTCGACAAGGGGCGAAATCCAGAAAAAAATCTATAACTTTTTAAAAAGACGATGTCAAGGTTTCTAACTAGCGGAAATCGATTGACCTAGTCGAAATACACCTTGAGTACCTACCAAAATATGTTGGATTAACCTACTGTGGTAAGATATACTTCAGTTTATTATGGCAACACTGCCTCTTCTATGAACTTGTATCTGACAAGTGTGTTTTATGAATTAGACATTGACATTGACGATTCGATAGAAGAGAAGGAGATTCGTGATCGTATGGCACCTTGATAAAAAGTTGTTGTAACGATGAGATATAAATTAATGATAAATCATGTAAATAATGTATAAATCAAATGTTATATATAATATAGTGTACATAGTATTCTTATTGTTTGAATAAGAAATCATATAAGAACAAACAATAAGACACTACAGACAGTGTTTGATAAGGTTAAGGTTTCTAACTAGCATAAATCGATTGCCCTGGTGGAAATACAACTTTAGTAGCTACCAAAATATTTTGCCAGGCCGTAGGAGGGGTGATACAAGGGGTGAATAGCATAAAAAATCCATTACTTCTTCGAATGATGATGTTGAGGTTTATAACTAGCTGAAATCGATGCCCTAATCGAAATTCGCCTTTATAACCCACCGCAATATTTTGTCAGGCCGTAGGAGGGGTGGTTCAAGACGTACGTTACGCCGGCACGACCACTTCAACAAAATCAAGAAATTTTTATACCAGAATTTATTGCTTTTTAGTTGCTAATTTGTTCCACTTTACGAAAATTTGTTGCTTATGCAGATATAGCAAAAATTGAGTCCATGCCAGCTTCACGAGAAGTTGGCACGGCAACTTTTTCATTTCAACTCCGAATTGGGAAACAAGTATACCAAATTGTGGTGCTAATTTGTTGCTAATTTGTTCCCCCATTCGAATTTCCGCATTTATCTCCATTAAAGAAAAAAATGATTCCTTGCCAGCTTCATGAGAAGTTGGCACGGCAACTTTTACATTTTAACAGGGATTTGGGAAACAAATATACCAAATTGAAGTGCTAATTTGTTGCTAATTTGTTCCCACTTTCAAATTTTTGTTTCTTTTTTTTTCGGAAATGATCATTATAGAAGATGTCATGCTAGACTAATTTTTCGAAAAATCCGTTAAATTACATTAAAAACGCAAAAACGATCATGCCAGAATTTGTTGCTTCCTTGTTGTTGATTTGTTCCCTTTATAGAATTTTTGTTGCTCTTTTATTTGGAAACTATGGTGATAGAAGATGCCATGCTAAACTAATTTTTTGAAAACTCCGTTAATTGACATAAAAACGCAAAAAAGATTATGCCAGAATTTGTTGCTTTCTTGTTGTTAATTTGTTCCTCTTTTAAAATTTTTGTTACTTTTTTCGGAAATGATCATTATAGAAGATGTCATGATAGACTAATTTTTCGAAAACTCCGTTAAATGACATAAAAACGCAAAAACGATTATGCCAGAATTTGTTGCTTTCTTGTTGTTAATTTGTTCCTCTTTTAAAATTTTTGTTACATTATTTTTCGGAAATGATCATTATAGAAGATGTCATGCTAGATTAATTTTTCGAAAACTCCGTTAAATGACATAAAAACGCAAAACCGATCATGCCAGAATTTGTTGCTTCCTTGTTATTAATTTGTTCCCTTTTTAGAATTTTTGTTGCTCTTCATTTTTTTTTTTTGGAAACTATGGTGATAGAAGATGCCATGCTAGACTAATTTTTCGAAAACTCCGTTAAATGACATAAAAACGCAAAAACGATTATGCCAGAATTTGTTGCTTTCTTGTTGTTAATTTGTTCCTCTTTTAAAATTTTTGTTACATTTTTTTTCGGAAATGATCATTATAGAAGATGTCATGCTAGACTAATTTTTCGAAAACTCCGTTAAATGACATAAAAACGAAAAACCGATCATGCCAGAATTTATTGCTTCCTTGTTATTAATTTGTTCCCTTTTTAGAATTTTCGTTGATCTCTATTTTTTTTTTTGGAAACTATGGTGATAGAATATGCCATGCTAGACTAATTTTTCGAAAAATCCGTTGAATGACATAAAAACGCAAAAACGATTATGCCAGAATTTGTTGCTTTCTTGTTGTTAATTTGTTCCTCTTTTAAAATTTTTGTCACATTTTTTTTCGGAAATGATCATTATAGAAGATGTCATGCTAGACTAATTTTTCGAAAACTCCGTTAAATGACATAAAAACGCAAAAACGATCATGCCAGAATTTGTTGCTTCCTTGTTATTAATTTGTTCCCTTTTCAGAATTTTTGTTGCTCTTCATTTTTTTTTGGAAACTATGGTGATAGAAGATGCCATGCTAGACAAATTTTTCGAAAACTCCGTTGAATGACATAAAAACGCAAAACCGATCATGCCAGAATTTGTTGCTTCCTTGTTGTTAATTTGTTCCCTTTTTAGAATTTTTGTTGCTCTTTATTTTTTTTTTGTGGAAACTATGGTGATAGAAGATGCCATGCTAGACTAATTTTTCGAAAACTCCGTTAATTGACATAAAAACGCAAAAACGATTATGCCAGAATTTGTTGCTTTCCTGTTGTTAATTTGTTCCTCTTTTAAAATTTTTGTTACTTTTTTTTCGGAAATGATCATTATAGAAGATGTCATGCTAGACTAATTTTTCGAAAAATCCGTTAAATTACATTAAAAACGCAAAAACGATCATGCCAGAATTTGTTGCTTCCTTGTTGTTGATTTGTTCCCTTTTTATAATTTTTGTTGCTCTCTTTTTTTGGAAACTATGGTGATAGAAGATGCCATGCTAAACTAATTTTTCGAAAACTCCGTTAATTGACATAAAAACGCAAAAAAGATTATGCCAGAATTTGTTGCTTTCTTGTTGTTAATTTGTTCCTCTTTTAAATTTTTTTTTACTTTTTTTTCGGAAATGATCATTATAGAAGATGTCATGCTAGACTAATTTTTCGAAAACTCCGTTAAATGACATAAAAACGCAAAACCGATCATGCCAGAATTTGTTGCTTCCTTGTTATTGATTTGTTGCCTTTTTAGAATTTTTGTTGCTCTTAATTTTTTTTTTTGGAAACTATGGTGATAGAAGATGCCATGCTAGACTAATTTTTCGAAAACTCCGTTAATTGACATAAAAACGCAAAAAAGATTATGCCAGAATTTGTTGCTTTCTTGTTGTAAATTTGTTCCTCTTTTAAAATTTTTGTTACTTTTTTTTCGGAAATGATCATTATAGAAGATGTCATGCTAGACTAATTTTTCGAAAACTCCGTTAAATGACATAAAAACGCAAAACCGATCATGCCAGAATTTGTTGCTTCCTTGTTATTAATTTGTTGCCTTTTTAGAATTTTTGCTGCTCTTCATTTTTTTTTTGGAAGGAAACTATGGTGATAGAAGATGCCATGCTAGACTAATTTTTCGAAAACTCCGTTAATTGACATAAAAACGCAAAAAAGATTATGCCAGAATTTGTTGCTTTCTTGTTGTAAATTTGTTCCTCTTTTAAAATTTTTGTTACTTTTTTTCGGAAATGATCATTATAGAAGATGTCATGCTAGACTAATTTTTCGAAAACTCCGTTAAATGACATAAAAACGCAGAACCGATCATGCCAGAATTTGTTGCTTTCTTGTTGTTAATTTGTTCCTCTTTTGAAATTTTTGTTACATTATTTTTCGGAAATGATCATTATAGAAGATGTCATGCTAGACTAATTTTTCGAAAACTCCGTTAAATGACATAAAAACGCAAAACCGATCATGCCAGAATTTGTTGCTCCCTTGTTATTAATTTGTTGCCTTTTTAGAATTTTTGTTGCTCTTCATTTTTTTTTTTTTGGAAACTATGGTGATAGAAGATGCCATGCTAGACTAATTTTTCGAAAACTCCGTTAATCGACATAAAAACGCAAAAAAGATTATGCCAGAATTTGTTGCTTTCTTGTTGTAAATTTGTTCCTCTTTTAAAATTTTTGTTACTTTTTTTTCGGAAATGATCATTATAGAAGATGTCATGCTGGACTAATTTTTCGAAAACTCCGTTAAATGACATAAAAACGCAAAAAAGATTATGCCAGAATTTGTTGCTTTCTTGTTGTTAATTTGTTCGTCTTTTAAAATTTTTGTCACTTTTTTTCGGAAATGATCATTATAGAAGATGTCATGCTAGACTAATTTTTCGAAAACTCCGTTAAATGACATAAAAACGCAAAACCGATCATGCCAGAATTTGTTGCTTCCTTGTTATTAATTTGTTCCCTTTTTAGAATTTTTGTTGCTCTTCATTTTTTTTTTGAAACTATGGTGATAGAAGATGCCAAGCTAGACTAATTTTTCGAAAACTCCGTTAAATGACATAAAAACGCAAAAACGATTATGCCAGAATTTGTTGCTTTCTTGTTGTTAATTTGTTCCTCTTTTAAAATTTTTGTCACATTTTTTTTCGGAAATGATCATTATAGAAGATGTCATGCTAGACTAATTTTTCGAAAACTCCGTTAAATGACATAAAAACGCAAAACCGATCATGCCAGAATTTGTTGCTTCCTTGTTATTAATTTGTTCCTTTTTAGAATTTTCGTTGATCTCTATTTTTTTTTGGAAACTATGGTGATAGAAGATGCCATGCTAGACTAATTTTTCGAAAACTCCGTTGAATGACATAAAAACGCAAAAACGATTATGCCAGAATTTGTTGCTTTCTTGTTGTTAATTTGTTCCTCTTTTAAAATTTTTGTCACATTTTTTTTCGGAAATGATCATTATAGAAGATGTCATGCTAGACTAATTTTTCGAAAACTCCGTTAAATGACATAAAAACGCAAAAACGATCATGCCAGAATTTGTTGCTTCCTTGTTATTAATTTGTTCCCTTTTCAGAATTTTTGTTGCTCTTCATTTTTTTTTGGAAACTATGGTGATAGAAGATGCCATGCTAGACTAATTTTTCGAAAACTCCGTTGAATGACATAAAAACGCAAAACCGATCATGCCAGAATTTGTTGCTTCCTTGTTGTTAATTTGTTCCCTTTTTAGAATTTTTGTTGCTCTTTATTTTTTTTTGTGGAAACTATGGTGATAGAAGATGCCATGCTAGACTAATTTTTCGAAAACTCCGTTATCGATCATGTCAGAATTTGTTGCTTTCTTGTTGTTAATTTGTTCCTCTTTTACAATTTGTGTTACTTTTTTTTTTTCGGAAATGATCATTATAGAAGATGTCATGCTAGACTAATTTTTCGAAAACTCCGTTAAATGACATAAAAACGCAAAAACGATCATGCCAGAATTTGTTGCTTCCTTGTTATTAATTTGTTCCCTTTTCAGAATTTTTGTTGCTCTTCATTTTTTTTTGGAAACTATGGTGATAGAAGATGCCATGCTAGACTAATTTTTCGAAAACTCCGTTGAATGACATAAAAACGCAAAACCGATCATGCCAGAATTTGTTGCTTCCTTGTTGTTAATTTGTTCCCTTTTTAGAATTTTTGTTGCTCTTTATTTTTTTTTGTGGAAACTATGGTGATAGAAGATGCCATGCTAGACTAATTTTTCGAAAACTCGGTTAATTGACATAAAAATGCAAAAACGATCATGCCAGGATTTGTTGCGTTTTTATGTCATTTAACGGAGTTTTCGAAAAATTAGTCTAGCATGGCATCTTCTATCAGCATAATTTCCAAAAAAAAAAAGAATAAATAGCAACAAAAATTCTAAAAAGGGAACAAATTAACAACAAGGAAGCAACAAATTCTGGCATGATCGGTTTTGCGTTTTTATGTCATTTAACGGAGTTTTCGAAAAATTAGTCTAGTATGACATCTTCTATAATGATCATTTCCGAAAAAAAATGTAACAAAAATTTTAAAAGAGGAACAAATTAACAACAAGAAAGCAACAAATTCTGGCATAATCGTTTTTGCGTTTTTATGTCATTTAACGGAGTTTTCGAAAAATTAGTCTAGCATGTCATCTTCTATCATCATAGTTTCCAAGAAAAAAATGAAGAGCAACAAAAATTCTAAAAAGGGAACAAATTAATAACAAGGAAGCAACAAATTCTGGCATGATCGTTTTTGCGTTTTTATGTCATTTAACGGAGCTTTCGAAAAATTAGTCTAGCATGACATCTTCTATAATGATCATTTCCGAAAAAAAAAAGTAACACAAATTGTAAAAGAGGAACAAATTAACAACAAGAAAGCAACAAATTCTGACATGATCGATAACGGAGTTTTCGAAAAATTAGTCTAGCATGGCATCTTCTATCACCATAGTTTCAAAAAAAAAAATAAAGAGCAACAAAAATTCTGAAAAGGGAACAAATTAACAACAAGGAAGCAACAAATTCTGGCATGATCGGTTTTGCGTTTTTTATGTCATTTAACGGAGTTTTCGAAAAATTATTCTAGCATGACATCTTCTATAATGATCATTTCCGAAAAAAAAGTAACACAAATTGTAAAAGAGGAACAAATCAACAACAAGAAAGCAACAAATACTGGCATAATCGTTTTTGCGTTTTTATGTCATTTAACGGAGTTTTCGGAAAATTAGTCTAGCATGGCATCTTCTATCACCATAGTTTCAAAAAAAAAAATAGAGAGCAACAAAACTTCTAAAAAGGGAACAATTTAACAACAAGGAAGCAACAAACTCTGGCATGATCGTTTTTGCGTTTTTATGTCATTTAACGGAGTTTTCGAAAAATTAGTCTAGCATGGCATCTTCTATCACCATAGTTTCCAAAAAAGAATAAAGAGCAACAAAAATTCTAAAGAGGGAACAAATTAATCACAAGGAAGCAACAAATTCTGGCATGATCGTTTTTGCGTTTTTATGTCATTTAACGGAGTTTTCGAAAAATTAGTCTAGCATGACATCTTCTATAATGATCATTTCCGAAAAAAAATGTGACAAAAATTTTAAAAGAGGAACAAATTAACAACAAGAAAGCAACAAATTCTGGCATAATCGTTTTTGCGTTTTTATGTCATTCAACGGATTTTTCGAAAAATTAGTCTAGCATGACATCTTCTATAATGATCATTTCCGAAAAAAAAAGTAACAAAAATTTGAAAGTGGGAACAAATTAGCAACAAATTAGCACTACAATTTGGTATATTTGTTTCCCAAATCCGTGTTAAAATGTAAAAGTTGCCGTGCCAACTTCTCATGAAGCTGGCAAGGAATCATTTTTTTCTTTAATGGAGATAAATGCGGAAATTCGAATGGGGGAACAAATTAGCAACAAATTAGCACTACAATTTGGTATACTTGTTTCCCAATTCGGAGTTAAAATAAAAAAGTTGCCGTGCCAACTTCTCGTGAAGCTGACATGGACTCAATTTTTGCTATATCTGCATAAGCAACAAATTTTTGGAAAGTGGAACAAATTAGCAACTAAAAAGCACTTAATTCTGGTATAATTTTTTTTTGATTTTGTTGAAGTGGTCGTGCCGGCGTAACGTACGTTGCTTCAAGGGGTGAATATCATGAAAAAATCTATAACTTCTTCAAATGACGATGTTAAGATGCGATTTTTGTTGCTATTAGGGAATCTAAATTTTCAGATCAATTTGGTACCATTTTTTTCCCACCTTTATGATACCCCTCTGACAAACCTAACTATCAATTTGAAGGCATTTGACCTTTGAAAGTTTCGCTTTTTCTTTCTGTCACCCCCATGGCACGAATTGCCCCCTTCCCCCCCCCCTTATGGAACAAAGCTGATGTATACGCGCCTGTTTTATGTTCATTAGTTTCATTATATTTTGTTTATTGTTCTCATTATCAAAGAAGTGTATTTATTCTGTTTCATCTATCTTTTATAGAAATCTGTATTAGTTTTGAAAATGTGAAATCTCCAACAAAACAACTACTCGACGAAGTCTCGATATTTTTGGTGGTGAATATTCTAACATTGAATACATTTAGCAGTCGACCTAGAAATTTGAGAAAAAAAAATGCCTGCAACGCACACTTTTTATATAACTAATACACGTTTAGTACCTATCTAAATATTTTCCAAGCCATAGAAGGGATGCTGCAGGGGGAATTTGCAGAAAAAAACCGATAACCTTCAAGATTTTTTTTTATATTCATCCCTTGTAGCACCCCTCCTACGGCCTGGCAAAATATTTCGGTGGGTACTAAGGGTGTATTTCGACTAGGTCGATCGATTTCTGCTCGTTAAAAACTTTACATCCTCATTCAAAATAGCCATTGATCATTTTTGAATTTCATCCCCTGTAGCACTCCTCCTACGACCTGATAAAATATTTCGCTACTCACTGAATGTGTATTTCGACTACTGCTATGATTTTTGCCTTTTAAAATCTTCATCTACATCTACATTTGCGGAAGTTGTCGATTTTTTTCCAAAATTCACCCCTACTAGTACCCCTCCTACAGCCTAACAAAATATTCCCTCACTAAAGGCGTATTCTGTTTAGGGTAAGCGATATTGTTTGGCCCAAACCTCATCCAGATGGAATTCTGTCACATTTTTTTTAAATACAAAAATTTTTCTCAGTGTATATTTGTGGATGTGGCTAGTTTCTCACTGACCTAGCCATAATATGTTATTTTTGCAGAAACAATTTCTAAAGGAAATACCTTTCATAGCTGATACTGCATAAAATGCACACTTATATTCAATGATCAACCTGCCCTAATCCGTTACATTCAATGTCTTAAAAAAAAGAATAAACAACTATTATAGGTTATCTCAAGAAACAAAAACAACTAGTAATCGAAACGTAGTATCCAGATCGTCAAATGACCCTTAGTGATTATCTTGGTAATTAGACACTTGAACTTGCCTTATCGCATATTCGTAAATTTCCGTACATGAATAAATCATTGCTTATTCATTGATGAACTCTATCAATAATCGATGATACTGGAATTGAGTAATACTGATAATTTTTAGGGCCACTACCACTCACAGGTCACTACCTACTTTTTCGTAGGAAGGCGTAACATCTGGAAATTAGCACTAATTTCGTATTTCAACTCGACATTACCGTTATTTCGAGTCGAACTTGAAATAAGATTGATTTCCAGTCATACAGGGTCAGGGTCAAGGTATACAGGGTGTTCCTCAATGATATGCTAATATTCAAGGGGCCGATTCTTGGACCCATTTCAAGAATAAAACTTCACATGAACGTATGTCATAAACTTTCGAGATACAGGGTATGAATGTTGAAAATATTCATAGATCATAGATTATTTTTTTGTCCACCCTGCACCCTGTATAGCTTTTCGCGATGGCAAATTTCAGTCTGCTATGTGACTGAATCGGTATAAAAATTTCAAAATGTTACATACTGTGGTTATCTAGTAATGGATGTCCTGGATGGAGTACTCAGACATCAAAGGACCCCGCACGAAAACACGGTAAATTGGGTCTCGGTCGAATTGGCTGAAATTTTACTATGTTATTGTGGGATGGCTCATTATAGCCCAATCACCTTAGTATCAAATTTGACGAATAGCAGGAATCGAACCCAAAGTTTTGAAAATTGGTGTACATGTTCCCTTTGGCATGACTTTCAACCAAAAAAAAGTCACCACCTGTTGTACCTGTAGAGCTAACTCCGCCATCTTGAAAAATGTGTGCACTTTTTCAGTTATTCGGTTATATCTCAGTAACTGTTAACTTTATCGATATCAATATACTGAGGTAAAATGAAGGAAATTGAATTTAGAAAAAAAAAGTGTTCTACATAAATACTCGTTTAGTGCATGGTTTATCAGTAAATCGTAAAACAATATGCGATATTTGAGAAACTTACTCATAATTATTCTGATATACATATATTCCAACTACAAGTAACTGTCAGAGAGTCGGCGCCATATTCAAGGATCCTCGCAACACAAAACAGCGATCGGCCATTACAGAATACCAGTGTTTTTTTTTATTGCTTGGAGCGCACGAAAGGGTATCCCTATAATGTTCAAAGAACATCGCGCGTTCCTAGGGAGGATAGGGACAGGAGGTAGGTATTGGAATTTTTTTGAACTTTTGGAGATTATATGTTGTTGGGAATACTTCCACAGGCAATGAATTCCAGAGCCTAGCCGTTCTATGGATGAAGGAGTCTTGATAAAGTGCCACATATTAATGTTTTTTTTTCTTTTACATCGTATGATTTGGCAGTAAAATCAAACGTTCCTGTCAAACTGCTCCAGTTACATTGCCTACGTCAGGAAACACTACGGCTCTAATTCGGTGATTGTTTTCGACGGGTACTCTGATGATGCTGATGGAACTAAAAAGGCTGAACAGCATAGACGTGCTCTTAAAAATACATGTGCAGACATATTATGTTTTGTTTGATGAAAACATGCCGGTCACTGTCGCACAAGAAAAATTACTAGCTAACCCGAAGAACAAGAAGCGATTGATTGCTATATTATCAGAAAAAATGAAGGGTTCAACACAAAGCAAGCAGTGGACGATGCGGTTTCGCTAACAATACAGACAGCTATTGAAATGTCTTCCTCTACCCAAGTCACCGTTGTTGGATAAAATGCAGAACTACTTATTCTACTCATAGCTTTGGCTCCAGCAGAACGCAACATTTATTTTGTGAAACCAAAAAAAGGCAATGTATAAAGGCAAAAAGGTATACTGTTCCCGCGAACTACAAACCAATATTAAATAACAGAGAACTATCCTTCTCTTACATACCTTTGGGGGTTGTGATACCACATCATGTTTATTTAAAAAAAAAAACATAGATGAAAACCCAAAGTCATCTCCACAACTTTTAAAAGTTGTGGAGATGCCTTTGGGTTTTCATCTATGAACTACACCACTCCACTTTGAGTTACCATGGACTTCTTCGAAAGATTAAAAAAGGAAAGTTGAAATGCTTCAAACTCATGAAGGACCGGCCATCATTACGAGAAGTTGCGAAGGCTTTCAACAACCCGGAAGCTAAGAGTGAAGAAGTATCTACTACATGTGAAAGATTCTTTCTAGCTCTGTATGATGCCCATAAAACGAAAACATCATTGAAGAAGCTACGGTACAATCTGTTAGCCAAATCTGCTACAAAAAAAAGTAGATCTGGCTTCTCTGCCACCGACGGAAGCAGCTTTGAGGCAGCACTCCTTCAGAGTCAATCATCAGGTACAAGAGTCGTTGGGTAATCAAAAATGTCCTGAGCTTTGGGGGTGGAAGAGGAGTGCTGTTGGTCTGGTTCCTGTGACAACTACCCTACCTGCTGCTCCAGATTCTTTGCTCCAGATGATTTCTAGCGATTGCAAGAAAGGATGCACGGCAGCCTGCGAATGCCGAAAAGCGGGTCTTAAATGCTCGATTAGTTGCGAATATTGCCTTGGAGCATCGTGCCTCAACGCACAATACTGTCAGGACAACGCCGAAACGCTGGAATCCGAGGTGAAGTTCGATTTTTCCGTTTCATCTCTTCTAAGTAATGAATACGATGTTCCGGACGAACCCGACACGATGGTTGTGTTTTCAAATAACGAAGAATACATGCCTTATTCTCCATGTTATACCCTGCGTCTTCGAAATGGGTGATATACCCGAAGCGTAGAGTTGTCCTAGTTGTCAGCAGAACGAGAGCAGCTGATGAGACCTGGTGGGTCGAAACAGTACTGTCTTGCTCCTGCTGACAATTGGGGCAACTCTGTCCATCCTGAAACTCTTGATTATGAGATCTAGCAGCTTTTCTACTGGTCACCATGAGCGTATACAACTAAATTATAGTTTGTCCAGTCGGTTTGCAGTAGAATTTTATATTTTGCCAAATCGTTGTGGCGACATAAGTCCAAAACCGTGGATATTTCGGAAATAATCAATGGATACTTTTTTACGATGAATTTTGTTAGCTTCCTTTCACCTCTTCACCTTTATCGCGATAAAGTTGACAGTTACCGAGATATACGTGAAAAACTGAAATATTGCACCTATTTTCCAAGATGGCGGCGCAAGCTCTACAGGTATGAGTTGTGACTTTTTTTTGGTAAGATGTAATGCTAAAAGGAACACGTACACCAATTTTCAAAACTTTGGCTCCGATTCCCGCTATTTTTTCTAAGGTGACTGGGCATTAGAAAAATATGTGAGTTTGAAAAGTTTTGTATGTTTAGTTTCTGAGATATAAGCCGACAAAGTTCGTAAGAACGTCGTATCGGGGTAGGATTGATGAAGAAAAAAACTGTTTCTTTAGTATAAATAAGACAAAATAAGCTTAAAAATGTATTGATCGGAACTCAAATACATGTCTAGTTATGATCACATAAACTATAGTGAATCAGGGTGAATACGAGGCACGGTCAAAAAATTAATTTTTCGGAAAAAAAATTCTAGCACTATTCCAAAACCAATAAGTTATATTTCGATGAGACATTATAGTTGTAGTCTATTGTAGGCTTAGAAAACGTATTTTGATTCTTGATAACTATCTCTGTTCGAAATATGAATTCTTTGAATTTTGTGTTATACCCCTTTTTGAAAACAATTGACAGCTTGTTTTTGATCACAAAAAAGGGTTTGATTGATACTGTTGATTGAATGAAAGCTGAGGTAACTCACTAGCGCATTCAGTTGTTCAATATTGCCTTTCACTTAGATACAGGGTGTGTTAGATTTTGTTGAAGATTATTTAACATGTTTCAATTGAATATCTCGAAAACAGTTCCGTTAATTCGGATCTTATTTTACTCACACTATTTTGAATATGTTGACTATCATATGCAAAAAAATTTTCAAATACCGTCTCCGAGAAAGAACTGCAAGTCCTCATCTTCGATTCGACTTCGCGGTTACGTATATTACTAAACAACACCAGCGTGAAAGCAGCCACGTCTTCCAGCCACAACTCCGCTGAAATTTTAGGGCGCGCTACATAACACCAACGGTAGTCAAATATTAAAAACGTGGCTGGCCAGCCACAAAATGTCTAAAGCCGTTCGAATTTGCTAGACACAGATTTTTTTTATCACATACAGTGTGTATGCATAAGATTGAATAATAACACACAATATTTTGCTTGGCATGATTTTTCTCATATTATTCCACCTCTCAGACTTACGAAAAAAAAAAACGATAAATTCCAAACTTTGAAAAATCATGACTCTCTTAAGGGAAGATATATCATTGAATTTCGTTCGAGAATATACAGTGTGTATGATGGTAAATGAGATTTATATCATGCAATATTTTGCCGGCCAAGATTATTCCCGAAATCGACTACTCAAACTCGCGAAGAAATTGATAAATCTGAAACTTTGAAAAATCATAGCTCTCTTAATACACCATGTATCATTGATTTTTCTTCGAGGATATACAGTGTGTATGATGGTGAATAAGATCTATATCATGTAATATTTTGCCGGACCAGATTTTTCCCAAAATCGCCTACTCAAACTCGCGATGAAATCGATGAATCTGAAACTTTGAAAAATCATAGCTCTCTTAATAGACGATATATCATTGATTTTTTTTTTTCGAGGATATACAGTGTGTATGATGGTGAATGAAATCTATATCATGCAATATTTTGCCGGCCAAGATTTTTCCCGAAATCGACTACTCAAACTCGCGAAGAAATCGATAAATCTGAAACTTTGAAAAATCATAGCTCCCTTAATAGACGATATATCATTGATTTTTCTTCGAGGATATACAGTGTGTATGATGGTAAATGAGATTTATATCATGCAATATTTTGCCGGCCAAGATTATTCCCGAAATCGACTACTCAAACTCGCGAAGAAATTGATAAATCTGAAATTTTGAAAAATCATAGCTCTCTTAATACTTAATGGACGATATATCATTGATTTTTCTTCGAGTATATACAGTGTGTTTGATGGTGAATAAGATCGATATCATGCAATATTTTGCCGGCCAAGATTTTTTAGATTTTTCCCGAAATCGACTACTCAAACTCACAAAGAAATCGATGAATCTGAAATTTTGAAAAATCATAGCTCTCTTAATAGACGATATATCATCGATTTTTCTTCGAGGATATACAGTGTGTATGATGGTGAATGAGATCTATATCATGCAATATTTTGCCGGCCAAGATTTTTCCCGAAATCAACTAGTCAAACTCGCGAAGAAATCGATAAATCTGAAACTTTGAAAAATCATAGCTCTCTTAATACACCATGTATCATTGATTTCTCTTCGAGGATATACAGTGTGTATGATGATGAATAAGAACTATATCATGCAATATTTTGCCGGCCAAGATTTTTTCCGAAATCGACCACTCAAACTCGCGAAGAAATCGATAAATCTGAAATTTTGAAAAATCATAGCTCTCTTAATAGACCATATATTATTGATTTTTCTTCGAGGATATACAGTGTGTATGATGGTGAATGAGATCTATATCATGCAATATTTTGCCGGCCAAGATTTTTCCCGAAATCGACTACTCAAACTCGCGAAGAAATCGATAAATCTGAAATTTTGAAAAATCATAGCTCTCTTAATAGTCCATATATCACTGATTTTTCTTCGAGGATATATAGTGTGAATGATGGTGAATAAGATCTATAACATGCAATATTTTGCCTTCCAAGTTTTTCCCCGAACTCGACTACTCAAACTCGCGAAGAAATCGATAAATCTGAAACTTTGAAAAATCATAGCTCCCTTAATAGACGATATATCATTGATTTTTCTTCGAGGATATACAGTCTGTATGATGGTGAATGAGATCTATATCATGCAATATTTTGCCGGCCAAGATTTTTCCCGAAATCGACTACTCAAACTCGCGAAGAAATCGATAAATCTGAAATTTTGAAAAATCATAGCTCTCTTAATAGTCCATATATCACTGATTTTTCTTCGAGGATATATAGTGTGAATGATGGTGAATAAGATCTGTAACATGCAATATTTTGCCGGCCAAGATTTTTCCCGAAATCGACTACTCGAACTCGCGAAGAAATCGATAAATCTGAAACTTAGAAATATCATAGCTCTCGAGATAGCTCTCCTAATAGACGATATATCACCGATTTTTTTTCGAAGATATACAGTGTGTATGATGGTGAATAAGATCTATATGATGCAATATTTTGCCGGCCAAGATTCTTCCCGAAATCGACTACTCAAACTCGCGAAGAAATCGATATATCTGAAACTTTGAAAAATCATAGCACTCTTAATAGTCCATATATCACTGATTTTTCTTCGAGGATATACAGTGTGTATGATGGTGAATAAGATCTATATGATGCAATATTTTGCCGGCCAAGATTCATCCCGAAATCGATTTCTAAAACTCGCGAAGAAATCGATAGATCCCTAACTTTGAAAAATAGACGATAAATATTGATTTTTCCGGTCAAGATTCATTCAGAATTAGATTAATCGAACATGAGAAAAATTATTAGAAATTCAAATTCGAAAAAACTTTTGATTTCTTTATTTAATTCGATTGCAATACAGTATTCAACAAAAAAATGACATGCATCAACATCAACAACATCAATAATATCAAAAAAACACTTTTGATATAAAATATTTCACAACTATGTTTCATTTCTTCATCACTGGAACTAGAGGTACCAGAGCTTGGTATTTCCGATAAATATTTCTGATAATATGATTAATCAATCCATCCATAATTTCAACGTGAGAAAAGAAGATGATAATAAGAATGATGAAAATCAAAACCAACGAAACAAAACATCGGAAATTGAAAGATCATTGTTTATGGTTATGTTCTGCTGCTAGTGTACCAGTAGTGCCAAAATCGTTTCGAAATGAGATGTGAATTCGAAGCTACTGCTACTGGTTAGTGTTCCTAAATTGCTCAATGTGGCCAGTAATGTCAGCAATATCGGAACATGACTTATATTAAGTGTGCTTTATGAAGTGAGTTTTCTAGCATAAATGCTTTCTAATGGGTTGACTCTCACTGCTACAAAGTCCTCCGATTGTCGTCGATCGTGCGCAATCGTTTTGTTAGAAATTCTGACTGGTTTGAAATTATTATGAAGTAGAATTGAAAAACTCATCTGGAAATTATCAATATGAAACCAGCCACGAGTTCTAATCACGACTTCGCCTAATATTCCGGCGCGCGCCATACCACCAACGGCCGTTTATTATAAATTTATATTCATCGCTGGCCATGAAATTACTAAAATCTCCAAAATATGTCCGTGGATGAAACTATTTTCCATCAATGTATTCCTCTGAGGGTCCTTAATAATCTGTATATCTCACAATAATTTGTTAGACAAGAATAAACTTCACAGGCCCCCTCTTTCGGAATTTCGAAAAAAAATCATAACTTTTTCAAAATACACGTGGATGGGAGTTTTTTCTATGAATGTGTTCCTCTGATGGTACTTGATAATGTGTATATCTCACAATAATTTGTCGGGCGAGAATTAACCCCTCAGCCCCCCCTTTTTCGAATTTCGAAAAAAAATCATAACTTTTTCAAAATACACATGGATGGGAGTTTTATTCTATGAATGTGTTCTTCCAATGGTACTTGATAATGTGTATATCTCACAATATTTTGTCGGGCAAGAATTAACCCCACAGGGCCCCATTTTCGAATTTAGAAAAAAAAGCATAACTTTTTCAAAATACACGTGGATGGGAATTATATTCTATGGACGTGTTCCTTTAATAGTAGTTGATTATGTGTATATCTCACGATATTTTGTCAGGCAAGAATTAACCCCAAAAAAAAATCATAACTTTCTCAAAATTCACGTGAATGGGAGTAATTTTCTATGAATGTGTTGTTCTAATGGTACTTGTTAATGTGTATGATTAACAATAATTTGTCGGGCAAGAATTAACCCCCCAGCCCCCCCCCTTGGAATTTCGAAAAAAAAAAAGATAACTTTCCAAAATACATGTGGATGGAAGTTTTTTTCTATGAATGTGTTCCTTTCATGGTACTTGATAATTTGAATATCTCACAATAATTTGTCGGGCAAGAATAACCCCACAGGCACTTCTATTTCGAATTCTGAATGAAAATCATAACTTTTTCAAAATACATGAGGATTGGAGTTTTATTCTATAAATGTGTTCCTCTAATGGTACTTAATGATGTATATATTTCACAATATTTTGTCGAAATTCCAAAAAATGGGGCCTGTGGGATTAATTCTTGCCCGACAAAATATTGTGATATAACCACATTATCAAGTACCATTAGAGAAACACATTCATAGAAAAAAACTCCCATCCACGTGTATTTTGAAAAAGTTTTTTTTTCAAAATTCAAAAAATGGGGGCCTATGGGGTTAATTCTTGCCCGACAAAATATTGTGAGATATACACATTATCAAGTACCATTAGAAGAACACATTCATAGAATAAAACTACCATCCACGTGATGTGGCCTGTGGGGTTAATTCATGCCCGACAAAATATTGTGATATAACCACCATCAGAGGAATACATTCATAGAAAAAAAACTACCATCTACATGTATTTTGAAAAAGTTATGATTTTCTTTCAAAATTCTGAAAGAGGGTCCAGTGAAGTTAATTCTTGACTGACAAATTATTGTGAGATATACAGATTATTAAGGACCATCCGAGGAATATTTTGGAGGTTTCAGTAATTTCATGGCCATTGGCCAGCCATGAATATAAATTAATATTGAAGGACCATTGGTGGTATGGTGCACGCCTGGAATATCAGGTGAAGTCATGGCTGGAATTCATGGCTGGTTTCACACTGATTCACAAACACTAAGATTTTCAAAAATTACTTTCATTTAGGTAATGATCATGAGAAAACATATTTTCAAAGCGTTTTACAAGGGCTTAGCTCCCTTAGAGATCATTTGCTAGGGTATGTTCATATTAAAAAGTTTCAATCATATTTTCGGCCTGAGTTGCTGCCATTGAATTCACTGGTAGAGTCATTTACACTAGTTACAGGACACCCTGTAAATTGAGCCTATATTTCCTTATTACCCAGGTTATTACTCATTCAAAATTGCTGTGTTTCCATCTCTTTTATTGCTGGCATGCAGGTTCTCCCAAATTCAAGATTCAAAGTTGTGGAGAGTAGAAACAATTTCAATTTTTCTTCATTAGTATAATAATACAGGGTGATTCAAAATTCGCTGTAAATATTTTAAGGACATATTGTTGTGATCAAAATAAGACTTTTTCTTCATATAAACATGAGTCCTAAAATTCATCCCCTCCAAGCTAAGGACACTGTAAGTTAGGCAAAAAAAAAAGATATTCTGAATTTGTGACTGAAATAACACAGATCAAATCTGCTGAAAATTGCCGGGCCTCTTTCCTTTTAGACACTTTCTTTCTTCAAAAACTACGTAAACCCAGTTTTGTGGGGGAGGGGTCCTCTCTTTTATTGGAAGAAAAGGGGTGCATTTTATGACACATGTTTATATGAATAAAAAGTCTCATTTTGATACCAACAATATGTCCTTAAAATATTTACATCGAATTTTGAATCACCTGTATAATAAATAGGTCCAGATATAGGACAGGTACCTACTACCTACCTTTTTGGGAGATAACCAGACCATGCCTATGCCAGGCCAAAAGGCTGTAGGACCAAGACCATATTGGAAATGATAAATGATATAAATGGATTATAAGAATAAGTATACTCACCCCTCATCCCCTACACAATATATTCAAATATACAACAATTTCACACTTGTCTGATGAGATCGCACCGTTTAGAATCAATTGACTATTTATTGATTCTGAATTTTCACTGTTTCATACGATAAACGAGGTTTGATAATTATTGTAACATTACAATCGACTTCGACTAGCCCGGAGATCGTAACATAAATAATAAATGAGATAATTCATAAATTATTTTCTTCTATATTTATGCATTTCATATTTCGGTTTCTGTCTTCTGTCATGTCATTAGTGTCATTTCTGTATGGTTTCTGTCATTAGTCACAGAGTCACAGGTAGTAAAAAGTCAGAAATGTCAAAAAGACAGGATGAAATAAGCGTACGCCATCTATTGGAGTATTTGGAAGCTGTCAAAGCGGCATGTTTACTCTGTTTTCATTGGTTATAGGCGACTGAGATTAAGATCGTAGCGCCAGAACGGTGAATGTCGGTACTACTCTATGGGCCATTGGCGGATTGTTTACATTGTTTGGTAATGGTGTTTATGTTCATTTCGTTTTGAGTTTTCGACCGTTCAGCTTTGTTATTTGTCAATTTTCGAACTTTGTATTTTCCAGCGGTCTATTGTGTTTTGATTGAGCACTATATTATCTCTGTTCAACATTAGATAACGTCCCTACCTCTAGTTGAACTTCATATATACCAACATACATAAGCTGTAAGTTTTTATCATTATTGAACAATAATTCTCATGAAAACCTGTGTGGGATGTTGATTTCCAATTCGAATATATGGCTGGGATATTCCCCTGATAGCATGATATTTTTAAAAGAAAATCCAGCATACTTTTTGAGAATAAAATGTTCTTTTGAAGGTGAATTTAGGTATACAGTTTCTACTTGACTTTTTACAACATAATCATCAAAACCCTGATTGATAAAATTCTTTACTGTTTAAAAATTCTACTGTTCATGAGTAAAGATATAATCAGTTTAAAATTTGTTTGTTTTTTTACCATCACCCCAAGAAGTAGGTATTATATTCATAATAGACATACATTTGGGAATATATATAAGTACATTTTCAGTGAAGTGTAAAAAACAATCTCTCATTATGTTCAGACACTTTTTCCAATCTTCAAGTTATGAATCCACACCTTTCTCCTACCGATCACTTCCTTATTTCCCAAATTATTAGTTTCAAATGCTAATTTAGACTGTCCTGATTATTTAAAGGATTGAAAGCTATACTCGGGATTTTTTTGCTCAAGGTGAACAATCAGGTACACAACAATAATGACTCATGTTTTTAAACGTTTAAAGAAGTTTACAAACAAAATAATAGACAATTAAAACACAACTACTTCTTATACAAAATACACGCAAACTAATCAGTGTTGCCAATTCAATTCGAGCCCTTCCTTCTCTTTAGCACGTGAAATCCTCCGCAAATGAACGAAAACCTCCTCTTCTCGACACGGTTATAAAAGGTATGGAATAAAACGGAATCTGACGTCAAATGAATGTTCAATAAGTCATTCTCGTCGAAAAGTATTCTGTGAGATGCGTGAAACAAATGAATCTGTGAAATTGTGGGCTCTTCTGGTATCTGGTGTTTTCTATGTTCTGTGGATAAAATGCTATTTTCTAATGTTTTCTTCACATTTTGAATCTTGAATGAAAAACATGATTGATAAATTAAATTATTTATTTTCGAACAATCATATAGATATTGATGAATGACATTATTTATTTTCGAACAATCATATATATGTGAAAAAAAGCAAAGAAAAAACAAAATAAACAAACTACACATTTATTTTTTTATTAAAAGTTTTCATTGAATTACGTATTTTTCCAAACACTGGTTTTGAGCATATACATTTTTTCAGTAGATTTACCTTACCGAATCCGTATTTAGCGAGAGATATGATGCCAATGAGCCAATGAGTAATGAAAATACAACTGGAAATATTCATAAAATCTGTTATTTTTATTTGATATCATTATTTTTTTAATGTTATTGGTTGTGTTGTGACGATGTGAAAGAGATTTATGACATCATTCACAACATTGACATTGACACCGACCACAAAACTAAAACCGACGTTTATTTATTCATGTTACCACAACAGAAGCACAGAACAAGAACACAGACTCCGATTTCATAGACTCACGGAGGGTTCGATCATGATCATGGAAATCATGGTCAGAGGTTGCTCGCGCAAGCCCCAACTAAAGTTGGGTAACAAAATTACAGTGATGGCTGAAAAAACCCCTTTCCTCCGCTTTTAGTGAATCCTCCTCCAAAAAAACCTCTAACGCCAAAAACAACCCCTTTTCGGAGGATCCTCCGCACATTGGCAGCACTGAAACTAATGTAAACAAAACAATCAATGGCCCATACGTTAGTTATATTAGACAACGGTAGAGGGAGTACTCCTTAGCATGAATCGCCTATTGGTTCACATTTGTTTGTTCTTTCTGCTTATTGGCCACATGTCACATGTCACATCCATCCAAACAAATCGCTCAGAAATGTTGAAATGTTGCCGTCAGGTGAGGCGACGTGTTATTTTCTATCGCGAATACTCGAAATTTCCACTGGGGAAATTGGAAATTGCACCAAAAAATAAAGATGGCATCCCTACAGCAGAGTGAAGTCAGTCAAGTGTTAAGTCAGTGACAGACGGCTCAGACTTGGCGTGCTCTGTCTGTCTGTCCTGTCTCTGTCCCAAGACTCCCAAGTCCCAAGTCCTGTCCCATGTCCGACCCGACCTGTCCCACTCCTACCCTACTGTCAGTAGTGTCAGTACTGTCAGTGAACATTTATTTCTTCCAAGTTTTAATTCTCTCATCAAGTGCATGAAAAAATAAGGAAAATATAAACAATTATGACTGGAACTCGATGAAAAACAAACAGCGGCAGTGAGTTTGTGTTATTATTTATGAATCTGTTTACTGGTTTTCTATTCAATTTTGGAAAGTACTATTCCTGGTTCCTGCTTCCAGTTTTCAATGGGCACTTCTGATTTATGCCCCATATAAAAATACTGGAGTTTAGGTTCGGGACTTGGGTTTGGCTATGGTAGTATTGGTAGTGGAATAGTAGTAGGACAAGGTAGTAGGATAACTTCAGAAAAAGTGTAGATCTAAAACTGTTGTCATTCATATATCTATTAATTTATTTCTTCTCTCTAACCACAGTCCTGTAATTTTATTATTCTACTATTATGCATTTTGTACTATGGTTACTTTTTCCAGATATGCAGAGTCAAGAGGGTCTTTCTGGGTCTTCCGACCATAGATTAGCTCTCATACATGAGATGAGTGCTCATAATTTTGATTTGATTCGATTTGCTTCATATAGAACTGCTACCAAATTGAGATTCATACAGAAAAAAGTCAGCTGTAAGTTATCTAAATTAATTTGAATGATCAATATATTCAGCTACTAGAATCCATATCCCATTTTATATCATACTGGTTTTTATAATATATTCATTTTTAGTACATGCTGTGGATATCTGGAATGTAATAGAAGCCTTTCGAGAACAAGGTCTGCATGCCTTAGAGCCATCTCAAGAGTTGAGTGTTGCTCGCCTGGAAACTTTATTGTGTTCACTTTACCATAGTTTAAATAAAAGAGCTCCTCCTACCCAGCAAGCACATGTGGATGTCTGCTCCAGTTTATTATTGAATTGGATACTGGCTGCATATGCAACTGTGTAAGTTTTATAATTACCTATATTCATATCCCAGATACCTATATCACAATCAATTTTACAAAACAATATGAAAAAATCAATGTTTTTTTGTCTTGCTGATATTTTTCAGAAAAGTTTGGATTTATATTTTGGTGCCTTGAAAAGAATTTTATTATGGAAACTACTCTTTATTTCAAGATGAGAACAGTTTTCAGCAAAATTTCCATAACAATACTTGTGACATAGGTTTGCATTATCTGCAATATCAGAAAATGATCAGCTAGCAATAGGCAGCATTAGTTGTAATGGGCAATAGTTGGCAATAGATTGAAATATTCAGCAATATTTAGGAAATAGCTGAAAATAAATGGCAATAAATAGCATAGGAATGAAAACAAGTTGGGTATCTATTATCTCATCTATTCTTCATTTCTTTCCCAGTTCTTTCAGTGAGCTGTAACTGGTAGTAGAATTTGCACTATTTGTTATAGAAAATAACAAGCTGCCCCACTTTGCCCCAGTGCACATTGATGGAAATAATCCTCGAAATAATCATTATTTCCAACCAAGAACCAAATGCTAGTTTAGTTTATTATACTTTATTCAGGGGTAAACCATGAGTTTGAGGCTTGATTTGAGGGGCCCTGGACTAATACTTCTTGTCATTTGTCATTTTGTCAAAAACTGTATTTATTCAATATGACTCAAATACACAAACAATCACTGAAACATATTACAGAATGAATCAACATGTTATGTGTTATATAGGGTGAGTCAGTTTTTTTTAGCAGGACTTCAATAGCTTGAAACATATCTTCAAGCTGAAAAGTTCATGTGAACATATCGTGGACGTACAAGCAGAACCCTGTAAGTCATTTTTTTTCGGAAATGAGGAATTTATCACACATTAGTCCATATTAGCGTAACGCTTCAGGCAAATGAACATTCAAGTCCATTTTGCGTTTGTTTCCAGAGATATAGTCAATGAAAATCCACTTCAATCCACTTCAGTCAATTTCGTTATAATTTTACAGGTTGATTCGAATTTTCAATTGCGTTTTTCTCCTTATATCATTTTCTGGACTTACATGATTCTGCTTGTACGCCCACGATATATGAGTGGGAGCTCCACAGCTTTGATTTTGATATATAGGAAGGATTTTATAAACTACATATTGAAATATGTGGGTTCTAAGCATTATGTGGTCATGATTTTCGTTAATCTTAAAAAAGCATTTGATGTAGTTGATCATCAAATACTTCTTAACAAACTTGAACTCATGAGTATAAGAGGGAGTACCTACTCATAAAGACTTACCTACTAGACAGAGTACAATTTGTATCAATTGCTGGGAAAGAAAGCACTAGAGAAAAATAAACTGTGGTGTACCACAAGGATCAGTATTGGGCCCCTCTTATACTCACTACATGTCTTAAGCCTTAAGGAGAGCAAACTGGAAGCTAGATATTGACACCATATTGGTATACACCCACAGGAAGTATGAAGAATTGGAGCAAAAAATAAATAAGGATCTGAAAAATAATAAACAATGGATTTTAACAAGCAACCTGAAAATTAATGAAACAAAAACAGTATTCATGTGTTTCAAACAAATAAATATGAGAGAAGAATGATTGATCATAAAAATAGGAGACTATGTATTAATGGAAGTGGATCATACTGAATACCTGAGTCTAATGGTTGACAAAATTCATAAACAATTAACACAAATGATGGGAGCTTTATTCAGGATTAAAAAGTTCCTACACATAAATACTAACAAGCTTATCTACAATGCATATTTCCTCAGTATCTTTAGATACCAAATAATTATTCGGGGCTCATGTGGTGAAACTAATTTCAATAAGGCACAGACACTCCAAAATAAAGTTATCAAAACCTTGTTCAATATGGAACTCCTTACCCCAACAGAAAATGTATATGCTATCATAAAATTAGACAAAATTAGGAAAATCTTAAAAACTGAACGAAGTATATATATATATATATATATATATATATATATATATATATATATATATACATCCTACTATCTTTGTTGCGTCTTTTCATAATCCATACTTATTGCGTCCACCAGAAAGAATAAGGTTGGATAGAAACTAGTCGAAGTATATCTCTCCTCACATAATTTCCAGCATCTACCTCTATTCAGAATTGCTCTATCTTTATTTTTAAGATATACGATTTATTTTCATTCAGCGTACCTTATTGCGTCATTCAATTTCACGAATGTTATTGCATCCAGCCATATATTTGGGGTTCATTCAACGATCTTTATTGCGTCCTGTATATACATTAGTGCGTCCAGCGATGTTGCCAGACTGAGGGTATATTTTTATTACATAAATAGTACATTATTGCGTCTGACTATTCATAATGATGCAAGTCTTCAATACTAATGTAATATGGTTCGGTATTGATATGTATTTGTCAAGTTGCGCGACATTTTGACAATAGAAGGAGAACAATCTGCAAATTTCTACCGTCATCGGATAACGATATGACATGTCACAAACGCATGTATTGTATCAAACGGCACCTCTGACAGCCTATATTCTAGGATAAATGAATGGAAAATGGCACTTTCCTGTGCGAAATCGAAATTATGCTATTCCCTTAATCTGGGTCAAATCTTTGGCGCAGATTTTTGTGCTGCTGTCATTTCGCAATGACTTTCGTCACGTGATAATGAGTTTTAAGAAAATGATCCCCTCTTCGCGAATAGGGGCAGATAATATTTAGCTCATATTTGGAGATATCTGATGAACCATCGGTTCGATAAACTTGTTCTTCTTCAGACAGGGGCAAAATGTTCTCGGAAATATTAGCGCTCCACCATAAACTTATAGGGGCATTTTCTCCGTGTGTTTGCATTCAGTTTCAACTCCTTAACACGTCATGGAAGTAAAAGAAATCGTTGTGCTGAGAATTTGAGCCAACTTAAGGGGTAACACAGGTAGGGTTGCAGGTGGAATTTCCCAATCATTTTGATCAGTTAAGTGAAACTATCCGATGGATGTCCATTGAATAGACATACATGGACATGGATATACCGGGTGGCTACGGAAGTATTGCCTACGGAATATCTCAGTTATTGTATGAAGTAGGTTTGTGAAATTTGGAGCCTCGATATAATGACATAAGAGCTAGAATTTGAGGCGAAAAAAAAAATAGGGTTTCCATTTAAAATAAGAAAGTTGATGTTACTTCCGGTCAGACCAGAAGTTAACTTCGACATGTCAATATGCTCAAATTCTAGCTCTTATGTCATTATATCGAAGCTTCAAATTTCACAAAGCTACTTCATACAATAACTGAGATATTCCGTAGGCAATACTTCCGTAGCCACCCGGTATATTGGATGGTTCAAAATGTCCAGATTCTATCTAATTGACATTCATTGTAAATCCATAGGCCGCAAGTTTGGATGTCCATTGGATGTCCATCCTGTATATCTACTGTGAAACTACTGTGATGAATTGTATACCTATAAGACAAAAATTCTGAAACTACTAGATATGAATTGGACAACTACAGTTCACCAATTGTACAACAATGTAAATGAATTGACCTCTTCATGTATACGTTTTGAACAATATGAATCGAACTCTCCCCCTATGTGTTTGAATATATTTTCTCATAATTTGGTCCAAATAGTTCTTTGCTCGTTGAACACGAAACATCTTACAATCAGACATGAAACTCTATTCGTCACTATCTTGGATATTTACTATCACAATCCGTCTTTTGGGACCAATAGGTCTCAGATTATTCAGATGATGAAATGAAATTATCAAATATATACACCTGACATCAGGTGGGCACTTCGAAGGCGCAAATTCATTACTGTATGGGAGATACCCTTCAGATTTCCAGCTGTCCACGACTTGACAACCAATGACATTCCGGAAACAACAGTCATTTGGTCTAGGCGATGTCATATGCATTCTTTCAGTCTACTAGATACATTATGGATATCGATAGAAAAGGTGTCACTAATTATACATTGGATGAGCATTCATGTTTATCTGATGGATGTACAATTCATGCCGATGGATATCCAGAACTTTTTTATTGGTATCCATTGGATAGGCATTTTGGTTCTTCCGATGGATGTTTATTTCTTGTCCATGGACATCCGAATCTTTCTTAGGTATGAAATGGGCATTCATTGGATGGCCTGTATTATAGAGAAGGTGCCGTTTGATGAAATATATTTTTCTCACATGCCTCTAGGAGATTTGTCATTTCGTTATCGGATGACGGTCGTAATTTGCCGCCAGCTATTACAAGTTAAGTAAAAATTATAATTTTGAAATCTCATCGACTCAAGAGAAAATTATTCCACCTGATGTTCCATATTATCAATTCGGTCATATCAATCTAATGAGTTTTTAGTAGATAAATGGCCCACGAAAGATATGAAAATGATCACTGCGGCATTCATTCTAGGAACTTCATTGCCAAAGATTACAGTGAAACGGTTTCGCAGTTATTTCGTACTCATATATTAGCACTGTGATATATTTGTTGATGAAGAAAGCTGTCCAATGATGGTATCTCTAAAGATGATAATGAACCAACAAGCACATTGGCCATGTCCATATATCTCCTTATGGTGACATCTTCTCTTCAATGAATGTCTGTCGTCCTATATAAATTTTGGATGCAGATTTTTCGACTATTTCAATTACATATTTGTCCTGATATAGCATATTATGCCATTGCGACCACTTCGACGACAGGTAGTAAATTGCTAGAATACTCGATAATGATAATAAATATTGCGGTTCCATCATTAGGAAGAGTGCCGATAAAATGCGGTCCTACATGGTTGCAATTACCTCCTTTCCCCAAGATCATTACAACAAATCAGTTTTTTGATGATTGACTGATTGAAATCAGAATTATATATCAAAGGAAGGAAGGAAAGCTCAAAATCATCTCCACACCATTTGAGCACGTTGTTAACTCGGTTTTTTGATGATCAGGGACACGTTTCGGTATTAGAGATCATCTTCAGCTCCATTTGAAGTACGATACAAAAAATATGGGTATTAAGGAATTAAAATTTTTTGTAAAAAATTTTTTGTAGACTCACTTGGAGTTGAAATAGTTTAATAAATTTATCAAGTTGAATTAGATATACCTGCCGATGCCCATAGTCACGAGCCCATGTATTAGGATATAATAACGGGTTCTGAAGAATTGTTCTGAATTTTTCTATCCGTCATTAGGTTGGCCCCTTACGAGCAATCCCTAGAATTCTTCGAGAGACTTGTGCGAGCAAGGGATGACCAAACACTTTCTTAGGTCATCAGACACATCTCTGCAGCGGAGAATTGAACTCACGTACACCAGCAAGCAAACGCGAATTAGAGTAGTGACGCCGAGGCTACCTGGGTTCTCATTGATGGAGGGCCTCGTACCATGAGAGCGCGTACAATTATATATTCGATTCAATATCATACAGCAATTTTGGAAAGAACAACCGTTTTTGAAAATGATCCCTGTTTCATACTGAAAGCACAAATTATTGAGGCAAATATCGAATTATTGATGAGGCAATCAGCCAACACGTATTTCAAATCCAACTGAAAAATTAGAAAAACAGAAAAGTCAATGACATGAGTCAAAGTCAAAGCATAGATGGAACATGAGATTATGGCATTATGAGCAAAGGCATATTGGTTAGGTTAGGTTCAGGTTAAACTTGAGTGGGCCCATGTCAGGCCCTTCATATGGCCTATTATAACATATAACTCAGATATTGTATACAAATAATTGACGAATGTTGAGAGGAGAGAAGAGATAAGTGGGGAAAATGAGCAAAACAGGAAAAATAATTAAGTTCTGGAATTGAAACCCATCTTCCAAGAACTCCTTCACAAACTATCCTCATACACCAAACCACTTCAGCTATGCCATCTTTCATCGAGTTTCCTTTCAGGCAGATCGCTCCATGTGGTGGTGGATAAAGTATCGTCTGATAACATTGTCATCAATTCCGGCTTTCCACAAGGATCAACTTGCCCTATCCAAGCTTTGCAGACGATGAAACTCCCCATAATCTGCATTCTCTTCTATAATTCTAATTTCTCTTCAGAAAACTGATGGAAACTTACGACGAAGGCAAGTCAATGCTGTCAATGACGATCAATTCCGGCTTTCCATTAGCATCCACTTGCCCTATCCAAGCTTTGCAGCCGATAAAACTTTCCATAATCTGCATTCTCATCTAGAATTCCCATTTCTTTCCAGGAAACTCAGAACTTACGACGAAGGCAAGTCAACCCTGCCAATGACAATCTTGCTGAAGAACAGCCTGGGCATTGTCGTTCTAGATGACAACCTAGTAAGGTATTTAGTAGGCAGAAGCATACCTCCTCGCACTAGGTCGCCTACTAGGTTTTCATTTAGATCGACAATGGCCTGGGGAATCAAAAACCCAGATGAATTCATCGCCATAAAAACTCAAGTTTGTATTTCCTCTAGAAAAGCAAAACTCAGTATGCCTAATATAACTAACAATGTCTGGTACTACCATTTTTCACCGGGACCACTATATCGTTGCTCGGTATTGCCATCAACAATTCCGTGCGGAGATCTATTGTACACCTCAACCGCTTTTCACGATCTACAAAGCACATACACAGGCAGTTTCAGATGACGGTTCTCACATTATGGGGTTCAGCACCCAAGTATACGCTGATCCTCTTAGATTCTATTCAGACAAGAGCCATCCGCCCGGTGGGTAATGCCACACTCACTTATACGTTGACTTCTCTAAAACACCGTAGGGAAATGGGCGACCTTTCGTTTATTCATATATACTTCCACGGCAAATGTTCCTCAGAAATCGCTGCTATCATTCCATCACTAGAATTTCCACTCAGACAAACTCGACAGGCCCAGTCAGCACATCCTCACGTTGTGAACCTTGAAATAAGTCGAACAACACTCACACAAAACTCATTCGTCTATAGAACGGCAAAGCTTTGGAATTCTATGACAGTGCAAGTATTCCCAAGAACTCATAACCTCCGAATGTACAAAAAAATTCAAACACCTCCCTCCTCCCCCTATCCTTTTTAGGAACGCAAGATGCTCTTGGAACTTCCATTTTTCACTATAAATGAAATGAAATGGATCATGCAATGTTGCCAAACATAAGGACGCAATAAGATACTCCAGATAGAAATACTGGAATTTCGTATATTTTTCGTATATTCCGCTCTGGCGGAAGTGATAGACCAGTCAATCTCAGATCTATCGATAGGTGGAGGCATGGGCTTTCAAAACACATTTTTTTACATTATTTCAAGCAGTTCTATCCAAAGTTTAACGTTGATGACATTATCGCGTCCATATATGGACGCAATAAATAGAAGGACGCAGTAATAAATGTAAAAGGGCAATGATTGGACGCAATAATGATAGCAGGATGTATATATATATATATATATATATATATATATATATATATATATATATATATATATAAAAATAACAAATTCACTACAAAAAACAAATAGTGATTTAACATACAGATACCAAATACATGGTCATATCACAAGAGGACAAACAAGGCTAGACCTTCCTTATGCAAGAACAAATTTAATGTATTATTGAAAAATCCTTTGAACATGGCTATCCAACAGTGTAATTATCTCCCACAGGAGGTAAAAAAATTGTCCGGACTATGCAAAATTCAAGAAAATGATTAAAGAGCTATATAGTTAGGAGTGGAAAATATAGAAGGGTAAAATTAGAAATAAAATGCTAAGAATTATGATGATAGTTTAGTAATAAATCCAAAAGTATATTACATGCATTATATTATATTATATCACAATAAGTATTCTTGTAATGAAAAAAAAAAAAAAAAAAAGTGAAACACCATATTCCTAATCAAAATTCTGTTACCAGCACATGTGCTGCTTAGCCGCTTAGGGATCATTCCAAATGTTTATAATACATATATGTAACCTTTTTCAAATAAATGAATCTTTTCAAAAAAAAAGGAAGTTAAAGTATGAGATTTTTTCAATGTTTTTCTAGTTTTCTCCTACAAATTTGCAAATGATAAATTTGTATTACACTCAACATTTAGGGCTATTAGCAGAATTCGATTACCTACAGGGTGATGACTTTTGAGAGTTGTGCCTGATTTAACCCTCTTGAACTTTTCTGCATGCTGCCTATGCTATCAAGGAAATATTGATTCAGATTCTCTGTTTGATCTGGATACTTTTTGCTATCTTGTGTGAGTCATGACTAACCAGCTATAGCCTAATGACTGATAGAGAAAGTCGAGGTGGGTTGATAAATATGTGAACAAATATATTTTGCCTATTTGAAACAGAAATACAGGGCATTATTTGAATTCTGGGCGAATTTTTGATGAATATGATACTTCAGGAACATCTTGATGTTATCTCCAGAAATTCACCAGCAACTCACCTTTACTGATACATCACAAGATGGCCTACTACGGGAAAAAATCCAGCGCAGGACTTGGGAAACTCTTTTTCTTTCCAGATGTCAAAATTTGGACCTTCTGGAAAGATCAGGAAGAACTCTCCTAGTGCGGCTTCAATCTGTAGGGCACACTTCCACAGATTTGACTAAAAGTTCTGAAATCATGTTCTGCCATATGTTGTCCATTTTCAGTAAGGATATGTTTAGTTAGCTTGAAATGATAGGATAGGAAGATGACAACCAAAAGAGAAAAATCTAGGAATCCGCTTGCGTTCTTCTGAACAGAGGCAATAGAATTGCTTCCTGTTCAATTGATATAGATAGAACATGGTATTCACTACTGAAAACTGAACATGAAAATGATAGAATCAGGATCAATTGATGAAAACGTCCTGTAACTCATTCGTTTACTAACATCATCACTCATCCATATGCCAACATCAGTATGACACTGAGAAGTGTCAAACTATGAGAACAGAATTTTCGAATTTACGTTGAGAACGGGAGCAGATTCGTTCCGGAAACTTCCAAAGATAGGTAAACATTCGATATTTTTCCAATATATCTATATTTCTTCACTTCAAACCCTTTTCCAAACAAAGTGTCACTGACGAGCTATTGGATTTTTCTCTTAGGCTTACTGATAGAAAAATTTGTTAAACACAGTGACATTCTGGGGCAAATCATCTGATTTTTTCTACTACACATATATTGAAATGAACTCATATTTTCATTTTGTAGAAACGAGGAGAGAAAATCCCCAAATAATCGAGTAAAATTAATGTAACACCTCCTCGATTAACTTACAGGCAGTCATATAAATTTCACCCAATTTTGAAATCAAATATTATATAAAATACTAGTCCGATTCTGCGAGGGTTTGTTCTATGTTATGTAAAAATCGTTCGAGAATGAGATTGTTTGCCTACTCTTCCCATTAAGTTTGTTTTTTCAGATATACAGGAGGAAACATAGGCTCATTACAAAAATAAATATTTTCAAAGTTATCCCAATCATTTGGAAAAAATTTCTGATTTTTTTCTAGGGCATATTATGATTGCTTGAAGTGTTTCGCCGAAATGGTTTTGAGATTTTTTCGTTAGCATACTTCATTGACGCGCAACATTTTTTATAAAAGATACAGGACGAAAATCATCACTTCAATTTCTTCATATTGAGCTAATATCGATCCACAGGGTGATTCGAGATACCAAAGAATCGTAAAATTCAGTCATGCATATTGTGATTTCAACTATGAATGCTCTGTATTGACGTAGAATGATTTATTATCAATCCTGTATTCATTTTTGGTTTACTGATTACATGTTAACAAAATATTTCCTCCGATATTGAAATCATGCCAATTAACACCTTTCTGGATGTCAAATCAGTGTTATAACATCAGGTATCAAAATACTCTTCATGAGCTATTATGAATTGTTTGCAGTGTCTGCAGTGTTTGCTACACTACTCATTGTTTTAAATAAATAAAATAAATTTTGCCCGTTCCCCCAATTGTGCCAGTGTGTGTAGATATCTATCTGGAAATCTGTTGTGTCACTTTGTGTGTTTGATTTTTCTTGAAATCCATATTGATATTTGTCTAGATTAGTATATTTATCCATAAAGCCGATCTCACTGTGCCCAACATAAGCTTTTCAGGAGTAACCATACTTTTGAAGACATCCATTTCGATGCTTGGTATTACTATCAGCATTAACCTTTCTTGGGAAAATCATGTGAGATCAATTGCTAAAAGTGCATCCCAAAAACTTGGTTTCATGTTTAGGGCCAGGAGCTATTTCACTTCCAGTCAGCTGCTGATGATCTATAAGGCACAGATCCGACCTGTCCTGGAAGCGATTTTACTAAATATACTGTACGCTAGCACAAACCACGCCCACCGTAATATCTCATCTTCGAAGTACTTAGGCAAAACTCAGAGACTATTTATCCTCAACGAACTAACCTATCCCTGATTGCAATATTTTTGAGGAAGGAAAACCGAATGGAGTGTAGAAACACATTGATTAATAATATATTTCAAAAGTTGAGTTCTTCAACAAAATTGAATAAAATGAGACTGTTTATCCTAAACGCACTAACCTATTTGACTTCAAATATTTTATGAAAAAGTAAAACCAGAATGAAGTAAAAAAACATTGGTGAAAAAAAAAGTTGCAAAAAAAAAGTTCAAGTTCACAGCGATTCGAACCATGGACCTTCAGACTGAAAGTCGACAGCGCTAACCAGTAGACCATTTGGGTATATGAATTTAATGCGTACAAGAGATTGACAACGAGAGAGCTTCAGTCGAATTCGTGTCAAAATCATGAAAAGTGTATTCTTGCGTTGGAGCACAGTATATTTAGTGCGATGTGCTGACTCCGACTATATCGGTAATGTTTGGAGATATGACGTATTATGGTGGGCGTGGTTTGTGCTACCGTGCAGTATATTTAGTAAAATCGCTGCCTACTACTGTTCCCATATTTGGAGTGCGGCACCCAAACATACCCTAAAACTGTTGGATTCTGCCCAAAAAAGGTCAATTCGTCTCATGGGTGATGCCTCGCTCACAAACTCACTCACTTCTCTGGAACACCGTGGAAAAGTTGGCGATCTGGCTCTATTTTATAGATATTTTCATGGACGATGCTCTTCTGAAATATGGACAATTGTTCCTCCCTTGGCAGTCCCCGAGATATACCCGTCGAGTTGAGGCCTCGCACCCCTTCGCGGTCACTTTGGAGGCCTGCAGAACATCTCTTTCCAAAGACTCGTTCATCCAACGAACATTGAGGCTCTGGAACACATTGCCAAGGGAGGTGTTCCCGGAGGCATATAACCTCCAGAAATTCAAGAAGAACACCAATTCCTACCTTATTTTCCTTGGTTCTCACTATGTTCACTGAACATTACCGGATATACCTTTTCGTGTGAACCAGAACATAAAAAAAAATCTTTCTCGTTCTTTCAACATTTCTAGAAACTCCAAAGGTATCCACTCTTAATTTGCCCTAACTGTTATAATTTTTTCCCTTATTGCTCTGGCTCTTGCTTCCTGTATGGTTTCTATCAGTTTATGAAATGTATCTACAGTTCTCAACACACCAAATGGACCACTCATAATTTGACTCTATTTCGAAGACCCGTATTTTTTTAAAAAATTGACCGATCTTCATGCTGTTTTCGATATCAGATGTGATGTTTCATCGGCTTCAAAGAGAGCTAGAACAATCTGAAAAAGTCCGCAAAACAAAACTCACACAGGGTGTAAAGTGGAACCATTACACTATGGTCTACATTTCCAATGCTGCCAGAACTCGAGAAATTTTTTTCTGATCAAAAGTCTAGTCATATTATGATACACTGGGACCTCATCTCGGGACGTTTTCGTGATTTCTCCTTAATTGGCCATTGGAACAAAAATTCGATTTTTTTTCGAAAGTCTTGCATTTCTTGATTTTTTTCTCTAGAACTCCACTTGAGATGACTATTGGGAAGAACTGTTCTCATGTTTTATGGAGGATAATGAAAGACGAAAAAAGCACTGTTTTGGATTATACAGGATGATAAGAAACTAGGACAAAATCTCATTTCAGTGAAAAAAATCAAAAATGGTGACTAAAACTATGGCCCATTCGATCCAGTATATTCAGAAACGACCTTCTCGATATCCATTATTTATATTAGACCATTAACTCGAGACGTTTTCGAAAATTCGCCTCTAAATGAAATACAGGATGAAAATTTCCAATTCAAACTTGTTTCCTGATATTGATGGTTTCCAATATTTATTGCCCAAGTATGAGACACAGAGTATTATTGTTCAATGTACTGAGTGTTCTACAACTTATCTGACAAATTTCAACCACAACTACGATATTACATAAGAAGTCTATCACAAAAAAAAAATATAGAAGTAAAACGAGATGAAAAATAAAATTTGTAACACTTTATATCCACTAAAACTATTCTAAAAGGACTCTATTGGCGAAATATGACATTATTGAATTCTTCAGCATTATGAAGATCCAACTAGAAAGTCCTATATCCTAAATTTCAGTACTTGGTAGGCCTCCCCGATTCAACAAAACCTCATGAAATCGGTTTGGCATAGATTTTATGAGGTTGTTGATGAAGTCTATTGATATTGCCGCCCATTCTGCATAAGGTTGTCATTATTTTGGGGTGCCTCGCCTTCTCGATAGGTCAAGTTTCATTCGGCTCCACACATGTTCAATCAAATTCAGATCTGGAGATAATGCTGGTCACCACATTCTTCTAACATTATTGTTTTCTAGAGTTCGTAATTTGTCAGATAAGTTGTGGAACACTCAATATATTGAACAACAATGCTCTGTGTCTCATACTTGGGCAATTAATATTGGAAATCCGTTGATAAAATGATGAGAATCATCGATATCAGGAAACAAGTTTGAATTGAAAATTTTCACCCTGTATTGTCCTATTTTCTTATCACCCTTTTCGAATAGTTTTAGTTGATATAAAGTGTTACAAATTTTATTTTCCATCGCGTTTCACTTCTATTAAATTTTTTTGTGATACACTTCTCATGTAATATCGTAGTTGTTAAACACTCAGTATATTGAACAACAATTCTCTGTTTCTCATACTTGAGCTATAAATATTGAAAATCATCGATATCAGGAAACAAGTTTGAATTGAAAAATGTCATCCTCTATTTCACTTAGAGGCGAATTTTCGAAAACATCTCGAGTTAGTAGTCTAATATAAATGATGGATATCGAGAAGGCCGTTTCTGAATATACTGGATCGAATGGGCCATAGTTTTAGTCACCATTTTTGATTTTTTTTCACTGAAATGAGATTTTGTCCTAGTTTTTTATCATCCTGTATAATCCAAAAAAGTGCTTTTTTCGTCTTTCATTATCCTCCATAAAACATGAGAACAGTTCTTCCCAATAGTCAGCTCAAGTGGAGTTCTAGAGGAAAAAATCAAGAAATGCAAGACTTTCGAAAAAAAATCGAATTTTTGTTCCAATGGCCAATTTAGGAGAAATCACGAAAACGTCCCGAGATGATTTCCCAGTGTATCATAATATGACTGACTTTTGATCAGAAAAAAATTCCTCGAGTTCTGGCAGCATTGGAAATGTAGACCATAGTGTAATGGTTCCACTTTACACCCTGTGTGAGTTTTGTTTTGCGGACTTTTTCAGATTGTTCTAGCTCTCTTTGAAGTCGATGAAACATCACATCTGATATCGAAAACCGCATGAAGATCGGTCAATTTTTTAAAAAAATACAGGTCTTCGAAATAGAGTCAAATTATGAGTGGTCCATTTGGTGTGTTGAGAACTGTATATTGCCCCTTTCTTCAATAATATCTTTGAATGCTTGTATAGATAGATAGATAGATAATCTTTATTCACGTATAACCTTTAACAGGAAGTGAAAAGTCACAGCCATTGTATTAACAATCATATATACATGGAAATATTACATACATACATACATCAGTTCGTGAGGAAAAGGAAATTTCAATATTAATTCCTGCAATATATATATTTATGATTGTATTCCTCTATAGAATAAAATGAATTTTCTTTAAGGTATTTTATCAACAATTTTTTGAATTGACTTACATTATCAACATTTTTTAAATCTGGTGGAATTTTGTTGTAAATAGTGCTGCAGACAAATACAGGACCTTTTTTAAAAGTTGTTAGATTAAAATTCCTGATATGTATATTACAAGCGTTCCTTGTGTTGTGGTTATATGGATGCTATTGTTAGGTGGAAACAAAGATGTATTACTTTTTACAAATAGAGATGCTTTTAATATCAATATATTGTAGACAGACATTATATTGTTTGATTGGAATAATGGGCGACATGAGTCTAGGGGTTTTAACCGGTGTGAAAATGGAAACGGTCGCCGTATCGGAAACGAAATAATAGTATATGCGCACAGGTGTAAAATGTTATCATATCGATTCTTCCGTTTTAACATTCAGATATCGACTGAAACCATTGCGATCCAAATGTTTTGCGTCAATATGATGATTATAAAGATGAATTGGGGTATACACACTAATAGGGACATACACCCTGGAAACCACCCCCGAATAGATGGAAATTACGTAAAATCATGTGCAATGATCGTTTCTGAAAATTTTCTTCTCACAATATCATCAGAACGCACAGAGAAAACATACCTACCCTGTTTCAGAATTTGTATCTCAAAACTCACCCTGGAAACCACCCCCGAATAGATGTAAATTACGTAAAATTATGTGAAATAATCGTTTCTGAAAATTTCTTTCTCAAAATATTATCAGAACGAACAGAGAAAACATACCTACCCTGTTTCAGAATTTGTATCTCAAAACTCACCCTGAAAACCACCCCCGAATAGATAAAAATTACGTAAAATTATGTGCAATACGTTCCTGAAAATTTTTTTCTCAAAATATCATCAGAACGAACAGACAAAACATACTTACCCTGTTTCAGAATTTGTATCTCGAAACTCACCCTGGAAACCACCCCCGAATAGATGGAAATTACGTAAAATTATGTGAAATAATCGTTTCTGGAAATTTCTTTCTGACAATATAATCAAAATGGTGAGAGAAAACATAGCTACCCTGTTTCACAATTTGTATCTCAAAACTCACCCTGGAAACCACCCTCGAATAGATGAAAATTACGTAAAATTATGTGCAATGATCGCTTCTGAAAATTTTTTTCTCACAATATCATCAGAACGAACAGAGAAAACATACCTACCCTGTTTCAGAATTTGTATCTCAAAACTCACCCTGGAAACCACCCCCCGAATAGATGGAAATTACGTAAAATTAGGTGAAATAATCGTTTCTGGAAATTTCTTTCTCACAATATTATCAGAACGAACAGAAAAAACATACCTACCCTGTTTCAGAATTTGTATCTCAAAACTCACCCTGGAAACCACCCCCGAATAGATGAAAATTACTTAAAATTATGTGCAATGATCGTTTCTGAAAATTTTTTTCTCACAATATCATCAGAACGAACAGAGAAAACATACCTACCCTGTTTCAGAATTTGTATCTCGAAACTCACCCTGGAAACCATCCCCGAATAGATGAAAATTATGTAAAATAATCGTTTCTGGAAATTATTGGACGTATTAAGCTCCTCCCTACACTTGCCAACAGGTACAACAACAACAACCCCTTCCAGTGACATAAACTCATGTTTTGAAACTGATTCGCATAATATTCGAGCAATATAGTGTAATTAATTGGTATTCAATTTTATTTTTATTCAGTAAAATATTTTTATATATAGATTTGAAGTACAACTTCAATATATTCATTCGTCATCTCGTTGGATAATTTTCATTTTTCTTGGTACCTAGCATCAATTATCTCTGGAATATACTCTCTCTTTATAATTTAATCAGTTTTGGAATCATCTCATTCCAAATATTTTTATTTCTGAAAATGCAACCAAACCATCAGGAGGTGCACCAGAGAATGGAAAATTAGCATCAACAAAGTCCGAGAAGTGCCAGGGAGGTACAACCTGTTTAGGCGCGAAGGGCTGAGTGAGTCATGTGTACAATTTGACTAAACACGCAGCCACTCTAGCAACAACTCTAACCGCGAGATTTGAAGATATGTTTATTATTATTTCCTCAGATCATTTTGAATGATGTTGCATGAGCATAACACAACGGAGATAGTTTCCAAGGAAGGTTTTGACATAAAAATTCTGAAAAAGGTATGTTTTCTCTCTTCGTTTAGAAAATACTGTGGGGAAGACACTTTCAGAAACGATGATTTTACATAATTTTCATCTACTCGGAGGTGGTTTCCAGGGTGAGTTTTGAGATACAAATTCTGGAACAGGGTAGTTACCTATGTTTTCTCTGTTCGTGTTGATGATATTGTGGAAAAGAAATTTTCAGAAACGATTATTTCACATAATTTTACGTAATTTTCATCTATTCGGGGGTGGTTTCCAGGGTGAGTTTTGAGATACAAATTCTGAAACAGGATAGGTATGTTTTCTTCCTTCGTTTTGAATATATTGTCAGAGATGAATTTTCTGAAACGATTATTTCACATAATTTTACGTAATTTTCATCTATTCGGGGGTCGTTTCAAGGGTGAGTTTTGAGATACAATTTCTGTTCGTTCTGATAATATTGTGAGAAAGAAATTTTCAGAAACGATTATTTCACATAGTTTTACGTAATTTTCATCTATTCGGGGGTGGTTTCCAGGGTGAGTTTTGAGATACAAATTCTGAAACAGGGTAGGTATGTTTCCGCTCTTCGTTTTGAATATATTGTCAGAAAGAAATTCTCAGAAACGATAATTTTAGATAATTTTCATCTATTCGGGGGTGTTTTCCAGGGTGAATTTTGGGATACAAATTCTGAAACAGGGTAGGTATGTTTTCACTGTTCGTTCTGATAATATTGTGAGAAAGAAATTCTCAGAAACGATTATTTCATATAATTTTACGTAAATTTCATCTATTCGGGGGTGGTTTCCAGGGTGAGTTTTGAGATACAAATTCTGAAACAGGGTAGGTATATTTTCTCTGTTCGTTTTGATGATATTGTGATAAAGAAATGTTCAGAAACGATTATTTTACATAATTTTTTCGTAATTTTCATCTATTCGGGGGTGGTTTCCAGGGTGAGTTTTGTGATACAAATTCTGAAACAGAGTAGGTATGTGTTCTCTTTTCGTTTTGAATATATTTCGAGAAAGAAATTGCCAGAAACGAATATTTTACATAATTTTCATCTATTCGGGGGTGGTTTCCAGGGTGAGTTTTGAGAAACATTATTGAAACAGGGTAGGTATGTTTCTCTCATTCATTTTGAATATCCTGTTGAATATAAATCTCCAAAAACGATGAGTTAATTTGGTTTTGATTAGTTCTGAAGATATTCATCTATATATAGGGGTAGTAGCACCCTATTAGTGTGTATACCCCAATTCATCATTATAATCATCATATTGACGCAAAACATCTGGATCGCAATGGCTTCAGTCGAAATCTGAATGTTAAAACGGAAGAATCGATCTGATAACATTTTACACCTGTGCGCATATACTATTATTTCGTTTCCGATACGGCGACCGTTTCTATTTTATTTTTATTTTTTTATTTTATTGATAAAATACATCCAACAGGTCATAAGACCCAATTACAGGAGTACATAATACAAAATGAAAAGCTTATAGTAGTCCTGAAAAACAAAAATTAAAACATAAAAACGAAATCTATATTAGTAATATATACCATGTAACATTATAACATATAAGTATCAGTTTCAATCAGTTATGTAGTGCATTATATAATGCTTTCCTAAACTGAGATAAGGGTAAGAAAAATATATCGATATTTTGTAGACTATTGTAGCTTCTACACATAGAAGTTAAAGGACAGTGAAAGTGGTGTTGAGAGTTAGGTACGTCAATGTGAAATGTTATGTGTGACCTGGAAGTTATACGAGGAACATTAAAATTCAATGATGAAAGTAAAGTAGAAGAGTCGATTTGATTATGTATGATTTTGTACATAAAAATCAAGTCGTTAATTTGGCGGTAATTCTTGCCAATGATATATTATCCAATTTGTAGTCATATATTTGTACTGAGGATTTCCTTGCGAAAGTCATAATTTTACATTTACCTATATTTAATGATAGTTCATTTTTCTGACACCAATTATGTAACTCAGTGATATCGTTTTGTAATGAGATACAATCAGAGTAGTCCTCAATCTCCATGAAAATCTTCATATCATCAGCAAAAAGTAGTTTTCTAGAGTTGATACTATCAGAAATGTCATTAACGAACAGAAGGAATAATAGTGGACCCCACACCGGTGGGGTTTTATACCAAAGATGAGTCTAATAATTCTTTTTTGAAGTATAAATATACGATTTATGTCGACTGCTGAACCCCAGAAGATTATTAAGTATTTCAAATGTGGATACACTAAAGAGTAATAAGTACTCATCAATTGTTTTTGGGACAAAATTGATTTTAAATTACGTATTGCAAAATATGCTGAACTCAACTTTTTGGAGACATGTTTGATATGTTCTGACCATGAAAGGTTGCGGTCTACAAAAAGACCCAGGAATTTGGTTGAATCAGTCTCTTCAAGAGTTTTATTATTAAGGACAATCTTAATATTTTGGGTCTGTCGTCTGAGTTGAAACGATATATATTTTGTTTTGGATTCGTTGATAATGAGTTTGTTGCAACAACACCATTTATAAAATTGATCAAGTAAATTGTTGGCCTTCCACTGAACTTCATCACATGATTCTCCTGTTACACTTATAGTTGTGTCATCAGCAAACATGACAAGGTTAAGATCTTGTGGCAAGTGGTATTCAAGATCATTAATGAAAATCAGAAAGAGAACGGGTGACAGGACGCTTCCTTGGGGTACGCCTAAGTTTATTTTTTCTGTTGTGGATTTCATATTGCCCACTTTCACTATAATTTGCCTATCTGATAGAAACGATTCAATCCATTTATTCAAAGGTTCACGAACACCCATACACGATAGTTTATTTACTAGATTTCCTTTGTCGACACAGTCGAAAGCACGTGTTGAGTCAAAAAAAATTGTCAAGACATGTTTTCCTTGGTCAATTGTCTCATAAATATTTTGGAAGAGGCTGAAGGCAGCTGTATTTGTGGAGAAATTTGGCCTGAAACCATGCTGTTTAGCTGATAGTAGTCGGAATTCATACAAAAATATTGTTATTCTTTTTTGTACTAATTTCTCGAACAGTTTTGAAAAACATGAGAGAATCATAATGGGTCGGTAGTTTTACAATATACTTATTTCGCCTTTTTTGTGAAGTGGAATTATCATTCCAATTTTCAAGAGATTTGGGAATATTCCCTGGAAAATTGACAAGTTGAAAATGAAACATAGGGGGTAGATGATGTAGTCTGCAACATATTTTAGAACTTTTATAGATAATCCATCATGACCACATGAATTTTTGTTGACCATTTCTGCTAAGTGTTCGGCTACTCCCTCTGCCGTTATTTCATGAAAAAACAGTTGCAAGTTGGGCCAATGGTACAATTTAAGTTTTGTTGCCCTCCATAAGCTGAGACCACTGCCTTTTCGGCAATATTTGAAAAGTAGTTACAGAAGCAATTTGGGATCTCAAAGGGGTTATTTATTTTGTTGACATCCTCATCAGTAATAGATGTGATATTCAGTTGGTCTCTTAGTCTGCCCAGAGTAGTGTTTACAATGTTCCAAATTTCTTTGGTGGTATTAGAAGCATCTGGAATTTTGTTGTGATAAAATTCTTGTTTTTGTAGGTGTACTTTGTCGTGAAAATATTTTTTGGAATTTTTATATTCCTCAATTATGATTGGATTTTTTGTGTTTTTCTGAAGCCAATATAAATTCTTAACTCGTTTGCTTTTTTCAACGATATCCTTATCCACCCAGTTATTTGTATGTGTATTATTTTTGATCCTAACTCTAGTTAGGGGACATGTTAGGTCCAAAACGTACTATATATTCGTTCCTATCTAATTTACTGAATGTTTTATTAACTTTAGGCTCTTGATGATTCCTTTGATCATATAATATTATCTCTAGCATTTCATGATCTGAAAGAGTGCTACTCTCTAATGATAATTGATAGTCCTTGATATTTGTTGTGGCCAGAACATGATCAATAATTGTTTGTGAATGAGGTGTTACTCTAGTCGCATGTTGTTTATCAATGTCATTGCAGATCTCGAAACCATTTAGTACCACACAATTCTTATAATCTATGGAAGAGATTGATTTTTCTCATAGATTGATATTAATGTCACCTACAATTAGCGCATTGTTCTCTTTGTTGAGTAGATCATCCAATATGGTTAAGAATTACTGAGTTTCCGATGATGGTGGTCTATATATTCCCATTATTTTCATCCTGCTCGACCTAATTTCTACTCCAACCATGTTATAAACACTATTTTCTCCAATATTGTTTGTTTCCCTTAATAATATGTTGTGTTCAATGTATATTGCAACACCACCTCCTCTTGAGTCCCTACATGCATGCACAGCTGTATAGCCATTGATACCAAACAGTTTTACCTCATTTCTATACAGACAGGTTTCTACGAACACTAATATATCACATCTTTTTAGTTTTACCAATAACTGCAGTTCATCCAATTTGTTCCTGACACTCCGTATATTAATGTATATTATTTTCAAAGATGGTTGTTTGTTTGAGTCTTCTTTTCTCTGGTGTTTTTTAAATCCATTGAATCTTCAATAACTTCAATTTTGCTGCTTATTATTATATAAAAACTACTAAAAAGTGTGATAATTTTTTTGTTCACGACGGATTCTCGAGAATTATTCAACAATCATTACGATTTCCTAATTTTGCTAAACTTTATAGAGGTCAAGTCCTCAAGCGACCGCACTTTGGATTCATGTTCTTCACCCCAAATCAAGTACATACAACATATTCTGAAAATTCTATATTGTTTTTTCACTAAAAAAATTCAGAAATGTTTTTTTCGGATGTGGGAAAAATAGTGAACACAACTCGCTGAAAAGAACATCAAACTCGTGATTGACTTCTCATATGTAACATGCTCCTTTCTTTGTTTCCTATGCAATATACTTCTTTATGTTCTAATCTATGTATTTTATTTGTTCCAGAGATAATGTTGGAAAAATTCGAGTTTTCTCAATAAAAGTTGCCCTTGCTACTCTATGTGCTGGTAAATTAATGGATAAATTACGCTGTAAGTATACTCATTTTAAACAATCATACATTTGTATACTTTATTGTATAGCTTGAAACTTGAAACATGTTGTATATGAAATTCCACCAGATAAGCATCATATTTTCCAATCAAATTTCAGTAATACATGCATATTTGGCAATTTATTTCTATAAAAGAATTTTCCTACAATCAATCCAATTTTATATCAAGTTTCTAAATTGCCTCATTCTAGTTGTGATTTTCATCATTGTATGATAACATTGGATATCCTTAAATGAGGAATCGATCTAGACAATGAATTCTCCATGATTCAGAAAGAACTATAAAGTCGAACATCAGAATCCAATGTTCTTAAAAGTTATTTGAATTCGTCTACATTCGAATTCAGACTTCGGACGTTCATATGGATCATTTCTCCTAACCGCCATTTACTCCAAATCCATTCTTTCGAACACACAACAGACGAAGGCGAAATACAACGTTGATGCCTTTTCATAACATCTAATAATGAACTATCGTTTACAAATTTTGTTGCTGACCTCCAACCTTACCAGTGCCATCTGATTTGAGCTATCTTATATCCAATGATTTTAATAACGGCGGTTGTTACTATACCTTAATTGGAAATTATACGAGAGTCATATCATTCGCAATATTTCATTTGTGAATAGTCACTATTCTACTATTGAAGGAAAAGCCCATTTTGATCGAAAGGTATATATTTTTTTACTTCCGAATATTTTTAAAACACCTCTAGGAAACGAAGTTAGGTAACTTTGGACATTGCTCAAATAATCGTATTTCACGCCCGATGTTCCTCGAACATAATAGGAATTTTCTTTCGTCCGCTCCAAAAGATGAAAAAAAAAATGCATCAAGGTTGCCCCACCGCCAGGGCAGGTGCCAATTTTTGTGAGAAAGAATTGAAAATTTGTCTTCTTGGATAGTCTGTGTAATGAGACGTCTAAAGAATATAAAATTTGTACACAGTTCAATCTGAGAGCATTCCATCCAAGAAAAAAAAATACTTCGGATTTGTTATTCATAAAAATATACAAGATACATATAAAGTCATAAATACAAAGAAACAACATAACAAAATAGTTTGACAATGCAATAAAAAACAATAGTCTAGTATTTTTGATATTCCACGGGACTGAAGTGACCCATCCCGAAGGCTCTGCCTAATGTAAAGAACCACCAATAACATATACAGGTGTTAGGTGGCCCTCTTGCTAGGATAGGTAAAACACTGAAAAATAAGTTGGGTTTGTTTAGTAAAATGAAGTTCGTATTGGCATCCGTTTTCAAGATACGATGTTGAAACAACAATTTTTATACATATTTATTTTAATGATTTTGTCGAAATTACTTTCAACATTGTGATTGAATTTTGTATACACATGACATGAATTCTTTTGAGGATAGATTGTCTAGTTCAAATCTTGAATGGACTTTTCTTCAACTTTACATTGAAAATGTACTCTTGGTTAAACTTAATACGGTGGCCGTTTTCGGAATATTTTGATTTGAAAATGATTAAGTGATAAGTGTTGCTGGTATAGTCCATCCAACTTCAATTGGAGCATTACTCGCACCGCGCGGTGTCGGCGGGGTTGAAAATCCCTTTGAAGTGCACGTGCGGCTCGAGACGCTCCAATAGACTTTGGATAAACTTCTATAAAGCTATGTATAATGTAAGTATTATGAAAAACTATTTCCTATAATGCTGAAGTGATTAATTAAACGAATCATAAGAATAACATTGGAATTTTGAAAAAAAATATGGAAAATGGTCGAATCTTGAGATAAAAGTCTATGTTAGAAGTGAATTCACGTCAAGAGTTGCGAAACAAAATTGAACATCATTTGAATGACCTCAATGCTGATTCTCAACCAGTTAAAAGAATAATGCATTCTTGAGAAAAAAAAGGTTAGAATTGTGTATTCGTGAAAACAGAGGACATTTCGAACACTCTGATTCATTATGTTATCAGTCAAATTTTCTCAATTTTCTTCTTGTGATTCTTTGTTCGATCAATAACATTAGCATGAGATTAATGTTATTGTTTTTGATTTCAAATAAATAGGTAATTGTTTTTAATAATACTCAATGTTTACCAGCATCAGTTATTACTTCATTATTTTCAAATAATATATTCCGAAAACGGTACACAATATTGAGTTTCGCCAAGAGTGCATTTTTGGTGTAGAATTGAATGATTCATATATAAAAGGACCCCGCACTTTTTGTAGGCGTATAATCGTACTCGGTGAAATTTTCTGAATTTTCAGTATGTTGTAGGATTCGGTGAACTGATTGAACGTGCATAATCGTGGAGTTCTTTGTTGAACAGATTTTGAAATACATTAATTATTTAATTATATTTTAAGGTGTGAAGTGCTTTTTTTTCGATGATACCATTAAAGTACTTTCATATTACTCAATATTATTCATTTTTTTCGTCAAACTGGTTCTTGATATAAACAGTTGAATTTCATACGATGATGTGGGGTTCACATATTGAATGTTACATGTTGTTGTAATTCCTAGAACCTAATGAATTCTACACAACGGGGACATGTTCATTTGTCAGGAATACCAGACCATACCGCTCTATGTAGCCAAGCGATTTTAATCGGTGAGATGGAAGAAACGTCATCTCAACAAATGAACTTATCTATTTATGGTTTGTGCAATATAACTACCTACTTGAGGTGGAACACGATTCTCTGCATTATTTGTAATGTCGCAAGTGTGGTCGTGTCCTGTAATGATCCTTGTTGAAGATTGCTTTTCTTCCATCTTACCAGTTGATACAAATGTTTCTTGAATGATAGCACATAATTCTTTCATTCCAGATATTTTCTCCCAGATATCTGATAGTAATGGTCTGTTATTGCAATGGAGGTTCAATGAGTACCTTCAAGAAGCTTTGGCATTACCTGCTGCTGTTTATGAATCTCCTACATTCGAGTATACCGATTCTCTTGCCAATTCCATATTCAGTCCCGTGAGTTGAAAACATGAATATCATGAGTTAATCGGTAAAAAAAAATTGTCATTTTTCAGAACATTAAAATCACTGTCAATGATTTTTTGGATACTATGATGTCAGATCCTGGACCTCCTGCCTTAGTTTGGTTGCCATTGTTGCATCGCATTGCTAATGTTGAAAATGGTAAGTATTATCCTTTCACTTGATTATTATAGACTAGGAACTAGCTGACTGTTGCATTATATGTCTTGCTGGACCTTATAACGCACACATAGGAGGAAAATCGGCCGTTTGCTCGCTATATTGGAAATGTCTTTCGAAATCATTCCAATCAAATGCTAGATACTGAAATTTTCGAAATCGATATCACCGAGGAGGTAACCGTTTATTCAGAAAACTATTCGATTTATCAAAATTCACCAAGAGACAAAGTTATTCATTTTTGAAAAACGAGTAGAATGAAAGAATCGTGCAAATGGGATAACACATTATGAAGGAAAGCGTAAAACAAATATCCAAACCACCACTATTTGGAACATATGACCAATTTTTGTAGAATCTCATGGGTCTGTCATGAGGTTTAGTAATGAAATGGATGGGACATTTGAGTGCAAAATCTGTACCACTTTATCATTGAGCTTTGCTCCACCAACGCAGAATAAGTATCCATGTGTATGCTTTTTCACATAGAATAAACTATTTTGAAGACTGATGGAACCTTTGGCAAGATGATCCACCTTTGTTTCACCACTAACCAAACCGATTTTTTGAACGTCTCGACACGTATTTGTATTTCGCTAACAATGTTAGCATCTTCTGAAGAAGATTTGAACTAAATATCCTTTTCTAATGTGTGTTGCTTTTAAAATCGGGATCAGAATCCAGGTCCGTCTTGAAGAGAAACAGAAAACTTCTTTTATTTCAGAAACAACACCCTGTATGGCAAAATTTCGTAAATCTCTGTCGTTATCTGAAAAGAGCGGGGAAAAATGAATAAAGTGATCTTCTTCTTACGAGTGCGCATTCGATTCGACAGATGTTTTATTGTTATTTAAAAAAATAATAAGCTCCATTTTGAGTCATTTTTATTGAACTCGTAATTCAAAAGCCAAGTTTGATACAACAAAATAACAGTCTTCAAAGTTCAACATCATTAGAGTCAAATTAGGTGAATTATCAATAGATTTGTTCGTTCCAGAAATTTTTGAGGGCTCATTTAATTCTCCACTTTTGATTCATGAGATGCTGTGAAGTAGGCTGTGCAAAAAATTCTGATATTCTGACAGTTCATAATCACTACTATGATATTATCTTTGATTGCCATTTGCCATTGAATAACTAACACCCTATGTGAGATTTTTGTTAAAATTTCGTATGAAGGTATTTAAGCTATGCCTGAATCAAATAGGGTAGTCATTGTTTCGAAAAAAAAATTTTGTTTTCAAAAATTTGACTCCTTCAACAAACAAAAGTAGGTCTTGAAAATCTGAACATTTCAAATTTGTTCACATTCCAGAATAGAGCTCGTTTAGTACTATATTGCGGAATTTTTGTTTTTGTAAATCGGTTGATGGGTTCCAAATTAGGAGAGTGTTGCGAGTTGAAATCGCACACACTGTATATACTTTATAGAGGTTATCTTTATCTGTTTCCAAAATATATAGATTCTAAGGCAGCTGTAGAACGCCAGAAATCTCATTGACGTACCATGATTTCTACAGAGTGAACTAGAGACGAAAATAGGCCGATTGAAATCAGGTTACCTCTACACTACACTGTTTTACCAGTAACCAAACCGATTTTTTAAACGCCTCGATACTTGTTTCGCTAACTATGTTAGCATCTTCAGAAGAAGATTAAAACTAAATATTCTATTCTAGTGTGCTACTTATACAGGCTGATTCACGGTGGATGGCACATTAGACGTTTCTGGTGAACCAGACGACGGATCATTTTGAAAATTCAATGAAGGGCATATTCGGACATTCTCTAGCCAACTAAGATATTTTCGACAATGCGGTGTTGCCGCTTCTATTAGAAAGCAGTAGCAACTTTGATTTTTCAGATGGAACACTCTATATTTTATTGCATTTTTAGATTCTCCCTGGAGAGCTGATTTCATCGATGTATCACACTTGGGGTCTAGCGGAAATGATTACAGAGATATAGGATGTGAAAAATCGACATTTTTCAACTTTAGGATTTTTTTGTGTCGATACTATTCATCATTGGTCAAAACGGCTCACATGTCCCTATCTCAACTTTTGATTAACTATCTACTGATATTTAATTGGGACATATGCCGGGTGATCAAGATTCTGAATTCTGCACCACCCTGTATTTGTTTCAATTAAATGTTAGTAGATAGTTGATCAAAAGTTGAGATGGGGACATGTGAGCCGTTTTGACCAATAATAAATAGTTTCGACAAAAAAAATTCCTAAAGTTGAAAAATGTCGATTTTTCACACCCTATATCTCTGTAATCATTTCCGCTAGACCCCAAGTGTGATACATTGATGGAATCTGCTCTTCAGGGAGAATCTAACAATGTAATAAAATACAGTGTTCCATTTGAAAAATCAAAGTTGCTACTGCTTTCTAATAGAAGCGGCAACACCGCATTGTCGAAAATATTTTAGTTGGCTAGAGAATGTCCGAATATGCCCTCCATTAAATTTTCAAAATGATCCGTTGTCTGGTTCACCAGAAACGTCTAATGTGCCATCCACCGTGAATCAGCCTGTATACTAGGTATATGTTCACCCAACCGTGAAAAATACTAACCGTGGAGTCAATGTTTGTCATGGTTGAGTTGACATGTTAATGATTTTTTATATTACTAAACTAAACTGCCCCACATTTGAAGTGAGACAAGCAAAAACTTCTGTCATTTTCAAACCGTCATAACTTTGGATTAGATCAACCAAATTTCAATTTCTTTCAAGATTCTGATAGCTCATTCCATCGAGTAAAACGTCAGTACTTTTTTGTCATTCTACCTTTCCGACGTGAAGACCTACAGGGTGATATCTGAATATGTGATAATTTTAGAAAAGTTTGGGATCACCCCGTTACACCGGGAAAATTTTTGATGTCTTATCGAGGGCGATAAAATGAAGAATTCATACAGGATGTTTCGATGTATCGAATTTTCTACATTATATTGCAATTTTCGGCAAGTTTGAGATCGCCCCGTTTGGCAGGGATTCTCATTATGTTTCATTGAAGGCGATAAGATGAAGCATATAATGAGTTTTCTCGAAATGCTCCGCGATTCAGGAAGATCCATACAGGAAGTTTTGATATATGATGCGCTCAACTTCAACAGAACTTTTGATTAGCTTATCCAGCTCAACGCTATCACTATAACATGTGCAGTTGTACTTTTTCAAACATACCGGGTATCATCGAATGTTTCAGACAAACCATGGTTTCCAGATTTCCAGAGGTATGACATTCGAATTTGGCAGAGGGGTGTAGAATTCGAGAATTGGTCAATTTTTCGAAATTCCATACTCTCCCATCGCTTCCCGGTTTGACCAGAAACGACCCCATCTTTCAATTTGCAAATGGGACACCCTGTATTTTATTCCATATATGATTATGGATTATCATAACGAATTCAACAATACTGGGTTTGAGAGAGTTATTTCGAACGATTACGAAGATATTCTCGTTCGAAATTCTCATACGATGTGGTATTTGAATGAATGAATGAATTTATTACGTTCCAAAAAACATAAAAATGTCATCTAGGAACACCTCTGTTACTAGTTACAAGTCAGTTTCACATATTACATAATATTTGACACAATAATTAAATTATTGATTAAAACCTGTTATCAATTTAGTGAATATACCTAGTTGGTACAATAGTAATATATGGGTAACCTTTTCCACTGAACTATAGTATATGCTATATACAAGTATCTAATTGCTTTCCTTTCTAATCCAAACTCCTAATCTCCTAATGCTCATTATCATTATCATCAACCAGTATGAAATTGTCACCAAAAGTTTTGGGCAACTGGAACGACAACTTCCCTAACACAATGAATGTCTTATTGATACCGAAGAGTATTCATACTCTCTCTCAAGATAACCAACGTGAGGCAACGATTCATCATGATACCGCCCCATGTCAATTTAATATACTTATAACTTTTTCATTATAAATATTGTGTGAATAATTATTATTAACGGCATTTTTTCGTAATATTTCAATTTATTTCTACATCCCCTATTTTCGAAAATGTACAACACATTGTGTAGTAACGGCTTTGAAGATATGCCAATGTAAAATTCTGTTGAAGTTGAGTTTATGGTGGTTGAACATATCAGAATGCAATATCTTATGAAAAATTCCATACATCCAAACATCCTGTATGAATCCCCTTGAATTCAAAACCATTTCGCGAAAACTCATTGTTCGTCATTCTATCACCCTCAATAGAACTTTAAAAAATTCCCGGTGAAACGGGGTGATCCCAGACTATTCGAAAATTATCACATTTTCAGATATCATCCAGTAGGTCTTTATGTCCAAAAGGTGGATTAAAAAAAAATACTGACGTTGTGCCCAATAGAATGAGCTATCAAAATCCTGAAAGGAATTGAAAATTTGTTGATCCACTCTAAAGTTGTGACGGTTCGAAAATGATAGAAGTTTTTGCTTGTCTCACTTCAAATGTGGAGCAGTTTATATAGAGGGCTATATGGAATAGGAGCATTATCCTTATTCATTACTGTATTACTATTCTTAAATATTTGTAAGCTTTCATATGCGTCTAATTTTCTAATATTATTAACTTGCTTAACTAATTTTGTGTGTTATGATATGATTGTGACTGAACATAATTATGTTCGGCTACACACGATTTATCTAACCTACCATATTTTAAATGTGCTGTGTTCTTTGAACCTTGTTTTTATGGGTCGCCTGGTTTTTTTATCACAATCATTACAACTTATTTCGAATATTCCCGACTTTTCAAGTGTGTCTACTTTATCTTTCGGATTGCCTAATAAATTGCCTAATTTTTACCCAGACTGAAAAACGCTTTCAAAACCTTATCAAGTCCCTTCGTATATCTGGGATTGAACGGGATTGGGATTCTTCTAGTGTTCTTTTTATCCACTTGAAAAGTCGTAGAATTTCGAAGTGTTATATCTTAAATTTATGTATACGTATTAATTTATCTACTATTTTGATATAGCCATTGAAGCCAGCCACTTTATAAAGAACATTTCTTTCAGCATTGAATCTTTCTTTGCTCAGAAGGAATGGAATTAATCTATGTACTAGAAAATATATAAATATTTAAGAATACTAATAGAGTAATGAATAAGTATAATGGACCTATTCCATATAGCCCTCCATATGGTTTAGTAATATAAAAATTAAGATCAACATGTGAACTCAACCATTTGTCATTCATTAATAAATCAAAATGTGATCAGTGGCATACTCCAAGAAAGTTATTTCAATTCTCATCAAATAAATTGGTTATGACATGTTTTTCATGCACATTCACGATACTGAATCGCCCTACGAATTTTAGAGCAAAGATCGTATTTAAGACTTTGACATATGTCAATGTTTATAAATTTAATTCCATATTTCTAACCTCATCAATTCAATTCCAATTGATTTTTGATTTTAGTGCGCTCTCTCAAGGGCACGGGACCCTGTGGTTTTTCCTGTTTTGCAACCTAATATGGTTTTTACGAGCACCTTTGAGTGCTCGTCAAGTTTCCCTTCTGGGACTTGACTTTTGGTTTTATAAGTGCGCGTTCTTAGGGCACGGGGCCCTTCATTTTTAATGAAAACCCGTTTTTTTCTCAACCTCCTTTATTTATTAACTAAACCACGATATTATGCTGATAGACATCAGCATCCATTCATATAATTTTCACCTCCATGTAAGAAAATTTTTGTTTTTTTATAATAATATGTATATTTTCACATGCCTTCCCTTGTAGTAACTTCTAAAAACGGCTGAAGATGGACTTTTGTAAGTCCGAAACATGTCCTTTTGATTGATTTACATCAGTAATAAAGTAGTGGAGAAGACTGAGCTTTCCTTCTTTCTTTTGAATTATCGTATTTGTCTTATCATAGCTTTCAATGGCTCAGGTGTGAAGGTACGACGGCAAGACCATTTTGCTAACACGTGCAATCCCCTACGTCACATGATACAGAGTAGAACTACATTGTAATGAACGCGGGGACTGAACCAAAATTATTATGAGAACGAATGACAGGTAGTAGAAGGTCATTTTAAATTAGGACTGTAGACATTCAGTTATATGGACTCAATATCTTCAAGTGTTTACGAGGCATATATTTTTAATAGACAGAATGTTATAATGGAGCAATATTTTTATGTGAATGAACCCATGCTAGGAATCTAAACATTGTTCTCAACTCAATCATAGCAAATGCATAAAAGGGTAGGTTTATCATTAGGTATTCGGCGGCACTTGGAGAACAGATCAGAAGAGTGTAAAAAGATTTACAGAAGTTCGAAAAAAGTCCTACAGGGAATTAATAAAAGAAATATGCTCAAGTTGAAGGGTTGAGCGATCATCAACAGAGTTGCCAAATCTGAAGTAAAGGCCAGATGATCAATGAAAAAAATTAATTAGTTCAAAATTATTTCGATCGAAATCCTGTTTCTCCATTTGATTTTAAGTGATCTCCGAGGTCAAATAACATTCATTTTCGCGAGATGATGAAAAAATGCCATCGGGTTGAAAACTATTTCTGTGATAATCGGAATCGTTTTTATACACTTCATTGTAATTGATATCCGAGGTCAATTCAACTAAACGAATATCTAATGTAATTTCACTATGAAAGCAAGAACATTTCAGTATGAAAGCAGGAGTATTTCAGTAAGAAAGCAGGAAAATGAAGAATCAATAATCATTCAGTCTTGAACAGTCCTAAAGTAGTCTTGCTGTAAATCTTGATCAGTTGTTCAATACGATGTCTCGACCTTCATGAAATACTCTTGAATCAAGTCTCGAATTATTTCCAAAGTGTTTCCATTCTGTTCCTATGAGTGGTATCACTGATTTTCGAACAAACTCGTAACTGTGACCTATTGCCAACTGTATACAGGGTTGGGAATATGTGTGGAAACACCTTATTTCTGACTAAACCAGAAGTAATTTTTATTTTTCGATCATTACTTTTATAATTTTTTTCTGTTCTACACAGTGGCCAATGTTGAAATTTGGTAGTCATCATATTGTTGTAAATATGGCGCAGGCAGCAGTTTTTTTAAATGGATATCTCTGTATATTGTTTCAATTTTAGATTCTCCCTGAAGAGATGATTTCATCAATATATCACACTTGGGGTCTAGCGGGAATGATTACAGAGATAATTATTATAGGGTGTTCAACATGTAGGTTTTTCCAACTTGGGGATTTTTGAAGTGGCGTGGAAAAGTGCAAATGTTATTCCCATCCCTAAGTGTAGCATCCCCCACGGAACTGACACATCTCAGACCAATCAGTCTTCTTCCAATTTTATCAAAGGTATTTGAAAAGATTCTGAAAGAACAAATATCGAACTTTGTCAAAAATCATAATATCGTAACTCCTGTACAATCTGGGTATCGTGCATTCCACAGTACAACCACGGCATTATTAAATTTTTGTGACAATATCTTCAAAACAATTGATATGAATGACATGGTGTGTCTTGTCCTACTAGACTACAGCAAGACATTCGATATGATAGATCATGATGTCTTATGTAATAAACTCAAGTTCCTTGGATTCTCTAACAATGCAGTTGTTCTTATGCGCAGCTATCTTACTGCGCGAAGCCAATCCGTTATAATGGTCTCTCCCGAGTCAGAATCTTTGCCAATTGAGAGTGGAGTACCACAAGGCTCAATTCTTGGGCCAATCCTTTTCCCAATTTACATTGCAGACTTCCACAAATATGTCAAAAACTGCACTGTTCATCACTTTCCGACGACACACAAATTTATTAAAAATCTACTACGAATTCAATTCCCGAATCCGTGAATGCTATTGAAGATGATCTTTTATCATTATACAACATTTCGGCTGCTCATAACCTCAAGCTTAACCCAACTAAATCTGTCGCCATACTTTTCGGCCGAAAATCTAAACGAGCGCTACTACCTGGCTTCAACATCAACTTAGCAGGAACACCCCTATCTATGGTTAAAGAAACTGAAAATCTTGGCTTATGGGTTGACGAAGACTTGAGATTTACTAGACATGTAAGTTATCTTTGTCAGAGCTCATATAATGTACTGACAATTGTATCCTAACCGTGACATATTATCAACTAAAATAAAACTTGAATTGTGCGAATCTAGTATTATCCAAATTGTCATATTGTGATAGCATTACGGTCTAGCAATCTTACAGACTGACGCTTTACGACTTCAGAAAATTCAGAATTCCTGCATTCTATTTTCTTACGGTATTCGGAAATACGACCATATTGGTTCTAAATTCAGTGAATCTGGGTGGCTGAAATTAGAAAGCTTACGCAAACTTCACTTACTAACACTTACTCATAAGGTCCTACAGACAGGTGAACCACCATATTTGCGTGAAAGGCTAGTCCCTTTCTCGAATCAACTGTACACTAGGAAAAACCATTATTTACTAGTTATTCCGAGACACTCCACAGCATTATTTACACGTAGTTTTGCCTACAACGCATCCAAACACTATAATTCACTCCCCACAGAATACAGGAATTTCTCTTCGTACAACTTTAAAAAAAGATTGAAACAAACATTAAGATACGCTCAAGACTGAATGATCGCTGTTGAACCTAGCTCTTTTCTATTTGTCAATACTTCAAAATATGAAATTGAATATAATATTATTATTAGTATCGTCGTTGATGTTATTATCAATAGTATTATTACTCTCATTATAAATATTATTATATTCATTATGAATATTATTATAATCATCATCATTTTTCATTATCTTGATTGTTTTCATTAAAAATATTATTATTCGCCTATTCACCATAAACATATAACTCTCTCTCCATTGTATTATATTCTGTATTATTTTTTATATTGGTGAATAAAGTCGATTATTATAATTATTATTATTACTTCTATAGGCCCGTTAGACAGTTTCTGAGATGGGAATGAACCGACAAACTCGCGTCACGGATGCGCGTACCATAAGACCGGCATAATCATAAGTGTATATATTGAAAAATCTCGATTTTGAACTCTATATCTCTGTAATCATTCCCGCTAGATCCCAAGTGTGATGCATTGATGAAATCAGCTCCTCAGGGAGAATCTAACATTGCAAGGTGATCCATTTAAAAAACTGCTGACTGCGCCATATTTATAACAATATGATAGCTACCAAAAATCAACATTGGCCACTGTAGAACAAAACAAATTATAAAAGCCTTGATAGAAACAAAACTTCTGCTTTAGTCAGAAATAAGGTGTTTCCACTCATATGACCAACCCCGTTTAAATTCATAAATGTGTGAATAGGTATACCTACAGCTATTAGTCGTGTGATTCCTACCAACTTTCAGAGACGGGCATCCTTTTGGGCAGTGCCGTGCATTTTTATTGAATTCAAAAGGTGTCCATTTTGTATGAAATCATATGGGGAATTTCTGTATAGGAAAACTGACCTCATAATATTGTTCTTCATAGTTTCAAATCGCAGAGTCATTCTTTAACGTTCGATGGCATTTTCATGAATGAATGTTGTTTTCGGAATAATGTTATTTCGAGATGTTTTAGTTATCCATCCGGTGCAGTGTGATGCATGTCAGAGAGAGAATTTTACTGGATTTCGTTATCGATGTCAAAAATGTCCCCACTACACCTTGTGCCAAGACTGTTTTTGGAAAGGCCGAACATCGGCACCTCATAATTTGGAGCATCAAGTTAAGGAATATGCTTCTTTCGTAAGTTATTTTAATTTATATTGAAATTATGAGATGAACATGAATAAGGGGATAGGATATGTTGTTTAAACTGTAGGAACTATCAAACAAACAATATGTTATATGTCATGAATATCTGGAGAAATTGAAAATTAGATAATTCATCTTCTCTGAAAAAGTGTTGTAACGGCCAGTTAGTGTGAATCAGGAGGTTACTATATACTAGATTAAAAAAATAACTCAATGTTTTCATTCAGGATGTGAAATGTCAGTTTTGCAGTATAATTAGAAAATATAAAATTAAAATTTTGTGTTGTGTTTAACGTTCATTAAAAATATGCATCATTTTTATTTTCAAATAATAATCTTGGATGTAAGCATTGCTTACTGTCTCAATCATTCGAGCTTCTCATTGGGCATATTTTCTGACTACTAACTATACTTTTGTTCATTATTTTCAGTCTCCTAGTAAAACTATTGGACAATCTCTGAGAAAGTCATTTCGATGTGTTCCTGATAAACAAAGAAACAATCTACCGAGATTTCCTGAACAACCTGAGAAAACTTTGAATCTTTCTCACATTGTGTAAGTGATTAATGTGAGTTCTTTCTCAAAATGTGGATATATGTTTTCTCTTTTTCCAGACCGCCTTCTCCCATACCTTCCCATAATGGATTTCCAGATGGAAATTTCTCTGCTTTTGATGGCATGGGGAGTCTTGATAGTAGATCCACAGCACGAAGGTATTTAACTATATATAAGAAATGTTTCCTCATTTGCTATTTGTCACAAGAGTCTTCCCGTACGTACCTAATAATATTCAGGAACGACTAAAGACTGAACGGAAATACCCGAACAGCACCAGCGCTAGAATGTAAAACTTAATAAGGCGCCAAAATAATATAATATGTTTATCTAAGGCGTTCGGCTGTGACAACCACGGAATACTGTTGCCAAAGCTTTACCACTATAGATTCAGGGGTGTCTCTCAGAAATGGAAATGTCAGGTCAAAGCAAAATTGTGAAAACTACAACATACGATGAGTCGATTGTAGAATGTGGTGTGCCTCAGGAACCAACACTTTTTTTACTCTATATAAATGACCTGGCCAGAGTTAACATATCAGGAAAATAACACTGTTCGCGGATGATACCGGTATTATATGTCATAATAAAAATACTGAACCATTTCTTGATATTATCAAGGAAGGATGACATGAGGTGTGACTCAAATCAGTTGGTGATGAATTTGACAAAAACTAATATGATGTCATTTAAAGGTGGGAAGAAAACAGCATTTATACAAAATTTCTAGGTAATAGATTTCAAATTGAAATTTCATGTTAACATTTTGATAAAAAAATGTCTTCTGGATGTTATGCGGTGGAAGTCACGTCAAATGAACTAGGGTTCTCTTTTTCTAATGTTGTTTACCATGCTTCAGTTTACTTTAATTCAAGGTAGGGAATTCCATGGTGGGCGGTGTAATGATCATTTCATAAACTCAGTCTTTATATTGCAGAAACGGGCAGTAAAATATATGTGCAAAGCAAAAATTCGTGACTCCTGCACACCACGCCACCCGGCAAGCTGGAAATATTAAATTACCAATTCTATCATCAACTCTAGTGAGATATTCAGTAATTTAGGAAGACTGTAAGATTATTAACATTTGCCAAGAGACATCAAAGAAGTAGCATCCAATAAATAATTCAAACAGAGAATAGAAGCATTTTTTTCGAATGAACCATGACCATACCTTTTTATAACACACAAAAAATTTCTTAATTGGTGCCTTGTGCCCTGCTGCACATACAAACATATTTTTTGCGCCTTATTTAGTTTCACGTTCGAGTGCTGGTACTGTTAGAGTATTTTCTTTTGGTCGTTCCTGTACATTTTTACATACGGGGGACTCTTCAATTCATGGTCCAATTAGTCACTAGCTGATGAGTTTCAGTGAATTAATCTAATCCTTGAACCCCTTGTTTTTCACTCAGCTTTGGACGTTTCGGGAAAGAATCTGCTCTCGGTTTCAACATAAAAATGGAATAGTATATGTCAGGACATGTAATGAACACGGTATTTCAGATTACACTTCGTAGATATTGAAAATATATTGATAAAATATTAAGTCATGGAAACCATCCATCCTTCTCAAAGTGGTCCAAATTTTTTATTACTTTTACTACACTTTTACTACACTTGACAATTCTTCTTCTTCCTTTTGGTCTTCAACCTTACCACGTACTTCTCATAATTTTGTTACAAGGAGATTATTTAATTAACCCATTGTTTCCTTTGCAATTATTTGTTATTTTGCCAAATAGTATTCTGTACCTTATGATGATTTTGTCATGTCATTTAGTTTGTATAATTGTCACTGTCATTCAGTCTTGTCATGCTGTCATTGTCATTTGCTTACCTTGGCGATTGTTGGATTTCTGTCTTTCAATAGCCATTCAAGATGAAACTCAGTTGAGTGAATTTAAATATCTTTAAAATTTTTTCGTGCCAATGTTGAACCTCATGATTATAAGGTTCTTTTGGCTGTTCAGCCGCTTTAAAAAAATTTAATCACCCCCTTACCGGACTGATTATATTCATACGCTGATATAACCGCTTAAAAACAATTTTTTGATGAATTTGTAATTACCACATGGCCTAGGTATGTTTTTTCCTCAGCAAACTTATTGTTCGTCTGTAATTTTCATTTCTTACAGGTACTCTATTTAATTTTGTCTGAAGATGGCTGTTTAGCCGAAACTAGTCACACTAGCAATTGTAATATAATTTGTGGTCGACCGACTTTGTGTATTTTGTTTTTTCTTTGATAAAATATTACATAAAAACGACACAAAAGAAACTTGGAACATTTTTACTCTCACAGTTGTAGGAAATAAAAAACTTAGAACTACTAGACTTCTACTTTTACTGGTAATAAATTCGCGGTCGCTCTCTCTAGGATATCATCGGGAATTTCGGGATTTTGTCGGCATAAATTTGATTGACAGAGAATAAACGATGCTGACTGTACTATACAGTGTTAGGCATGTATGAATAATTTCCATGGTTATTCTCAGAGTTTTTCCGTGCGCTGTTTCCGTGTGCTAGCCCGAAATATCCCATCTTACAATAATTCTAATATGGATGAAAATAAAGTGATTTCATTCAAAGAAGTATAATAAAAACTAATTTATGATATTGTTAGGTTAATTCATCTACTTTTCAGTGTGGTGTAAAATGCACTACACTATGAGTCAGCTGATATTTCGTGCCGCCACTTCAACGAATTCCAAACGAATGGAGAACATTGAATAAAGAGAAGTGCAATTTTGATTTCAAATTGTGAAATTGATTTTTCAGTATAGGTGCTTCCATGCCAATGCAGTTTTCAAAATAATGCCCAAATACAGTGTAAATTATACGAAATGTAGTAAAGTGCTACACTTTTTATACAAAAGGAGCTTATGATGTCTTCGCTTTTGTGTTTTGACACTTTCCAGTTAGAGAAGAATCTGTGAGCGACAAGGTGTTTCTCTGAATGATCTTGAATTCACCATTTTCAAACTAATTAAGACTTCAGAAGTTGGTCTAGTTCTATCCATATCAACTGAATAGGAAGCAATGCTATTATCTCCATTCATAAGCATACAAATGGTTTATCTAATTTGGTTTTCATCTTCTCTTCCTATTATTTCAATACCATTTCACGCCATCATATGTTGTCCATTTTCAGTAATGACATGTTCGGCTAATTTTTATTTGTTGATAGGTCTTCTTTATATTCACGGTCACTGTTCCACCTGTATATTATTTTCCACAAACACAGAATACTGTATATAAAATTTTTTGATTATTGTTCTTTATTTTTTGGTTTTGTTTCGGTGAAAATGAATTTTAATAACTGCATTCAGTGCAATTATCAATCACTATGACAACACGATCAACTTTGACAACTTCAAATTATTTTCCGCTTAATATCCCTCGGATATTGACAAATGCCTCATAATTTTATGAGAAATTTCTCAAGCTCGTTGCTTCGGCTTAAAAGTTGTTACCAAGGAACGAGCTTCTGATTGTCATGAAATTATCTCGTCTATTATCAATGTCAAAGGGATATTACTACTGATAATTGATACTGTATTTTCAGTCTCTTACACGGGTTTCATTCGAAACTTATCACCAACACTTTTTATGCTCTCAGATTATACATGTTTTAATCCTTCTTCGTTTGAAAAAGTGAAGAAAGGATAACTTTTTTCTATTGTCTACCTAGGTGGCATAAAATTCTTCGGTAATACATTTTTGACAACAAAAAATCTTGAGACGTTTTCCGAACTCGAAGTCAGTAACTTCCTTTTTAATCATCTCTGGAAGCTTATTGTAAATCCTTTCAACAATGGAGATGGTTCCCCATAGAGTTACATTCGAATTATTTCGAGGTGTTTTTAGATGCTGTTTGAATCTTGTTGAATAACTGTTATCATAGCTAGGAGTGCTGATGCATTTGTTATTTCTTAATGTGTTACGATATTTCACGAAAATACAGGCAAGAGACAGGAAGTATTTTCAGTTTGTCAAATAATAGCCCACACGATTGTTCTAAGGCATTTTTCTGTAGTGAAAATAATTTCTGGGCTGCTGATGCTACACCCCATAAATAAGATCCCATATGTGAGCCGTGACTGAATTTCTGCATAATAAATTTGTTTAGCACGGGCAAGTCAAGAACTCTTCGTAGACATTTGAGTTGTTAAATTTTCCTGTTTAGTTTGGCCATTGTTCTCTAATATGCATTTCCCAATCTAATGTATCATTGATAAAAATGTTATGTTTTTGCATTGTTTTAGGTTGACTTCTCCTCATTTAATTTCTATATTTCCAATACTCATTTGTCTAGAGTGATGTATTGAAAAATTTTATCAGTTTTGACATATACTTTGTTTGTGGTGAACCGAAGTATAATTCCTGTCATCACAGTAATTTTGGATGGTTTCTAAGGAGTCTTTTGCGATCAAGATGGACAAATCATCTGCATAAAGTGTTGGCTTGTATTCATCTAAGTATTTAACAATATCTGCTATATACATGAGAGTAATATAGGGACAAGAACACTTCCCTGCGGTACTCCTATATTTACTGATATTGTTTTGGCTAATAGTTTTGCTTGGATGTGGCTTAGAATTAGTTTGATTTTTTTAGTGAAACTGCTTTTGACTGACTTGCTATATTTTTAATAACATTGACAACTGCCTATTCCGAATTAAACAACTATACATGGTGATAACTATGTACACAATATACAGAGTATAACTAAATATTCTCCAACAGATATCATATCTGAGCAGTACATGTTGACCATCAGCTTCACTGTGAGATATCTCTACATATTGTTTTCTACCGTCAAGATAAGACCACTAATGTCTATTTCCTCTGATCCCATAAATCCAAAGTTTTTCTAACAATCTATCGTGTGGACCACAATCAAACGCATTGCTCAAATCGCAGTATATTCCAATTGGACATCTTTTTTTGGGCAATCCCATTAATATGTCTATACTGGGTGTCCCGAAATTAGCTTGCCTAGCTCCCCTGAAAGGGTGCTCCTGAAGATTATATTTCACGAATATTTCCGAAACGCCATGTGAATTTATGCAATTCGATACTAGAACTAAACATTCCATGCCCAAAAAATTTCATTCAGGAATGTATAAAACAGGGTGAGACTACATTAAATATTGCCGTAGCTCCCTCTGAAGACATTTATCGACTCTTGTTCATTAAAACTTTTCTTCCTATTTTTAGTCGTAGAAGACGCTGGTGAAGTTTGGCAGGCTAATTTCGGGACACCCAGTATATGTTTTTGTTGATGATGTTGTGGTATATTATGTATAACTTTCTTTGATGCATTAATGAAGAAATTATTAAAGGTGTTAGCTACAGTTACAGATGAAGTGATCTCTTCATTCTCATGTATCAGCTTAATGTTAGTTTTGGGCTTGGATTTTCCTTTCAATTCATTTATAATAGACCAAGAAGTTTAACTTTTGTTTTCGGACTTCTTAATTATGTGCACCTGAATGTTTAACCATTTTTCACTTCATCAGTTACCCAAATTCAATTCGAAATTGGTTTCAATTTTTGATTATGTAGTGGAAATGCATTAAAAAGGTGAGTTTGAACAATGCTTTCAAATTCATTGTATTTGTCATTACAGGTTTCTTGGTTATATATATACTACATTCCAGTTTTAATTTTTCAGTAGTTGGGAATTTCTTTGTTTCTTTTAAATGCCATAGTTCCTACCAAACTTTATATTTTTTCTGTCAGCACACAAGTCAAGATTCACTTTTACTGTGATATATCTATGTTTTAAATGGGGAGTGTCCTTGACCCTGCTCTCTGCTTCAATATTTGAAAAAAAAATTATATTCATATGCCTACATTATAGCCATTAATTGGTGAATTTCTTACTTCGAATTATTTTAACCATGTTTCTGTGACCAAAATGAACATAGGATTTTCATTGATCAGATCTACCTCCAGTAAGTTCTGCTTATTGTTAATACTTTGTAGATTCAAATATAGAATAAAGTTAATATTATTATTTTTTTCAACGTCTTCAGAATCCTTCCCATATTTAGTTGCACGATTCTTGGTAGTTGATTGCAGTTTGGTGCTGTCAGCTATTTTGGCGGCCCCAGTTGATATTCTTTCTGAAAATTCGAGTTCTCACGAGTGTTATCTTTGATCCTTTCCAAATGTTTTTCCTCTCTTTTGAAATTAGAACGATTAACCGCTACACCACGAGGCCAGAATTTTTTTAGGTTATAATCCACGCCAATTTTGAAACATTTCTTGTCTTTCATTTTATGGTATGTAAAATTTTCCGCAACATCGGCAGTGGTATTAGTTTTGGATTTAAGGTAGTCCTCAATCATCTTATTATTCACATGGTCTTTCACTCTGGATATGAACCCATATTTTTTTATTCTGCAATGATCTTCCTACGAAACTACTGCTTCCCCAATGTAATTATTTTTGGACGTCCTATTTCTTCAATGTTACCTTTTAAAATGAGTAATTGCCCTCCTTTGGCTGCGAAGTTTGTGCATTTATTTCTGGGTGTTTTTGTGTACCTTTTTCATCTGCTAATATCTTACGTGGCCCGTGTTAGGCTTGTTTTTTGTTGTATTTGCCAGCTGTATACCTTTTTTGGGTTCGGGATGAATTAATATAATGTTAATTTTTATTCTAGATTATGTATTTTCTCATTCAAAAGATCAATGTGCAACTCTTTATCATTGATGATAGTTTCCTTATCGGCGATCATTTGTTTAAGAAGTGCGTTTTTCAACTTCAGAGACGAATCTTTATAATGTAACATGTTGAAATAAACTACTCTACTCCACGGTACTCTAATTGTTTCGTTAGAACATGTTTTTATTCTTTGTGCACAACTATTATGGAATATGGACTCACATTTATCACATTTCAGTCCACTAACTGTAGTTTTTTTACAATAATTTCACACTTCGGGAGCGATCTGATTCGCATTTAGCATCAGCATACATCTTGCTGTGCACATGTCGAAATTTAAGTACCCAGCTGGAGTTGGCTAATCGGAAATGAATCCTGGATACTAATAAGTCCGATGGTATAGTTAATGAATATCATGAATACATCTGTCTTTTTGCTCCAGTTTGGATAGTGCACGTGATGATGAACATAGACTGATTGCAAGATATGCAGCAAAGTTAGCACAAGAAGCTAGATCCGGAATGGTGAGTTGAAAAGTACTATTTGATTACATTTATATGACGACTGCATGTCTCCTGATATTACCTTATCTTTTTTATGTTGGATGATGTATCTAAATGTGCTTTTGCTGTGCTTGTTTTAGCCTCGAAGTGGTCATAGAAAAAGCTCACTTTCTCCAGATGCGGTAAGTAGTAATTGCAGAAATACTCTCTTCGCTTTGGGCATATCATATTCATATTCATATCATCTTCACATATCATATTCACTAAGTGAACTTCTGATACCTCTATGATATATTGTAGGATAATAATTAGATGACATTTTTGAATTTTGGATTTTCCAATTATTCTTTTATTAAATGATTGTTAATTATGTTTTATAATCGATTTATTCAAAAACCTGGGCGGAAGTCCATGATAGCTCGGAGTGGCGTAGTATAATTGAGCAAGAAAGAAAGCCCAAAATCATCTTCAATATCAGAGTTTTAATCTTCTCCTGAAGATGCTAACATAGGTAGATAAACACGTGTCCAGGAGTAAAAAATCGGTTTGGTTAATGGTAAAAAGTGTGTAGTGTATTATGGAGCCAAAGGTTCCAGTCTTGGATAATTCACAATATCATGCTTTCTTCCTCAATTATAGATTTATTCCTTCATTTCGACACTTATATTATTGATTCTTGCATTCACCCTAAATATTAAATACAAATTTCTTCATGGGGAGTGTCACCTTACATTGCATCTTATTAACATAGAGTGGTGGACCTGTGTTTGAAATGTACAAACTGATTCAAAAAGATGTTCATATTATACAGGGCTTCTGTTAATGATCGCAATAACGCAGTGACTGTTGAAATACTGCTATGATCTTTGACAGTAATGACTGTCGGATTGAAAATACGAGTGTGTCTGGTACTCTTTTTTTGTTTATCTCTTTACGCACACGAAAAGGAATTCCTATAATTCAAAAACAGAAGGGGCAGAAGGAAATCTAGCCCTCAGAGTTATCTAGTGGCTTGAGTGCAAAGGTGTATAAGTAGACTCAACGATCATACCTTGCGAGTAATTCGTATATAGACCCCTACGTCTATGCTCACAGCTGATAAATTATAAATTGAGTAATCCAATATTCTGTTGTTGATATATGCTAGGTAAGCCAATCTCATTTGGCGAACTAAGTTTTATTTAGATGTGACAATTTCTGCGGAGTCGTCAATAAGTTTAATTTGAACCAACTCCAAAACGATTAGAAACATTTCGGGTCTGACTCGGAAGTATGAATAGTAGTCAAAAGACGACAGATCTATACAGGCTGATTCACGGTGGATGGCACATTAGACGTTTCTGGTGAACCAGACAACGGATCATTTTGAAAATTCAATGGAAAACACATTCGGACATTCTCTAGCCAACTAAAATATTTTCGACAATGCGGTGTTGCCGCTTTTATTGAAATAATACGAATACTTTTATTTTATAGAAACGAGGAGAGAAAATCCCAAAGAACCAAGTAAAATGGAACACTCTGTATTTTATTGCATTTTAAGATTCGCCCTGAAGAGCTGATTTCATCGATGTATCATACTTGGGGTCTAGCGGAAATGATTACAGAGATATAGGGTGTGAAAAATCGACATTTTTCAACTTTAGGAATTTTTTTTGTCGAAACTATTCATTATTGGTCAAAACGGCTCACATGTCCCTATCTCAACTTTTGATCAACTATCTACTAAAATTTAATTGAAACGAATACAGGGTGGTGCAGAATTCAGAATCTTGATCACCCGGTATATGTCCCAATTAAATATCAGTAGATAGTTAATCAAAAGTTGAGATAGGGACATGTAAGCCGTTTTGACCAATGATGAATAGTTTCGACACAAAAAAATTCTAAAGTTGAAAAATGTCGATTTTTCACACCCTATATCTCTGTAATCATTTCCGCTAGACCCCAAGTGTGATACATCGATGAAATCAGCTCTTCAGGGAGAATCTTAAAATGCAATAAAATACAGAGTGTTCCATTTGAAAAATCAAAGTTGCTACTGCTTTCTTATAGAAGCGGCAACACCGCATTGTCGAAAATATTTTAGTTGGCTAGAGAATGTCCGAATATGCCATCCATTGGATTTTCAAAATGATCCGTTGTCTGGTTCACCAGAAACGTCTAATGTGCCATCCACCGTGAATCAGCCTGAATATTTAGCAGGGAGGTACTATGAGGTGTGATGCTGTGTGTCAAGATAACTCTCCTTTTGTTTTGGACTCAAAATGTATCGAATCAGCCTATAATGGCCCTCGGCAGACGCCATCGGGCCATTGTTCACGCGTCGAGCCATGAAGAGTTGAAAACCCACTACACGGTCTTGATACACCAATAACCATTATGCACGACCGCGTGTAAAGTAGCATTTTATCGCCTGGTTGTGTGGGCGTAAAGTGGCACTTAAGCGCCCGGCGGTTGAAATTCCGATCTACTAGATTCTTTATTATATGAACGTTAGGAACTAATCAATCTTCCACCTTCACCATTATAAAAAGTCATTGACTGCATATATGTTTTAAGGACCGAGTACCTTCTGAGGCATGTCTTGGAATGGATTCTACAAGGGCGCAACGGGAACTTATTAGTCAGCTAGAAGCGAAAAATAGAGAAATCATGAGAGAAATTGCTCGACTTAGGTAAGACCACAAAAAGTTACCAATTATATATCTTCTTGTAATTTCGTTCAATATGATGACTTGGTTACATTTTGAAGGTTAAAATGGTAGTCATATGAATACTATGTAGTGTCCAAATAATATTTCATACACATAATCATTAATAATTGCATCATGAAATGTCATAATGCACTTTATATTCTAATGGCCATCAATTTGACATTCAAAATCTCAACAATGGGTGTGTCAACAAAATGCCTACTCACAAACAATAGTAAATACCATCTCAATAAAATTATGCACGAGTCATCTGAATCAATTCCCTGATTGATGGGTAGTTTGACAAAGTGAACTTATTCTGAACATCAAGTATAGGAAATTACGATTGTGTACATTGTGAAAGTGAACAATGTATGTAAATATAAGGAAAACTACTTGGGAAACGCTTGAGCTGGTCAATGAATACTCAAATTCGTGCACCTTTTCGATGTCGTTTGAATTATGTGTTGGTAAATAGTGGGAAAACAATAATATACGATGAATGTGAGAGTATAGTATTCAGCTAAAAACATCGCCGGCGGCTCGCGGTCTGTTTGAACTTTTCAAACGGACCGGTGGGCGCGGCGGATCTATTTTCTTCAAGCTGTCTCGAGTGACTGCAAAATTATACCTCGTGGGAACATTAATAAAATATTTTGAAAGACTTCTGAATTTCACCAGAAATAATCGTTTTTTGACCTTGTGTATTTTCGTTATAGACGACAACAAGAATTAGAAACTGGTGGTCATGCAGATAATCCAGTATTGATGAATGAATTAAGAGCATTGAGAATGAGAAAAGATGAACTAGAAACTCACTTAACCACCTTGCAAGATTCAAGGAGACAGCTGATGATGCAATTAGAAGGACTGATGAAGATGTTAAAGGTGAGTTATTAAGAAAGCACATACAAGTTCTGGAGAAAAAAGTCTTCAATCACACTCATGGTGGATTCATACAGGATTATGTTTGCAAGTCTTAGGAGGTAATTCTGTAAGGCCTTATGGCATCGTTAGCAAACGGTAATCGTTACGAAACGACATTAATTTGTTATTCTGTAGTTAACGATTGTCGTGACTGAACGACAAAATACATCGTTTCTGTAAAACATCGATTGGAGTCATTGGGGAAGAAAGAGTGAGTTTAGACGTGGTGGAGATTAATTATTATTTCTGGTGTTGAGTTAGCGGGAATTCGGTCGAAATGTTGAAGAGAACCAATTTTTAAATTGTCGACGTTTCAAAACTTTATTGTTTCATCTTCTGGACACTGAAGTAAAAACAAGAACAAACATATTGAAATGATATTCCAAAATGAGGGGTTTTGATAAAAGCAAAATAAGTTATGTAAAATAACAATCGTTGAAAATAAAACACTTCTCACACTTTACAGAAAACAACATAGATAGGTACTTACATTTAGGGTGGCTTTCCGGTTTTAAAAATAGTGAAATAAATAAAATCGACATGAGGTATAAATACGTACACAGATTCATGAAAGACCTTAACACAGACACGAACATGAAGGAATGAACAAACTGAACTGTCATTGAATCGTTTCTTTATATTATTGCAAAAAAGGCTCGTGAAAGAAATAATAATCGGGATTGGAAAAAGTCGCCTGTGTAAATACTAGTTATTCTCTAATTATTGAGGATAATAGGTTATCTAAATGACACGCCATTTTGTGTGTTAATCAATGCTTTCTTTATTGGAATTAGAGATGGGTCGTTCCAATAAACATCGTTCCGATTCCTAACATCTGAACATCATGTTCCTAACATCCTTCCTTCAATAAGAAATATAATAACAATATGGTAACAACTAAATTTCATCAAAGATTCAGCCTCTGAGGTGGTTTTATTAATCTTCTAGAAGATGTACTCTTTTCATTATTCACTAGGTTCTCCTCAGAGTCTGTATCCATGACTGAATCAAAAGTATTATCAGCATTACTACTACTAGTTAAATCATTTTTATCATTGCTACTATCGAGTGTATCAAATGAGCTTTCTATAGTAGTGTTTTCAGATGCAGTACCTGTTTCTTCACTGTTTTCTGAATTATTATCACTATCACTATCTATCTCTAAGTAACATTTAAATTCTACTTCTTTTCTTCCTTTCATAACAGGGTTTGTTAAACGTGGAGTTGGATGAATATTCAATGGGATATTGATGTCAGATTTAATTGGTTTAATAAATCTTCGATTACGAATTAATACTGATCCACTATCCAGTTTAACTTTATAAGTTCTATGCCTAATATTTTCTAATACGATCCCAGGAGTCCAGACGCTGTTGGGCTTGACTTGAACATATACTCTAGTGTTCTCTTCCACTACAGGCAAATCTTTAACTGACTGATTATAATAATGTTTTTGCTGAATTCTCTGGTTTTGAATCATTTTATCTTGACTATATACTAATTTAGGTTTCAATGAATCAGTTGTACATGGAATAGTTGTCCTTAACTTTCTTGACATCAGAATTTCAGCAGGAGAAATATTTTTAGTTATAGGGGCGCTTCTTAAATGTAATAGTGCAAGGTGCAAATCTTTTTTTTCCTCTAATATTTTTTTAAACATTTTCTTGATGGTTTGTATGTGTCTTTCTGTCATGCCATTTGATTGGGCATAAGTCGGAGAAGACATAGTGTGGTTAAAATTCCATTCATTAGCAAATTTTTTAAATTGACTGGAGCTAAACTGGGGCCCACCATCAGAGACCAGTGTCAAAGGTATACCTAACAAAGAGAATCTGTCTTTCATTATTTCAATTATTTTGTCGCTAGTTGTATTTCTATGTAAATCTACCACATCCACAAATTTAGAGTTAAATAGTCAACGAGGAGGAGATATTTATGTCCATTTATTTCCAGAATGTCACACCCTACCTTGTTTCATGGAATTAAAGGGATGTCATGACTTTCTAATGATTCTTTTTGTTGTGAGTTTGCATATTTCAAACATAGGTGGCATTGCGAGATTTTTTGTTTGATTTGGTTTACCATTTGAGGCCAAAAAATTGATTCTTGTGCTAACTGAATACATTTTTTTACCCCCAGATGATTATAGTGAATACGATTCATCATTTCACTCCTCATACTGGATGGTATTAGAATACAATTACCTTTGAAAATTAAATTATCAATTATGCATAATTCACTCTTAAAAGGTGCATACTGTTTCAAATTTTCACTTAGTTTTTTATTGTTATTTGGCCAACCTGCTAAAATGACTTGTTTTAATTTTATTAATTCATTGTCTTGGTTCGTTTCTTTCTTTAATTCACATAATTTTTCTGGTGTTGCATTTACTTCCATCTCAACTAAACAAACTTGAGATTGAATTTCATTATCCAGACAACTGTTTTCTCTTCTGGCAACATATGCTCTTGAAATAGCATCTGCTATCAGAAGTTCTTTTCCAGGTTTGTAGACCAAGTCTATTTCAAATTTTTGAATTTGCATTAACATTCGCTGAAGGCGTGCGGGGCATTTATTCAGGGTTTTTTTAAAAATGTTAATTAGCGGCAAATGGTCTGTTTCTACCGTTATTTTTTTTTCCAAAAATATATTGGTAAAATCTTTCTAATCCAAAACAAATTGCAAGGAGTTCCTTTTCGATTTGCGCGTATCGCATCTGTGTCTCTGTCATAGCTTTCGATGCATATGCACAAGGGAGTCTGTTTTGCAGAAGTACTGCACCTAACCCTGATTTTGAAGAGTCAACTGAAACAACTATTTCCTTTGTAACATCAAAAAATTGAAGTACTGGCTTTGTACTTAGTTTTTGCTTCAGTTTTCTGAATGCATTTTGTTGCTGTTCTTTCCATATAAATGTATTATCTTTTTTCAATAATTCCCTCAGTGGAGCTGTTTCACTTGAGAAATTTGGTAAAAATTTGCTAACATATGTTAGCATGCCTAGCAACCTTTGAACATCTGATTTGTCCTTTGGTTCAGGAATATCCTTAATTCCTTGAATTTAAGACTCACTAGGTGACACTCCCTCTTTGGAAATGATGTGTCCCATATATTCAATTTTATTCAGACCAAACTTGCATTTTGAAAGATTGAATTTTACCCCATTATCTTTAGCTATCTGTAGCACTCTTTTGAGTCTAGTGTCATGTTCAGCTCTTGAAGTACCCCATACCAGAATGTCGTCAATATACACATCAGTACCAGAGCCTGAGAATAAGCTTTTGAACCTTTCTTGGAACACCTCTGGTGCTGATTTAATGCCATATGGTAATCGTAGGAATTTATAGCGACCAAAAGGTGTTCCAAAGGTACAAAGGTCTGTACTCTCCTTGTCTAGTAAAATTTGGTAGAACCCATTGGTAGCATCTAGTTTGCTGAACATTATTGCACCTGTTAACCTACTTGTAATTTCCTCAATAGTGGGGATCTGAAAATATTCTCGTTTTATAACCTGATTGAGGTCCTTAGGATCTAAACAGATCCTTAGTTTGCCATTAGGCTTCCTGACCAGAACAAGTGCATTCACCCAGTCTGAAGGACCATTTACCTTCTCTATAACTTCAATTTTTTCTAATTCATCTAGACTTTCTTTCAAAGAACTTTGCAAGGGTAACGCCACTTTCCTGGTTGGTTGTACGACTGGTTGAGCTCCTGGCTCCAGAGTGATATGGTATGGTTTATTTTTGATACACCCTATTCCTGAAAATACATCATTAAACTCTTTTTGCAACTTTCCATATGCATCTGATTCATCATATACAGATTCAACCTTCATTATTAAATTTAGTTGACATGAAGAACTTAAACCTAAAATACATTCAGTATCAGAGTCAACAATATAAAAGGTAACAGGGTAACATTCGCTATTCTTTTCACAAGATAATGTACATTTACCAACCACATTCAAATTTTGTCCAGTATAGGATTTTAATTTTGTATTACTTGAAATTATTTCTGAAGGAGCTATTCCTAATTTCTCAACTATTTTGAGTGGTAACACATTTGCAATCTTAAAACTTATTAATGCATTTTTAATTTTTAATTCTGTACGCCACTGCTCGACAAAAATCTGAGCTACCACATCAATTGCTCCCACAAATAGATATTGATCTTCATCAATTGAATTTGCTGTGTCCTCTGACTCAATATTGTAAATTCTGTTTTTAAGTCTTTTAGAGCAAACAGTTGAAAAATGATTTTCAATTTGGCAAAAATTACATTTCTTCCCGAATGCAGGGCATTTGTTGATTTGATGGCTTTTGCCACATCTGGTACAGTTGTTAATAGTTCTGATGACTGACCTGTATTGAGAGTTAAACCCATTCTGTTGCTTCTTTTTTACCATGTCTACCAAACCTGTTGCATTGTCCATTGCCTGACATTCCTTCCTGGATTTTTCCATGACATAACAAATTTCCACAGTTTTTTCCAATGTTTGTGGATCATCCTGTAGGAGTTTTTCTCGAATTGCTGAGCTGGATACTCCGCAAATGATCATAGATTTGATCAAATCATCCTGGAGGTCCCCTAGGTTGCATTTCATGCCTCGTTTTTTGGTCTCCGTGATAAACTGCTCTATTGACTGTCCAGCTTCTCGTTTGTACGAGAAGAACTCATACCTTTGGTAATTTATGTTTTCCTTCGGTAGGAAATGCTCTTCGAATTTTGTTAGTAATTTATTCAGCTTATTTTTGTCCTCAGCTGGGATCGTGAAGGTTTGATAAATTTTAAACCCTTCCTCCCCTATGTAGTGTAGCAGCTGAGCGCATTGGGTAGCTTCGTCCTTCTTGATTACTTCGCTGGCCACCAGATAATTCTCGAAACGAGCACGCCATGTTTGCCAGTTTTCAGCTACGTTGCCCATCATGCACATGGAGCCAACGCCTCTACTGTCCCCCATCGCTACTTCGGAATTAGTTCGGATTGTAATTTCAATTTATTTATTTATTTATTTATTTATTTATTTATTTATTTATTTATTTATTTATTTATTTGATTGATTTGTCCACTTTTGAATTTTAATTTCTCACGTAATTTGGTACCGACTGCGCCATGTAAATACTAGTTATTCTCTAATTATTGAGGATAATAGGTTATCTAAATGACACGCCATTTTGTGTGTTAATCAATGATATGATATGATATGATATATTTATTCAGACATGTTTACAAGAGAATTTTATGAATTTGCACTAGGTGCGTTGTCTAAGCCTTATGGCTTGTATTACAACTCACCCCATGCTAGAGAGTCATTTTACAAAGAAAAAAAAGAACCTTAAGCTAAATTTGAATATATATACCTAACATTAAAGATAAGATTGGTTGGTAGACATTATCAAAAGAGAAGGAGAAGAGAAAAACTGCGAAAGTAGAGCGAGAGAGAAAGAGAGAGAAGATTAATGGTTTCAATACTAAGTATGTATGGTGATAACGACATGTTTTACACAGTAGTTTAATGCATACCTATTTATCAGTAAACAATGTTTTTTAGCTTGACATAGTTCACTTCAACGAATTTTTTCAATTCTATAGAGAGCTTAACTTTTGATTTGATTTTTCGTATATATACTGGCACCATATTGAGAAGTTTTGGGCCGAAATAAGTTATGAATCTTTGTGGTAGAGACTTTTTGTAGAATGGAACAGTCACTAGGTTATTGGAAATAGACCTCGTTTTGTAGGAATGACTAGTATATGTGTAGGTTTTGGTTTTCATCATCCATAGAATACATTGGTATATGTAAATTTGTTTAAGATTCAGTAAGTTAGCTTCACGATATAATTCATTAGTGGAAAATAATTTTTCTTTTTTAAGTATAATCTTTATAATTGTATTTTGAGTGATTTCTAGATCACATAAGGCTGTTTTGTACATACCCCCCCAAATAGTGACACAGTATCGTATAATGGACTCTGCTAGTGCATTATACACCATCACAATTGTTTTTCTGCTTAAAATATTTCTCAGCTGATAAAATTTACGTATAAGTTTGCGAAGTCTCTGAATTGTATATGTTACATGCTCAGACCATCGTAGGTGTTGGTCTAAGATATGCCCTCTTTATTGGAATTAGAGATGGGTCGTTCCAATAAACATCGTTCCGATTCCTAACATTTGAACATCATGTTCCTAACAGCCTGTTGATGATTCGGAATTATTGTTTGATTTTTCTATTGAATTGAAATATGAGGTGTGTAAATTCTCAATATCCCATCTTTTGTTAACACATTTTGTTTCATGTTTTGTTATTTCAATCATTTCGTTCAAGAGTCTTTTTTTTCAATTTTGTCTGTTGTCCTATAATACTAACAGAATTGAAGTCAAAGGTATGTGAGTGATGACTTGCAATGTTCTGCCAGGCTAGTGGGATTTTTCAATGTTTTCAGCGGATTGTGTACATTTTTACAATCTCTGTTGTATTCAGTCATTCTTTGTTGTAGATACCTTCCTGTTCGTCCTATATACACTTTCTCACACTCAGCACATGGTATTTTGTAAATGATATTGGATTTCAGATCTTTTGGTGTTTTTGTTTTGAGTCTCGTGAAGAAATGATTCTTAACTGTGTTTTCACATTTCATGCTGACTTTGAGATTTTCATTCTCCAAAACCTTGCGTAGTTGGGGTGTCAGACCTGCTATATGCGGTAATTTGAAATATTTCATGTTCAAAGGTGCTTTTTTCTACAAACGCTTAACAAAGTAGCCTTTGACGCTTTCAAATTCCAGCGCAAAGTTGACGTTTTCCCAGAAATGTCATTCTTTGACAGCATTTGCGCTAGTGAGCGGAAATATTGAAAAAACGCTCGCACATCTCTGAAACCTATACGTATCTATTCTTGAAAACCCCCAATTCTTTCATGATGGAAAATAGTGACAGTGAATCATCAAACACACCTCCTGATATAGCAGAAAGCGCAAGAGATTGACATTCTTACCGGAGAAATCAAGAAAGAAATATGAATTACAATATGATACATTCATAAATTGGTGTCACTCCGAATTCATAAATTGGTGTCACTCCGAGATGGTGAATATGTGTTCAGAAAACGTTTTACTGGCTTATTTTGGTAAAAAATCGAAGACTTTTGAAGTCATCAACTCATTGGTCTATATATTCGATGGTACGTATACATGCTTGAATGTTGAAGATAATATCGGAATCAATAAGTATCTGAAACTTATAGGATTTCTCAAGAAACAATCTATTGGATATAAAGCGAGAAAAATCCAAAACATTCACCGCAGAAGATATATACCAACTAATTTCTACAAGAAGCTCCCGATGAAGCATATCTGTTGAAAACGATGAAGTATACAAAAAACAAGTCATTTGGAAGTAGAAATTTTAAATTTTTAATTCCTTACCTATATAATAAAATTCCAAATGATATTATAAAAACAAAATCACTACAATCCTATACAATAAAAATAAAAAACTGGATATTAAACTCCCCTAAAAATTATTTTATTTCTTTAACTAACATTTAATAATATCATTAGATGAATTTTATTAATAATTGTGAATAAGTATGTATGAATATAAATAATTATGCGTATTGAATGAAATGCTCAGTACACTATATATTATGAATTGAATACTTGTCTCATTTCTTAATGAGACAATTTTCCCTTGTGATTATTTGATATTGTTAAATATTTATTGACCTATGTACATTTATTTATTTTTCATCCTTACTACAAGGTTAACTTCGTAAGGTTTTTCCCAGTTTATTCAAATTACCTATATGTTTATTCCAATGTATATTTTGTAAACGTTTTTGAATAAACTTATATTATTATTATTATTATACTTCATATTTAAACTTTTTGTTGTCATCAGAAAGACAGTGTATCTTAATTTTATCGCATCAATGAGTAATGTTCAATTTGATTGCAGAGTTTATTCATACTATGGCTCAGAGGTCTGAAGCTCAGGTTCAGTTTCAATTCTCGGTAGGCCCGACATTTTTTTTCTGGCTTGTCAGTTATTTCAATTTTTTTTGTTTCCTTTGAACATATGGGATAATATGGATAAGAACTTTTTCAACTATTTCAATCGCTACTACTTTCAGGGTAGTTATTTCCCAAAGCTGCGTTAGTAGAAAAAATCGTATGTGTATTTCGAGCACAAAGTGTTATTTCCTCTCTCCAAAGATTACCGCGCTCCGCTCCGCATCGCGCGGTAACTTTCTTTGTCGAGCGGCAATCTATCACTTTGCGCTATAAATACACAAATAGGTATGTCTCTTTGTGTATTTTTTGTTCTGTCGATGTATACTAATTTTTTAATTGAAGATTTAGGGTAGCCGTTTTTGAGTAGCATCGTTTCAATAAGTTTCAGGTTTTGGTTTTTGAAACTCTCAAGTGCTAAGTGTGTAGCTCTGTGTTTAAGATTAATAATGATGTTAATTCTGTGTCATTGGATGATCGGAGTGATAGTTTATAAATCTTTCAGAGTATGATGGTTTATGGTACCAGTTAGAGTCACTGGATGTTATTAGTTTGATAAGAGTTCGGACACAGAAATGACAACGGTTACGGTATTTGAATATTTAGATTTATTAAGTTACACACCTTGCATTGTGACAAGAGCACCATAGTCGTCCCGCGCTTTTTCATTCAAAATTGTTTGAATTTGACAATACATTTTATAAACGTCAGAATTGAAATGAAATTTCATAATTATACATTCGAGATAAAAGCAGCTATGGAAATTACTTGCTGTGTAATAGATTGTGCCAATTCTGAAAAAAAAATGGATATCATTTATTCAATTTTCCGAAACAAATATCAATCAGTCGCTTATGGAAGGAAGATATGAAATGGCCTGGGTGCAAAATCAATTTGAAGACGAGCGAAATTTGTGAGGTACTCATTAAAATTCACTTTTCATAATAGCATCTGATTAGAATGAAACTATATTTTAGGCCCATTTTCAAACAGAAGATTTCAAAATCTGTTTGTGAGAATCATTATTATCATCACACAAAATACAAAACAAAATAATCATGAAAAGAGGAAATGATCGCAAAATTACATAATGAAATTGAGAATTTGAAAACGAAACTAAGAAAATCAAGTAAACTACAAAGTGATATATTATTGAATGGCGTTTTTGGTGCCGACCAAATTTAAAATTTAACAGTGAGAAGTGAATAGTTATTTATGTATCAAGGGAATTATTATAAGGGGCTTAATTACGCTGGACGTTATCGTTTTGGAGATATTTTCTATATCGATCCATGTTACTTAGCTCCTAGGGCGCTAACAAGTGGAGTTGCTGAGAACTTTACAAAACCAGGTATTTGGTAGGTCTCGTCAGGGCGCTAATAAGTGGAGTTGCTGAGAACTTTACAAAACCAAGTATTTGGTAGGTCTCGTCAAAATAAACTACTTTTTTCCTATCAAATGTTTATCGACAAAAGGACAAAAGTTCAGCTGTGTCCGAACTCTTATCAAACTAATACCATCCAGTGACTCTAGTACCAGTCAGCTATGATCGTGTTATTAGATCTAATCAGTAAAACATCCAGAAAAGCGATCCTATCATTTTTTTCGATTTCTACAGTAAACTGGAGTCTGGGATGATAATTGTTGAATATTGTTAATATTCTGTATACGTTTTCATATTGTATGCATAAGTGTGTTCATTCCTTCATGTTCCTCCCTGTGTTAAGGTCTTTCATGAACCTGTGTGTACGTATTTATACTTTATGTCGATTTTATTTATTTCATTATTTTTGAACCCGGAAAGCCAACCTAAATGTAAGTACCTATCAATGTTGTTTTCTGTAAAGTGTGAGAGGTGTTTTATTTTCAACGATTGTTATTTTACATAACTTATTTTGCTTTTATCAAAACCTCTCATTTTAATATGTCTGTTCTTGTTTTTACTTCAGTGTCCTGAAGATGAAACAATAAAGTTTCGAAACGTCGACAATTTAAAAATTGGTTTTCTTCAACATTTCGACCGAATTCCCGCCAACTGAACACCAGAAATCATATTCAACGGTCGCCATTCTATTCAATCAATTTATTATAGTGCTGTCCCAGATAGCTTCTTGACCGCTATATTGTGCGAACCTCACCCAACGTAAACGCATCTCAGCATTTATACCCTACGAGGCGTTCAACGTCCGCGAAATAAAACGCGAACGCCGAACGCCACCGGGCAAGGAAAGGAACACTCCAAAACAAGATCCCATTTCAGGCGAAATGGGAGTGGCTGGTTGCAGGACTGACGTATTTTCAACTAGGAAGAGCCAAATACTCAAAGTGGAATGCAATGGTTACAAATAGAAAGAAACTCAAAGACATTACCACAATAGTTCATAAAATGAACGGAAATGGTAGATAAGGAGAGAAAAACAATCACTTTCCTGGCTATATGCAACGCAGAACATTGGATTACATCCTCCCGATATCTATATGTAACGATTCATAAAGACGATTACAGCTACAAGTGATTTAGGAAAAATGCACTTGCAGCTGTATTCGTCTTTGATTTGGATTTACGTATCAAGTAAGTATCACTTTACCAATCGTTGCATAGATATTGGAAGGATGTAATTTTATGGTCTGCTTGGCATATAGCCAGGAAAGTTCCTAGTTGTTTTTCTCTCGTTCCACCCTTATCGTTCATTTTATGAACTATTGTGGTAATGACTTTGAGTTGTTTCTCCCTCTTTGTGACCATTGCATTCCACTTTCGAGTATTTGGCTTTTTCCTAGTTGAAAATACGCCAGTTAGGCAAGCAGCCACTCCCATTTCGCCTGAAATGGAATTTTGTTTTGGAGTGTTTCTCTCCTTGCTCTGTGTTGGGCGTTCGCGTTTCATTTCGCGGACGTTGAACGCCTCGTGGGGTATAAATGCTGAGATGCGTTTACGTTGGGTCAGGTTCGCACCAGATAGCGTCAAGAAGCTATCTGGGACAGCCCTGTTCTGATGAGAGCCAACAGCACGAAACCGGTCTGCAGGCAGTCACACGTTCCTGAACCACTCAGGCGCAGCTCAACGTTTTTTTTTTTTTTTATCGCTTGGAGCGCACGAAAGGGAATCCCTATATACGAATTATTGCATAGATTTCGGGAGGATGTAATCCAATGTTCTGCATGGCATATTGCCAGAAAAGTACTTTTTTTCTCTCGTTATCTTCTACCATTTTCGTTCATTTTATGAACTATTGTGGTAATGAGTTTCTTTCCATTTGTAACCATTGCATTCCACTTTGAGTATTTGGCTTTTTCCTAGTTATTTCATCAATACTTCAATTGATATCCATAAAACAAAGTCACGAATAATAATATGTATCTAGAATGTTGATAAAAAAATAACATGCTTTTTTCCTCAACTACCTACTCTTCTGTCATTTTATATCCAACAGAAGTGTGCCGTGAACTGATCACAAAGTGAACCTTCTTGACATAACAATAAAAAAATATATTTTCCCAAGTCCGGATCTGTTTTTTTTTTATAATGTGTCATCTTGAAAGGTTCAAGTTCCAGCCAAGTTTCCAGAATATTCCAGAATCTTCTGTCACGTTATTTGTCACTGCGGCATATATTGAGTGTTCGGAAATATGCTGGTGTATATGTAGGAATCATTGGAAGGATGGAGAACAATCTGGGATGCGTGTTACAGGATGATCGTTGTACTCCTGTCTTACTGATGATGTTTCTAGAGCCCCTCTAAGGGAAATATCATTACAGTATTATAATCTGCAAATTATTTCTGGAATCTTTTCATTTTAAACATAAGACCATAGTGTTACATGATCAACACTAGTCGAAAGGTTGAAATAATGTGCACCAGATTTCCGGAAAACTAACTTTTAAACCCTCTGAGAGTACCTTTTGGAGAAAAAAAGAAAGAAATTAATATCCCAAAAATTATATCAACTTTTGCATAATGCATATTAGGGTGAAATTCACTACTCATCACCTCCCCTATCACATCTTCAAAAGAATGTATCAAATACAAATACTTTGTTCATCACTGGAAACTTTTGTACATATTATGAGAATATAAAATTTACGAAAAGATCATTGGACTAGTCAAATTTGGAATATACAATTATAATAAGTAGCTGGTACAACAGTTATTCATTAACATTACTAGTTAATACAGGTAGGTATTCACAATTGACACAATTCATTACAGTTATCTCAAATTATTCACATTGCTAAAAATTCATCTGTACAATAAAATGCATTGTTTAAGAAATATGCTGTTAGCTCATCTTCAAATTTGGTTTTATTTTCTTTGTCGCCGAAGAGATTTTGGAATTTGTTATAAAATTTTATTTGTTGATAGGTGTGAGTTTTGACTGACTGCGAGTCTGGAATAAGACTAATGTAGCTGATTACGTGTTTCATAATTATGAACATCACGATTTTTTGTTGCAAATTCATTATTCATTATATCTTTAATCAAGAGATATATATAGAGTGACGGTAGTCATGATCCCCAATTCAACAAATACTATGTTGCAGGAGACACTAGGGTGGATTCCCTTCATGCATCGTACAAGTTTCTTTAAAAAAATGAAAACTTCATCAAAATGAAAAACTTCATTAATTATTATAGAATTAAAAGTGACCCTGTTTATTTATCAGAATCACCAATCATCTCCAAGAAGCACCCCGAACTCTTCCCCGCGCAGCACGAAATCTCCCCCGCTCCCGCCGGGTATCACGCCGACGTCACAAGCCAACCCAAGAAGTGCTCCCCAGACGCCCATGGGCGCTCCCACGTCCGGCAACACGACGATGGGCAGTTCGATGCCGCCGATGAGTCAGGGCGAGAGGGAGAGGGATCGTTCACAGCATATTCCTCATCCGCAGGTGAGGCTATTTATGGTTTGATGATTAAGTTTACTCCTCTATGAGACTAAAAACATAGTGATTCTAGAACATATCATAAATGAGGGCTTGAAAAAAAAAGGGAAATCGCTCCATTCCAATCTTTTTTGTAATTATTCTAATAAGACTCAATAAATAATTTAAATAATTTTTGTATTGAAAAGGAATATTCTCAGATAAATTATGAACATGAAAAAATTGAGATATATAGAAATACATTGAGAATTCGCATTCTCTATGTGATTAAAATTTCAACTCTTTCTTAGTTTATTGAAATGAAAATAAAATACAATCGATCAGAATTTGGAAACATAATCTTCTGAAGTTGAGAATTTGCATTTTCCCTCAGATAAAATTATTTATGTGCACATAATATCATTTTGAATATTCAACAGAAAACAACTACTTTCCTGGCTATTTGCCACGACGAACATTGAATTATATCTGTTGAACATCCAAAAGGAGAGCTTGAAAAATAAATTGAGAATTGACATTCTCTCTCAAATCGGATAAATGTAATAATATGATGTATTATGATATACAAATATAACTTACTAATATGTTCAGGTTTGAAATTAACATTGAAATGTATAAGTGAAATATACTTGTATTAACTATGATTATTATTATTATTATTATTATTATTATTATCTTGTTGAGCTTGAAACTTGCGAAAAAGATCATTCATATGAGTGATATGGGAATTATATCTCTCACAAACAGTTTAAAGGACTTTATTCAAATGAACTCATTTCGGACGTCCAACCCTCCTCAGTAACCTGAAGTCCAGTTATCTTTCAGCCATTCATATTTTTTCATATCTATAATATAATAAAAACTATAACGAACTGACATCTGACAATTATTTGTTGACATGCAATCCCTGTCATCTAATTGTTTTTGTTTTTGTCATGCATCCAAAAATATAATTTTTGGTCATGGAAATAAACAAAATATTGATTTTAATATTAGAATGAAAAATGAACGTTTAAAACAAACTGCCCATATCAAATACCTTGGTATTTGGATTGATGAGGAATTAACATGGAAAACGATACCCAGGCAACAAGATGACGTTTGAGTTATGTCTTTTCACGTTAGTTGAATGACCAAGGTGATGCCAGGAATTGACGTCGAATGAAGTGATAAATGACGTGAATAAGTCACAGCCCAATTACGTCATATTACTCACGTTTAGCGACGCCAGTCACTCACCTAACGGTGACGTCGAAATGACGTCAAAATGACGTTCAAATTTGGTGATCAAACGTGAAAAAGTTTTCTCAGACATAGTGTGATAAACAACACCACTGACCTTTGATGACATCTAATATTGATTATACATAATTAAGACTGCTTGGTGGACTTTTCCTGGAGTCATATCCATTCAATCGTCTATTCAGCAGCGCTATCCTTTAGTTGGCAATGTAAAGAATGGTGACGAATTCAGCTTCACTTTGTTGAGTGTATATTCATGCATTCTTTGTCACCCAACAAAAATCAAACAGCTCATTTTTGACAACTTTTCTGATTGACGAAGCTCACCAAATTGGTACGTCACACCGACCTGATTTTTAGACGTCTTAGATACGTCACTGCAACGTCATAAAAGTGACGTTTTCAATCGAAACACCTATAATCAATGGAACAATTCTCTAAGAAAAAATTAAGTGTTGAAAAATTCAAAAAAGAACTGAAAAAATACTTATGTCTTTGATTCTCTTCATGTCATCCTGAATCAATTCAAGAAATTATATTCAACAGTCTCTAGAAGAAACAACATTATATGTATTATGTATATGATTTAAAAATGATTATCTGATTATCTAATTTTTGTTTTTTTTTTTAGTTGTTCTTTCATAATTTTCCCTGCTATAAACATGTATGTTTCTTGGGAATAATAATAATAATAATAATATATACCGGGTGACACAAGACTCATGTTATACCCCCTTTTTATCCTCTGGTTTTCTAGCTATATTTATGAAATTTGGAACAACGAATATGTACATTAGAGGGCACTTTCGCACATTTTTGGAAATTTTTTTCATCTGGTTTTCCTGGAAATGACATTAAATTTCGATTTCCAAATAGAACACCCCGTATTTCATTTCAAATGATTTCAAACGATTACGAAGATATTCACGTTCGTAGTTTCCATAATTCACGTTCGTAGTTTCCATAAGCTCAATGGATGTGACGGCGCAATATCGAAACTTTTTTTTCTGTCTCACTCATTGCTGTTATGGAAAATTCGAACGCGAATATCTTCGTGATCATTTGTAATAAACCAATCAAACCCGGTATCGTTGAATTTGTTATAATGATCCGTAACCGATTATGTGATGATTAGGTAATTTTTGTCTCTTCGGTGACATTTCTTCATCGTTAGATTCGACAAACCCTCCCGATTCTTGTAGATCTTGTTCAGTTCAGTAGATTATGAAATGTTTCAGTAGATCTGTAGATCAATATGCAAATCATGAGATCTACTGGAAATTCAGTTGAACTGGCAACCCTGCAGCGGACGAAATGTTTGCGGACGAAAAGTTTTTGTAGATGTCGACGAAAAAGATGAGTATTATCGAAGAAAAGAGGACAATGAAATATTTTATTCAATCAATATGACCTATACACACAGACAACTGAAAGACATTGTAAAATGAATCAAAAACCAGAATATAATAGAAATCATAAAAGCCAGATCGCTTTGACAACTTTCAGAAACCCCGCTAGGTGGCGTTCGCTCATTTTCTACCGTATATAGTATTTATTACTAGTTAATCAGTTTTTTGGATATAAGATGTTTTCATGGTATATCAAACTTTCACATGTGATCCCATGAACGACATCAATAAAATATCTTACAAGCAAAAGATTGTATTCCATACAATTTAAAATACAGGACAAAAAAGAATATTTCACTTTATGGAACGAAAAAAATATTATGGTTGATGTTGATTATTTTTATATTGAAATTAAATTCAAAATTAAGAGGATTGCAGCTTAGGATGTCATTTGTTAGGCAGAAAAACATATTGTTTCCTTCTATCAGGTATCTGACAAAAGCACCTACTGAAAGAACCAACTATGATGATGAAGGGAACAAATTATTCACATTTTGGAATCATTCCTAAAAAAGTGTATTGATAAGTTTACACAACTTTCAAATTTTGAATTGTTATTTGTATTACGCTGATTGAACGGAACATATTTCAAAAGATAAATCTATAAACTACTGATGTGGGATAAGAAACGCGTATTTTGTGGTGACAAATTTAAAACATTACATCTTGTTGTAGAGCATAGTACCTCCATTAGTGATGGCAACTAGAGAGCAACTGAACAGCATGCCTCAAGAGAGAGGTGAGCGAGAAAGAGCAATGCATATAAACAATGACTCTCTCTCTGGACTTGGTGGAGATGTGAGGAACGCCTTCGGCGGTTCCTCGAATATCAATGTTGGTGAGTAAAATGTTCTCGATCTGTAAATTATTTTGTGATTCATTGAATTGTTGCTAGTTTTTTCATTTGTGGTACTGGTGTTTATGGCGTTCATTATATTCAGTTTTATAACTTGATGAATATAAAGAACCAATTTCCTTTTCCTTCCACGCCAACCTCCCTTCTTTACTCCCTTCTTTACCCCCACATATGGGGTTCAGCACCAAAACATACGCTGATGCTCTTAGATTCCATCCAGAAAAGGGCCATTCGCCTGGTGTTCATCCAATGTCAGTGTCAATTTTGATTACCAATGTCATTCAATTTTCTTGAAACGTTGAAAAGCAACAAACTTTTCCTGCCTAGGCAGAGAAAGTACAACTATCCCGCCTGATAGGTGTCAGAGAAAAGCCACTTTCCCTGCCGCTATCTCTAAGTGAGTTTGAATTCATTTTCTTGTCTAAATATATTGAACTACATTATTTCACTATAATGTCATGATGAACACATTAGTTAGAAGGTGTTCCCCGAGGCATATAACCTCCAGAAATTTAAGAAGAACACCAATTCTTACCTTATTTCCCTTGGTTCTCATGATATTCTCGGAACATCACAGGATATCCCTTTTCGTGAGAACCAGAACATAAAAAAAGATTAAATTCACCCTAATATCAACAGTTTGCCGTTAGTTGATGAAAATCTATGGTAATTGTGAAATTTTCACCAACGAATAATTTACACGAAATTCTCAGAAACACATGACATGTTCTGCTATCGCAGTAGCTTCTTCAAGTGAAATACTTGTCGAATAAAGACCTCATTGTACGAGTATGTACTGTGTTAGCGGAACATGTCGTATTTTTGAGAATTATAGACCTATCCAAGATGGTGTCAAATGAAATTCAAGATGGCTGCTGGTAGGCACACAAATCCCGTAACTTCATATAAACAATGCTTTAATTGTATTGTTCAGGATCAGTGTAATGGCAGTTCCTTATATTATAAACGGACATGAAAATTTGAATTTAATATTGGATGACAGTGTATATGTTGCCGTGAAAGTCCGAAAGCCGGTGTCAGGATATACCAGTGAATGTCAACATTCACCAAGTTACTCGGCGTATGTATGTCCGATATATTAATCAAATATCATTATTTCTAACTTCCACCGGCGAATGTCAACATTCATCATATACTCATGGTGTATTTGTCTAAGATCCGAACCTAAATCGACCTTCACCGAGCTGATAATAGAACGAAATATATTTTATCATGAATTTAGTATATTAGAAAACATATTAAAAATGGGTTGGCTAAAAAAATCCTGGGCAGACTATTTTTAATTATTTTTCGAAAAATTATTTTTAATTAAATGTTGCAACATCAGGATAATAAAAAAATTGTGTCCTGACTGAAAGTATAAAACGTATAGAATGTGCAGCCGTTGGGTTGTCTACTATTTACCTGGGCGAACTACTGGGTTGTCAGGTAAACACAGGTATATCGATGCCAGTTACTTTCACTGGATTGGATAATTTAAAAAAATTTATATCATCATAAGCGCTGTTTAATTGCGAACACGTTGATATAGGGTTGTCTGCGAAAATTCCGGTCCTATTAGGGGTTTGCGAATTTTAAAGATTTTAATTTCAACGCGCGTGGTGTGACAGAGAGATCCGAGGTAAGTATACTGTGTAATAATAAAGGACCCAACATCGCAGTCGCTTGTGATGGGACCCTGAATAGTAGAAAGTGTGCGAAGTGTGCGAAGTCAAATCCTGAAAACTATGGTTGGCATTTTGATGATTTCTTAAAACCAACAGGTTTTATCGGAGATCAAACTCCTTTGAAAATCCAGGACATTGTCGAAATGGAAGCAAATGAGGAAGAATCTAATGAATCAGACGAATTCGAGAGTCAAAATGATACTTCTGATGAATCAGATATTGAATAGAAAATATTTATTAGAATTTATTTTTCATTAATATTATTTTTGTATTTATACTGTTTTTCAATAAAATTTCGAATCGTAATACAAGATGTCTAGTCTATCTTTTTTGTTATTTCTTAATTTAAATTTTTGGCGGTCCACTTTGTTTCTATTTCCAGAAAGAGCAAAAAAATTTCAAAGTAAGTATTTGATATTTTTATTGTCTATTATAGATTATAGATATATCATTATGGTTATAACGCAATATATTGATATTATATTGTTTTTATATATTAGTATTATATTAAATATATTTAATTATTATGTAATTAAGTAATTTTTTTTTTTTGCTACTAAAATATCAGTTGCTCCAAAATAACACGCACTGTTTACTATATGAAGGGTAGTAGAGGTACCTCCTCTACCCTCCATAGTTTACACACCGAGCATGCGCACTTTCTACTATTCAGGGTCCCATCACAAGCGACTGCGATGTTGGGTCCTTTATTATTACACAGTATACTTACCTCGGATCTCTCTGTCACACACTTCCACGCGCGTTGAAATTAAAATCTTTAAAATTCGCAAACCCCTAATAGGACCGGAATTTTCGCAGACAACCCTATATCAACGTGTTCGCAATTAAACAGCGCTTATGATGATATAATTTTTTTTAAATTATCCAATCCAGTGAAAGTAACTGGCATCGATATACCTGTGTTTACCTGACAACCCAGTAGTTCGCCCAGGTAAATAGTAGACAACCCAACGGCTGCACATTCTATACGTTTTATACTTTCAGTCAGGACACAATTTTTTTATTATCCTGATGTTGCAACATTTAATTAAAAATAATTTTTCGAAAAATAATTAAAAATAGTCTGCCCAGGATTTTTTTAGCCAACCCATTTTTAATATGTTTTCTAATATACTAAATTCATGATAAAATATATTTCGTTCTATTATCAGCTCGGTGAAGGTCGATTTAGGTTCGGATCTTCTACTATATGTGAAAGAATTCTGTATAAGAAGAAAACAAAATAAAACTCTATAGGTCATTATTTATTGTGAATAAATCATGGAAGAAGGTTTCAAATGAACATAAAGAAGTTGTTGAATTCAAGACAAACACAACAAACATAATATTAATATAAAAATGAAATACATTTTAGTTCTTGAACTAAAATGTAAAACACAGATTAAAAGTATGGCAACTTTATTAATTGCAACAACTTAAGCTACCATGACACTTTGAATTACACAAAAGGCTCCTGTTTTTACAGCTACATTTAGACGTGGAACACTTGTTTTTGCAGTTACAGCGTGTATAGCCTTGCCCTCCGCTTTTTGAATTAGCAGAAGCTGCTTCTCTTAGCGAAATTTCTTGAGCTGAAATCTCATCCATGGAAATTAACTTTTCTTTGCAAATTGCGAATTCATTACGGGTGAAAAGCTGCTTCAAAGTGCCATTTTCTTCGCTATTTACTGCAGTAGCCATCGAGTACAAATTATAATATCACTATCAATCAAACCTTGTGTAAGACTGGCGACAATCCTGCTAGTACCCGTCGTTTCTGACATCGACCAAAGTTTATATGTGTTTGTCGACATCTACCGGTGAAGGACCGAATTTATATTGGAACTAATAATTGTTCGGTCTTTCACCAATACATTTAGTGTGTGTCGAAATTAACCGGTGTATGTCAACAATCACTAATTTCGGTCTTTCACGGTAACATATACAAATATTGTTTACTTCCAAACATGCCTACTACTTGTAGCTGTGTAGTCAATGGGCCTGATTCAGTGAAAAATGTTATTTCATTAGTTCGAAGTACTAACCCTATCTAGTTCACTGTCACGAACTGTTTTTACCTCAGAGCTCTGTAACTTTTTTAAATAATTTTTGAAATTCACGATATTTCATAACATGAAAAACGCGGGAAAAGGCGTGACGTAATCATCCGAGAACACCATATAAGATTCGCCTTACGTATCCATTCTCTATTTCTGATAGACAAGTGCAAGAATATTTCTGAATGTCATTTCAATTAATTGAATACTTACTGCAGATAACAGAACACAAAACACAACGAAAGAATCAGATAATATGAAGATTATCTTTGAATATTCGCATCTTGACTAAATGAAACAAGTAATTGACGATAAATCTGACGCCAGGAAGTTAGGTTGACAATGTAGTTTGTCTTCTTTTTATGTATCTCTGGGAACTTGAGCATTACTCTGTTGCCCGTGCCATGAGAACAAATCAACACTTCCACATACTACTTAGTGCAAATAATGTTGAAAAAATAGAACTACATTTCAAGCTCTACAATGGTTCAACCAAATTCCCCACCATATCCAAAACAGTCCGTCCATTAACACTTTCAATATACACATGAAAAAACTTTCGTCAGATAATGTGTGATAAGTTTGTTGACGTGGATTATGGATTTTGTTCTCTTAGAGTATTCAAATAAATAATTTTAAAAAATAAGATAATTTAGGATTAAATGAAATCTCGATCATTATTAGGAATACTAGGATATTTTTGTTGGTACTGAAGCATCTTGCAAGTATCCAATAAGTGATTATTAGGGACGAGCCGAACTATTATCTTCTGTGAATGTGAATACTATTGTCAATGGTCATATTGAATTTCATATGGTAGTTACTAGTTACAAATCTGGCAGCGTCGAAATATGTGGCCCTACTTTTCATGCGAAACCCAAAATTTGGTTCATGACGTCATCGAACCTGGCATTTTTTCAAGTCACCGAATTTAATTATTGAAAAAAAAAATGTGCGATGATTTTAAATAACGAATGATTGCATCAGATAATATTTATACACCTAAAATAGATATGTGGCGTAAATTCGACTAGTGTCTACAAACCCATTGTGGGAGTCGAGGAGATCGCGATACTATAGATTTTATAGAATACCCATCAGTGAACAACTTTCCACACAAACAAGGATTGAATGAGCTCTCAAAAACCAGAAAAAAAGGTAGATATTAGCTATAAAATGGGAAGATCTTACAGAAACTAAAGCACACTATAGCATTTCTTGAACAGTAAAAAGGAGTATTTTTTTCAACAGTTTGTTATGAATGTGTTTCTAAATTTTAGGGAAATCAGCAGCCTTATCTGATGATGAAAATACCGATTGGGTTCCTTCCTATAGGTTATGGAAATTAACAAAGTATAAAAAAGCTGGTAAAAGCTAGTCGAATTACAAACATTACCACACTATAAAATACCTTATAGGAATAACACCAGCAGAAACTATAATTTTCATTAGTAAAGTATGGGGAGGCAGAGCATCAAACAAACATTTTACTCTATTCATATTCTACCCAAATACTGGTTCAGTTTACAAATTTAGTTTGAGATTTTCCAATTTCCCTAACCCATACTATGAACGGGAAAATTAATACAACCTTTCATATAAAAAAACTGTATATTCTATCTATTTTCTACAACATGGCGCTAGAAATACAATAACAACCAACAAACAAAAACGGATCGCTAGGCAACCCATCAAATAGGTAAGATTTAAACGGTGTCAGCAGGTCAAGGCCGACTAGGCTAGAAAATCAGTATTATGGCATGCGCACATTTACGCTGTGTTTCCAAATCATTGTATTATAAGCAGAAATGAGGTAAATACAAACATGCACCCCCCCTTGAAAACTTTTCTTTCAATATGGGTATGAAATTAATCATTAAAAATTGGACATTATGGTAACGTTTTACCGAAATGAAAAACATTCATCAAAAACAATTAACAACATAGCATAATATCTAAGTACTCAAGTCATGCCTATCATACTCAATTGTGTCCATAGGTAAAATACATATTTGACGTAGAGCTCGTTCAAAAATGCCTTTCGATGTTCTAACAGTCACTACTCGACAAATATTATCGTCGCCAACATGTGTTTTGATTATCCGTGCCAGTTGCCATTTTAACGGTGGTAAGTTTTCATCTTTAATCAATACCATGGTACCTTCTTTCACTGGTTCACCGAGGGTTTGCCACTTATGTCTTTGCTGGAGTTGAGTGAGATATTCTCGGGACCATTTTGCCCAAAAACTTTGAACAATCTGTGTCAAAGATGAAATCGTTCCAATCTATTTGGATTAAAGTTTTTCATATCTTCTTGTGGAAGAGCAGTTAGTGCACTGCCAATCAAGAAGTGTCCCGGGGTGAGAACACCTAAATCTTGGGGGTCTTCGGAAAGAGGAGTTATGGGACGCGAATTCAAACATGCCTCTATCTGAGTCGTGACAGTGCAAAGCTCTTCAAATGTTAGTTTTTGATTACCAATAACCCGCTTCATGTGATACTTGGTAGATTTAACCGCAGATTCCCACAAACCACCAAAATGCGGTGATCTAGGCGGAATGAAATGCCATGTGATTTCTGACTGTACGAAATATTCAGAAAACGCCGATTTAGTTTTGGGATCCTGTAAGAATTTGTACATTTCCTTGAGTTCATTGGCAGCTCCAACAAAGTTAGTTGCATTATCTGAATAAATATTTCGACAAAGACCTCTTCTAGAAATAAACCTTTTGAAACAGTTCAAGAATGATTGAGTTGTTAAATCCCCAACTACCTCCAAATGTATCGCCTTGGTCGCAAAACATACAAAAATTCCTAAATATGCTTTAATATAAATATGACCCCTGAGTTTACTAACTTTAATTTCAAACGGACCTGCGTAATCTACTCCGCAATTTACAAAAGGTCTGCTTGCAGTAACGCTAGTTTTAGGTAACTCACCCATTATGTATTGCACGTTGCGAGGCCTAGCTCTGAAACAAACGATGCATTTACGCAATATATTACGAATAATTCTACGACCCGAAATAGGCCAATATCTTTCTCTTATGTGTGCTAATAAGGCTAGTGGTCCAGCATGAAAGTATCTATAATGTTCATGAATTATTATTAACTTGGTGAGTTTATGTTTCTCTGGTAGTAAAGCTGGATGTTTCTGTTCATATTCAAGATCAGCCTTAGATATTCTACCTCCTACCCGAAGAATTCCCTGCTGGTCAAGAAATGGATTGAGAGAAATTAATTTGCTTGACCTTGATAATTCCTTTGACATTTCTAATTGCCTTATGTCAGCACCAAATTCATCTAATTGTGCTAACTTGACGAGCCTTATTGATGCCTGCTGCAACTCCTCAACCCCTAGATTTTTCCCAATTTCCATTTTCTTTGACCTTAATTTTCCAACGTAAACAGTAAGCTATCACCCTTTGAAGCTTGGAAAAACTTGAAAATCGATCAAAAATGCCAAAAGATGATTTAGCTCCAAAAGATTGACGCACAATCCTTTTTTCTGGAATTTCCAAAGATTCCACCCACTTGGATTCGGGCCAATCTTGCTCTTTAGCTATCAACCAATCTGGCCCATGCCACCAAATATGACAAACGCGGAGCTGATTACAATCTAATCCTCTAGATACAACATCCGCTGGATTGTCACTTGATCTGACATGATTCCAACAACGATCTTGACTGAGTTTCTGTATTTCAGAAACTCGGTTAGCTACAAATGTAGTCCATTGTACAGGTTCCCCAGCTAACCATGATAGTACAATAGAAGAATCACACCAATATTGTATACCGCTGAAGCGTATATCCATATGATTCACTACCGAATCAACTAGTTTTGCTAAAAGCAATGCTCCACAGAGTTCCAATCTAGGTAAAGAGACTACCTTCAATGGAGCTACTCTTCATTTCGAACAGAGCAATTCAACATGATTTATTCCTTCAGAGTCAGTAGACCTCATATATACACATGCTCCATATGCTCGTTGAGAAGCGTCACAAAATCCGTGCAATTGAATATCTATAACATTGCGACAAATTACACGCCTAGATATTTTTATTGATTTGAGATGCCCAATCTGATTCAAAAAAAGTTTTCACATAACATAAATATCATAAGGTACAGAATCGTCCCAACCTAACTTAGCCGTCCACAACGCTTGAAGAATTAACTTCACTTTAACCACTACGGGGCCCACCAGTCCTAATGGATCGAATATTTGTGACACAAGAGACAAAATTGATCGCTTCGAAACAATTTCATGAGAAGGTATATCGCTGCCAAAGTTTGCATCAAAATGTAGTATGTCTTCAACCGAGTTCCAAAGTAGTCCGAGAGTTTTCGAAGAACTACTGTCATCAACGAAATAATGATCAATAACATGATTTTTAGCCTTGTCCATATATATATCTTTCTCATTTGATAACCACTTCCTCAAAATAAATCCACCTTTTTGCAATATTTCACTGATCTCATTCTTCAATCTGCTTGCACCATCCACACTGTCAGAACCACTCAAAAGATCGTCCATATAAAAATCCCTCAAGATAACCTTACAACTCTCAGGGTATTCTTGCATATTCTCATAACCCAGCTGATGTAAAGATCGAACTGCAAGAAATGATGCGCTGGCCATACCGTAAGTAACCGTATTCAATCTGTAGACGCCGATATCATCATCAGGAGAAAACCGCCATATAATTCTCTGTAAGTCTCTCTGATCTACTCTTACTAGAATCTGCCTATACATCTTCGCGATGTCAGCTGCTATGAAGATGTTTCCTGAAACGGATTAAAATGGAAAAAATATCCTCTTGCAATTTCGGCCCTACCATGAGTATCTTTGAATACTCCATGATGAGGCAAATAACAAATTTCAAAATCCTGACCCTTAGTTTCCTGTTGATATGACACTTTGGACATATGCCCCAACGAAATATACTCTCTGATAAACTCCTGATATTCCTTTCGAAGAATACAGTTTTTTCTAAACTTACCTTCCAACTGATTGAACCTTTTTTGTGCAATATCATATGAGTCACCTAGTTTACCTACCCCTGTTTTGATTGGTAACGTCACAATAAATCTCCCTGTAGCATCCCGTTGTGTAGTTTCAATGTAAATTTTTTCACATTCTTCCTCCTCCCTTGTGAAAACCCGTTCCTGGGGGTAACTGCCAAAATTTCTCGAGTTGTTCTTGGCAAGCAACTTGACCAATATTACATACCTGCACTTTTTCCTGCACCTGAACATCCCTCGAAACTGCCATATGCCCAGCAACTATCCAACCCAGTTCAGTATCCTGAATAACCGGCATTCCATTACCCAATTTGATTCTGCCTGACTTCAAAAGGTCCCAGAAAACAGCAGCACCAAATAACAGATCAATCCGACCAATTTTTCCGAAATATTTGTCAGCTAATTTTATATGAGTTGGAATCGTGAGAGTCTTTGAATCCACAGAGAAAGAGGGAATATTATCAGAAATGTTATCAATCAATAAAAATGATTCGTCAAAACTGTATTCAGTACTATTTGAATGAATTTTAGCTTTCACGACATGAGTCACATTAGTAGCTACTTTACCAATTCCCAAGATCTTCAGATTCAATTTTTTCGACTCTAGATTCAACCTTTTTTCCAAAGACCTTGTCATGAACGAGGACTCGGACCCTGAATCAAGTAATGCTCGGCATTCATGCATATTCCCAAATGAATCTTCAATTTTTACAGCAGCTGTTGACAATAAAATTTTATGTTCTGAATCGCCCCCCTCATGTAACTCAATCCTCAAACAATTACTATGCCCGGTGAAACTAAAACCAGCCGTGGTATTAATTGAATCATTTACTGTACCTCGAGAAATCAAACTTGCTTCCGTTTGTTTTTCCGCTGCTGGGCTATCCCTAGTTTCAGAAATGTGCAACAAAGAGTTATGTTTTCTACCGCAATGTCGACATCCCCTAGATATACAATTTTGTACTCTATGCCCTGGTTTCAAACAATTCCAACACAAATGCGCCTTACTTACCTCATCTCTTTTATCAGAGATACTCATAGCCAGGAATTTCTTACAATTTGGAATGATATGAGTAGGTGACATTTTGCAAATTGAGCAACATTCCTCCTTCAAAGCAGTAAATGATTTCAAAGTAGTGTGCGGTTTTTCAACCCTACTTTTATAATCACTCCCAGAGCTATTAACCGATTTCCTTAAATTCATGTCCATTGATTCCAAAATTTGACTCTTTTTTGTAAGAAAATCTAAGAACTCTAATAAAGTTGAAAATTCATTTAATTTTTCCTGTCTTTTCCATTCGTTTTTTTGTAACCGTATCAAGTTTCATTTCTAACAAAAATATCAATAAAATATCCCATTCATTAATGAATTTCCTAAGTGACATATGGGACTCTTTTAATATCGGTGGAAAATTGTAGAGAGATTCGATATGACTCATAGCAATTAATTTTTTATTTTTGTAAGCATCTCTCAACAATGTCCACGCTTCCTGATAACTTGTGGCCGAAACTTCCAGAGATCTTATAATATCTGCAGCATTGCCCTTCAATGCGTTTTTGAGATAGTAAAATTTCTGGGTTTCATTTAGATGATTATTTGAATGAACAAGCGATGAAAAAATGTCCTTAAACTCAAGCCACTTTTCAAAAGATCCGTAGAAAACCGGAATTTCCATAGTCGGTAAATTTATTCCACTAGTACCAGTGAGCCCTCCATTTGACATTGTGGTGTGCATATTTTGCGAATTTATTGGCATAGGCAATGTAGACAACAAACTCTTCAGTCCTGAAATCAATGTAAAATATTGTTCTGTAAATGAGTCCCGTTCTTGCAATTGCTCAAGTAAATTGTCCAATTTCTCAATCTGAAATTGAATATTCTCAAATTCCGCCAACCAATCATCACATTTTGCAATTCTAGAAGGAATCTGCGGACTTTTATCAGGTGAATAAGTCGTCAAAAATGTCTTCAGACGCGTAAAATGTGATTTCAACACCCCCCGTTTTGCTATTAATTCATGCAGTTCTGCCATAATGAATGAAACTAATCAAAAAATATACCTACCTTTGAAGAACCTTATCACTTATAATAGAAACCAGATAGAAAACATGCAAAAATTCAAGCGATCATGCAAAAGCGAACCAAATACCTCTACTCTTGCTGGATATGATCCCGTATTTGCGCCGCTACTGATGTTGCATCTCACTCCTCCAATAGTCGCTATATTTGTGCAGTTCCTGTAGGTAACTATCAGCAGCTTCGAGGTCCATTCTGCCCTTGGGAGTTGTAGAATGGCCCGTCCTTGCCGCCCTGCACCTATCTTCTTGTCATGTATTTGTATAAGTAGACACTTATACACCCTGTATGCCGTCGTCCGCTTGCTGACTTCCCTTCTACGCCGATCAATTTTCCTTGTTCCGTCCGAATAACGAAGTTCCAGTACGATGTACAATAATTTTCAAACCAAATTCTGCATCCAATCCCGATATGTAGGTACCTAGTACTGAACCGACAGCTTCCAAATCATCCAATGTATAATCCGGCTTCGATTAGACCAATATTCATGTTCTACCCAAATAATGGTTCAGTTTACAAATTTAGTTTGAGATTTTCCAATTTCCCTAACCCATACTCTGAACGGGAAAATTAATACAACCTTTCATATAAAAAACTGTATATTCTATCTATTTTCTACAACATGGCGCTAGAAAAATAATAACAACCAACAAACAAAAACGGATCGCTAGGCAACCCATCAAATAGGTAAGATTGAGATGTTTATAATTCCTATGGTGTAATCACTTAGTACTGGCAGGCGTTTTGATTTTTCTCGATATCGCCTACTTTGATAAAGTAGCGAGGCGTGGGTGATATTGCTAAATTTCCATGTTTTAAACCAAATTTACAGTTCAAGGATTTCCAGGCAGAATGTCATCGTTGACTCGTTGAGGTTATGTTTTATGTTGAATTTTTGTTTACAATTTCAATTTCACATTTTTATTGTAATGGAAACGATTGTGCGATATATTTCGACCCTGATAATGTTGTCGATCATAAAAAGTGAAAATTTCACAAGAGTGTGCAAGTGGTGTTGTGAATTATCTCAGTGAATTACATGGGACGCATGGCTCATGGAAGGTGAGTACCAGTGACATTTTCCCGAGCATTTTTATTTTTCCCGTAGCTTCTCCTAGTCAGTATTAATAGTGTTTGATTTTATCAGTATGGGTTTTCTTATAAACAATAAAATGATTTCACAAAACTGAAATCTCTAGCTTAGAAAACTTATGTCAATCAGTGGGTCCTTGGATAGTTTTAATTCTATAAAATTGAGAAAAACATTAGAGGGGATCATCACATGGAAGTTTAGTATATAGAGATGAAGAAGTTTTGATATTTGAAGTAGGTATGTGCTTAGTTTGAGATGTTTCTACCTGGGCACAAAGTAGTGAGTAGTAGCTACTTAGAAAATTGAATGAAAATAAGAAACTAATGATAATTCAAAGGCAGGTAAACATGCATTGTGCACTCAAGGATTAATCATTATGCATTGAATATGGTGAATACAATAATAGGTATCTAGATAATAGCATTTTTCAAGTGTCTATAGTTTTTTACTTGGTTTTTTATGTTCTTCATTTTACCTGAAGCTGCCTGAAGATCTGTAGGTCAGAAAGGTTTCAATTTCTCTATGAATAGGATGATTATTCTATTCCATTCATTATGAGAGAGCTTCAGAGGGTTCAAGGAGGGCTTCAACTTATTTTGTTTTTTTTTCAACAATCCATGACTGTTTAGAATTGTTTTTTCCATCTTCACATAGAGCTAACAGAACCTGTGGTTTCTATTACATATAAAGATCAGAAACATCATATTTGGCAGGGTGGTTTGCCTAGCTGAATTACTTAGGTTCACCCCCTACATAATAAAAATGATCATAATCACATTTTTGAGTCACATATAAATCACACAAATTTTTATTTGATAAATTGGTGGTCAAATCAGCTTGAATAATAAATATTGAACTGTTACAGGTACAACTAGATTACTTGTAGAAGGAGAGAACCTCCCATGAATCGAAACCAGAGGCACTTGTATGTGTCATCAGAGTGTTTCACTCACTATATTCCATTACAAGGTAAGTCTCAAAATAGAGTTTAATCTAGAAATAGGAGAGACAGCTGATAAACAATTAATTCTAAAATGAAAAACATGTATATTGTGTGGAAGATTTATTGTATCTCACAATGGTGATCAGAGTGTAAACATATCAAACTACAAGTTACAGTTGAACAAATGTGATTCATTATAATTATCAAAATGTATGAAAATGTGAGTACAGAAATTGAAGACTGAATTTTAGATTAAATATATGCTTATAGTCAAAAGCAATAATGCATTTTAGAAAATTTGAATGCTACTCAAACTGTGTTTTTGTAAATTTTGTAATAAACAGTAGTACAAAAACATTATTAGGAGCAAATTCTCAAACATTTTCCACATCAAGCCATAATTTGTGTCAAAAAATCTCATGAAAACTTTAATAAAAAGTATATATTCTGTACTCTAAATCAGTCTTATAGGCAGTGTCCCAGAAGAATCAAGAAAATTATAGACCTAATAAAGAATTATCCAAATGATATTTTTTGTAGAAATTGAAGAGAACTGGACTAATCTGGTTACAGGTTGATATTCTGAATATTATAAAGTATACACAATGGTACAAACAATCTATTTATTTATAATTAGTTTTTCACTTTGTGGAGTTGAAATGAATTATAAATTGAGTATAAATTGAACCCTTATATTTCTTTTTCTCAAAGAGTTCATGGTAGATCTCTATTACCAAGTCGAAAGTCAGATGTAAGAGGAAGACTTGATACAGTTCAATCCAGAACAGCCTGATTGTTATTGAGGGTTTCTTTATTGTTGATTTTTTATCAAAATATTTCATATTTAGACATTACCTCCAAGTAGAAAATTTTTAAGATCAGAAATGGCAGAATCACAGTATATGTTCATGAATTTTATATGTTTATATATATATATGTTGTGATTTATTTAGTTGGCAGGGGAAAGTGGGGTACATTCATCTTATTAAAATCACATTTACAAAGTCATTATTGATTCAATAATTGAACTCAATATATGAATTAGTAGAACTGAAAAAAACCATCATGTCCTCAAGTAACAAGAATATCATTTTTAACACCTATCATTAGTGACTGAATGTATCCCAGTAGTGGGGTAGAACTATTAATTCAGTTTAACAATTCATTCTGAAAAGATACCTAATAATAATCTTATGACAACATTTGGTTGTTCTTCAAACTTTGCAATCAATGTGATGGATTTTTCCTTCAAAATTGGGATGTACATGGGCTTTAGTCAATTGAAAAGCCATTTTTAAGTTTCTTTTGGATTCATGGTCAAGTAGCTTTTCAAATACTTCATATTTGACGAGTCCTTCAGGAATCTATAAAAGGATTTAAACTGGTTCGCTGAAATGTTCTCTTTTTTTTTCCAGAATATTCCTCAAGACATTTAATCAGGTGTGGAAAGTCAGAACACATTTTCAGCTTCCTCGAGGGGTTCATTGGATGTTCACACCACGGCTGTAAACTGTTTTGTATGCCCATGTTCTTCCAGATGGATCTATTCTATGCTGCTCCATCACTTGTGATGGCATTAATGAGAAGACCAGCATTTTCACATAGGATAACACATTTCAAAATCAATTTGGCTTGAAGATCACCAGTGATGTTTCCTTTTGTTAGGAAACATCCTAGAGCCTGCAAGCCATGACCAGTAAATGGCTGGAACATAATCACAAGCACATGATCACCCAATTGATCTTCCATTCTTTTTGGGTTGTATTTTCCTAGATCAACAAATCCCACAAATTCCATTGTGTTCTTGTCAAACTTTTTGGTAAGGTTTATTTTGCATTTGTCTACCAAAAGACACCCATGCTTTTGCCATTCTGCCATATGGTTGGTTTTCTCTTCAATCATTACAAATACTTCATTTTTAAAACCAAAAGTTCCATGTATATTTCTTACACACCTGATAAAAGAATCAAAATTGACTTTTTCATCAACTACTGGAATGAACCACAACAAGCACATTTTCACACTAACCTCAACATTGAATAATTTCGTGAAAATAACACATATTTGGATACTATAGTTTTCATTTTCATGATGAATCCATCCTCTGCGGAATATTATGAAATTCTTTATGCTCCCAAATTTATGGAAAATTTCTTGAATTTTTTTCAATCACATTCTCATAATGCTCAAGCAATTTCCTCTAAACAGTTTTTCACTCATCTCTTCAAGTATTGTATGTACTTGAAATATTTTTCATTGCAGCTCTATTTTGCAAGTTTATTTCTAGATTGGGTAATTGTGACCTATACTTGAATGAAATCTCATATTCGTATATACAGTGTTTTGCGAAAATGATGGGCATATATTATTGCAGGAAGATTGAACACAACACATTGATCTTGATTTTCAGTTCAGTTTTCCTCGGGTTTCCAAAAAAAAAACGAGAAAAACATTTTACAGGGTTATACACCAAGATCAATGGAGTTTGTATTCAACTTGGAGAGTTTATAAATTTATGGTTGAAGAAGTCACAGTTGATGGCTCACATAACTCAATATGAGAATTCATATAAGGTTTGACCAGAATAACCCATTCAAGAAAAAGTCTCTGGAACTAGAGCAGCCATGTAAAATATTACTTGTTAGGTAGGAAATATCACAGTTATGAAAACCATTTTTTTTTAAATGACAAGAGAAGAATTGCAAAACCATTTTGAAAAAAATATGCTTCAGCATTATGAAGATGTAGTTGAAAAAAGTCCCAAAAGTTTATCATCACATTGGGAGCATTTATAATTCTTCAATATTTTGCCGTGATTTGTTATTCACCCTAAACCATGTATTTTCATCAGCGTATACATATAGCCTATCCTAATATGTGAAACTATTGCGAAAATATTCAATGTTGAATGAAGTGCTTGTTGAAGTTCCATTGTTCAGCATGCTTATCTCAAAACAAAATACATATAATCAAAATCAGCAACACTTAGAAAATGGATATTATGTAGTTTGGCAATCTACATTGCCATCCTGAGTAGAACTGAGAAGAAAATTAATATTAGCTGACTACCTATTAAGTATTTTTTTTTAATTAATGGGAAATACCATACTATATTGAGCTAATCTGTAGTTTCTTTTCAGTGGTACTAAAAATGGCAGTATTGACCCAGTTATGTTTAATTTTTTGTATTGTAGATATAGAAGAAAATATTTTTTCCACCACAAGTTATAGACCCTCCCATTATTTTGAATTGACTCACCCGTTACTTGGTGGAAATCCACAAACAATGTTTGCACAAAATTCTTAATCACATGACATGTTTCGCTAACATGTTGTGTGATTAAGAATTTTGTGGTATCATTCGTGAAGTTTTTTTACATCTCCCATTCGTTACACCTTTTCAAGGCATAAAATGTGTTTTTTTTATACCAATGTAGTTTTCATCATTTTATGAACTAATAGTCAATTAAGACATAGTTTGGTTAAAACAAATTCACTGTTCTGATGCGAGATTCACAGAAATGGCAGTCAAATCCAGTAGTTATTTTTCAATATTGACTTGTCATAATGCTGTCATGGGCTAGCTACTAGATTTTAATCAGAATTGAAAAGAAGTGCTTTCATACTGACAATGTCCATTATTCAGTTTCCCAGAAATATAATGAGGGAAATATATTGCTAGTGGTGGAAAAAAAAGCTGAAGCCTGTGTATATAATCTTGGTCCCTGGATAATGCTATTTTTTACTACCTTGGTGTATTAAAAACTATTTAAGACCTTAATAATTTTTTCTGTTCTATTCAGTTGATAATGTTGATTTTTGATAGCTATATTTTCGCATGGTGTGGTCAGCAATTTTTTAAAATGGATCACCCTGTATGTAGATATTTTTTCCGACTGCTATTTAAAAAAAAAAGGTATTTATTATAGCAATTTTTTTCAACAATATGAACATGTATCACACGATTTTCTCATAAGAATGTGCGTGTGCTACGTTTAATAATTAGTAACTGATTTTTACTATTTTACTTTTATCAACTACACTTATTATGATAATGAAAATTATAACAGTTTACAATAGAGGTCAAGAAATAGTAACAATGTAATTATGCAATGCATACAATTAATACTATCCTAACAGACCTAATCAGTATGAAATTTTATCAATTATCATTTCATCTTATATTTCTACAACCACCAGTCTAACGACACTCCGAACTTGATATCAATATAAGTTAGAAGAATAGCAGCCCGAAAAAATATTTACCTACAGGATGATTCATTGCAAAAAACTGCTGACCACGCAATATTTACAACAATATCTTAGCTACCAAAAATCAACATTGGCCACTGAGTAGAACAGAACGAATTATAGGTCTTTGGTAAAAAACAAAAATAAATTACTTCTGGTTTAGTCAGAAATTAGCCGTTTCCATATATTTGCCAACCCTGTATAACTTACCTAGAAGAGAGTGCTAGGAGATGGCATGGCCATAATTTGATTATCTCGGATATGGTTATAAAGCTTGGGACTTTTGATTTTCATCAAAATGCAATTATACACCCATTCTAATGTGTATCTTTTACCAGTAGATTTGCATTTGGAAGATTTTGAACAGGTGTGGATTATCATATCTTGTTGAACTTTTGGTAGAGTACTGAGAAGTTCAACTAGTTTGACCATGTTAGCATTTTCTTTTCTCAAATTAACTACAACTCTACTCAAATTGTGCATTTCTTTTTTATAGATTGGTTGTGTAATTATATTTATGTTTTTTCTTGACAATTTTTGGTTGTTCTTCCTGACGTTTTCTTATAAAATAACTTGTGCAGGCCTTGCAAGAGTAGTAATTTGCTGGGATAAGAACTGAACAGAATTTGCTTTTGCCATAGCACATATTCCATGAATCCATATTAACAATCAACTCTTGAAGATCTTCCATGCACAGTGGTTATTGTATTTTCAAGATTCGTATATTTTTCTCGAGCTCTGGCTATGATGAATGAGGAACTCAATATTATAGTTCTTTCATTCGAAATTGTTGAATCATCCTGCATGCACATTTTTGTCAAAAGAATATGGTTTTCTAATGAATCTATGAACTCCCCAATCAGATGGAAGTATCAATTGGGTACTGGATTTCAGCTCTTGAAAAATACCATTCAAATTACAAATTATTGTTTACTGGATTTACAGCTGGATCTACTTGGGAGCTGGGAATGGGAGAAGGACTGAGTGGAGTGGAATTTTGTTGAACTAGACTGAAGAAAAGGATGATTTTAATAAATTGATGAATCATTTATATTACTTTTATTTGAATAAAATATACTGAGTAAACACATTCATATTAGTATAACATAAAAAATACAATACAGTGACTTATACCAAATAATACTCATATCTTTATCTTATCGAAAGGAGAAAAAATCCCAAACCAAACTTGATAATAAAGATCAAAGAAAGTTGTATACCTGACATTCATATTGAGTATTTTCAACTATAGACATTGTATTTCAACAAATAAATGAAAGTGAAGAATTTTGCAAAAGTTTTTGCAAAAACTATTCTTTTTTTAAAAAGAATTGAAGGACCATTGACATATCATTATTATTCAATTTTAAAATGATAACTTCCAACTACAGAGGTACAGGGTACTTTAGTCTGTGATTCCTTGTGATATTTTAGGTAAAAACAGTCCTATGAACCTGTGTCCTAAGTTGCTTGATTCTCAGGTACAGGGTTAATAATAAAAAAAAAATCGTTTTTTATTCATTACTCATAAGTTAAATGTCTTTCTATTATTAATTATTGTGACTATCATTGTGAGCCACTGGTGTTTCTGGGTTCCATATTTTTATTAGATTAACGAATTGAAATAACAACTCTTTTATCTCTAGTGTTACTTTAGAATTTGGCTCAGTTTTTGAGGAAATAATGAAAATTCAATTTGATTTCAAATTTCAATGTAGGTGCTCCCAAGACTCCCATTGTGATTACTCAATAAACTCATTTAAAATTTTGGGACTTTCAGTCACCCATGGAATTTTATACAGGGGAATCATAAAAAAACAATACACATCCAACTTCAACATCATGTACCTCAAAAGTGAGGCAAGTTAGGATAGGTACCTGTTTATGTAAACTTTATTTCCTGAAATATCAGGAGGATTCACCCTGTTGCACTTATTCACTACCACCCTGTGTACACATTATATGAAACAAAGTCAACAATGGATGTATTTTATTTATAATAATTATGAAGGGCAATGGAATATGTTTTCAGATCAATATTGAAATATTGCTTTTTCAAAATTAAAAAAATTCAATCATGAGAACTAATAATGAGGAAACTTAAAAATGGGAATAAAATACTAACATCTCCAAAGGTAAGGCAGCTTTTTTCAATCTCTTTTTTCCAATGGCATCATTGGAAAAATGTCTCTCACACACAAATCCACTTGGGGGTAAGTTGACTGATGTGGCATCAGCCCACAATTGTAGTTCATCTTTGTCCTGGAATTATAATTTAACCTCCACTTTTAAATAGAATTTTATGGAGTTATTAGGGGAGCAGGGCATAAAACTGAAGTACTTAAGCAGTACATATTTACCAATTACCAGAGCTTGTTTGTCTAAGGAACAGCAAAGCTTTGGAATTCTTTGCCAAATGAAGTATTCCCAAGAACATATATAATCTCTAGTTGCACTTTACACATCTTAGCATGAGCAAGGCAGGAAGGGGAAGGGTTATGCCCCTAGTCAAGTGAGTTACAAATGCAAAGCATTTTTCTTCTGGATAAATCATCAAGATTCATGCCCTGCCCTTCCTTATATAAATTGTATCATCTATAATGATTGGAAAAGGTGCCAAGAAAATTTATTTTATTGAATTCAATCTCATATATTGGTAATGGATTAATGCACAACATAACTCATGTCCTAGCTGTATCAATAATGATAACTTTTGTTAACTGGTGTATTTCCAATATTTTAATTCACCTCTCATTTTATTCTCAAGTAGATTGTTGTCATGCATGATATTGATAGGTAGCTATTCTGCTAGAAAAATAATTTAGTTCTTTATGTAATGATAAGTAAATATATTGAAATATTAATTCCTACTCACTTTTGGTACAGAAAACATTCGTATTTCCGGATTTTTATGTGATCCGCACACATAACAGCAACGCCAGTCCATGATAAAAAAGTACACACACTCACAACACAATACAAATAATACCTAACGACTTCTGAATGGTTATAAGAAAACACTTGCAATGAATATATCCGATTTAAACGATAAATTTGAATAATTTTAAATTTATCAAGATTCACGAAGCTCAAAAAACCATCTCAAGAAGAAGGACTTGGGACGTGAGACGTGACAATCTTGACAGATGTCGAGTCAAAATGTCATGAAATTATATTTTTTATTTACCTTTTGCCACAATCAGTTTTATCAACCTTGATCGTTCATTCTGTTCACGCCTACACGCCACCTAACGCTGAACATGAGAACCCCACGTTCCGAACTCGCATTCAATTGTTCCATATCGAGAGCTAGTCTGACGAAACAATTGACAAGTGGGCACACCATAGGAATTATAAACATCTCAGGTAAGATTTAAACGGTGTCAGCAGGTCAAGGCCGACTAGGCTAGAAAATCGGTATTATGGCATGCGCACATTTACGCTGTGTTGCCAAATCATTGTATTATAAGCAGAAATGGGGTAAATACAAACATACTCTAAATTCCAAATTTTTGGACAATATCATGAGAAGTTGAAAAGTTTGATAATGATCCATATAGATAAATATTTACACCTCTTCTTTAATTTCAGGTGATATAATATTGGTTGACCGATGATTTTTGATTAGGGACCATATGACTACTACATGTAGAATTGCAAATGCCAGCTTTCACCAAAAACAGTTACATCTAGTAGAAATAGAAAAAAAACAGGTCAATTGCTCATGTTCGAATTCATTTGCAAAGAATTATTGGGTGCATAAGGCAGAAGTATAGAATTATTTCTGATTTCACAATAAACTATTTTTGTTATGTTAATTAATGATTTATACATTTATCGATTTACTTGATGCAATATATATTTCTAATTCGAATCCTATACCTTCTATTAGTAATAAAAATTACTGAAATTTCATTGACACACACATATTAGTTTTCCATTGAAGAAACTAAACTGTTATTTTAACTCATTAATTTCTGTTCGAAAATTGATGAAAACGAAAAATGATCTGTTCAAAGTTGATCATAATAAAGAGATTTTTGAGAACAGAAATATGAAATGAAAATCTACAAATTGAATTATTTTTTAACCTATTTGAGCAAACAACTTGACAAAATAGATAGATAGATATTGCTTGATGTAGAAGATCCTTCAGTTCCTGTTTTTTTTTTCAATTCCATTTCACACAATTTGGCAATGCGTAAACCAGTCAAGTGACATAGAGTAAAATGTTCAAATGTTGAGGAGAAATTAAAAACAATTTTGGGGTTAAATCATATACATAGCGATGTGTTATGAATATTTTGTCATTGCAAGTGCTCTTGGTATGTTAGTTTTAAGCAGTATTCGGATGTGTAGCAGAAGAAAAGATGAGATATTTGAGAAAAATCAATGGACTTGACTGATTTTTGCATAGTTTCTCGATTTTTTGGGGGTGAAATGAAAAATATTAATAAATTTTATCTGCAAAAAATATTTTTTAATCGATTTTCAGAAGAGAATATATAGAAACAATGTTCAATTTCAAAGTTTTTGTGAATTTGGTATATTTTTATTTACTCATCATTACTAATTTCTGACGTAGAAGTTTATTTGTTCTATGGCAAAAAAATCTGGTGATATTCTCTTATTCCATCATAAAACCATTGATCACACTGTGGCACGTAATTCTTTGCAAGGGACATAGCATGATTAATTTTTTTTTAGCATTCTTATTTCATTGTACAAGCTATTTTTAGCGTTTGGTAAAGTAAGGGATTGAAATTCCTCTTATCTCGTAACTCAAACGTAGTGAATAAGATCATTGATACGGTTTCGCTACATTGGAACGATATTGTTCCACTATCTTGATTTTCGTATCGCATGATACGATATTTCGAGATAGTTAATTGGTTATTCTTCCTTGAAGGATTCTCAAGAAAAAGCCATGAATACTGATGATACTACTGTGCAAAAAACCAGTCAAGTCCAGGACTTGACCGGTTTATGCAAAGTATGAAAGTGTAGGCAAGCAATTAAACAATCTAGTGTTCACACCATTGATCCTACAGAGCTCTTCGATGCACTGAACGATTCAGAATTCGGTACTGTGCATGAATCATGGTGAACAGAGTCAACACCTGTCATCTTTACCTCTGAGTTTGCGAACCTAAATGTTGGTTCATATTGGTCTAAAAATTTTAAAACAGAGTATAGTTGTGAAATCATAGTTAGTTTTTGTAGTGGAAGTGAACTGCAAGCTGTAAGTCTTCTAATTATTGTAATAAACTGCATGTTCACATTCGACAATCCCAACCGGAGTGATAAAAACAATCCAGTCTTCCGAAACTCGAAGGCTGAAGATCCATTCCACCAAAGGTCAGTTCAATTTGTGTAAATATGATTGAAGATGGACAGTTAACAAACAATCAATTATTTTCGAAATTATTGCAATCTATCGAAAGTGGAAATGAGAAAATTAAAGTGGAATTGAAAAACCATATAGATTTTGAAAATGAAAAATTGAGAGATATTATCAGAGAGCAGAACAAGAAGATATTTCAATTAGAACAGAAGTGTGAAAAACTCACTGAGAATTATCTAGTTCTGGACAGGAAAACTAGAAAAAACAATATTATTGTATTCGGTTTGGAGTGTGATTCCAGTGTCGACGGTGCTAGGTCAGCAATTGGAAAACTCAACTCTCTGTTGGGGACTAGTCTGAGTGAATCAGACCTCAACAATATTTTTTCTCTGCATAATACCACCAAGCCTGCTGTGAAGATTGAGTTTATCTCATAATTGAAAAAAAATTCAGTATTCCAGAATATTTCTAAATTGAAAGGTACTGACGTATTTATTTCACACGATCTTTGCTACGAAGATCGTCAGAACTATAAAATCCTGGCAAAACACATGAAGGAGGCAAGAGAAAAAAATCTTTCTGCGAAAATTGTGAATCACAAGCTTGTAATCAACGGCGAAGCTTATACTGTAAGTGAATTGGAAAAGGGAGGTGATAGTCTGGTTGATATACAAGTGTCGAATAAAAGAGGACGAGAATCTTATAGTAATCCGTCAACTCCTTCACACCCCACTCCAATCACTGACAGCTCCGAAACTGAAGATACTGAAGATAAAGCTGAATCTGTGCTGAACACTACTGTTAAACCACATCTCAAGAAACTGAAAAAACAAAATATAATTCCTGAAACCGAGAGAAGAACACGACAAAACAGTTCATCTAAATCAAAAAACTCTGATTAGTTGTTACCAGTCATCCGTGTTTATTTTTCTACTTGATTTCAATCATTTTTCTCTTCTTTTCTGCTACTCATTCTTATATAGACATTTTCACAATATACCTAAAAATATTATAGAATGAACTTCACTTTTGCCCATGTTAATGTTCGCTCTCTAGTTCCACATCTGAATGGTCTACACTCACACATTGATGCTGAGAATTTTGATATGATAGGTATCACCGAGACATGGTTACATCCGGGAATACCAAACAATGTAATTGCAATACAGGGCTATAATTTCTTTAGATTTGATCGTTTAGTGAGAAGAGGAGGCGGAATCGGTATCTATGTAAGAAATAATTTGAATGCTAACATAATCTTGAATGAATCATCTGATTATTTGGAACAATTATGGATAGAGATCAAGTTAAACAATCACAAACATGCTTTTGGAGTAGCATATAGACCACCAAATTCAGATTATGTAACGTTCTTAGGAAATTTTGAAGATACGCTGATTAAAATATTCTCTAATTACGATAAAATTACATGCATGTGTGATTTTAATATAAATCTTCTAGACATCAATTCACAAGCTTCTAGTAATCTCTTATCCATCACAGATTCATTCAATATGACTCAAAAAATAAAAAGTCCTACTCGCGCTTCAAACAACAGCATGACACTTTTAGATCTACTATTCACAAATATTGAAAATACTACTGAGGCTACAGTTCAAGACGCAGATATAGCAGACCATTTTCTCATCAGCTGTTCGTTTCCTCTCAGAACCCACTGTACTACCGAAACCAAAACTTATTTTTACAGAGACTTTAGTCGTATCAATAAAAACCAATTTCAAGCGGATCTAGAGGCCTTACCGTGGGAAAATATTTACACTATCGAATCAATCGATGACAAAATTGAATTCTTAAACAATAACATTATTTTTTTGGCTGATATACATGCTCCGCTTAAAACATCTCGTTACTCTAATAATAAACAAAAATACACGCCCTGGATCACTGATAACATCAGGCTTATGCAGAAAATGCGCGATAAATCATTGCGACGATATAGGAAAAGTCGACTACCAGCCCACTTCGAATACTACAAACAGTTGCGTAACTTTACATCGTCATCTATCAATAGGGAAAAGAAAGCTTACTTAGAATATGCACTACGAAACTCGAACAGTCGACAGCAATGGCAAACATTCAGGAAATTGGATATATCGAAGAGCAAGCATAATGAACTACCGCAAAACCTAAAAAATGTGAATGTTTTGAATAATTACTTTGTGAATGCCTCTAAAAATGACCTACAGCCAAGCCCTGAAATAATAGATCATTATTCAAATAGAGTGAAAGAGGGTATTACCAGTGTCTTCACTGTTTCTCAAGTTACTGAAGACGTAGTCTCCTCTATAATCAAAAACATAAAATCCAAATCATTCGGTTCAGATAACTTGAATATAAACCTCATACTCCTCTGCTGTCCATTTTTAATCGTTTATATTACTCATATCATGAATGAATGTGTGAAAAAGTGTTACTTTCCTAGAGTTTGGAAGCATGCTTATGTATTACCACTACCTAAAATAAAAAACCCAACGGAACTTTCCGACTTACGGAGCATAAGCACGCTTCCAACACTCTCTAAAATTTTAGAAAAAATTCTTGATGTACAAATAAGATGTCACCTTGAAACGCACAATATACTTCCCCTATATCAGTCTGGCTTCAGATCAGGTTTTAGTTGTGCGACGGCACTCTCTGCAATATCAGATGATATATTCCAATCACTCGACAGAAACGAAATGTGTGCTCTCATCTTACTTGACTACTCAAAAGCTTTTGATACCATAAATCACCAAATCATGACTGCCATTCTACACTTCATAGGGTTTAGCGAATCAGCGTGTTCTTTTATGATATCCTATTTGGCTGATAGAGTTCAACAGGTTAAATTGGATAATATTATATCTGAACCGCTGAATTTGCAACAAGGAATTCCTCAGGGAAGTATCTTAGGCCCCTTGATGTATACCATTTACACCAGTAACTTTTGCTCAAGCTTGACACACTGCAAATATCATTTTTATGCGGACGACACCCAGCTGTACTACTCATTTAAATTTTGTGATATAGCTGAAGCCAATGGTTTTATTAATTCTGATTTGAATGAACTTCTCGATGTTACTAACAATCATTTACTGAAAATCAATTCAAAAAAATCTATCGCACTCTTATTTGGGTCAGACAATCAGAGAAATGAGGCGCTCAATACCTTGCACATAGAAATTGGCAATGACCCGATCAAATTTGAAGATAATTGCAGAAACCTTGGGCTCTTCATGGATTTCAAACTACGATTCAAATATCATATCACCCAAAAACTCAAAAATGCATATTCTTCCTTGAAGCTCATTTATCAGCATAGACATTTTCTCAATTCTAAACTGAAAATACAAATTTGTGATAGTTTGGTTCTTTCTCACTTCAATCACTGTGATGTTGTTTATGGCCCATGCATCGATAATATTGACACTAGAAGAATCCAGGAAACACAAAACTCGTGTTTGAGAATGATATTCGGGATTAGACGACCACAGCGTATTTCTCACAAATTGATGGACACTGGTTGGCTTAGCATGTTCAATCGTCGTAAACTTCATATGGCATGCTTCTTCTATAAAATTTTGAAATGTAAAGCACCGGAATATTTATACCAAAGAATTACATTCAGAACGGACGTACATAATCTGAATCTGAGGCGTAGAAATATGCTCATGATTCCCAGGCATAAGAAACAACTATTCAGGCGGTCTTTTTCTTATAACGTAACACTGTTTGGCGATATAATGGATTTTTCATTCTCATCATGTGAAGCATTTAAAATTTGGTACAAACGATTTCTGTTCTCTCAACAATGATATCACATTTCTTAGTATAGGTACAGGTGAATATTTATGAATCATAATCAATGCATTTTTTTTTCTGATATATTTTTCTTGTTATGAACGTTCTCATTATTATTTTTCTTTATATATTTATTTTTGAGGAAACTGTGGAAGAATCGGCCACTCGGCCTAACAGTTCTCCTATTATCTACCATTATACAACTGATTCTACTTGTACTTCATGTAACATGTATCTATGGTAAATAATAAATGTATTATTATTATTATTATTATTATTATTATTATTATTATTATTAATATAACCTTAACTCATTTCACTAGAAAAATGGACTTGGCTGGTTTATGCATTGGACTCCATAGAAATATCTGAAATAGATGATACGATCTACTTTGCTTTACATCAGTTGGTGACAAATGTATTGAAGCATGGTACCTGTCTTCTAAACCATATAATAATGCACCTACATGACTACACACTTCGGATTGGCCAGTCATACATGTAACCTCGTTCACCTTACGTCGACACATACAGGCGATAGGCCATACAAGCCTAATAAATATAACAATATGTGCTGTGAATATTATCAATCTAAAAAACATACTATCTTGTACATGATGTTTTATACAGTTGGAATCCATAAATCGGTGGGTGTCTTCGTTTCACCAGCTTTTGCATTCATCATTATCATTTTTTCATTGGCTATGCAAAGATTACAGGCAAGCAGAGGCAGTATGATGAGTCACGCTGTTGCTCTTTCATGAAAAATAATAGCCTACAGTATTTTCTAACTTGACGTAGTGCGCTAGATATGGAAGTTAACTCACAAATACAATTTTCAATTCAGGTTCCAATGGTAATGGTACTCCTGGATCGATGGGGAGGTCATTGAGAAATGATCTACTAGTTGCCGCAGATTCAGTTACGAATGCCATGTCAACATTAGTACGAGAATTGAATTCAGGTACCAATTAATTAATTAATAAGGCTTTTAATCCAGTTAAGTATTATTCATCTACCGAAAAACTGTTTCTGTTTCTTGTATCTTTATATTGTGTTAGATTTCTGTATAAATTTTAGTTTTTTTATTTTTTTATCTTACTATAAGCGCATTATTTTCATCTGTTTTATCTATTCTATCGAGAAAAAGTATTGGACAAAAACAAAGTTGAAAAGTGTGCCATGAGAAATAATCTACTTCAATATCCAATTAAAAATATTAGTGAAAAATATACTACGAAAATTTTTCGAGTTAATTTTTTGTTATGAAAGTATTTTTCATTTTATCCCTCTCGAAAATATATAATTGAGTGGCAATATACCAACTTGACGAAAAAACAGCTTGTTATTGATAATAGCCGTTTATTTTTCTGTCAATTTAATATTTTTTGTACTTTGCCCATCTGTCTCTATTCTGTTTTTGTTCAATATTATAACCTTCGATTGCCATTAGAGGGTGCATATTATTTTTGTACTTATTTATTTATATTTTTGTACTTATTTATTTATATTTTTGTATAAAAGTGAATATTGACTGAGAATGAATAATCTGGCATGCCGAATGCCTAAGTGTAACAGTGCAGCTAGCATGACTATGATATGAACATCACACAAAACAGAAAAAATACTCTATAAATTATGTTGTTGAATCATTTTATATATTTAAATTTTATATCATTGTTACATATTCCAATATTTATGTTCATTATTTTTAGTAACATGACAAAACACATGTTTCAGATTGTTAAAAAAAAAGTATATACATTTCGAATAAATGCATTGAATAGTATTTTTATTTCATTTCAAATTCCGAGTTGAGAATTATCTAATGAAATCAATGATGTAGGAAGTTTTCATCAAAACCATTGTATTTAAGAATATATTTGAACACCTTTTAATCTCTGTTATTATCGGAGGGGAATGACTGATTACATTCAGAATTAATCATCAGTAATGTTTGATTTCGTGAAATACTAGTTAGATTTCCATAGACAATTTTCATAAGCAGGAAATCAAAATTCAATCAAAAATAATAACTGAATATATACAAAGGTACTGACAATATTTCTTTGAGTCAGGTTATTCTTGAGATGCTTCAGCATCCAGGGAAATGTATAACCGTGATCTGTATTTTATTTTTTCCTCTGCTAGCACATATTTCTCGATTAACCTACAGACAGTATTTAATACATGAAGTTATTTCCGAGAGTAGATATTGTCAATAGTTTTAATCATAAACTATAAATATTAGGAGTGTAAATTTATTTCTTGATAAATAGTGAAGAAAAACGATTTCTCAGGTGGTTCAGAGCTAGTAGTGGAAATAATTCTTTGTGTGATATTCTTGTTACTAATTTTCACTTTATTTTCCCACAAGATGTTCTAGTCATGGAGTCTAAATAACCATGTATATTATTGATATAATATAATTCAGCACTTATGCTGGTGTGACAACTTGCAATTATGTTTCCTCTGATCATACACGAAATTGAACCTTTTTAGATCTAAAAAATAATAAAATATTTTATTTTCCTGCTCACACGAATATTGTTCTATATACCGGGTGAGTGAAATTCGAGTAGATGCATGGGGGTCTCGGAAACGGTAAGAGCTACAGAGAATGGAGGCAAAGTTGCCCAATTTTATGACTAACGAAATGCCCTTTTCAAATTTGAAAGATTCCGAAGACTTCCGAAGGTTTTTGAAAAAAACGAATATTCGCGATTTCATTTTTATTTTCTTCTAACTCTCATTTGAATAGACGTAGCAAAACGAATTACATATGCTCATTGCCTCTTTTTCTGTTCTTTAAAATGATATTATCAGATTTCCAAACCGATGTTTCATCTTTGAGTTACTATCATCAACTTAGTTTTTTTAAAATACGGCCCTGGATTTTTATCAAGGATTTTAAGACCTTTCAATGCCTTAAAATCAACGGTGTGTGGAACTTATTCGAAAAAGGTGTTTGTTTTAAATTCCATTAAAAATCTATATTTTGTCTTTTTTTCATCTCTTGGGGCGCACGAAAGGAAATTCCTATAATGTTCGTGGAACATCGTGCATACGTAATGAGGATAGGGAGAGGAGGTAGGTGTTGGATTTCTTTTTACTTTTGGAGGTTATAAGTTTCTTGGGAATACTTTCAATGGAAAAGAATTCCAATGCTTCGCCGTTCTATAGACTAACAAGTTTTGGTAGAGTTTTGTTCGATATTTTTCAAGGTTAACGACGGAGGAATGTGCTGACTGGGCCTAACACATGATTTCTAATGGAAAATGTCATTAATATGAATTTTTCGAATAAGTGCAATACACAAACAAAGTTTATGATGGCAGCTCAAAGACGAAACGTCGGTTTAAAAATCTTATAACAGCATCTTGTAGAACAGAAAAAGTAGCAATGAGAATGTGCACTTTGTTTTGTTACATCTATTCAAATAGAGTCAGAAAAAATAAAATTGAAATCGCGAATATTCGATTTTTCCCAAGAATCTTCTGAAGCATTCGGAATTTTTCAATTATCAAAACGGCATTATGTTTAACCATTTGACCCTCTCTGTAGCTCTTACCGTTTCCGAGATCCCCATGCATTTTCTCTAAATTCACTCACCCGGCATACTGTTCTTAATAAGATATAACCTTATTAAATAGTCTTTGATCTTTGGTCCATATGCTCAAAGTGGAGTGGAAATTTCCAAAGGAATAAGGGAAGGAAGGAATGATCAAAGTCATCTCCATAAATTTTAATGACGTTAGACTGCCTAATAAAAATTCCACAATACAAAAAAAGTATATTGATATGGGGGAATTACATGATTTAGTGGTGACTTACTTGTAGTTGAGAAATTAAATTACTAACTAGTAAATTTGCCTGCCGATGCGTCTATAGTCAAAATTCCTGTTTTTTTTAGTATCAAGTTATAAACGGGCTCAATAAATAAAGAGGTCCGTGCCCTGAGAGCGCATAATATTAAACATGAAATTTCATATACTGAAACAGTAGACTGTTGGAGCATTCCTTCCTTCCTTTGAAAATAGTGTTTGGCTTTGAAAATTTCATGATGATGATTGTCCCATCAGTACCTTGTCAGATATCAGTCAATCAAGATAATGGGGATTCCAAGGTGTTGAGATTTGCAATAATTCGATTCAAATCTTGGTTCGTTTCTGTTTCATTTTTGAAATAAGGATTTTTTTTTACTATTCATGTGAGTACAGTCCAGTCGAAACGAGTCACCCTGAGATGCAGAATATGAACCTCAAGAAAAATACACTTCGAAATTTATATACAGGGCAACTATTTCTAACATATTCACACTTGATATAACAATCACACCCTCAGGGTCACTTCTCATTATTTTTTCGAATTGAATAACATGGCCTTATCGTATAAGTAAATTTCAAGAATATAATATAAGATTTTGAGTCCATGTATTCTGGGAGGTACAGATATAATTTGTTGATTTATTAACTTACGTCTTCGTTTCATCAATGACAGATGATTGATGTAATGAGTTTATGTGACAAGTCTGGAAAGAGCATCTATACAGGAAGCCTATTCCAATTCGAAGGCGAGGCCTGAATGCCTCCAGGTCCTCTAAACGTCGTTTTCAAATAATGACCTAATGATTTTTTAGGCATGCGTGGTCCTTCTCATTTTTTTAGTCCAACGTAACTTCTGTCGAATGTAATAACATTTCGTCGCCCTAGAATAACAAGGTTCTATCTGCTTTTTGAAACAAATTAATTGAGATGTTGGTATATTAGGGATCTATCTGCTGAATTCTTCACTTTGAGAGGCCAACTATCACAATCTGTTGGAGGAATACAAGTGAGTTGGTCATAATGCAGAGATCTATCTACAGAACGTTTCTCTCTGAATTCGATGTAACAACACCCTAACTACAAAATTTGGTTTATCATGGACCTATCTACATCAAGATAGAACTTTGTTTTATCAAACCAATACATATTCACCCTTGTTATCTAGTTCATCAACCATAAACATTCACAGTGATATTGAGAAGTACATTAATTAGAAGGCTTTTTTTCACCTTTATCTGTCATCAAGAATTTGAAAGCAGTGAATAAAAAAAGCCATACTGCATCTTATAGCTGAAAGTTACCGATTCCAAAGATTTTGAAAGTTGTGCCAAAAAACTCTAATACAAAAATATTCATTATTCAAGTTCAAAAACTGAGAGCTGCATGAATGAGAGTGACAGAAACTACTTCGCTGCATTCCTGAAAGATCTTAACTGAATATCTGTCATTTTGTACTTCTCCATTCCAATAATTCGAAATATACTTTTGAAAAAAATCTACGTGCCGTAATTAACATACTACTATTATTACTACACATATACTTATACCTAATATACATTGAATCAAAAGTGTATCTGGCACTTGAAACATTTCAAATTAGCTTCCTCGTATAATTTTATGAAACAAAAAAGTATTATTGTATAGTCAGTTATAACCTTGTTGAATGACTTCAGTATATTTTTTTTCTGGAACAAACTATATCCATATTTTATATGTTCGAATAGACATTTTTTTGAGAATGGAGGAAGGAACAAAATTAACTGACAAAAACTTCAACACATTTGTATATACTAAATCAGAACAAAAAATCTGATAGATTGAAATGAAACGATATATAGATTAAGTCAAAAGTTCGCAGCACGATTCTGAGCAACTATACTTGGTGTAGATAGTACCTTATTTTTCTAAGGCGACGATTTACTCTGCTCAAATGGACATGATAAATTGTACAAAAATGTCAGATTTTATTCGCATCTGTCCAAATATGAAAAAGCATTTTTTTATTAAACGCAACTCGTTATCACACGGCAAAATTAAATAATTTAGGGGAGACTATTAAAGCTTAGATAGATATTCATATATTCATCACAACACAACTTGTACAATAATTAACTAAGCCTTTGGAAAATATGTTATTATTACATGGAAGTCAGTCGACTTCAAACAGTTGATAAAATGGTATTCTAATTGAATCGTTATCACTGTTTATAATTTATGAAAATTTAGTATCTGTAATTCGAAAAACTTTAACTTTGGAACGTAACTAAGTGTAATTTTGATGAATTCGATTATTTTAACAGATCATTCGAATTTGATAATATTTCTTCAAATTATTCATCAGCTGTTCACAAATGTCAGTACCTGATTGATTTTGTCTTCTTTTCTTTTTCAACAAGTGGGGTGCTTATATTATACCGATAATATATTTTGGATTTGTAACTATTCTTGAATTTTTTTTCCATGTGATGAACTGTGACATTTCAAAGTTTGTGATTGTATTTATGCAATCACCAATTTGCAAAAAAATAAGAGCTTTAATAGATTTCGGCTTTTGAAGCATGGGAAACAAAAATTAGCTACCAGTTGAAAAGCAATCCATTCTAAAAAATCGGGAGTTTACGAGATTTGTTGCAACGATTGCATAAAACATGTACATGTCATACTAAAAACCCCATCAAAATTAAGTGAAAAAAATGAATATTCGATTGCATACATCAACTGTAGCAGAATATTTTATCCAACCACAATCATAACACATATCAAAAATTCAATGGTGTCATTCAATTATGAGCAATACCTATCATTAATAATGATAGTAGTCAATTGAAGTGAACCACATTATCCAAAGGCGTATTGAGCAAGGTCTATTCCACCATTATAGGTACCTATATTTTTCAATAATGAAATAACATGGTGATCATGAAACGAAATATTCAAAAGACATGAAGCTCAAGTATAAATTCTGCTAGAATTCGCTCTAATATTTACAGTGCGTTATTGAGCTATTGGAAATCAATTCGGTATCATTATAGCATCCTTCGCGAGAAAAAAGTTAATATGAACAAATCACTGACCTAATGAAGTTTCATAATTATTATGATGAATTTATGGTGATACATTGATGAATCAGTTCCTCAGAAAAATCTGAAAATGCCTCGTTTTAATTGGAATGTACTGTACTAGGTATTTTTGTGTTATTGTTGGTCACGTATGACAGGCTACAAAATTCCTAGAAGGATCTCTATTTTTCAAGAAGGAAAAACACTACAGCATAACACAGATTATTCTTCTTTAGGCTGGGTAATATTTTATTTCCAATTTCAATACAGTTTCGCCTCATTTACACCGCACTTATGAGTTGTTTATTTTTAGTTCTGATAGGTAAGTTTAATTTAATATTATTTTTCATTTGTAAATATGATATTTTTTCCATGCATAATTACTCGAAACTGAGGTAGATTGTATGTGGAATGCTGCCTGTTGAGTTGTTGTTAAATTACAGAACCTTCTGTCCGTCCAGAGGCTAGTGGTATCAGAAAACCTTTTGGTGAGTAGTTTCGTCATGGTGTGAAATAATTTTGATACCTACCATAATTTTTAGTAATTTTTAGTTTCTATACCCTTTATACCTATGAAAAAGAAAGAGTTTGTTTCTTACGAATAGTTGGAATACATATCTTCATAATCCCCATCAGTATAGCAACAATTTACCGTGTTTATTTCAATCTAAACCGGAAAATGCTGATTACGCTGATTACGATCATGAAATCGAAAAAAAAAAACGCGTTCACGAGTTATGTCGAGAGGTATTTTTTTTAAATGGGACACCCAGTATGCAATATGCTTAATCTGTAGTAAATTCGATTCTGTATCTCTCGTAGTCTGACGTAGGATTCAGAAATTCGCAGAAGTGATGAAGCTACAGGAAGGTTTACTCAATGAGTAAATGGGATTACCATCAGTGATAAAGGTTATGCAAAGTCAGTTGGAACAACACATCAACCGCGAGCCGTCAGTCCCTTTGAGATTTTAAAGAGAGCGGCAGAGTGACCCGACATTCCTTCGATGATCTGTTTTAACTGACTTTGCATAAACTATACCTTGGCTGTCGGCGAGCAGTGCATATCACTGAAGATTGACCCACTTGCTCATTGGTATCTTTCTACAGAACTAAACATTTTTCAGAAAAACAATGTATCGGTAGTAATATATCGGCGATACCATATGACTACTACCGAGTTGTGTATGTATATCATTAATGATTATCTAATTTTGTCATTGAGTGTATCTTCAGCAGCTCTCTATCACTCTTTCATAGTTCAGAATTGTACTTTATAATTATGGAAGATACAGAAGTTCTTCCATCAGAAGTGAGACACACTATTCAAGTGAACATTACATTTTCATGAAGAGAAAGTAATAATCTCATATTCTAATATTCAGAAAAAAAAACAGACAGAATCTGCGAGCCTTGAAGGGTGGCTAAACAATTTTAACCAATGAAAATCGACCAGCACTTTGAAGTTCATTATTCCAGATTTTTTGGGATTTTCTCGTTTCTATAAAATAAAAATATGAATATTATTTCAATATACGTGTAGTACGGACAAATCAGATGATTTGCCCCAGAATGTCACTGCGTTTGAAGAATTTTCCTATCAGAGAGCCTAAAAGAAAAATTCACTTGCTTGTCAGTGACAATTTGTATTGAAAAAGGTTTGGAGAAGAGAAATAAAGGTATATAAAAAAATATTAAATTTTCACTTAGGTTTGAATGTTTCGGGAACAAATCCGCTTCCTTTTTCAACATAGAAAACTTTTCAGTTCTCAGTGACAATTGGTGACGTTGGCAATCAAATGAGTTACAGGATGTTCTCATTAATTAATCTTGAATTTACCATCTCCATTTTCTGATTTCAGTAGTGAATACCATGTTCTATCTATATCAACTGAACAAGAAGCAATGTTAATGTCTCCGTTAAGAAGAATGCAAGCAGATTCCTTGATTTTTCTGTGCTGGTTGTTATCTTCTTTTCCAAAGAAAATTGTGTGCTTTTAAATGTAACCCTTTCGGTATCACTTCATTATTACAACATTTGCAAAGGAAGGTTAAACTATTTTCCGTGTGAGACAGTTTTATATATAAATCTTCAAGTTTTCTGAACTGATGATTGATGTGAGGCTTATACCTATTTGTTAAATACTGTCTGTAATAATGAATCTACCACGTCCTCGATTAACCTACAGACAGTATTTAACAAATAGGTATGGGCCTTACATCAATCATCATTTCAGAAAACTTGAAGATTCATATATAGAACTGTCTCACATGTTAAATAGTTTAACCTTTCTTTGCAAAAAAGGAATACATTTAAATGCACCATTTTCATTGGAAAAAATGATAACAACCAGAAGAGAAAAATCAAGGAACCTGCTTGCATTCTTCTGAACAAGGTATTCCCTACTGAAATCAGAAAATGAAAATGGTAAATTCAAGATTAATTAATGAAAACAACCTGTAACTCCTTTGATTGCCAACGTCACCAATTGTCACTGAGAACTGAAAAGTTTCAAGACATATACGAATTTGCTTTCAAATAACCATTTCTTATTTTAAAAACGGGAGAAGATTCGTTCCCGAAACGTCCAAAGCTGAGTGAAAATTTGATATTTTTATATTTTTAAATACAAATTATCACTGACAAGCTAGTGAATTTTTCTTTTAGGCTCTCTGATAGGAAAATTCTTTAAACGCAGTGACATTTTGGAGCAAATCATCTGATTTGTTATTACTACACGTATATTGGAATAATATTCATATTTTTATTTTATAGAAACGAGGAGAGAAAATCTCAAAAAATCTGGAATAATGAATGTACCACCTCCTCGATTAACCTACAGACAATAGTTTGAAGTTCGCCTAATGAAAATTCGTTAGATAATCTGAAGTTTTCTCACTTAGACTTCGAAGATGACGGTGACGAATCCGACAGCGGATGGCAGCAAGAGTTGGAGCGCAGATACGCGCAAGACGCCAACTTCATGGCGGAATTGCGAGCCAGACACCCGTCCAGCCCGCCCAAGGATAACCAGATGCCAGGTCCGAACTACGCACAAAACTCGTACGGGCACAACTTCAATCACAGCGGACAGAGTTTCCATATCCAAGGAGTGCACTATCCGCAAAACCATAACATCAATTCGGCTTCCAGTTACGTCTCCCAACAGAACTATCCCGTCAATAGTCAGCCAGGAATGGGTCAAGGCAATTTTGCACAGGTACCGAATGTAGGTCTAGAATTACTGGATGGTTTTAGTAGATATAAGAGTTCGGACACAGCTGAATTTCTGTTATTATCTATTTTCTAAATGACAATGCTTGAATGAATGAAAGAATAAGACATATATTCTGCTCTTTGTCTTTTCTATTTTCCTATCCTGATTGTCAGATACGATTTAAGAGGACTCAAGCGGGATTTATAGATTGAAGCGCAGCCGCTGCCGCTGCAGTTGCAGCCGCCGTAGCAGTTCTGGAAAAATGAGTCAATTTATATTTCATTCTCGAGGCCAAATTTTTTTCTTCATCAATAGATTTTTGTTATTTTCATCTTTCCAATTCTATAGATGGGAAGAGCTCTCTACCAAATTTAGGAATACTCCTATATTAATGTTCTCCATTTTCACTATAATGTTCCAACATTCAACAACGGGGAACCAACTTTTGATAATAATATAACATAACCTCTAGACTCCAGTAATTTTTTTGACACAGACAGACGGAACTGGAAATGTCAGCTTCAAGATCATCTTGTTTTATGTCATTTGTCCGTTGCCGCCGCCGCCGAAGATGAAAATTAGTCAACTTCGGGCAGCAGCGGCGACGGCGTCTGCGACGAATCTATATACGAACGTATACATGTTTAACTACACTTTCAAAGTTTGAACGGCGGCTGCAACCGCAGGGGCAGCGGCTGCGCCTCAATATATAAATCCCGCTTAAGAGGTTACCTTTTCTGTCAAATCAATCATAGCCGTAGATGGAGAATAGAAAGAGGATATTAACACCCACTTCAATTTATAGCAATGTGGCACTTTTCGCAGAACAACAATTAAAAAAATGAGAAGAATGCGTGTAACAACATTTTAATATGACAAAATAGACACATATAGATATACTTATAACTAGTTCGGTCGGCATTGAAAACGCAATTCAATAATATACAGTGAGTCCAAGATGAGGATGTCTCTCATCGGGTATAGCTGTCTCAACGCTATTTGTAGAGCTTGAAAAATGGGAATGGGAAAGTGTCTTCTGTTTTACTATTTTTATTTAATTAACGTCAGAAAAAAATTGAAACGATTCTCATGATAGACATCATTATTTTGGACACAGTGTAGTATATATCACGTTGCAATTTACTTGATTTCCTCGGTTTTGTTCTCAAAATTCCAATTTCATTACGTATAGTTTTGCAATCAGTTCCTCTTTCTCCATGATAATTTTGTTTTGTAAATGGATGGAACAGCAGATTCTCTCTAACGAATCTAATAATCCGTTCAAAAATGGGCCTAAAATATAGTTTCATTCTAATCTGATGTTATAATAAGTGAATTTTAATTTATGTACCTCAAAAAGTCTGCTTATCCTACCATATGAGAATGGTTGATATATTTCCTTTGGAAAATTAAATAAATGAAATCCATTCTCTTCAGAATTTTCACTATTCATTACACAGCAGGACATATTCATTTATGCTTTCTTCCCAATAGTTTATGGAATCATATTTCAATTCTGACATTCATGAAATATATTGTCAAATTCCGAAAATTTTGAATGAAAAAGCGCAGGACCACTATGGTGCTTTTGTCACAATGCAAGGTGAATCTAAACAATCAAAAATATTAACAGTTGTCATTTCTGTGTCCGAACTCTTATCTACTAATACCATCCAGTGACTCTAGTTAGATCAACGGTCGAGTATGTTCAGCTGAATTTGTATAGGAATAGCTCAATGTCTATACTGCAATATAAATACCTAGAAGGTAACACAATGACATTAGCTGAAGTTCATGCATATTTCAACTGTTCTGTGGAATTATATCATCACAACGTGCTGACGTCAAAGACGGGATTATAATTCAGTGGCTTGAGCCATTCTTCACAGATATCCTGAAATATCCTAAACTACATTTTCTATATTATCAGGTTTTCTTCATCCAATTATTTATCTGAACATAAATCAATTGCAAGGGAATAATTTACATAGATATCAGTTTCTTTCATTTCTTTCATGATCTACTTTTCAAATCAAAGCCCGCATCGGGGAGCAAGTCCGTGTAGGATTCAGAGCCATCTAGTAACTAAAAGTAAAAATTATGGTTTTTATAATCTATGATATCACTTTCCACACAAAAATGTTGAGGTATTGTCGCTGTGCAGAAGAAAAACGCTACGTCTGCTAGAATTGTGAGTTATGAGGTTGTTTTTGTCATATCCCGTAGACTGTACATTCCACTCCTTACGGTATTTTTTTACATCTTGTATCATCTTATTTGACTATTATCACTTACCAAATACATTTTTTAAAAGCCTTTGAAATTCTTTCACATAATTTTCATTATCTTCAGATGATTAAATATTTGAGCAATTTTATCCGAAATAATTTTCAAATAGATATTAAACAACCACCGAATCATCTTCTCCACCTCAGGTGCGCACTATGCTCCATGAATAGGGGTTCCCTTTCGTGTGATTCAAAAGATCGAAGAAAAAGAACTCAATTGGGGATATCATTTCAGAGATGTAAACCTTATTGATGGATATTTCACAACACTTCGGGAGCATATAGTCTGGCCTCTAAAAGATGACCGCAGTAAATAATGTATGCCCAGAGCACAATATAGATGTTTCGCTCATCAATGCGCTGGCAATTTAAAATTGGAATCTCAATCCTTCGATAAAAATGATATCAGTTCAAAGTGCAATCAGCCATATCGTTCATGACTTGATGAAATCGACGTCATCTCCGAGGACTGAACGCCTTCATCCTCTCCATTTCGTCCCAAGACTTCTTTGGCGAGTCGAACTATACTATTATATTCAATATCTTGATATCTGAGATTTCAGCGGAAAACAATTGATACGACATGATGAAATTATTTGATAATTAATTTCCTGCCTAATGAGCTGAAAACCATACAGGAGCACGAACCTGAGGAATTGATTTGAATAAATATTTCTTCAGAACCCATCGATTTCATAATCTATTCATGATTTGAATACTTTTTGTCCGAAAGCTCGCTGCAAATTTCGACCGTCATCAGATAACGAAATGTGAGACAGAACGTGCTCAGGGTGTTCGTGGTTTGGCAGGAAAATAGCGAACAGTAGACAAGATGGGTAGGTTTACTCAAACAACCGCTAAAATAACATATGATTCATACCTACCCATCATATTCCTGTGGAAAGCATAAAAACATAAAGCACTATATACATAACAAGAACTACGGGTGTCAACTGAATGCTCCGTTACAAATGATATATATCCCAAAGGCATGTAAAGACATTGTATTTTATCGAACGGCACCAGTGCCAATCAATCCTGAGCAAAATGAATGAAAAATCGGACTTTCCTGTGCGGTATTTTGCACTTAATTTCGCGATTTGATAACGAGATAAGAATTATGCCATACGATACGAATAATCGAATGGTAGAGTCTCTGTTTATGTTCGGTGATATTGCAGGATGAGTGTGGAGCTGTTTGTGTCTTATCTGATTCGTTCAATTGGTTTGGCAGCAAATGTCAAGTATGTATTAAAATTCAGATAAACAGCCGTTTCATATGAAAATAATCAGAAAAAAACTCCATATCTATTAATATGAATTGAAAGGGTAGCTTAGGTAGTTTTGTCTGATTTGTCTATTTTATGATAAGGGAAAATAATAAGAAAAATACAATTATTGAGAAGAGTGAATCATTTGAAATAACTAAGATTATATATTGATATCAAGCAACAGAAAAAGCCTTATAGCCTTAGGACCGGTATATTTTTCAAAAATTTTAGTTGATTGATTACATATAAATATGAGTCAGTAAAGAATTCCTAGAAAATTTTCTTTTTCAGAATGTTTTGCCATCAAACTCTAGACCTGACAACCTACTACAAGAATCAGCAAAAAACAACGATGTTAGAGAAGATCCGATAGAAGAAGAAGGAGAAATTAAAAATAAAGAAACCCTACAATTCGAAGAAGCATTGAAGCAGTGGGTAAATCGGTAAGGTTAGAATGAAACTGAGTAGTTGTCCCCAAAAAATATTCAGTTATTTAGGTTTAATGATAAAATCTCACGGAATCTGTAACGTCACAGTAATGGAATAATACAGAAACGAAAATGTATTAAAATGTCTAGGTTAAGTACCTACATTTGTTATTTTTATTAGGGCATTATATTGCTAATGATCTGTTTTCAATAGTACCTTTATAGGGACAAACTCTAATCTAAGTCTACACAGGATATATCTTCATGATCTGTATAGGGCGAACTGAAATAAGCACAATTCGAATAATTCGTAGGAACGGTGAAGGAATTATGGAGAATCCAACTAAAATGTTTTCGTTATTGTGATGCTTCCGGTTTTTCCGAAAGTGACGTCATCTTTGTTATTTCCAATGGGACACCCTGTATTTTACATTTTGTGATTCCTCTCATGATTCTGATTCAAATTCATGTATCATACCCTATACCAAAAATGAACTGTTTTTGTGTTAGTCGTTTTTCTAGAAAACGTGACAGATGCCGCCTATCGAGCATACGTCATTTTAATGTAAATTGCAGTGATTGGATCATGAATTATTTACAGGTTGCGCAGAAGAGTAGTTCTGAAAAGGGAATGTGACACAAAAAAAATCTCAATTTTTTCAAATGATCCCCATTTTTTCTTCTCATAATTCAATTCGATAATGAAAATGAGCCCTAATTTTAGATGTTCTAGTAGGATATGCAAAATATCTATTAACAAATGAATTAACGTTGTTCATTGTCAGATTCATCATCTACAAAAGTGCAATAATATGTCATATCGCTCTTGTTGGGTATAATAATCATGATTTCGATTTATTACATTACATATTTTTTTGGATTTTCTCTGCTCGTTTCTATTAAATAAAAATTTGCAATACACAAAAATCCATTTTTTATGTTGAATACGGGAGCAGATTCGTTCTCGAAACGTCCAAAAATAAGTGGAAATTTGATATTTTTTCTATGTACCTTTATTTCTCTTCTCCAAACCTTTCTCAATACAAATTGTCACTGACACACTAGTGAATTTTTCGTTCAGGCTCTCTGATAGGAAAATTCTTTAAACGCCGTGACATTTTGGGGCAAATCATCTGATTTGTCCTAACTACACGTATATTGAAATGGTATACATATTTTCATTTTATAGAGATGAGGAGAGAAAATCCCAAAAAATCTAGAATGATGAATTTACCACCTCCTCGATTAACCTACAGACAGTATTACATTCGCCTTGAATCACTTATAGTAGGAGAGCCGGCTGCAAAATTCGACCGTCATCTGATGAAAAAATGATATATGTCCCAAAACGAATGTAAAAACTTTGTACTTTTTTGAACGGCACCAGTGTCAATCACTATCCTGAGCAGAATAATTGAAAAATTGCACTTTCATGTGCCCAAATTTTCACTCGATTTCGCGATTTGATAACGAAATAAGAATTATGCCATCCGATATCGAAATCGAGTGAAAATTTCCGCACAGGAATGTGCAATTTCTCGCACAGGTGATGTTCGATAAACTGAAATTTTTTTACATGCCTTTGGGACATATATCATTTCGTTATCACAGGAAGGTCGAAATTTGCAGCCGGCTTCCGGACTATTATACCTGCATTAACGAATTCTTTGTTGTTTTGCCGAACAAGAGCCATATTTTTCACTTTTGCAGATGATGAATCTCTAATTTATTTGTCGATAATGCACAACCTACTAGAAATATCCAAAATTACAAATAGTTATCGCAGAATAAAGTTGTATTTATAGAATATCTTCCAGATTATTGATTTGGAGCATAGGCAAGTTGATTAGAACTAGGGCTCATTTTTATAGTAGTATTGAATGATGAAAAGAAAAAAATTAGGTTTCCATTTGAAAAAAAAATATATTTTCAATGTTTCATTCACATTCACTCTTTGGACCCACTTCTCTACGCACCCTGTAAATGATTCATGAATTCATGAGAGGAATTCGAAAATGTATGGTTGTATAATAAGAAAGATGACGTCACTTCCGGAAAACCGGAAGCTTCACAATAAAGAAGATATCTTAGTTGGATTCTCCATGTTTCCATAACCGTCCCTACGAATTTTCTGAATTGTTCTCCATATTATACAGGGTGTCTCTGGAAGGTCTGTACAAAATCTCAGAACATATTCCTGAGCCAAAATGAGCCGATTTAAAGCAACTTTCCTCAGTCTGAGATTGCTTCGTTTCCGAGATACAGGATTTTTGAACGTATTACTTCAAAAACTGATATTCTCGAAAGTATTACTTCAAAAATTGATATTTTCGGTTCTTATTTTAGATGTGAAACACGAATATGGGCACCTTTTTATTGTGGCCATTAGAGGGCGGCGCTTACCAATGCACTTATGGTTTAGAATCTCACTTTACTCGTTGAGAAATTGATGTTATTAACATTTTTCAGCAATTTTTTTTATGTTCTGGTTCCCACGAAAAGGGATATCCTGTAATATTCAGAGAACATCGTGAGAACCAAGGGAAATGAGGTAGAAATTGGTGTTCTTCTCAAATTTCTGGAGGTTATATGGGATGATTCGCTAAAATAAGCCGATTTCCAGATATTTGGGTTCCAAATGTTCGATGAAGCAGGGGAATATTTAAATTATTTTGAATAAAACATGTTTGCTGTTATCTTCGTGGATGTAATTTGATAAGTAAATTGGCAGTGCAAAATTGGATTTTTCAAAATACTTTCCTGGAGTGTACTTGTCTATTTTCATTTTTTATATTCACCACCCTGTATCCCGGGAACGAAGCAATTTCGGACTGAGGTAAGTTACTTCAAATCAGCTTATTGTGACCTCAGGAATATAGGCTGAGATTTTGTACAGACCTTTCAGGGACACCCTGTATAGATCGCGTCAACTCATGAAGATATACCCTGTATCTATTACGGTTCCTATCACATTCATTACTCATTTATTTTAGTTCAAAATTCATGATATATCATTTGTTCAATGCATGTCTTCTGAAACGAAATGTTCATGTGCTGGATCACTGTAGACGTGTTTATTTAATAGTATTCATAACTACATATGATGGAGTGAAGTGCAAACGTTTTAGGATGATAGTGCAAGATCCCAAGACGGCCAGACCTTCGTTATTTTATAAAAGCTGAAAGTTCCTCAGCGCATGCTCCCAACACAGGTAATAACGTTAGGCAAATGTGAAGTTTAGGTCATGGTGCCTTTGGGAGGGATCAAAGGTGCTAAAAATACCAACTTACTTTCGTCATACTATAAAGGGTATTTTTTATATTTTCCTGGATGATATTAGAAACCACTTCATCCATTACCAGACACGTTACCATGGTGGCTACCACTTGCCAGACACCCTTAAACCCTGATGAATTGTAACAACTTTCGTTAAAGTATAAAAGCTGAATTCTATACATGTTACTTGGGTAGCAATTGAATGAAATGCTCAGTACACTATATATTATGAATTGAATACTTGTCTCATTTCTTAATGAGATAATTTTCCCTTGTGATAATTTGATATTGTTAAATATTTATTGACCTATGTACATTTATTTATTTTTTATCCTTACTACAAGGTTAACTTCATAAGGTTTTTCCCAGTTTATTCAAATTACCTATATGTTTATTCCAATGTATATTTTGTAAACGTTTTTGAATAAACTTATATTATTATTATTATTATTATTATTATTATTATTATTATTATTATTATTATTATTATTATTATTAATTAGAAGATGTTTCCTCAGTAGCCAGACTGTTCTGGTGGTGCTAACCACGAGCCAGACAAACATGCAGTGCTTTCGTAATGTACTGAATAAATACATTTTCATGCAAACTATCAATTTCTGAAGAATCTCTTGAAATAGGGCGACTTTTAATTTCAATTTGCCACATTCATACAGGGAAATTGAATAAACATGGTAATTCACGTAGGAATTATCATGTCCCCGTCAGTATTTTCAAACGGAACACCCTATATGTTAGAATTAGAACATATATCACACATAGGGATTGTATACAGTGCATCCGTTGAATCAGGTGCACTCGTCAAGTATATAGTGAATAAATTCTATGAAAATGAAGAAATGATTTTTGGAAAGAACACTGGACGTCGAATTTTATTTTCATTCGGGCATTTTTCATATTCAACGATTCGTGTATGAGAAACTAAGTCATCGGTATTTTTTATAGCAACCCCATTTTACCAGAGCACTAAATTTAACGGGCGCAATGTATACAAATCCTGTGTGTGATATACTCTTGAATACAGCTTTCCGTTGAGAATCCAAAACAGAATACAGGGTGCTTCAAGATTCAGAATTCTGATCACCCTGTATCTGTTCCAATTAAATGTCAGTAGATAGTGAATCGAAAGTTAATATAGGGACATGTAAGCCGTTTTGATCGATAATGAATAGTTTAGACACAAAAAACTCCTGAAATTGAAAAATCTCGATTTTGAACACCCTATAATCTGTAATCATTCCTGCTAGACCCCAAGTGTGATACATTTGTTGGAAATACGTTTCTAATTGACCAAGACGGCGTATTTGATAAACACAAATATAATGATGAAATTCAGGAAAGTATTCAGTCGCGCTCACACAGACACCCGTCAGAATCGGAATGACAACTCTCGTCAGAACTATTGCTACCGAGTGTCTCAGGAATACAAATAGTGAAATACTCAACACTCGGCCAATCCTGACAAAAGTGTGTCCTCACACATATCACCATCATTCACCATAAATACAATACATGAAAATCAAACATTATAACATTTCAAATCAAAATTACAATCTTCTTATCAGTCGCATACATAATCTTCGAATTTGATCGGTTTCGTGATTTGTCTTCTTGGGCGGATTGTTCCGTCCTTATCTTCATCGCTTCTCGTCGCTTTCCCAAATAAACTCTCATTGTCGCCATCTTCTTGCTTATCTTCAAACTCATCTTTTCCGAAAGTTGCTTCCTCTTCCGTATCACTGGCATCGGGAAGATTATATGGTTCAAGTTGGGATACATGGTACGTGGTTGTATGATCCCGTTCCAAATTGCGAACACGATACGTATCACTAGGAAGTTTATCGGTCACCACAAATGGTCCACAATATTTCGGTCGCAATTTATTAGATTCGCCCGTTGAAGTCTTAGCACATTTAGCGAATTCGATTTCTCCTATATCATAGTTCACTCCTATGAATCTTTTCTTATCGTATCTGTCCTTATAACGCACTTGCTCTTCTAAGATATTACGTCTTATTTCGTCTTGAACTTCGTCCGCTGGTGTCCAGTTAACATTAGCTACCTCTAATGCCAGCTTATCTTGATCAAATATAGGTAAGTAACCATGCAGACTTTCGAATGGACTTTTTCCTGTACTCTTATTGAAAGCAGTATTTATCGCATGCTCTGCTTTTCTTGTATAGTTGTCCCATTGGTCTTCTGCATCGGAAAAACTTGCGATCATCGGCACCAAAGTTCTATGAACACGTTCAACTTGGCCATTAGCCTGAGGCCATTGACTTGAATTGAGTATATGCTGCATCTGTCGATCTTCACAAAACTTGCGAAAATCATTGGAAGTGAAACATGTTGCTCTGTCACTAACAATTTTCTTTGGAATTCCGTAAAGTTCTATGAATTTATTCAATTTTCTGATAACTGTACTCGACTTTGTGTCTCTAACTGGATACAATTTTACAAATTTGGTTAAGGCACAGACAATAACAAATATGTAGGCATTTTTACATCTGGAAATAACAAAAGGTCCCACATGATCCACATGGATTCTTTCAAATGGATATCTGGGTGGTGGTATGGGATGAAGTTCCCCTGGTTGTCGTCCTCCAGGTAATTTGTTTACCAGACAATGAAAACAATTGCGAACGTGGTTCTTCACATAAATCCGCATCCGAGGGAACCAATAAACCTGGCGTATTCTTCTGACTGTCTTCTCAACTCCATAGTGTCCCTGAATATCATGATTCTGTATTGTTACAGCCTTTCTCATAGTCTTGGGTAATACAAATAGACCTTTTTCAACGCCAGCTTCTTTCATTCTTCTTATTAGCCTACCTCTATCCAGTTCATAGTTGTCCACTATAATATTTTCTTCTCTTGTTCTTCTAGATACATCCTTTTCCAAAATAGATATTATTGAAGCCAAATCGGCATCTTTCCTCTGGAACGCTAAAATTTCATCTTCAATTTCAATACTGAATATATCTACAGTATCGTCCATTTCAGCTTGTACATCACTAGCTTCCAAGGTTGGACAATGCATCAACATGAACCATGTGATCGGCTTTTCTGTATCGTACATCGAAATCAAATTCTTGAAGGAGATAAAACCATCTTGCTACTTGGGAATTGCTACTTTTCTGGGCATTCATGTAGATTAGAGCTTGGCAATCAGTGTTAATGACGAATTTCAAGCCAATCAGGTAATTCCGTAATCTATTTACACACCAAACAATAGCCATCAGCTCTAACTTGGATGAATGATATCTAGATTCTGCATAGCTGGTCTTCTTTGAGATATAATAAATTGGAAATAAGAGTTTGTCAGTTTTATCAGACTGGAAGAGAATACCGGCTATCCCTAAGGAACTAGCATCTGTATGGAGTTCCGTACGCGTTACTTTCGGATTATACAATTTGAGGATCGGATCCGCTGATAGCAAATTCACCAATTTATTGAATGCTGCCTGTTCTAGAGCACTCCAATGAGCTCGTTAGACCTATGAATCTTCTTACTTCATGAATATTCGAGGGCTGTGGAAAATCTTGTATTGCTTTTACTTTATCTCTTCCTGGTTGAATTCCATCCTTAGATAACATAAATCCCAAGTATTCTACACAGTGCATACCAAAGAAACACTTTCTTAATTTCAATGTCAGATTAGCGCTTCTCAAAGCCTGTAACACCAATTCAATTCTCGAGAGCATATCTTCCCAGTCCTTTGCTGGTATTAATATGTCATCCAGATAACACATCGCAACTTTATGTCTCAGTGGTCCCAGCATTAGGTTCATAAGCTTGCAAAACTCAAATGGAGCATTGGTCAACCCGAACATCATCCTCTCAAACTGACCTTTGTCATCAGGGGCGATGAATGCGGTCTTTCGTTTAGCTTCCTCCGACAATGGTACCTGTAGATATCCGTGGGCCAAATCTAGAGTGGTGAATAAAGTACAACCCTCTAAGTTGACAAATTGTTCATCAATGCTAGGAATGGGAAAAGTTTGCTTGACAGTTTGTGCAGTTAGTTTTCTAAAATCAACTACAAGTCTAGCCTCACCTGTCTTCTTTTTGACGAGAAGAACAGGACTCGCATAAGGACTATCCGTAGCACTCACTATTCGGTTCTGTTTCCATTCCTGAATAATTGATGATATCTGTTCACGTTCAACCAAATTTGAGCGATAGGGCTTACATGAAACTGGTTGTCCATTTTGACAAGATTAGTACAACCTAGCTCTCTCATGTTGAAGGCGAAACAGTCACGGTTAGCATTGAACATATTCAACAACCTGGACAAGATCCTACAATCCGTACCTGTACCAACATTTACCATTTCTTCCGTTATGTCTTCCTTTGCTAGATATTTCTCTTCAGTTTTCATTTGCAGTCTTCCCAACTTATCACCAACCGCGATTTGTCTCGGCACTATCCCAGGATTTTCGACTGGTACTAAAACATTTTTCTGGTCTATCTTAACAGTAACCAACATCATCGACTGGCCTGGAACCTGAACATTTTCTGACGATAAAAGTCTGACCGGATTCTCTGGAATATCTTGCAGCAACTCGTCGAAAGAATCGAAGGAAATCTGATATTTCATGCTGAATTTCAAACATTCGTTCACTCGTATGTAGACTAGACTTGGATCTTCGGTGAAAGTTCTACCAAGAATAACATCGATGGATTGGGCAGCATCAGGGACTATCCAGAATTCGACATCCTCCAGATATACGTCATCCATCTCGACTCGACATTTCATGGAACAGGTACTATGGACTACTGTACCCCCAAATCCGCTCAGTTTTTGATGACCATTTTGAAGAGTTTCGATACATGATGGGACTAATGACTTTCTGATCGTGCAAACGGCACTCCCAGTATCTATCAAGGCTATAAAATTCATGCCATTTATATTTACTTCGCGCATAAACTTACTCAAGGTGTCTGTGTTCGATATTAAATTAATGATCGCGGTGGTTGTAGCAGATGGTAACGAATTTGAATTTGAATTTCTACTACAATTCCTTTTGATATGTCCTACCTCAAGACATTGATAACACCGTTGTTGTTTTGGCTTCACACAAACATTCCTCAAGTGACCTTTTTCACCACAATTATAACACACAATCTGAGTTTCACGCTTTCTATTCACCCTTGAATCTAACACTGTTCTTCCCCATGCAATAGCTCTTTTATTCTGCTTAATTTCATAAACCTGTTCTAACTTCAATAGATCATTCCATAGGTCATCAACATCTGTATGACTTTTCACCATCAAATTACCAGCCATTTCAGTTCTGAACAACCCTTTCAATATTTCAATTTTGATTTCCTGAAAAGGTAACACAAGCTCTAAACATAACCTCAGCTTCTCATGAAAATAACTCGTAATTGATTCTGAACTCGCTTGTACTCTAGAATGCATCCTTTCCCACTTATCTGCAGTAGTGATAACCTGCACGAAGGTACTCCTGAACTTACACTCAAAATCTATCCAATCCACTACACTCGGCCCTATTCTTTTAAACCAATAATCTGATGCTGGACCTTTTAGGTAAGAACCTGCAATTGATAACTTCAAGCGGTTATCCCAACCTTGGATACCCCCTGTAGTATTCACCTTTTCCAACCATTCTTGCGCTCTCAATCTGTCACTGTCGCCGTTGAAATACCATAATACTTCTGGAATTTGTGGTATTACTTTAGAAGTTGTATTGGAACTCAATATATTCATCTGAACACTCATCAACTCAGTCATTCTCATCATCATTTGATTCATAAACTCATTTTGATTCACAAATCCTACCTGCCCTGCGACTTGTGCTGCCTGCCCTGCGACATGTGCTGCCTGCCCACTCATAGAACCTACGCTACCGTTACCTGTTCCTCCATCGGGTTCACCTGAAGCTCTCACAGCCGCTATCCCATCTAACACTTTCTCACTCACTTGAGACATCTCACCGATTCCGAAGAGATACTATCCTGAAGGCCAAAATAACAAAGGCGTTGATCCCACTTCTGAAATGTTAGAAATACGTTTCTAATTGACCAAGAGAGAGGACGGCGTATTTGATAAACACAAATATAATGATGAAATTCAGGAAAGTATTCAGTCGCGCTCACACAGACACCCGTCAGAACTATTGCTACCGAGTGTCTCAGGAATACAAATAGTGAAATACTCAACACATTGATGAAATCAGCTCTTCAGGAAAAATCTAAAAATGCAATAAAATACAGAGTGCTCCATTTAAAATAACGAAGTTGTTTCTGATAGGAGTGGCAACACTGTTTCAATGAAAATATTTTAGACGGATAGAGAATGTTCAATTATCGAAGCATCCCATCTTTCAGAATGTTCTGTCTTCGTTCTTCAGATACTTCTAATAGGCCATCCACCGTGGATCACCCTGTATACAAACCTTATGTGTGATATATGTTTGAATTCAGCTTCCTATGGAGATTCCAAAAATTGAATAATATTCAGCGTATTCCATTTGAAGTAGTTTACGCGGACATGATAATTCTAACGTGGATCACCCTGTATATTTCATTTTCCCGTATGAATGTGGCAAATTGAAATTCAAAGTTGACCTATGTCAAGAGGTTCTTCAGAAATTGATTGTTTGACTGAAAATCAATTTAATCACTACTTTAAGAAACCACTGTATGTGTGGCTAGGGTTTAGCACCAACAGAACAGTCTGGCTACCGAGGAAACATCTCCCAATTGTTACCTATGTGACATGCATGAAATTCAGCTTTTATATATTAACGAAAGTTAAGTTACAATTCATCAAAGTTTAAGGGTGTCTGGCAAGGGGTAGCGACCATGGTAATGTGTCTGGCAATGGATGACGTGGTTTCTAATATTATCCCGAATAAAATATTAAGAAAATACCCTTTATTGTAAGATGAAAGTGAGTTGGTATTTTTAGCACCTGCCAAAGGCACCATGACTTGAACTCCATATTTGCCCATCGTTCTTACCTGTGTTGGGAGCATGCGTTGAGAAACTTTCAGCTTTTATAAAATAAAGGTCTGGCGTTCACGGGATATTGCTCAATGACGGAGTAGGCAATAAATCATTGGTTAGACCTGACATATACGACTTAAGTCCTTTCCACTTTTTTTCATTGTACTTAGTGTAATTTGCGCTGGCCCGATAGCTTCCTCTAATTTGTATTACTGTAAACAGACGTAATTGAAATTGAATAAATATATACATTTCGTCTGATTGAAGATGTATTCCCATTAGAAAATGTCTGCACTATATATTTTTGATTTCTATATATTTATTATTACGGAACAGAGAATATTTCATCCCTTTGTATAAATTCCATCGACTCGTATCATTACATAAAAGAATCTGTCCAAACAGATATTTTCATTTTACGAAATATGCTTGATTGAAATAGAAAATGTCTTTAATTTTTTTTACCTAATGTCAAATTTTAATTTCTGTTTAGTTTATTGGTGCAACTGATTCGGCATTTTATATTGAACAACTGGTATAACTTTCGAAATTCTATACACCTCTTGTCCCACGATTTGATGATATATCTGGAGCTGTTATACATTATACCAGGTGTAACAGGGTCAAGGTACATCCCCTTTGTTTCCTTTAGTTTGAGGGATAATAAACTGAAATTTGGAATGACCCATCAACTTGATAAACGTCACGTTTTGACATAAATATGTTTTATTTTCTTCTTCCGATTTCACCGGAACTGTTGATTTTCAAATGGAACATCCTGTATATCATTGCATTTTCGTATACTACATCATTTTCTAAATCCAATGATACCACATAAGTGGAGTTGAAGCTTTAATATGGATTTTAATTTAATTTTTGATTTCCTATCTGAGTGTGCAGTGACTATTCTGATGTAAGTACTCCTACGACAGGTTGTAATGCTAGAAAAAGTTAAATCCTGTCAAAACCGTCAAATGGGCTTGTTATCAATGAAATATTTTCTCGTTTTATCTTACGTTATTTTGTAAAACTTAATCATCAAAATAACTGGCAAAATTTTTAGCTCTTGAACTTGCCGCACCACTTAGATATTAAAGGTAGAAACAGGAGTTCCTTTAAAAACCGGCAGAACCGACTGTGATGTCACACCTTGCATATTGCGTTCACATAATAAAGTTGCTTCCGGCTGCAATATCTTTTAATTTTTAAAGATTAAGTGGTTTTTGCTATTGAAGATGTATTCTGAAGATACTGGATTCATAAAGCCGATACTGCAAAGGAACCCGAATTCAACATTATATCGTAAATTCGAGCAAATTCACTAAAAGCCAATTTCCCTCTTGTTTGCGGTGCGTGATCCTGTACCTGAAGTCGATATCTTTATGGTGATGGACTATTTTAATTAAAACAAAGACTTTATAAGTGACATTGAAACAACATATTATGGCATTAAGTGATCATGTGGGGAAGGCTCTCACTTAAATTGACCAATATTTTGGTACTTATCTATTCAACCACCTGAACAAAATATCTCTACTCATGAAGATCTGTCGAATAGTTTTCGAGATATACAGGGCGATTCACATAAGAACCGACATAGAGCAGGGGCATGTAGGGGGTCCCAAAATATGGCAATTTAACGCAACTTACCTCTATACCAGGTTGCTTCCCTAAGGAGATATAGGCTTTGAAAGTGAAGTTATAAATTTTGAAAAAAATCAATATCTTCGTTATTCTTGAACTTAAAGCAACCAAATTTGGTACACTTTGTGGATGTATTTAGGGTGTTACTTGACAGTAACTAGAGTTTAATTGAGATTTGTAAAAGGGGTATACCGGGTGGCGCACCAATAATATTCAACATAATTTTGTTAACCCCTCGATGGATTTCAAAAATCTTTGCTTTGTTTCGTGGGAAATTCAATTTGAAAACTTTTTTTACTCTAGTAATTTTTCGAAAAACTTCATAATTTACATCAAAAACTCGAATAACTGAAAACGCGCGCTCTAGGTGTGTTATTTAAAATCACCGAAAATTCGAAAGTTGGCTATGAAAATAAACGTCAAACTTGACAATGAGGCAAGTGAGTTGTTCAATTATGTAATTGTTGTTTGAGTGTTTTTAAAATGAACGGGAAGTTTTCTTTTATCGAGCAAGTTGACATGCTGTTAGTGCTATGCCTATAACTCCTTAGGGAAGTAACTTGGTATAGAGGTAAGTTGCGTTAAATTGCCATATTTTGGGATCCCCTACATGCCCCTGCCCTATGTCGGTTGTTATGTGAATCACCCTGTAGAGTGTTGAAATTGAAATATGAGGCTCTACTGAAAATTCAGTATTTTATATCAACAAAAACAAATTGGATAATTGATATAGGGTGTCCTTAAAAGGTCTTTACAAAAAGCTACCACATATTCTTCAGACCAAAACAATTCGATACAAGCAAACTTACCTCAGTAAAAAGTTGCTTAGTTTGGGCGCTAGACGGCTCTGAAGTTGAAATTTTCAAATCGATTTTGCTTCATAACTTTGGAACGGCTCATGAGATTTTTTTCAAATTTGGTACGTTGGCATAGACTCATCGGGCAATGAAACTCATATCATAATCATAATGAATATCATTCCATGGGCGTAGAACTTGATTTTTTCAGGAAATAAACATCTAAAACTTCTACGCCAATGAAAAAAAATCAGTTTCAGTATGACATCTAGATAGCCCAAATCATTCACTACAAAAAAGGTACTCTTGATAAAATTCGATTACTCTGATGGTTTCGACAATATTTAAGTTTTAGTGATTTCGCGCATATTTAAATAATAAAACGATTGATAGATATTGCATGAAAGTTTTCCAAAATGTTCACTATTTTCGCGTGAACAAAGATTTATACGACGCAAAAAGTTGAAATCCTAATCATAATGAATATCATTCCATGGGCGTAGAACTTGCTTTTTTCAGTAAATAAACATCTAAAACTCCTACGCCAATGGAAAAAGTTAGTTTCAATATGAAATCTAGATTGTTCAACTCATTCACTACAAAAAAGGTACTCTTGACAAATGGTCGAATGGTTTCGACAAAATTTTAATTTCAGTGATTAAGAGCATAATCAATAATAAAACGATTAACAGATATTTCATAAAAATTGTTCAAAATGTTCACCATTTTCACGTATACAAAGATTTATACAACGCAAAAAGTTGAGATGTACTTTTTGCATAGGTTATTTCTATTGAAAATAAGTAGCACTGGTTTTTTTTTTTGAAGACTATTATTATCTGCTCGAAAACAGTGATATTCACATTCTTGGTTTCCATAGTTTCATCTGTGTTGATTTGTCGAGTTTTATTGACGTTGATTGTTGATATCGGACTTTTCTGATTTATCATGGCCGTACAATACACCAATGAAGAATACACCGATATGTTATTGGTATTCGGATATTGTCAAGGAAATGGTCGAGAGAGTGTGAGGGTGTATTCGGCAAGGTTTCCAAATCGTCGCGTACCAAGCCACCCAACCTTTGCTGCAGTTGAGAGACGTCTTCGGGAGACCGGTCATTTTGCTCCTAGAACTGGTGATTATGGAAGACAGCGTTATGTAAGGATTCCCGAAGTCGAAGTAGAAATTTTAGACCGTATTGAAGAAAATCCAGAATTGAGTACTAGACGGATAAGTAATGAACTAGAAGTTTCTAGGAATGCCGTTCATGAAGTACTAAGAGAACAATTATTATACCCATACCACAAGACGCCAGTTCAAGATTTATTAATCCATGATTCACAAAGTCGTCTGATGTTTTGTAGGTTCATTAATTTGCAAAGAGAAATGAATCTGAACTTTGGAAAGAATATTTTGTTCACTGATGAAGCCTGTTTCACGAGAAGAGGAATAACTAATTTTCATAATGAACACGTTTATGCAATTGAAAATCCTCATTCCATTAAAATAAACCATTTTCAACACGAATTCAAAATCAACGTTTGGGCTGGAATAATAGGAAATTTTATAATTGGTCCTGTCATACTTCCACAAAGATTAACAGGAGACATGTATTTACAACATCTACGAAATACGTTGCCAAATTTGTTGGAAGATTTACCACTCCAACATCGGGTAGATATGTGGTTTATGCACGATGGAGCTCCACCACATTTTTCGGTGGATGTTAGGAATTTTTTAAACCAACAGTACCCAGACAGATGGATAGGTAGAGGTAATGATGCACCCGTGAATTGGCCACCACGTTCTCCAGACTTAACACCGATGGATTATTTTGTATGGGGTTATCTCAAGTCTACGGTTTACAAGACCCCTGTGAATACTGTAGAACAATTATGGCAACGTATCCAACAGGCGACGAATAATCTTACAGGCGATGAAGAAGTTATGCAAAGAGTACATTTCAACTTTTTGCGTCGTATAAATCTTTGTATACGTGAAAATGGTGAACATTTTGAACAATTTTTATGAAATATCTGTTAATCGTTTTATTATTAATTATGCTCTAAATCACTAAAATTAAAATTTTGTCGAAACCATGAGAGGAATCGACTTTTGTCAAGAGTACCTTTTTTGTAGTGAATGAGTTGAATAATTTATATTCATATTTCATATATATTTCATATTGAAACTAATTTTTTTCCATTGGCGTAGGAGTTTTAGATGTTTATTTCCTGAAAAAATCAAGTTCTACGCCCATGGAATGATATTCATTATGATTATGATATGAGTTTCATTGCCCGATGAGTCTATGCCAACGTACCAAATTTGAAAAAAATCTCATGAGCCGTTCAAAAGTTATGAAGCAAAATCGATTTGAAAATTTCAACTTCAGAGCCGTCTAGCGCCCAAACTAAGCAACTTTTTACTGAGGTAAGTTTGCTTGTATCGAATTGTTTTGGTCTGAAGAATATGTGGTAGCTTTTTGTAAAGACCTTTTAAGGACACCCTGTAGATATATTTTAATTCAGTTAACCCCAAATGTTTGTTCAAAATGATCATTACCCAGCAAACATGATTTTTGCGGCCCTCTAAAGGTACAATGAAACTCGCCGGCGAGCGGTAACAGCGGTCCTCTATTGTACAACTAAATTGGGCCGGCTAGCCCGTGTCCCGGCGGCCGACAGCCGACCGCCTCTCTAGAGCCATCAGTATGCCGCTTATTACATTGCAGGGCTTCTGGTGGGCAGATGCAAGTACCCAAATGTACCGCATTCATGGCATATCTTCGGCCCGATTGAGACTGCCATTAATTGGCCGCTTGAGAATTTTTATTCCCCCAATAGAGGAGTTTTTCAGGGCCGTTGGTTAACGGGGTTGAATGAATTCAATATTCATGATATTCTGTTCCTTGATGTCCTATTTTTCAACTAGATTTGTCAAAGAATATACAGGGTAATGCATATATCTCAGTGAAAATAAGTTTTTTGATAGGTATCCCAGTTTATATCACCACTTGGAAAGCGAAGTATCTCATTTTAACTCAGATCTTCATCACTCTCTCTATTTTCAAACTGGTTAAAGAATGTGGAACTTCAAAAAGCAGAATTGAGATCTCCCAGTTTTTTGTGAATCCTCTGGGTATAACAGAAATGTGGAATTCACTCCTTACCTGAAGTTGTTGAATGATTACATAAAAATCCTGATATCACAGTTTTTTTCCAGGAAACTAGCAGTATAAATACCCCATACAAAAACAAGAACTGAAAATATCCATGTGTGTATATTATTGCCATAATCTCAAACAATACATATCACAACTATGGAAACATCAAACATCTTGATTTTAGTTCTACATATCACTCTGTATACTCATCATGAAAAGGTTCCTACAATTTACAATAATAGGTATTTGTGTTTCATCATGCAGGATAGATATTTGTTCCTCCACTTGTATCAAAAAGTTGCTAACTCTAGGTCAAAAATTACATCACCTATGTACCTACCTAATAACTTGAAAGTTATGTATGTAGGTAATCAGTTATTATATTGATCAAGTTATTGTCAACAATAGAGTTCAATCCACAAGAAAACAATTCCCAGATATGGAGAACCTCACTCTTTATCATATTGATATGAGTGTTGCCTGGAAGTGAGATATCATATACCATGAAGAAATTTATATCATAGTCTGGATCATTGTGTGATTTCTTCATTAATATCTGTGATTGATGGGCTGCTGGTTGTTGATTTTGTTGCTGAAAGATTGAATGATTTCATTCTCTACTAATCCAAAACATGCAACATTATACATACCTACAGTAATACTTGAAATATAACTGTTTCCTCAAGTAGGTACTCTTGTTGTTGTTGATTTTGTTGCTGAAAGATTGAATGATTTCATTCTCTACTAATCCAAAACATGCAACATTATACAAACCTACAGTAATTCTTGAAATATAACTGTTTCTTCAAGAAGGTACTCTTTGATTTTCGTTTCGAAAATAGATTTATGATTCATATGTAATGAAGGCTCATGCATCTTCAAAGTCCTCATATTATTATATTATTAGATTCTTGTGTATCCGCTAAACATGTCCAAACTATTATTGCATCTCTGTTTGTCCAATGATGTTTGTTAAATTATTATCTAAAATGGGGGCATTATTTGGCTGTGCAAGTTTGTATATATGTTTGTTCCTCACTCACTCTGTATTTATTTCAATATCCTTCCACTTTGTATAAAAATCCACTAGAAAACCAAACACGAACTGAACACAGTACTAAAATCTCTGTTGAGAGTGTTGAAACAACATAAACAAAGAAATTGATATACGCCATACTGGATCATTGTTACCACTGCAAAATGATCAAAATAAAAACTCATGCGAGCGAGGGATGCCAACGTTGAGTGAGTGATGACGGCACACTCCGTTGAAATTTTGATGGCCCTTGGACTTGGATACATACAGCGGAAGACTAGCGGCTGGGAAACAGAGGCCCATCATAAGTATGTGTACATTCTGCCTTCGTCATATAATCCTTCGAAATTATATGGAGGGCCTTTCGAGGCATGCCGACATCGACATTTGCCCGCCGTTCTCGCCATGGGCCCGGCTTTCTACCGCCTTTCGATGTTTGCTGGGTACTCTCTGGGCCTATTCTTATAGAGGGTGAATAAAAATAAAATAAAGTAATAATCACAACTGTATGTTGCGTTCGTATACAAGAGTGAACATATTTATAATCAAAAGCACATTATTTTACATGAATTACAAAAATAGAGTTCATATAACTATATAAATTCTGTTTGAAGGGTGATTCAAAATTCATGCAAGATATTTTTTTAAGTTGTGGGATAATCTTTATATATATTTTTTGTAAAACGTTAGTCCTATCAGAAGGCTTATAAACATATATCAGTCTGTTCTTGTATAGAAATTAGAGCATTTTTTTATGACATTTCAATGTGTTGACCCTTAGAAGTTTAATTCTGTATAAAGAAGCTGGTATAGGTTTGGGTTAATATTAGTTTATTAGTACAACAATCGAATATTTTTCGAGTAAACCAACTGAATATTTTAAAATGAAATAATACACATGCGATTTGTAAAATACTACAAGTCAGATACAAACACCTCACGACGCATTGCTTTCTGCCAAACTTTTCTCATTTCAATGTCAGAGAGCACTTTATAATAAACCATTTTTTCCACCACTAGCTATAGAACCTACCATTATTCTCTCCTTTTGAAGGCGTAAAGTGTGTTTTTACTGCCAAGAGAGTTTTCGTCGTTTTATGAACCACTAGTCAATAAAGACAATAGCCACCTCTGTTATAATTAACCAGAATTCACTGGTCTGATGCGATATTCACAGGAATGGCACTCTAATCTAGAGGGTATTTATCAATAGCGACTTGTCATATGCTGTCATGGTGACTAGATTTTGATTCGAATTGAAAAGAAGTGCTTTCATAGTGACATAAAGATACACATCCACATTTCAGTTTCACAGAACTACAATGATTGGAATATATTATACACCTTGGTAGTAAAGAATATCATTCTTACCCAGAGACCAAGATTATGTGTTAGGGCAGTCGGGAACCAAACAGTTCAGCGTTTTGCTTCGTACACGACAATGATAGGTAGTGGGTATAGTTACTTACAATATTCACAGTCGACTCTTGACCCGCGGCGTTTCAAACGTTAGGATTCGCATATGCAGTGTGACGTCACAAGTAACTACGCCCCGTTGCCCTTAGGTCCAAATTCTTTAATTAATTTGGGTTTAAACGTTCTATGCAGTGTGACGTCACAAGTAACTACGCCCCGTTGCCCTTAGGTCCAATTTCTTTAATTAATTTGGGTTTAAACGTTCTCGCAAAAATCACGAGCACACAAGTCGGATTATATGAATATAATGAATAAACGTTCATAGATCTCGGCAGTCACACTTCAGAACTGATCAAAACTAAGTGACGTAAATGCATCCTGAATTTCCCTGTCGCCATTGAAACGTGTGATTAGGATCATATAGTTACATAGAATTTCAATGTTGTAGCTATGTCTGGTGTCCAACCATTGCTCGTACGATCTATTATTGAATAGGTCCCAAGCTGTTGCCTAGAATTAATTATTTCATATCAAGTATCAGGCTAACTGATACCACCATGCATAACAGTTTTCAATCATATTGGAAGCTTTATCGGTTTGTGCGCAACAATGATATCTTTACTTTTTCTGAATAACCGCATTTCTCAAATCGAATTCTTGCATTTGTATGAACATTTAGTGCGTAAAGGTTTAATGGTTCGAATAAATTCGTAAAAATCTTAGCAGGGGAACAAATAATTATCTTTTTGTAGTGAAGGCTGATCCATAAAAAACTCCACGAACGATAAGATTTTATCAAAATTCCTAAAAACACTACACAATAGCTTCTTCAAGTGAAAAACTCATACAGTACATGAGTGATTCAAAATTCGATGTAAGTAAATATTTTAAGAACGTATTGTTGGGATGAAAATAAGACTTTTTCTTCATATAAACATGTACATTTTAGGACACATGTTCATTTGGAGAGAAAGTCTTATTTTGAACCCAACAAAATGTCCTTAAAATATTTACATCGAATTTTGAATCACCCTGTTTATTAATATAACACTATGATTTGCCTAACTTACATAATACTCACGACTACATATTATTCTCCTTTAGTGACGTCAGTCACTCACCAAACGTCAGTCCGACGTCAAAATGACGTTCAAATTTGGTGATGAAACGTAAAATAAGTCTCCTCAAACATGGTGTGATAAATAATAATACACCACTGACCTCTGGTGACATCTGATATTGATTATGCATTGCTTTAACTGGTTGATGTGTCCCCTCGAGCCTCCAGTCCATTCAATCGTCTTTTCAGCGGCGATATTCTTAGTCCCTATACGCATCTCCATCAGGATGAGATCAGTTACTCGTTCTATTAAAAATTATGTAGTGTGTCGGCGAGATGTAAGCAAACCAAGAATAGTTTAATAGCAGTAACGAATGTTCGCGAATTTAGCTTCACTTTGTTGAGTAACGTATATTCATGTATTCTTTTTGACAAATTCTCTGAAATACTGTCACGAGTGGCTCTAACCTAACGCCTACTATCGCAACTCGAACTTACTCGCTTGCAAGAGGTTTTTTTTGAAAATGATAACTAAATAATTTATCTCCACTTCACAAGTTTATTCATTCTGAATACAAACAATTAGGGCAGGAAATAAATTGACCATTAATTATCCAGCAAGATACATCCAACTCAAATCGAAGCAAAACAGGAAAACTAAAACTATAGTAATACTCAAAAAAGGTACTTACAGAAGGGCTCGCTTTTCGTTGGAGGATTGGAACTGCCACTCACGAAGTTTAGACATGATGCAAAGTTTGAGATTTACTTTCTATTAGAATATTTGAAAAGACTTTACGGTCCACTGTCCGAACCACAACTGCCGGTTTTTTCTCTAATACTTTTTCATCTTGGTTTTGGTAGTGGTAATCGAATCAGCATAAAAACTAGTGTATTCACCTCGATTAGGAAAAATCCAAAACCAGCAGTTTCTGCCCGTCAGCGACTTTACTTGAATAATAATAAAATTGAAATCCGAACTATAATTTCCTCTGAATATCGTAATTCTCTACTGATATCCTGTAAGCTAAATAATTCTAAGAATATGATCTAGACTAGGTTATTGTACTGTTCTTGAATGAAATGAGAATTTCAAATATTCTCAATAAAATTATAGTTTTTATCCATTCTTGACACATTTCCTCCACCTCTGAAAGCGGGCCCCTCGCTTTATGAAAACCTAGGAATCTTAAAAATCCCCATTCATACCTAGAAGTGAGAGATAAAAAAAACTTATGATCAATAAAACATAGTGGTCAAGTTTTAGAAACAAAGTATTTATCTACCTATCCTGAAAAAAACTTATCATTGAAAAAAATTTATAACAAATTAAAATCAAATTTACTAGAATACCACTGATCAATCTAAAATATAATGAAGAAAATTATTCAAAAAACATCGAACTCATAGAAATTAAAGTTCTAATGTCCAACTATGACTGAGTCCAACACAACATTTGGCAAAAACTTTGTCACTGGCACTAATAATTCATTATTCCGAATACGGTCCTGTTCACTATCAACCTGGGTTTTCCATCAATATGACGAGCAACTATAGGGCTTTCGTCGTCGTGTAGTCTGCTGGGTAGAGTATACACTAAAATCTGTGACACTAGTATACAGGAAACGCTCACGGCCTGGCCACCACCGACCACAGGGATGGTGGTTAGAAGTCCTGGTTAAGGAGTAGTTTCATAGAGAATTCCTGAATCATACCTGGATATCCTTGTGATACCCAGCTGAATAATGCACTGCTTGGT